>JAUMHF010000001.1:5638708-5767051 GCA_032359275.1 Microctenopoma steveboyesi
CTCTCCACTGTTGCTCAAGTGGGACTGTTGGGTTTTCTCTGTATAGTGATATATTGTGTAAGGTCTTAAACCTTACAGTGTAAAGTGCCTTGAGATAACATTTGTTGTAAAATGGAGCTATATAAATAAAATTGAATTGAATTGAATTGAATTGGTTCACCAACCCACTGTCTGGTGGAGAGGTGTAATTCCAGTAGTGGCCCGGTAGCTCAGTGCGGTACGCATCAGATTCACCCCTACCAGGTGTCCATGAGCATGACTTAGCGTTAGCTCCTTGTAAGTCACTTTGGATTAAAGTGTCTGAAAATTGTATCATATTGATACCCTGTAAGTAAAATAGTCATTTATTGTACTTTACTCCACAACATTAAACTATTGTGCTGTCTTAAAAGTCGAAAAGTAGCCTATCGATTGACTTATTGATTTAGAATTTCAGGCCCGGCTTCATACTTTCTTTTGGCGTTGTGACTGGGTGTATAAAACATTCATAGCTCCAGGCAAGCTGAGCTGTGATCAACGATAAACAAGAATATGTTCTTGAAACAAAATGGAAAATAATAATTAATCTATGGCAAACTAATTTTCAGAATGAGCCCGCAGGTTGCCAATGCTGTGATGGCGGCTAACTGTAGCCTATACAGTGTTAGCTTGTTTACAACTTCTCTATCTTGAGGTTTTTTTATTTTATAACCTGAAATTTCCCAACAGGCTTTTTAAATTTTATAATGTGCAAATAATTCTGTTCTAATTGTCACTTAGTTCATCTGTTTATGTGCATTAAAGGTTTAAAAAAGTGGAAAGGGTGATATACACTACTATTTAAACAGTATTTTTGTAGACATGTGTTTCATCACTGTAGGAACCTCTGTTACTGTTTAGTAAAATACACTGTGGCATATTGTATAAAAAGGCACTTATCTTTTACTGCTCGCTCCTGCCTTTCACAGCTCATCTCATGGCTGATTAGAGTGTAGCCCATGAGAGATAACGCTTAACTGTAGTCATGAACAACTAATTCATTATTCAGAATGCATCCTCCATATCACTGTAGTGCTTTACTCGCCTTGATGCTGTGTTGATCCTATAAATAACCTGGCCAGCACAACCTTGAGACTCTTTTACATCAAATATCAGGCAACCTTTCATGCCTGTCACAACAACCAATCCCAGTGCAATTCTATCTAATCTACTGCCTCCTCCTCTGTTTTCTTTCTGTTCTGCCTCAGGGCAAAATGGCTCTCATGGCAGCAAATAGCTGTTTCATCTCCTACAGTGACAGTGGGGACATCGTGGCCAAGAGCAAGACAGCGGGGGACGACGAGATGCTGAAGGTGATGTGTAAATTGTGTTTTTCCGCAAGGTTGCACGTTAATCCTTTCACTTTAAGCATGCAATCTCTGTGGGGTCCTGACTCTTGAACTGGAAGGGAAAAATGTTTGTGACCTTCACTTTTGGGGGGGCGTTGTCAAGGTATTGATATTTAATGCACAGCTTCTCTCAATTTCTGTTTGTGTTTTTTTTTTCTCTCCTGAATGATGAGCAGATCAGATCGAGCACGGAACAAGAGGTCAAGCATAAAGATGACATTGCAGATGAGGACAGGGGCAACGTGAAGTCCTGTGAGATCAATTATGTGTGCGTAACCTCCACTCTGTATAACTTTAGTGCTGAGTTAATGCTGTTTTCTCTCTGCATTTAACTTTCAAATGAATTGTTCTGTGCTCGGTTCAGTTTTGTGTTGCATGCAATGGGAGATTTGTTTCACTCTAAATGAGTTGATTCCTTTAGTTTCTACAGTGAGCCTGTTTATATGAGGATATAAATGTCTGGAGTAGTTTTACTTTAAAACACATTCACAAATTCATCAACACCAAACATTGGTTAGATACACGACATCCAGCTGTAGCGTCCTGGATTTTTGCAGTGAAATATAATTTATTGCAGTGCGCAGGATACTGTGTAAGATTTATTTCCAGTGCTATGTATATTTAATCTTTAAGTTTCCTTTGAGTTACTTTTAGTGGAATGTTTCTTTATGCTGTTAATTACAGTCAAGTGCATAATCAAGCGCATAATAATCATACCCCCTATTATCTTTTGGGAGACACCTATGTTATTTCCTGTCAAAATTACTTGCTGGTTAAATAAAAGCAACTTTATGTCAAAATTTGCCAGGGGTATGATTAATTATAAGCTTGACTGTATATTCACTTGGCTGCAATAAAACAGTTTACAGTTTAGGCCGGATACAATGCATTAAACCACTTTCTTAAATCACTGCTTCAACACTTAATTCTGATTGAGGGGGAAAACTGTGATTTCCTTCCCATTATCGTCACACTGTGTCCATCTGCACCTAGAAAATTGTGACAACAAAATCGTACTCTTGGATGAGAGATCACACATTTAAGCTGCCGCCTCATCACTCTCATGCTGTTAAGATGCAATTGATGGTCGGATGTTCAGAGTGGGATGAGAAAGCAAGCTACATCATATTTTAGCTTCCGAAGCTGCAAGTCTTTTATATACAGCCCGTCTGTGACCTATTAAGTTCCAGGCAATATGTCTGAAGCAGTTTTTTGCGTGGCATGCCTTGCCTTGTATTCCTACTCTATTATTTGTTTTAAATGAATGCCGGGGAAATGGACTCATCATGTTGACATGTTGATAATGGTTGCCCTTGAGCCTGTGTCTTGACGTAGTGTTTAGCGTCTGAACTACTTTTCACGATGGAGTGCAGTCTGGGAATCATAAAACACAGGCAGAGCAAAGTAAAAGTAAATACGTTTCTGATAAGATAGTGTGGTTATTTGTGGCATTGTTGTGCATGACTTTAAAATACTATCAAGATTTACATTGAAAAAAGATTCTTTTAAGATGTTGCATGCACAGTTATAGTCTAAAATATTCAAAATAAAATGGTAATGGTAGACTCCCATAGCAACATTTTGTTTCTAGTGTTTTACTTTAATTAGCAGATTTCGCTGTTATTCCATGAGAAGCGTCTTGCTGGAGCCAAATATTTAAATGACAGAGCCCGTAAGTTATGACTTGTAGCAGCTAGTAGGATTAACCACTCAACCTATCTGTCAACGTTTATATACACTGCTTTAGTTAATACTTAGGCTAATTAAGTGGATTTGCTGCAGGGAGCCTTGACATCGTTTTTCACAAGAAAAGCACAAGTTTGAGATTTAGGTTTTCTCTCATTTCAAGCGAGGCTCTACAGTATTTTGTTGGCACGGTGAGTCACTTGCTTTGGTGCATTCTTTCTTCAATCATCTTATTAATGTTACTGTGTGATTTACAGGAAGAAGTTCCAGAGTTTTCAAGATCGGCGGCTCAGGGTTAATGAGGAAACCCCCTCATCACTGAAGAAAGCCAGAATGGATGGAAAGTTTCATGAAACTTTGCTCGACAGGTCAGAAAACAGGCTCATTACATACTTATTGATGAACACTAAGTTTAAAGTCTTTAATAATCCCTCTCTCTCCAAGTGCTTGGTCCGCTCAACGGAAAATGTAAGCACCAAGTTATTGACGTGTTAGTGCTAGCTTCAAACAATGTCTTTGTGTATTCAGAACAGCTGAAGATGTTGCCACCAAGATCAGTTTTTACATGTTCACTTGTTCACAAACCTCAGTTAATATAATATATAGATTTAAATATATTTAATATTAAAATATATTTAGCAGTAAAATTAGATATATCACAGTTCTCCATATACACATACAATGTATTTACACACACCCATTGATTTGGTAAGGAGATGTGGTTTAATAACTGAATGTAACAGGTTTTATTCTTTTATTATAGGAGAAGCAAAATGAAAGCGGACAGGTACTGCAAGTGAAGACTCAACTGTGTAGATCACTGCCATGTTGTTGTAAATGTCTTAATTTGAAAAATGGCATTTTAATCTGACATTTAATGTGCTTTTTGTTTTTTTAAATAAACTTTACATAGACAAATCAGATTTGGTGTCTTTTTAAAAAAATGTTTTGCGCTCATTTTCATGTATCATGTGACCCTTTGGCCTGTTTACGTTAAATGATTCAACACTGTTGCACTTGCAGTGTTATTGTCATTGAATGCCCTGTGTTTTTTAAATAAATAATGTATGTTTTTGTGCAGTGGTCAAGTGGTAGACTTGAGTAATTCTCAAAGGCTATAGAACAACCAAAAGGTTTAACTAGTCTTCTGTGAATGGTCAGTGTTTTGTAGTTTTTACTAACTAACCAGACTATCCTATAACTATCTATCCTATCTTTCATTGTACACCAACCAAAGATATGTAACTCTTAAACAATGGACATTAATGTCTTTCTGTAACAGCCACTTCTCTGGAAAGTGGTCTTCAGTGTCATCAGTGGTTCTTATCATGGGTGATACAGTGATGTAGCCTGGCTCTTGGGGTTCCAGTTCAACCTGTAAGAATCAGATGGAGTTGAAGTCAGACAAACTGCATGTTGCAATGTTAAGATACTTAGCCAGGAAGGAAACAAAGAGGCAGCTCAGACAGATGCAGCCTGATGCAGCAATCGTGCCAGATATTTCCCAGTCCTAGTTCATCAGCTGTGATGATTTACGCTTTCATTTGTCATGTGTAACAGTAATGTTAATGTTGGATGTGACTGTTGACATGTAAATATTCTTTTTCTACATTTTATGAACCAAACAATTCATGGATCAATCAAGAAAGAAGAAAAGAAAAGCAACGGATTCATTTAAAAGGTCATTACTTACAACCTTAGTGCTGCGCGTTCACTGTAGATTTATGTTTGTAGCACAATACAACAATGTGAGGCAAATGTAATGTATCAATATAAAGAGTACTTCTGCAGAAAAAGGGTTTCTATATTACATTAGATTCACCTTTATTCACAGTTTGGTATTATAGAGGTTGGACTCGCTCCAAATAGTCACAAGATCTGAGTGGTCATGAGGTGATGATACAGGAAGTATAAAAATGCTGTGCAGTCCTGCCGAAAATATCTAATTCTTCATGACGCTTCTAATCTAATCTTCTCTCTAAAATATAGTATAAGCAGATAGAGTATAAGCATAACGTTGCATGAAATTTACATATACATGTAAAGCACAAACATGTCAAAGCTCTGAGCAGGGGTACAGTAAATTACGTAAATTGACGGAGCTATTTTTACTACTGAATATTAATTAACAAATGATCAAACCCCAATGTAAAGCGATCCAGTGAAGCAGAATAAACAGTGTTTACTGACACTCTTTAAATAGAAATAGCAGGTGTGACAAGAGGAAATAAATTCAACCAACTGTACTATGGTGATGTTATTTATTTTCACTTCCGTATGGAAAACACCATTGACTGAAAAGGGGTTTCTTGGGGTGCCGTGTATCAGTTTAATAAATATTTTAGGCCAGTTCTATCGCTTTTTGGCCAATAAAAAAACTAGTTCAATTGTTGTTGTGAGATTTGGTCAGTATCCGATGACCTGTTCCTGTCTTGTTTGTGTAAACCCTGTTTTCCTTTATTTCGCTCGCTTCCTGTTTCCCCTGTTGTATAAAAGTGAGCTCGCTGGCACGAAGTAAACAGTAGCAGCTTCCGCAGTAAACTTCACGTAGGAAGCCCGACGCTAAGTGAAGGTGTTTGGGGGAAAGCTTTTGAAAATGGGTTCCTGTGTTTTTCTTTTATCAGCGGCTTTACTCTCTATCACCTCGGCACAGTTCATACCACCAGTAAGTGACATTTCGCTCTTTCATTGTACTGTTTATGAAATTATTATGACAAAGCTTTTCCGTGTTGTCTGTCCGTTGAACTGTTGTTACTCTGAATTCCCAAATAAACCGTAAATACCGGTGTTTACCGCTTTTATTTTCATTTATTTGCAGTATACAGAAGACTGTCGGGTGGACATGTATCCACCAAACGGTCCCACGTAAGTAACATTAGTCAGTAAATGAGATTATTATGAGAGAAAAACACATTACATTACTCAAAGACCCTGTTTAGCAAGTTCGCCAAGTGATTGATGTTTTGTAACAGTGGACTCTGCTGCCTTCACTTGCTCCTCGTAAATCGTGTCAGCAGATTTACCTGTTTGATCAGTAAATTTCTTCAGATGTCTAGTTTTATGAAGTTAAAATGTGACCATTACTGCCAACCTTTAGACTAAATCTCTGCACTGTTCTTAGGTGTTAAAAAATGGGTTTCTGTGTTTGCTGCATTACTGTCTGTAATAACTGATATCCAATCTAAGAGGTTGTTCCTGAATCTGACCACTGTAATGCAGTCTTATCTTTACTTCACTTTACTTACTTTTGTCCAGAGCGTCTCACAAAGAGAAGACACAAGCAATTACCATTCCGGTTCTGTAACCTAAGATACTACAAACTAAGAGCCCTGATAAGACACAGCTTGTCAAGATAAAGAACGTGCCAGGAATTGTTAAGTGCTAGACATTTTCTTGTGTGTTTGTGTGCGTGTATCTGAGACTCATTATTTAAGCAAGTGAGTTTTCAGATGTTTTTTTTACAGTGGTGTTAGTCTTCAGATTTTAGCCTGTCTCTGCCTGCAGAAGCTCTAGCCAGGAGAGGGTTACCATAGTCAAGTCTAGAGATGACTACTGCCTACACGAGGAGCTGTGCAGCCTGAACCTGCAGGACCAAATTATTGCAACTTCATGATTGTTAGTCATCTATCCAAACCCCAAGACTTTGCAGAGTCGTAAGGGGGTTAGCAATAGTGAGCCAATTTGAATTGAGCTATTTTGCTGAGCAGAGTGATTGCCCGAAAAGATCAGAATTTCAATTTTGGATAAGTTCAATTGGAGATGTCTCTCAGACGTACATCAGAGAGACCGGCCAATATTTTAGCTGGAATATGGGTATCCTCTGGTGGGAAAGACAAAGTGAGACTCACTCAAAGGGGAATATCTCTGCACTACTTCAAATCTCTTTGATTATATTGGGTCATACACTTTCCCACACTGAGATATGTTTTGAATAATATTTGTCTTTTAGGTGTGTATATAAGTATCTTATTGTAAAGAGACACAGTCAAAGCTTCCACAGACTCATTTCACTCATAGATTAGTAAGTTTGGGTCAAGAAAATGACTGATGTACAAACAGGCAAAATGTATTAAGTGATGATTAATAAGTTTATTAATCTTTCTTCAGTCTGATGGGGATTGCCTTAATCATCATAAATAAACTGTAACGTATTCACATGTTGTACAAAACAAGCTGACAACTTGAAAATTCATTATGTGCTGAGAATTAGCAAATGGGATGTTTTAATTTTATGTTTCTTAGTTTAGTATATGAAATACTAAATCACATTGTTAGTAGTTTATAATTACAAATATGATTACAAACAATTTAAAGTGGGAAAATGGACTTTGAAATGTTTAAGTCATTGGTGTTTACTAAGCAGTTAGAATTTAACCACAGATGCTATTGACTCACAGGGGAGTGTGCTGCTCTACTTCACATGTGAGTTAGCCTGGATGTGTGTTTTTCTGTTAATTCTGTTAATCAGGCAGCAGATGTTTAATAGTCTTTATGGGTTACATATAGGTTTTTGTCTCCTAAAAGGATAAACTTTTGAAATGGGGCTTCCTTTTTGTAACTGCACTTAATTTGTACTTTCCAACAGGATTTAAAGGCAGCACTATAATCAGCCCCAGTTAATTTTGGCAGATGATGATGCAGCCAACACATATGCTGGTTAATCTCTTGTTTGTGTTTTATTTCAGGAATTTTCGCTCTAAACAGTTATCTGTGTGCATTTTTGTAATGTTTTGTTTGAGCAGCAAATATATAACGTTCTCACTAACCTGCTTTATTACAGCAAATGGTTAATGTAGGTGGAATCAAGCTGCATAGCCACTTGCACTTTTATGCTTCAGTAGTTTTACAGTATTTAATTTATGGCTAGGTTCAGAGGACCTGTCCGTTGGTACACGGTGGACCTCGACTTGCCACCCAGCAAGAGATGGACGCCTGTGATTACTGACAAGAAAACAGATGTAAGAACTCCACGAAGCACTTCAGATTAACATGCTAATAAATATCTCACCTTTTCAACTTGTATTCTTTTTCTTTTCAGCTTGTCAACATGATCCAGGCCATTAAAGATTTGGCTAATGCTTTTGTGCCCAGTGGGAGGCTGATAGAGCTGGTTGACATCACACTGGTGAGAGTCACCTCTTCACTAAAACTACGTTTCACTCAGAATTACTGAAACATGTTTCATTGTGATGAATTCTTTTTGGAGTATACAGTACGTTTTTTGTAATGTTCTGCAGCCTTTCATGGCGGACACGCTCCCAAAGCCATTCAGTGAAGAGATTAAAGGAATTGCTGCGGTTTCGGGGGTCCCTCTCGGTAAGAAAACACGACTGCTTCAACTCTGCAGTTAGCAAGTGCTTGTAAAAACGCCAGCGTCAATCTTATCCATAGAAATGTTTCATTTTTGTAATTTAGGTGAAGTTGTGTTGTTCAACATCTTCTATGAGGTGTTCACTGTGTGCACGTCGATTGTTGCAGAAGACGGAAAGGGTGAGTGGACACACATTAGTGTTAAATCAGTGAGACGACACAGTATGTGATTACTCATGAAATGGTTTCTGCCTTTTGCAGGTAACCTCGTTCATGGTAGAAATCTAGATTTTGGGTTATTTATGGGGTAAGAACATCAGAATATTTAAGTTTGTTAGTCTTGACTCGGATATGGTAAAAAAAAAAAAAAGAAGCACACCATGAGACGAACTTGTCCTTCTTCACAGCTGGGATGTGAAAAACAAATCCTGGCTCATTACTGAGAAACTGAAGCCGCTAGTGGTCAACCTCGACTTCAAGAGAAATAACCAGACGGTCTTCAAGTCCACAAACTTTGCTGGATATGTTGGCATGCTGACTGGCATCAAGCCTGTAAGTGAATGTGACTCAGTGAGCATAAAACATTATTTCAGTTGTCTAAACGCCTTCCAGAGTTCTCCATGTAGGAAACATTAAACCTATTTTTCTGCTTTTCCTTTTAGAACAAATTCACTCTGACTATGAATGAGCGCTTCAGCCTCGATGGAGGATACATCGGTGAGTCTGGCTCAGCTGTGTTTATACGGGCATTAGAGAGAAATTTTGTTTCATGATCAGTAAATAATTATCTCAATGTGGCCACATGCAGGAATTATGGAGTGGATCTTGGGCCAGAGAGATGGGGTGTGGATGAGTTTTCTCACTCGTTCTGTGCTAGAAAATGCAAACAGGTAATTTTCCACATAAAAAGGAGTCATAACCTGAAGTACAGGTTCCTTTTTAATGTCCTGAAAAAAAGGTTACATTTATTGTTACAATGTGGTTATAGGACAACAGATACATAGCGTTTAATTATTAGTATTTTTTTTAAAAACTAGATTAAATGAAATGGGTAAAAATAAAAATAAAAAAACAGTTCTGTGGCACAAATGAATAAATGGTCACACATTAATAAGGCTAGACTAGATTTTATGCTGTGATTTTAAAAGTTGAGTTTGAGCAGACTGTTCCAGATTTGTGGACTGGCTGTCTCTGCATGTGACATGACTGTCTCTTTTTTTCCCAAAAATAAAAGTCTTCTCTCATTATCAGCTACGAGGAGGCCAAAAAACTCCTGGCTCAGACGAAGCTGCTTGCTCCAGCCTACTTCATCCTGGGCGGAAATGAAACGGGCCAAGGCTGCATCATCACAAGGTCCAGAGAGCTCAGTATTAATATACTGGAGTAAGTACTGGAGTTTATTTACCAGAGACAATGTTAGTGGGTATAGAGACAAGATTTCAAATACCGTGTAGTTGCTCAACAGCTTCCCTCGTGTTTCTCTGAAACACCGACCACTTGTGCAACTAGGAACTGACTGTTTTATAAATCAGTTACTCAGCATAGCTGCGTGTGACATGTTGAGGTTTTCATCCAACTGTTGTATTTTAGGATTGATCTTAAGCTGGGCCGGTGGTACGTCCTGGAGACGAACTACGACCACTGGGAGGAGCCTTTCTTCCTCGATGATCGCAGAACTCCTGCCATGAAGTGTATGAACCAGACCACACAGGCGGTGAGTACTGATCCCTCGGTCTCTGAACTATTTCAGTCATGTGATTTAACACCCTAGTACGGACGAATCACATCCCGTTTTATCCAAACCGCTTAGACACCTTTTGTTTTGTTTTTAGAATATCTCTCTAGAGACCATGTATGATGTGCTCTCAACCAAACCAGTGCTAAACAAGGTGAGACTGTGACAATCTGTATTAATTTAATGTCTGTTTAATAAAAACAATTAAAGATTTCAGGCTAAACAGCACATTTTCTTCCTGTGCTCTGCAGTTGACCACATACACGACACTGATGCAAGTGTCTGAAGGCAAACTGGAGTCCTACATCCGTGACTGTCCGAGCCCATGCATGCCCTGGTGATCGTCTGTTTGCACTGACCTCTGATCCATGTGTAAAGGCTCTTGAGACAAAACATCAGATGGTTTCTTTAAGTGTTTTGCACAGCTACGAATTACCTGAACCAAACTTGGTCTTGCTAATTGCAAGACCAAAATGTCATTTTGACGATTGTCTTTTCTTTTGACAGTAGAACCTTTGACTAAATCCTACTGACTGGAAATTTCCTCTTAAGTATGAATCTCAACTTAGGCACATGAGATCCACGCACATGTACATAACTCAATTAATACAGATTTTTACTCTGATGTTTGAGATCCCACCTATACTCACCACATTGTGACTACATACTGTAGGTGTTCAGTTAAAGTTACCGTCAGCACATTACATGTCCTTTATACAAAGATACTAATTGTTCCTTTTGAAAACCTATTAAAGTGTTTTACAAAATACCAGCTCTGCGTGTAATATGAGATGTACATGAAACCAGCATTGGCATTAACTGCAGTTAGTGGCAGTAACATTTTGAGATCAACACGTTTAGGTACTACATGCTGGGAAGGTGCGAGATACGAAGAAATGACATTGAATTTGAGAGCAGGAATAAAAAGGCTCAAACTGTATCGATTTGTTTAAAACATTTGAGCATTTTATTACTTAAAACGTATTACTAAGACTAACCATTGCAGAGGAGAACAAAACAGCATATAAAGATGTGTCTGAAGGGATAAAAGTTAAGTCTGAGCTTTGAGCTCTGATATAAAGGAAAGAACTGTTCAAGATGAAGGAACAATTACCTAACCTCAGCTGGGCTACAGCTGACCTTCCATCCTACTGTAATCTCTTTAGAAAAGGGAATCGAGTGCAGGAAAGACGAGCTGTACGACGGTAAGGCAGGACCAAGACAAATAAAACATTAAACAAAAACGGATCAACTCATGTCAAACTAATCGCAGAACAAAGGAGACCAAGGCAGATCTGAACAGGAATGTCATTACTATAAAGACTTGAACAGAGGCTTAACTGTCAGTAGTCAGCAGCGCCCCGGACTACCGGTAAATCACATTAAACATTCAGGAATAAAATTAACTAATTGAGTATGTGTAGAGCTTGGGTTGCATGTGTGAGTCACAGCTGGGTTACTCTTTACACTAGCAGATTAAGAATCAATATCCAAAACATATTGAGGGTACAAGCATAGTGTTGCTACAAACAGTAGATGAGACATCTGGATCAATCTTTAGACACTCGGGGCACCAACGGTGTCTGAAAGAGATAAAGAAAATCACTGACCCTTAAATGGTCCAGGTATTGTATTATATGTGCAAAGCTCAAACCTGTGTGGATCTACACATTATTACAAGAGACGACGTTTAAGCTTTTGTAGGATGTTCAGCACATAAACAAAACTGTAATCCATACCTGGTTCCTTCAGAGCCTGTGCATTCCCCACCAGTCCAGGCAGGGATTCAGTGTTCCCACCGAGGATCTCTGCAGACAGGTTATTATTCTGCTGCTCCTCCACGATCCTCTTCTGAAGCTCCTCCTACAGCATAACACAGTGTCTATTTAGATCAAAGACCCTTTGTCACCTTACACGTTTTATACCTTGTAATTCATGAACACACCTCACAAATGACTGTAAGCTGCACTGGTAAGTCTTCCACCTTGACAAAGTCTTCCTCATCAGACTTCTGGCTGGTGTTGCCTGAGCCCATCTCCTGCATCAATGATATAAATACAAATCTGTGAAATGCGTTTCAACACTATGCAATGGTGCATGAATTTAAAACGTGCCTTTAGAAAGAACTCAGAGAACTGGATGCATGTTTGTTTAATTAGACTTCACGTGTACTCCTGGACTTACATCTACATTGATCATGACAGGCGACTCCGTGTCAGTGCTGCTAGTAGTAGTTGACTCCTTGGGGACATCCTGACCATGACAGATGGCAGAGTTGTCTTCTGAAGGAGCAGCTGCCCCATCGTTGCTCTCCTCCTCGAGGATGTGGCACTCCACTGCGATTTGTTCCTCCACTGTGGAGTCCATGGTTCCTACTGACATTTTGATGTCTGCCAGACAAAGATGGGTGAGAACAGATAGAAGAACCAAAAAAATCCACAGTTTGTATTGAGACAAAATTCACTCTAAAATGCTGCTAGTGGGAAGAAAATTCTCACCGTCATTGTTCTCTGAACTCTTCTGTTCAGTCTTCGTCTCCTGGGTTTTAGTAGCTGTTCCCTGTAACAGAACACAATTACACAGGTCAGACTGAAAAAGAACCACTGCCATTTGTAAGGAAAAACAATCTTTTCTCGGTGACAAACTCTGCTCTGACCTCCTGCTCCATCTGTCCATCAGCAGAAGCTTGCAAGGAAGTTTGAACATCTACAGGTCCAGCCTCAAATTCCTCTATTTCGTCCTCCTCATTCTCATCCTCCCCGCTGCCGTAGTTTGTCAGGGCCTGAGTCTCTGCTTTGGAAAGACCTGCAATAAAACACAGCGGGAGAATTACATGTTAATGTGAGTTAAGTAATCTGCATTTTCATTTTTGAAATTTGCAAAACTTTTCAGAAGAAAAAAAAAACATCACTCACTGATTGAAAGCGGCATTCTCTGCACAGCCCCTTCCTCCTCATCTTCCTCTTCAACCTCTGAGGCTTCACTGCTCTGGACGTTCTTAGTGTCTGTCTGTAGGTAAAGCTCCTGAAGTGTAGAATCACCTTCTTGCTCAGCCTCATCTTGGTCCTGGAAGAAACACAGGAAGTTTATTAACAATGGAGTGAGGTAATAAATGGTACAACTTCATTATCACTATAACAATTACTTGCCTTGTCTTCATCCAAGTAGGCTGGAGAAACTGATTTATCACAACCAGATATAGTATTTTCCTAAATGGAGAAACAAATGAACACACAGAGAAAATAATTAATGAATTCCCCTGCACCAATTAAGTCCTTTGAAATGACAACAAAACAATATCTGAAGAGCAGCTAACCTTGAGAGTGTGCTTTGGTTTGGGTTTTTCAGGCCCCTTTTTATTTTTATGTTTGGCTGCAAATGTCATGCTGCTGTTATTGTCCAAGTCCTGCATAAGCTTAAAGAAGGCCAGTTCATTAAAGAGGATCTCTGAGATCTCCACTAGAAGGTCCTCCCCGCAGTCCTTCAGAGTACGACCTACAAATTTACTAAGAGAGTCCTGCAACAAGAAAAAACACAAGGCAGAGTCTCTTGTTTGATCTGCTCAAACACATATTGCTGGTGTTTGGGAATCTGTCTCTGGTTGTACCTGCAGGATGCCACCCAGCTGTTTGTGGAAAAAACGGACAAACTCCTTGCTCTCATCATTCTGCTGGGTGAGAGTAAGGACCATTCGCCGTACAGATGTCAGCAGCTGGACAGAACACACTTCATCCATGTTCTCCTAATCAAAGAAAATAACATTCAGAAGAGATTTCTACAAGATAATAATTCAAAATTACATTTAAATAGACATGAAATCTTCTAGCAGCTAATTTGAAGCCAGTACATATCTAAGACACATCTAATTCTGACCCACGCCAGTTGGTTACTCTACCTTAAGAAAAGGAATGACTTCTGTCATGATGGCTTTGATCTGACGATCTAATTGTTGGGTGTCAATCTGAGGACAGTGCACATCAGCAGCTGCACCCCCTGATCAAACGACAAAGAGCATGTTTCTTTTTTTATTTAGAAACTGTATGGGTAAATGGGTAAGTACACACGGTGTAATCAGGCAGGACAATGCGACTAGATACCTTCCACGGGTTCAGCAGAGTTAGCAGAAGTATGCTGAGCATTTGAGACTTCAGAACCATCTGCACCTGCAGCGCTGGCATTGCAGGGGTTAAACTCAGCTTTAAGCTTCATGCGCTCATACTCCCTAATCCTTGCCAGAGCTTTGTCTAAATGAATCACCGTGTTGCCTATCAATGCAGCAAAGAAAGGACAGCAAGGAGAGACAGAAAGAGGACACAAAAAGTTCAAAATCGATGGAGAAAAAAGGAGACGTAATGGATATTAATGCACCTGTAAACAGCTTTACACTGCAGGATCAGAAAATCCCCAAATTGAGAGTCTCATGTGTCTATAATTAAACTTCAAAAGAATCTTTAAGTTTGTCAAATAGTAGCTGATCCTGAAGTGTAAACTGGTACAAAGACGAGCCCTGGGAAGCCCTGCTGGTGAAAGACAGCACAGTACCCAACGAGCTATAGTTGTGGAAATAAGCAAAGCGCTCCAGCTGATTAACAGGCGCGAAAAGGAGTTAATTTTCAGATACAGTCTTCCACCCAAAATCAAACGGTTACTACATGCGTCACTATACCCAGGTCATCGTTAGCAAATGGTTCCAGGTTGGAGGAGGTTGACATGGTGCTGTCATTATCTATAGACTCAGCATCATCTCTCTTCTTCCTTGTGTCCTGTGTGAGCCTCAAGTTCTTCTCCAGCACCTCCTGAAAAAAGATAAACATTGTGTTTTGAGGCATACATCTCAACAAATTGTAAGAGAAACAATGTTAGAAAACAGATGGGCAAATTAACACAGAAGCAAGAGAAATCCTCAGCACACACACTAACAAATCAATGCCATGGTAGTTTCTCTAGCCATTTTCCAAACATGGAAATTAGACATTTCATCCATCATTCTTGAACAAATCCATTATTTAGACAGAAAAGGCCTGCCTCCCAATTAGCAGAGCTCTTGGCCCAGAACAAAGAACACATGTCTGATCTGGCAAAAGAGACGTGCAGACATGAAGGTCATTTTTTTGTAACAGATAGGCTTCTGATGTCTTGCTGTCAAGTTAAATTCAAAGAAGGACTAAAATGGGAGGAGGGAAAATTGAAAATTTAGAGAATAAAGAGACGCATGGAAGGATGAAAAGAGACCAGGATGACAGAGAAACTAATGAAAGCTGGATTGAAATGTTTAAAAGGAAGCAACTAGAAAGGAGGAAGAAAGGATGGCAAAGAGGTTTTTAGAAAAAGACTTTGAGACAGAAAATAAGTGAACAAACCAGATAGGAAAAAGGTGGGAAAACCATGCTGGGAGGCAATAATGTGTCTCTTACTGCATCACTGGTGGCTAGACTCTCACTGGGTGTTAGCTCGGATTGAGAGCCTGCAGCCCACACGTCAGGGCCAAGAGGTGGTAACTGGTCCTCCGCTGCACTTTTCTCTGCCAGATGCTTGGTCACGATATCCTGAAAGAAACACACAAGGACACTAATGTAACTATTAACTGATTTTTCATCATCTCTCATTTTTTCCTGCCAGACTGATCTGCTCAGAAACATCAATGAAGGAATCTCTAATCAACTATCTGCACAATCAGATATACAGATATCCACTGATGTACCTCCTGATGACAATTTAGCAAAAAGAATAGACTGTATCCTGTATTAAGAGCTCACCTGTAGGGAATACAGTGCCCTCTGCCGTAAGTAGTCCGTGTTCAGCAGCTGCAGCTCATGGAAGAGCTCAATAAGAAAGTGGGGTCTGGACTCATTTTGGGATATCAAAGTGGCCACTTCAGAGTAAATGGTCTCTCTCAGTGCCTCGAAAAGTGAGAAGTCACTGCTTGCATCTACGGATTCAAGAGGTGAAAGTGAGTGATTTGGGTGGACACTTAATATAAAATATAATCTTCATTATAAATGAAAACTTTAGTCGTTCCTCTGAAACTTTGGTTTAAATTAAGCCCCAAACAGAATGTGTATGGGATGTTTGGATGAGCTTTTAGTTGAAGAGCCAAACAATGTTTAGATCAGCATGGAGAGTTTACCTGGTGCTTCTGTGCATGCAATTCTGTTAGAGAGGAAGGGTGTTCTCCAAGCATAGGCTGTGAGTAAGATAAATTAAGGTGAAAAAGTAGCCCAAAATTAAACATGTGCTCATGGAAAATGTGCTAAGAAACAAACTGAAATCAAAAAGAACAAAATGTTAGAATTAGGAAAACAAATCGGCTGCTGAGGTGGATATCAAATGTATATGAAAACAAAATACACAGACACCAGAGGGTGAGCTGAGTGTGTAACACGGAGTAGCAGTTATACCTGAAGAGAGGTCATTTCGTTTATTCCCAGGCTTAGTTTTGCTGTCCAGTTTCTCTCGAGTCAGCTTGTCCAGTAAACTCTGATTCTGGTCCTTTTGACGAGACAGGGCTGCCCTCTCCTGGCCAAAGCCGGTGCTACTAGCACTGTCGCTTTCGTATCCTGAGGAAACACCAAACAATGGATCAACACTAGTAAGGGTTTTGTTAAAAGCAGTAAGGAACCTTTACGATCCCTTTAATTTCAGAATTCTGCAGCTCATCCTTCTTCAGTTCAATTCATTACAAATGTATGTATCCTTGTATCTCACTCAAAGAAACCGATATGTACACACACACTTAATGGGAATGAAAGATGATTAAATGATTTTTCATTTAAAGCAATCCATTAATTGTCTGGGAATTCTAAGCATTTGTGGCTAGACATTTAGAGGATCCTTGATTCCATTTTAAATACCTTCACTGGGCTTGTTGTGTCCTTTGCTCCTCTTGCGGCGACTCTTAGAGTTGGGGGTCTTGCTGCGTGAAGCCAGGTTGGCTTGGGCTGAGGCCTTGTGCCCGGCCTTGAAAGTCTTTGTAATAGTGGTGGGATCAACAGAACCTGGCCTACTGCTGAAACTTTCCTGTGACGCCTGGTCAAAGTCTTGAGGTTGTGAGTGGCGGTTGGCGAAAGTAGGAGAAGAGGAGGGTGACTCTTGAGGCTCATTTTTCGATGAGCGATGCTGGACAGTGTTGTTTGCATAGGCGGTGTTAAGCCATTTAGCTGGTCTGCAATGAGAAAATACATATGCCAACAACATTACGCAAATAAATTACAAATATCTTTTTAGCCACTGGTGAGCATACCCTCTTTCTGTAGTGGTGTTAAGAGGAGAGCGTTGCAGAGGAGGAGGGAAACTCATGTATTCCGTTTTGATGGAAGTGTTGGGGTCTAATTGCTGCTTGTGGTGGTCAGGAGAAGCTTGACCTCCTGCAGCCTGAGGGAATTCACCCATGGCAGCAGGGAATAGCGGATGTAAGTTAAAGCCTGTAGGATGAAAGAGGAAAAAATATGTAAAAGGTTTTAATTAGTGTAAGTTAGTGCATTAATGTTGAAATCATGAAAGCAGACCTTTAACTTCTTTTTGTGTATTACTTCTATCAAATCCATGGAGTGAAAATAGCATTCATTTTAAATGTTCATGTTTTACATCTAAGTTGTTGAACATTCTGTCTTTTTAGTAGAAAAAACACACTGCCAATGGCCTATTAAAACGTCATACTGTTAAGCATAATGTAGACCTTAAATGAATTCGATATAATATTATTCTAACATGGTTTGTGCGAGTGTTACACCCAAGAGGCAATAACTATATCATACTGGAAGAGAATGGAGGTAGGGCGGCAGTTGACAAGTTGTTGGTTGAAGGATGCAGGGTTGAGGAGAAAGGGAGGAAGACACCGGGAGACGGTGAGAGGCCAGAGCTGGATTGCTGGGACAAGACCTGCTTTTGTGTCTGCCAACCTGCTGATGAAGAGGAAGCCTGTGACTGCTGCTGCTGCTGCTGGTGAAGGAGGTCATTCAGAACCTGCTTTAGTCTAGAAGAAACGAAAAGGGATGTGGAAATTTAAACAAATACAAATAGTGGGATACGCACGTACATACGTACATGTATGTGATTACCCTCACCTTTGTACATTGTTTTGTTGCCAAGCCAGCTGGGTGTAACACTGGTTGAGCTGGTGCATGAGCAGGTGGACCTGTGGTGATTGCAGGTTGTTGGGTAACACATTGTACTGACCGGTCAGCAGGGTCTGCAACATGTATGACAGTGTCTGTGAAAGGAGGTGAGAAAGTACAGCCACGATTTTTACTTAACGTTGATTTATTGGCAACAGTAACCAAACACAAGAATTCTGCCATTATTTGCACACATGCTTTAGATAAACCATAATTACATTTCTCAGTCTATTTACCATGTAATTTGATGCCGTCAGTCTATAGCAGTTTAACAACCATTTCCCCTCATCTGAGCATAAAAACTGCCATTTTCTAGTATTTGCACCCATGATTTTATGCGCATATTGAACATGTGCAAAAAATATGCGTAGAAACTTGTTTACAGGAAAACCACTGAATGTAAATGGCATCAAATCAAAGACTGGGCAGAAAGCTTTTGCAACGTGTCAACGCATTTATTCATTCAGTGCACTAACCTGCTGGTCCTGCAGGAGTGTCTGACACATGCTGGTGCTGAAGTCCAGCTGTCTCTGCAGCTGGCTGACTTGCTCCTGCCAGTGGCATGAGCCTTCAGCAAATGAGATCTCGGAAGCCCAGCGCAGGTTTTCTTGCCGTCGTGAAGCTGCGTGCTGGTTCACGGACTGGTTCAAACTTCTGGACTGTTGCTGCTGTTGTTTGGCCTTAGTCTTGTTTTGAAGATGTCCACTGCCATCACCTGAGAAAGCTGGAGGAGGCTTCAGATTGCTGGACACAGAGAAAAGCACGTCATTTTAATAAACAGATCACAGAGTATTATGTCTATTAGATAATGAGACAATAGCTTCTGATTAGTCGTACCTTCCTTGATTATTTCGGTTGCTGTAAGAGCACTGGTTCCTGCTTGATGAGTAGATGTGGATGTCGTCATCAGAGCTGCTCTCTGTGCATTCTTCCTGCTCTTCTCCCTCCTCTGCAGCCATCTCTGAGTGATATTCCTCTTCATCCCCATCATCCAGGTGGCAGGGATTGGAACCCCAGGTAGCCATTGTCCTACTGACACATCGGCAGAGGTGTACACATTTTCCTCTTTGTAAAATAATTCCTGTATAATCTAGATTAAAAAAAAACAGTTTTTCAATTTGGACCTTCATGAAACAACTCGAGCATTACTCTACCTTTCATCCCTACTGACAGATTGTGGGGGTGTAGTAAGACCATCTTGGTCGTCAATGTGGCAAGGAGAGTCACTGAGGCCACTGCGCCTCTGGTGTTCAGCCATCAAGCACTCCAAGTGCTTTCTGCGTTGGCGCAATTCTTCTCGTAGAATCTGATGACGACGCATCTCTGACCAAAGCTGCCGACAATGAAAGAATGGAAGGGGTCAGTTACCAGATCCATAGTTGACACAGAGTTTGCAGTTTGACTTGCTGAGGGGCACACCTCATTGTCAGTGACTGAAGATGTGGCTGCTTCTGGAGCAGTGGGTTTGAGCACAACCGAGCTAGATTTGGGTCCAGAGCAAGAGGGACCCTGAACAGTGGCTGGAGTGGCAACTGCTACTGGGACCTTCCTCAGCAAACCCTCCTGGCTCACAGTGCTGGACACAGAGGACTAGAAAGGAGATAAAGCAGTAAATCTTTACTACAAATGTGTAACCCTTAACAGAATCATCAGGTTTACACTTAGCTTTGGTTTGGAGAATAATACAAATGCTTTAAATTCTACCATTTTGGTAGTGTTTAAATGTACTTCTGTATAATGAGAGCTGTTTCAATCAAAGCAGTATTTTACAAATTGTTTTTAATTTAAACTACTTCTAATAAACCTAGTTAAGATTCTTCAGACAGACAAGTCACATATGGGTGTAAAATACCTGGAGGTCGGGGCAAGCCCACTGGAGGTCCTGGATCTTGCCTTGGATTTCAATGAGCCTCTGGCGCTCTTCATGGAGCTGCTTCAACTCTTGCTTCTGCTGAAGAAGCTTTTCCTCATACAGCTTCTCTCTGTATTGACAGTAGTTTCAATGAAATGCAAAGTTACCAAAGGTCAAACCCAAAGAAAAAGAGAGTACACTCAAACTAACGTTGTGGAACAAATTTCATATACATAGACTTTTCATATGCAGTACCTGGCCTTGCTGGACAGAGTGAGCTCTCTGGGATTTGGTTTAGCTCCAGCTCCCAGTGACCTAGCTGCAGTAGCTCTAGTGTTATTTGGCTGTTGGTGTAAAGCTTCATCCTCATTAGCTGTTGTGGCATCGGTGTCGTCACTCTGTATAAACACAAAAAAACAAAAATAAGTACCTCCTTAACGGACATTTTCACCCTAGATCTGCCTTTTACAAACATGCTGCACAAGATAAAACAACAGCGCTGATAAGAAAATACTGAAGTTAGCATTTGATGTTTCATTTTCTTCTGGGTTTTATTAGTTTTTTCTTTTCGTTCTGCCAAACAAAAACATCAACGTTATAGTGTCTTAAATATTGTTTACACATCTCCTTCACCTGAACCATAGCTACCAATTCCTGCAGCTGCCGTAGTTTCTGCTTCGCTGTCTGCCGATGACTCTTCTGTGCAAAACCTCTTTTGTTCCCCAGGCTGCTCCTCCGACTAGAACCTGATGCCTCACTGTCTGGAGCAACAGCTGGTGCTACTTCTTCGTCATCGAGGCAGTCTTCCTCTTCATCCTCATCCTTCACCTGATTATATGGTGTGTCTCTATTGTACTGGCACTCTAAATAGAAGCAAAGTTAGAGAAATATTATTTGCATTGTGTTTAAGACATGTTGCTTGCTCCCTTCAATCTTTGCATTCATGTTTCCACCTGAATGTAGAGCACTCTTCACGGACAGAAATTAATTCATGTATGAGTAGTTAGTTAAGGTTTATCACTGTGTTTCAGGAAATCTCATTGAGATAAATATGTCTTTTGCAATAGAGATGCAAGAACAAAACTTCATAATGTAAAGAAGCAATGAGCCTAATACAGAGCACTGTGCTGCTGTCAGATTTCACACAGCAAGGTTAGTGAAAAAACATAAAAATTATCTGATTGTAGTGGGATTATTAGGCAAATACAAGCCCCTGTTTTCACGGAGACATTATTATTAGGCCAAAAAAAAAACATGTGGGCATAATTAAGTACCTCTGCAGTTAGGTGCTGCTAATCATCAGCCCTCGGTTAACTGATCATCAGGTGATTTGCAACCTCTATTAAAGCTGATGTTTTGGCAGTTTGCTAGGCAGAAGCAGTCAGGTGTGTATTAAACGATACCAAGAGGGGATGTTTTAACACACCTGAAGGCATATGTTCTTAGAAAAGCAACTGTTGCCAGCATTAGATATGGTTGAGATTATAGAACCACTTCCAAACAGTTTGGAGATTGTTTGGAAACCTGGCAAGAGAGATCCTTTTCTATCCAAAAAGAACATGAAAGCATTACACGACATCTAAACAAACCACAGGACGTCTGAAACAATGTCTGTAGACAGATGAGACCAAAGTGGAGTTGTTTGCCCTTAAAACCGCAGCACCATGTTTGGCAAAGACCCAACAATATTACAGCAGAACGAAAGCAGTATTTTTTTCTTTTCTCTTCCAAAAAAAAAAAAAAAACACAGAATAAGACAGGTGGTACCATCTCTGGAACATGACTGTATCTTTGAGACTGGCAGTTTGACGATCAAACGTAAAGTTCAGCAGCTGCTGCTTTTTACTTTAGCTAAATAAGCCTACGCCCTATAATTTTACTACGCTAGTAAGATCTTTATCATTAAATATTTTACTGTTATTTTCATATGGATTTACTTCACAGGAAAAACATATACTATTACACCAAACGATGCAAAGGCCCGTGTCAGCGTGTGCATAAGAGTACCTATGACTGAAGGGATGTTGAGGCTACGGAGGTTGGCTGATGATCGGTTGTTGATCTCACACTCAGTGTTGAGTCTCCCGCCCCGGTTGTTTGAGGCGGCACTTCTCACATTGCGTCCATTGGTCAGACTGTTCAAGTCTGTCCAGTTTCCACTGCGCTGTGGGTTTCTTAACAGACACAGAGCAGTGACTGTTATAGATACATGTGAATAGTAGATGGTAATTTGAGGCCCAGGTCCTGCTGACAGGTTGCCAGATTTTCAAGATAATTTACCCTTTTTAATATAAGCCGTTTATAATATTCCTGATACATATGTCCAGTCCTTTTTATTAAATACTGACACACTTACCTGATATTAGTCACAGGTTGTCGGTTCTCCTGCTCAGAGTCAAACATGGCATCAAACATGGAACTGTCCTCTGTCTCATCTTCTTCCTCCTCGTCCTCCTCCTCCTCATCATCTTCTTTCACATTCTCATTAACAGCATCCACCATCATATCAGAAGTCTGTTCATAGTACTGAACTAATTCTCGCAGTTCATTCAAACGCTTGTGGACTTCCTTTAGTTTCCTGTAGGGAGTAAACAACGACAAATATGTCGTATGTACCAGTCTAAAAGTTTAAAATGTCATGTGACATATTAGGAAATAGGTAAGCAAGTTCGGTCCTAGAGAACTGCAACCCAGCTTGTTTCCCAACCATGCCTGCACTTACAACCAATAATCAAGAGCAGGAACTGTTAATTACCTTGGATCAAACTTGTCTAGCTGTGTACTAAGACAATGCCTTCCTGACATCTACAGTAAACACACCACGGAAGGCTTGTTTGTGAAAACAAAGGCAGAAACCTCTTAACAAAAGGACGTGTTTTGTGGGCACAAGGTTACACTACACCACCCTTTATTACACACCCCGACGCCATACAAGTCCCCGCCTCTGATATCTGACCTGCCTATTCAACTATTTGAAGCTGAGCGTGGTTTTGTGTGTACCTGAGTTTGTCAGTAGAGTTGGAGCTATCCTGGTGTTGTATGAGTGAAGGATTAAAGGAAGTGGAAACTGAGGCCCCGCTAGGACAGAGTGCAGATGGACAATCTGAAGCTCCTCCTATACTCAGACTACACTGGGTTGACAAGCCACGACCTGAATAGAATCAAATGCACTTTATCAACACATTGTCTTGAAAGAGGCCACAGAATAATTGCAAAAACCTATTCGTAGACCTACATGAGTTATTATTGAGAGTCTGGTCTCTGAGTGAATGCAGCTCCTGAAGTATCTTGTCCATAGTTTCCTTTTTGTCTTGGAGTTCTTGGAGCTTGGTGAGTTTGACAGTGGCAGTTGTAGCCCCGACATCAAGTCCAGTGTGAGGGCCAGAGGCCGAGTGAAGGACAGGCCTGTGCTGAGGTGGACCAACAGCCTTGGGGGATCTAGACCAGCACACCTCTCTGGAGAGAGAAAGACTTTCTGCCTGACGACGGTTGTCTGGCACAGCTTTAGTCTGGAAAACAAAAATGAAGAATTCAATCTTGCTAAATGAGAGGCTGTTCACAGTACGACATTAAATAAGGAGAATATGGCAGCCAGGAAGCGGTCTGTACCTGAGAGTCGTGTAGTTGGTTATGGAATCGTTGGATCAAGTCATTCAACTCCTCATTCAGTTCTGATGTGATGCTCAGGCCTGACACACTGCCTGTGGTTTCTGTGACAACTAATTCCAAATAATAAAGGAACATAAATACATAACTGCTAATCTGTACTTAGCTGTGAAAAGAAACGTGTGGCTGTATGTGTGTGTGTGTTTCACCCGTGTCCTCAATCACAGCCAGTGCCTGTTCTGCACTGTGCTGCATGGCCATTAGTGCCTCCTGTCGGCCCTGCAGGGCCCTGAGCTGCTCTTGCTGCTCCAGCATTTTCTTTAACAGTTCATGCTGCTTACGCAGATTCTCCAACTCTTCCTTCTGGTCAGCACGCACAGCTTCTGCCCTACACCCCTGCACAATTCACATCCACAAACCATTATAAACAATGCCAGTATTGTTGTTATTCTTGTCAGCACCAAAAATAGAAGAGGCTTTGCAGATATAGCAAATATGACTAAAGGCACTCACAATAGAATTTGTATACAATATTTAGTCACCCAAATCACTGATAACAGATTAGAGCACTAAGACTTTTCGGCAGTACAATCCACAAGAACTATTCCCCGTTACATCTAAAGTATATGAAGAGCAAACCTCAATATTAAGAGAAGTGCTTTCTGCCAGTGAATCTGAGCCCACTGCAGAGTCCAGTGTCCCTACATCATCTTCTTCATTCTCCCGTGCCTAAAGAAATACAAATATGACAGTATACAACACTAGAAAGACAGAAAATTAAAATAATCAAGATGTTTGATATAAACATTACTCAAACAAAATAGTTTCTGACTTACAAACAATATACACTTACTGGCTACTTTATTAGGCACAACTGTGCAAACAAAATAAAGTAATGCAATAAAGCAGCTCTGCCATAAATGTTACTTCTACAAGGTTAGAAGTGCTCGGTTGTTAGGTTAAAACTATATTATATAAAAGGTTCTAATGTTTTAACGTTTCTGACAAATTCACCTTAAAATGAGAAATTAGAACCTTGTAACAGCAGAATTCATGGCGGAGCTGCTATTTTGGGTTACATTACATTGTGCAACTAATTTAATTTCCAGTAAGTGTATATTCATAAAACAAAGTTAACCTAAGTAAACACTAAATATTCTTTTTAAAATATTTTGATGAGCAGAAAAAAAAACACATACAGCATTAACAGGTGGCATCCTATGTCTAAAATGATCACATGAAACATGACTCCAGTGATACAATGCCTCAGCCCTCAGAGAAAGATCACCATTAAAAATATATATGCGGCAAACAGCCAAGATAACTACACAAAGGTTCCATTTAAGCCGTAGGCTAGCTAAAATATATCTTACACATGATAAGGCACGTTTACCTGGATTTGTTTAGTTTTGACTGACAGCACAGTACAATTACAAAAAACAAATCATATAACTACCAGCATTTTCTGCAGAAACCGTAGATAGGACTTCTCCTGCTCCTTGAGGTGGTCGATGAGATGAGAAAGACGTTCCACATTGGCTGGCACATCATTCTTCTCCACCAGATCGTCCCGCATGGAGCTAGCTTTGCTGATGTACTCACGGATCTGTATCAGTTTGCTCACCACCTGAGTGTGCACAAAAACAGGTGGTGTATGGGTGTGGGTTCCAGAGGAGGAAATGCACAGCAGAAAAAGAAAGGTTTAAGGAAAGGCGAGCTAGCATCTGTAGCGACAGCTTAGATAGGACTAAACAAGGACAGAAAGAAGGTTGGTCACAAAACTCACTAGGCTCCAAGGGTGGCATATTTATAAATTGCCCTAAATACAGTCTAGTTTCAGCTGCACTAACTCTGCCTCACTTTCATCCTACTTCTGGATTCACAGTAGTAGGCTGGAGTGCTGCGATACACAGACAATGCCATATGTGCATTTAAATTAGATGTAAAATGAGTGTCTCTCATACATAATATGCTTTTGGGTGTTTGAACACAGCACAAAATGAACCACTGTCACAAAGCTTTGCATATAAATCTATATAAATAACATTGTGAATCCAACACTTTTCCCATTACATCACTATGTGGTTAATAGACATTGTTAGGCTTAGAGTAAAATATCTTGACACATATTAGATTATTTGCTGTGATGTTTTACTACAGATATTCAGTGGGGGTAAAATGTATTTATTTTAGCCTATAAGGCATTAAGACTTAACCTTAGCAACAACACAAAGTATTACCTGACTGCTGTCTATTCTCGGCTGTCCTCTTCCATATTCTCTGTGCACCAATGGCCCTCTCTCAGCACCACCGTGGCTGAGCCTCGGAGATTCCTTGGTAGGAACCACAGGAGTTAGTGTATCCCCGAGTCCTGGGCTCTGTTTCTTCGTTTCCTTGGTGATAGCTGGAGTGGCTGGGGCAGATGAGGAGGGAGGGAGCAGCTCTTTACTTTTGTTAGTGTTTACATGCAGAGGTAGGAAGTTGTAGGGCTTCTTGTTCTCTCCAGCTATCTGGCGCTGGTTGTTGGCAGCTGTGACACGTCCCTGGGAGTCACTGCCAATGCTCCTCTGAGAAGAGATGGAGATACAAGTTAGACATAGCACCACTTGTGTTTTTTGTTGCTATATTTTTAAATCTCAAAAATGTAAACGCTCAAGTTTTGGCCAGTGCCCTTTTTGCCATGCATATATGTTTAAGACATAAATTTAACAGGTAGGTACATTTAACTAGTAAACCTTTGAAGCATGCAATGACATCTAATCCATGAACTAGGAAACAAGTTTTTATGTTTTCTGACATAAATAATGTTTTTTTTTTTATGGACTTGATTTTTGAATATGTACTGGATCTTGTGACTTTACAGGTAAGTGAAATATGAGGGAACGGTTGTTAACAGCTTGTGTTATTGATCCTCATGCGAATTAATAAACTATATTGAAAAAAAAACACACATAAACAATACAGCTGATAGAAGAATCACTTAAGCCACTATCTGCCAACAAATCTTTGTACGTCCCAGATGCAAACAAAACATTTCACATTTTTCACAGCAGCATTTTACCTCATCCAGGTCTGTGAAATTAATCCTCTGACGCAGCTTGTCTAGCTCAGCCTGGTCCGGGACAGACATCTGTGTGGTATATTTGATGTGTGGAAAGGAATGGGGAGTGCGTGCTCTCCTTCGACTGGCTCCTGGAGTGGACTCTGGTGAAATATCATTGGTCAAGCGGCTCTCCACCACTGCAGCTGACAGCTTTTTCTTATTCTTCTCCGAGGATCGGTTGGCTTTCTTCTGCTGCACACCCCAGTCCTAATCAAGGGCAAACACATTTCCACTGTTTTTTATTATGTATGTTTACTTATATAAAGAACTATATAATGACAAGTGAGTGACATACAGTTTTCAGAGCTACATGAACCGAACCATTTGAATTACAAAATGATGGTGAAACTGGCTAGTAAGTACAGAGTACCAGCTCCAGTGTAACAATAAGGGAATATGAAACTGCCCCCCGTGTCTAGAGTTTCCATCAGGTTCTGACTTGCCATTACCATGTTGTTGAGTCTATCATCCAGGCTGCCATTGGTTACAGTCCAGTTGTGCAGCTCCTCTGCACTGTCATCAAAAGGAGTGCCTCCAGTTGCCATGTCACCCACTTACAGCTTGCTGGAATTCACCACAAAGTGAAAACTGGTCACCAAACAGGCAATGAGTTTATATTACAACAACAGCAAAAAATAAAACAGAAGTGCATTTCAAGCGAATATACAACCTGCTCAGGTTACTGTAGCGTTAAAATATTGGTGTCTAAGAACAATAGAACACTTGACAATTAATCACGGTTAGGTGCCTGTCTAACAATAAGTTGCTTTTGTTAAGACGCCCAGACATTAAACAGCAAACGAAATAACTGCTAGCGTTAAAGTTATTTTAAAAATCGGTTTCATGAAATGGATTAGTAGTAACCGTTAGATGGCTGACAATGAACGTTACATGGAGGCGTCGAATGCGTCATTCTTACCGATTGTTGTTAACTTTGACTAACGTTACTTCTCCAGCTTCAATAGATCAGCAGGCTAGTCTGACCGTGTGACGGCAGTGTCTACTTTTTGTGAGCTAGAACTATTGCTACCGTTGGGTTTTTGTGTGTATGGCCCGCTCTGATTCCCGGGTAAAAACAATGAGACATTCCCTCCGTCATGCAGCGAGGTAGCAGGAGCTTTCACTCACTACTCCTCGCAGAAACACACGCAAAGTAACGTTAGCTTAACACACAGAAACTACAGCGATAGCCAGTGTGTGCACTGCAATTAGCTTAGACAAACGTTAAGGTTGGGATGTACGTAACTAGCTTGCGTTTCTACCACACCGTTTATCACCTAACGCTAACGTTAACTAGTTCCACATCACAATTGCCATGGCAACACTCAATGACCCCAAGCTGCACAAGCTAACTCGCTGGTTAATGTTAATCAAAACATCACCAGACCCAAGTCTAACAAGTCGTCGATCTTGCTGTGGGAGCTAGCTAATGTTACCTAGCTCGCTAACAGCAGCTCACCAAGGAGCTAACTTTAAATGCCTCGGTAAAAGTTAAAGCAAACAAGCATCTAAGCTCGCGCTAGCAAAGCTATAACTCTACTCGATAATTAGCTTAACAGTTAGTTAACCTAAAAAGGTATGATTTACCATTAACCACGGCTAACCAACATTAACACTGACTAACAATACATGCAGCAGGTTGACACAATTCTGTTTTAAAGTCATAATAATTACATCTGCGCTAGCTAAGTTAGCTTACATTTTAAGACTAATGAGATGTTAACGTCACCCGTCAGAGAGAAAGTGAAGGAATGTCGTTATCCAGTACTTCACATAATGCGATGAATGTAGATATAAACCATCTCTTAGTATTGCTTAAGCTATAAATAATAGCTCGATCCCGAAACGCAGCAACTTTGTGGAGATGATAGTGAGTCTGAGATAAACTCAACGGCAGGTGGCGATATACTTTAGTCCGTCGCTAATACGCGAACACAGGAAGTGTGTTTACAGGAAGCCGTAAGTGTGTCGTTCGTTGTAGAGTCGACGGTGCTTAACGTTACATAAACGTGGGGTATAGATGTTTGAACTAGCGCGAAGCTAAAGGCACTTTTAAGCATTTTTTCCACGTCTCAACATGTCCTCGATTAGTATTGGATTTTGAATTTTTTTTTCTACAATTTTTGTCGACGGTTAGCTACCCAGTCTTCAGAGCTAGGTTGGTTAGCATAGGGGAGCTAACAACAGTCCATTAACGTAATCAAAGTGATTGTGTGGGACCTCTTTTTTTTATTATTTAGCACTGTTGTAACCAGTAGAGAAAAACATGGGCTCGTCAAAGAAACACAAGGAAAAGAGCCGTGATAAGGACACCGAAGAGCGTCGTCGCGAACATAAGAAACATCGCCACAAGGACCGAGAGAGAGAAAGAGAGGCTTCAGATCGAGATAAAGACAAGCGTAAGCGGTCCAGGTCCAGGGAAAGAGGTGGACGAGAGAGTCGCGGCAAAGGCGAAAGGAGCAGCGGGGAGCCACGGATGAAAAAGGAGAAAGTTGATCTTGGATATGAGGAGAGCAAGGCAGAAGTGGAACCCCAGTCAGCAAGTGGAGATGCATCTCTTAGCATTGAAGACACAAACAAACTTAGAGCGAAGCTGGGCCTGAAGCCTTTGGAGTTAAATGAAAACAAGAAGGAGCTTGGGACCAAAGAGGAGCCGCTTTTGGCGGAGACTATCAACCCTGTTCTTATCCAGCAGCAGAAAGAAATGAAAGAGAAGCTTGCAGCTATGAAAGAAAAGCGCATTCTCAACCAGAAATTGGGAAAAGTCAAAACCCTAGCTGAAGATGACTGGCTAGATGACACAGCTGCTTGGGTGGAGAGAAGCAGAAAGATTTCAAAGGAAAAGGAAATGGCAGAAAAAAGGGCAAGACTTCTGGAAGAGATGGATGAGGAGTTTGGTGTGAGCAGTCTTGTAGAGGAGGATTTTGCACAAAGCAGAAAGGAAGCCTACACGTCCCGTGACCTGAGGGGACTCAAAGTACAACACAAAGTGGAGTCCTTCACCGAGGGTAAAAGTGTCATCCTGACCATACAAGACAAAGGTGTACTTGAGGAGGAAGAAGATGTCCTAGTAAATGTGGAGATAGTGGACAAGGAAAAAGCTGAAAAGAACGTGGAGCTGAAAAAGAAAAAGCCAGATTACAAACCTTATGAAGAGGAGGAGAGTGTGGATGACATGGTCACTTTTAAGAACCGTTCTGTACTGTCAAAGTATGATGAGGAAATTGAAGGTGAAAAGAAAAAGAGCTTCAGACTGAGCACGGGGGGATTTGCTGGCGGGGAACGAGAGCGGGAGCTCCAGGCCATGAGAGAGTCTTTACGAAATCAAGCCCAGACTTTGGAAATGCCTGCTCTCAGTATTGCTTCAGAGTATTACAGCCCTCAGGAAATGGTGGGCTTTAAAAAGACCAAACGCCGTGTAAAGAAGATCAGGAAGAAGGAGAAGCAGACGGCTGCAGACGAACTTCTTCTTGATGACACTCGCACCTCTGATTTTGGCTCCAGGACACGTGGCCGGGGCCGCAGGCAGGTGAATGACGATAGTGAGGAAGTTAAGGAAGTGGTCAGATTGCCAGATGAAGGCCCCCAGATGTCCGATGACATCAGGATGGCAGAAATGGACATAAGTGATGATGAAGATGACTTCACACCTCCTGAGTCTGCTGTGATTGAGGAGGATGAGGCAGAACAGGAGCTGCAAAAACAACTGGAGAAACAGAGGAAGCTGAAACAAAAGCAGCTACTGAAAGACTCTGGAGAGAAGGTGGCAGAGCAGATTAAAGTCCACGATCAAAGCAACAATGACAATGATCCCGAGAAGAAGAACAACATTGTTTTCAATGCAACTTCCGAATTTTGCAGAACTCTCGGTGATATTCCTACTTATGGACTGTCTGGCAACAGAGAGGACCAGGAAGACATTATGGACTTTGAACAGGAGGAAGAGAAAGATGAGGCCAGGGATTCAGACTCAGAAATGGATGAGAATGTTGGATGGAGCACAGTTAACCTGGATGAAGAGCAGAAACAACCTGATTTCGCCACAGCCTCAGCCACCATTTTGGATGAAGAGCCTATTGTCAACTCTGGCCTTGCTGCTGCCTTGCTGCTGTGCAAAAACAAAGGTCTGCTGGACACTCAGATGCAGAAACAAGCTCGTGTCAAAGCAACAAAGGGCGCCCTGCCCAATGACAACTACTGTATTGAGGACAAGATGGGCTTTGACGACAAGTACAGTCGCCGAGAAGAATACAGAGGCTTCACACAAGATTTCAAGGAGAAGGATAGCTACAGGCCTGATGTCAAGATTGAGTATGTGGATGAGTCTGGGCGGAGACTCACACCAAAAGAAGCTTTCAGGCAGCTTTCACATCGATTCCATGGGAAAGGCTCTGGAAAGATGAAGACTGAGAGGAGAATGAAAAAGCTGGAGGAAGAGGCATTGCTGAAGAAGATGAGCAGCAGTGACACTCCTCTGGGGACAGTGGCTTTGCTTCAAGAGAAACAGAAGTCTCAGAAAACACCATATATTGTGCTTAGTGGAAGTGGAAAAAGTATGAATGCCAACACCATCACAAAATAATGGAGAGTGTGAATTATCTTCAATACAAACATACACACATCTATATCTACACACACACACAATGTTTTAATTAAATACTGCTACAATTTCATGCTGTAGTTCATAAAAGCTTCATTGTTGTAGTTGAGTTCAATAAAATGAATGCATCTAAGAGAAATCTTGGGGTTTTATTTTCTTCAGCATTTGAAATATTGAAGTTAAAGAGTAATGAGATGAAATTTGTTAGTTTAATATTACCACAGTATTTTTCATGACAGCTGTTGAGTATGTGCGTGTGAGTTTCAAGCAGATTAAGTAATAAACAAAGGAAACAAGTATCAAATGAGGTTTGTATTAATTTACATTTGAGTTTTAGGTACTAATATGGGTAATAAGTCATAAAAATAATAAAAATTCTTTAGCCTTATTTTTTAGTTAAAGAAATAGTCCAGTTGCCAACAGTTTTTGGATAAGGTAAATACAAAGTTTTAGAATAGAGAAGAGAAAAGAATAGCAGCAATGCATAAATTAAAAAAAATAAATACATATTATGAAGTATTTTCATATTTTTTTGCATTTACACTAGTGTTTTCCAGTAGCAGTATAAATATACTTTCCACAAATATTTCTAAGACACTTATATTTTTTGATCCATCTAAAGAGGGCATTGTTCTTTTAAATTTTCATCCCAAATTTAATACATTAACTGGTTGTTCTATTATAAAAATAAAGGCAAGCATGTGCCTAATCTTAAATTTGTGTTAAGGTGGTGCAGACTTTTTAGGTAATTATCAAGGCATTTTCCAATTATCAAACTACCATTAAGGCAAGAATAAATCTACATTACAAAAAAGGAAGGTGTTAATTACATAGGTAAGATGTACACTTTGTTTTGTTTTTGGTGTTCAGCGGAACACAAGTTGAGGCTTCGGGGGCTGATCGAACATTATTATGTTGCACAACTTGTAGCAAATTAGTTCGCAGCGCTAACACTAGCCTGCTAGCGCCGTTTCATTAAATACGGCATGTACAACATTGATTGCTAAAACCTATAGTATTAACGGTAAGTGAAATTTGATCACGTTTTAACGATAAGCCATCAAATAAAGAATTACAAAGAAGGTTGCACGGCTGGAGATGTGTGAAACGTCTACGACGTGTCAGTTCGTTTGACAGCTTCCTGTTTAGCTAGCAGCAAGCTTAGTGACGGACAATGTTTTAAGTAGCTTTGATGGTCGGAATTGGCGTCTAGTTCCTCGAAGTACCTCACAGTACATTACACAGACTACTTATTTGACGCTTGTATGTCATACCAAACTAATAGACGGTAGGTTAAGATCATTCATATCACTGACGGTAGTAAGATATGTAGTGTCAGCGTTGCCTGTAAACGTTAGTAAGCTTTAACGTTAGACAAGGCAAGAAAGTATTAAGTTTGGTGTCGGTGTTTTAGCCTTTATATAAAGGTGTAACGTAATAATACTAATTAAACTCACTTTTACTGACATACGTCAGACATTGGGAGATTAACGTTAGTATGCACAGTTATGTCAGATGTTTTCAGCCTAAGTATTATGTTAACAAAACGTAACCAACGGGCTATTATTTAGACAACAGAGTAGTGTTTGTTAATGTGTTTTTAACCACAAAGTTAAATCTACATTGTGAGAAGTGAATATATGTCATGTTAGGATGGCATAATGATCTTGTTTATTAAAGCAATAAATGTTATAAATAATAATTTGTGTTTTTTCCTACAGGCTTTAACTTCACCCAGTGAAAACAAAAGCTGTTGTGATGTCAGAGTCTAAGCCACCTACTCCAACCCCTGGAGACACATACAAGGGTTGGCTCTTCAAATGGACTAACTACATTAAAGGTTACCAAAGACGGTGGTTTGTTCTGAGCAATGGATTGTTGTCTTATTATAGGTAATTTTTATTTACAGTATATACATTTTCTGAATTTTTTGGCACTCAATAGAAGTAATATAAACTAATCGTCTATGAGTCCTGTCCTTTTGACTGTTCTATTGTGCTTCCATTTAGGACCCAGGCTGAGATGGGTCATACATGTCGAGGCACCATCAACTTGGCCACAGCCAATATTGCTGTGGAGGATTCGTGCAATTTTGTCATTTCAAATGGAGGGGCACAGACCTACCACCTGAAGGCCAGCTCAGAAGTAGAGCGCCAGCGATGGATCACTGCATTGGAGCTTGCTAAGGCAAAGGCCATCCACATGCAGGCTGAATCTGGTGAGAAGAAAGGGAAAAATTGACAATGCAGTCATTTTGACACGCAGAGATAACTTTGCATTGCACGCAACAGGCACACGTGTGTGTAGTTCTCCATGTGAGAATAATGTTCTTACTTCACACACAGTCACATTATCTTCTGTCCCTCAGATGAGTCAGGTGATGATTGTCCTGCAGTGCCCCCTACTTCAGCACAGGGCGGGGGCTGCCGTAACTCAGAAATCCAATCCACACTACGTACACTGCACAGTAAGGTGGAGGACCTTGCCACCTGCAATGATCTCATTGTCAAGCATGGGTCTGCCCTCCAAAGGTATGTGTTATCTAAGCAGTTCAAAAATACTTCTATTGGTATATTCTATATTTTTTTCTAAATAAACCCATTTATTCATTGAGTATAATTGCAATGGTTCTTTATTTAGTTTTTACATGTATTTATTTATTTATTAAATTCCTTATTCTACACATGCAGGTCTTTGTCTGAACTGGAAGGAGTTCGTGTCGGAGCAGACGCGGGTGAGAAGATCAGACAAGTTACTGAAAGGGCCACACTGTTCCGAATTACCTCCAATGCCATGATTAACGTAAGTGACTCCACTGTACTGAAAAACCCAGTACGCTGTTGTCAGTTCTCTTGCTCATATGTTACTATTGTATTCTGATCCTTCCCAAGGCATGTAGAGACTTCCTCTCCCTGACCCAAACCCACAGTAAGCGCTGGCAGAAGGCTTTGCAGACCGAAAGAGAACAAAGGATACGGCTGGAGGAAACTCTAGAGCAGCTGGCCAAACAGCACAACCATTTGGAAAGAGCTTTTAGAGGAGCGACAGTTCTACCCCCTTCATTCAGCAATCCTTCTTTAGCTAACAAAGGTAAGACACTCAATCCTCACTGAACTAAGGTATTGGACCCTTGGCCATGCTACTACCTCGGCCAGCTCAAGCTAGAGGAGCTTTTTAGTTGTTCGTTGATTTATGCACTTCCTACCTTTTAGGTGGGGTTTCAGGGAAAGGTGATGCTAGTGATGAGGATGATGACAATGAATTCTTTGATGCTATGGAAGATCCTGCAGAGTTTATTACTGTCCCGGCTGACCCAAAATATCACAGGTTATTCACTTTGTTTTTTCACTCAGTGATTGTATTTTTTAGTGAATTTTCTCTTTACTTTGTATTAAATTTGACATTTTTGCTTTTGTACTCCAGGAGATCGGGTAGCAACGTCAGCGGGCTCAGCAGCGAGACTGGAATCGATGATCAGTCAGTGAATGTGTGTTACATTTATTTTCGCAAACGAGTTTGGATTTGTGTTTATTTTTTTTGCTCCTCTGCTTAGCAACATGACAAAGACACCTGACTCTCAAGGGCATTTTCCTGTTTTGTCAGTTTGATGAACTGTCTTTGGCATCCAATCCGGAATCTCCCCAGCCTCTTGAGCTAGAGCCAGTTAGACAAAGACGAACTCGTATCCCAGACAAGCCCAACTATTACCTCAATCTGTGGAGCATCATGAAGAACTGCATTGGAAAAGAACTCTCAAAGATACCGATGCCTGTAAGAAACATGTATATGTTTTTAGTAGTGAAGTGGATTTTCCTTGTTAAATTAAGCCAAGAGTTAAAAACATCTCTCTGTTTGCACTAGGTGAATTTTAACGAGCCCCTCTCGATGCTGCAACGTCTGTCCGAAGACCTTGAGTACTACGAGCTGCTGGACAAGGCTGCCAAGTGTCAGAGCTCATTAGAGCAGATGTGTTATGTGGCAGCTTTCACAGTCTCGTCCTACTCCACCACTGTCCTCCGCACAGGGAAACCCTTCAACCCCCTGCTGGGAGAAACATTTGAGCTTGATCGGCTGAGAGAGTGTGGCTACCGCTCCCTGTGTGAACAGGTATGCTGAAGACACGTTTGCAGACTCTTGGTTGTTTCTTTTCACTTTCACTTATGATTGACCACCTTCCATTTATAAAAACCAAACATGATTAGTATGGTGTGTTTATGTTAACTTGTTTATGTTTATAATAAATAATTTCTCCTCCCAGGTGAGTCACCACCCACCTGCTGCAGCTCACCATGCCATCTCTGAAAAGGGCTGGACTCTTAGACAGGAAATTACACTGGCCAGCAAGTTCAGAGGAAAATATCTCTCCATCATGCCCTTAGGTGAGTGTTTGTTAGTGCGTGTGCCTATAAAACTGCAGGCCAAAAGAATAAAACAGAATTGGCCATTGAAAGATATGGCAATGTTTGATTAGTTAATTAAACAAGGAAGCTATAAAATCCTGTACCATGTAATCTTTCATCAAAGATAAAAGGGAAACTTTCATATTTAGTCCAACATCTGATTCATCCTGTTCTAAATATTTTACAAATAATAGAAGTGTGTGTTTGTTTTTGTTGTTTTTTTTTGTGGTAATATTTTTTTTTGATTAGATTCAACTTTATTGTCATTACACATGTACAAGTACAGGGCAACGAAATGCAGTTTAGGTCTGACCAGAAGTGCAATAAGCAGCAAGTGCAGGATAAAGGTAAATGTTATAATAAGTTAAGAATGTACGTCGGGCATTATGTACAAAAGAAACTGGCTGATATTTACAGATGGAGATATATATACATTCATTTACAATGTATATGTGCAGTGGATATACATACATTAACAAGTGGTTATGTGCAAAAATGTGCAAGATTAAATTAGACCTGGTACTCAGGAGTATATGGGGGGGTGCCAGTGGAGTTTAGCAAGGAGACAGCTCTAGGAAAGAAGCTGTTCCTAAGTCTGCTCGGATTTGTAATGTGAAGACAAAATGTGGAAAACCTTTTCAGGGCGCTGTATATAGGATCTGTGAGGTACAAGTAAGTGTTTTTTCCTCTGTCCTCAGGTTCCATCCAGTGTATGTTTGATAAAAGCAGAAATCACTACTCTTGGAAAAAAGTAACTACAACAGTACATAACATTATTGTGGGAAAGTTGTGGATTGATCAGGTAAATATAAAACATGTTGTTATGACTATAAATGACATGAACATTTATCTTACTACTTAAATATGTTTTTCCTTTTTAATCTTTTTGTTGTTTATCTCCTACCAGTCAGGAGAGATAGATGTGGTGAACCACAGAACAGGAGATCGCTGCCACCTCAAGTTTGCTCCCTACAGTTACTTCTCCAGAGACATACCCAGAAAGGTGGGTGTGTTGTATACCGTATGTAAGACTAGAGTCGACAGAAAGATGGAATACCTATCAATTACAGTTTGGGGGATTTCTTTTTTCCAATTAATGGATTGATCACTCCACTTCGTTTCCCAAAAGTTACTTAGCAAACCTGAAATGACGCTCCTAATTGAAATCAGTGTTTTCCTCTTAGGTAACAGGAGTAGTAACAGATAAGGATGGAAAAGCCCATTACGTGCTGTCAGGAACCTGGGATGAGAAGATGGAGTTTTCCAGGGTAATGCAGAGCAGTAAAGGCGAGAACGGCACAGAAGGCAAACAGAGGACTGTCTATCAGACCCTTAAAGCCAAAGAAATCTGGAGAAAAACCCCTTTACCGTGAGTTTCTGTTTTCAAAAACATCTCCAAAACGTCTCCACTTTGTAGCTTTGTATCTCTGACCTTTAATGGTGACGACTTTCCAGAGAGGGAGCAGAGAATATGTACTACTTCTCCTCGTTGGCCTTGACTCTTAATGAACCCGAGGACGGGGTGGCACCAACAGACAGTCGAAAACGTCCCGATCAGAGATTAATGGAGGACGGCCGCTGGGATGAAGCTAATGCAGAGAAACAGAGGCTGGAAGAAAAACAGCGCTGTGTCCGCAGGGAGAGGGAAAGGGAGGCTGTTAAAACAGCTAGCTCACCCGAAGAAGGTAAGAAAAGTCAGAGGGGAGTTTTGTTTTGGTCTTAGTTTGTCTTCAGTTTCTGTCCAGCGTTTGTCAGTCCGTTCATCTTCTATCCATTTTGCTTGTCTTGGTATTTGTTATCAAACTTAAGCTGCTCCTGAGGATTCAATCAGTGACTCGCCCTTGAAAAGCAAGTACTGTTCTCTAAGTCATCCTGTCCCTCAAACTAAACTTTGTATTAAGTCTAAAAACCAAAAAAGTAAGGGTAACAGGAAGGTGCTAAATGTCTTCTGTGTCATCTCAGTAACGGCATATTCACATTTGACTGTCCCCTCATTCATTTGTGTTCCATTTAGCTGATACACAGGAGACTGGCACCGAAGCAAGTGAGGTTTCTGATGAAAGCAAGTATCGCTTCTCTGTAAAACATCAAGTGTACTTTAAAAGTGCTTTGACTGGCATTTTAGCAAAGGAGTGAGTAAGAAATGTAAAATACATACATATACACTGCTTAAGATGCTACACAGAGCACCTTTAAAATACAAATATATACTGACTTGAGATTGGATTTTGGCTAATGTCTGAGTGATTGATTATAATCTTTTTTGTGCTAATGTTCAGCCAACATAGAGGACTCTCCCCCTCTTACACCTGTTGCATGCAAGTAGCTCCTTACATTTTCACTCACTGGCATTCTCAGAGCATACTCCATCCTTCTTTTGTCTCAGCTATGAGAGTCATCTTTCATTCTTCTTTTTACAGCCCCTTATGGACCATCACCCTATTTAAGCAAGTATTCTGATCACGCTGTAAAACATATGGTGCCATCAGTTCTAGACTTTCTAGTAATTTAGTAGAAACCAGGTTAGAACATTCTTGTTTACTTTCCATTATTTCCTCTATATCTTAGAGGACGGCAAAGAAGGTCCTTATGGAGCTCCAGTTAAAAGCAAGTAACAGAAGTCTGGCTGTCAGTTGTCCGCCCTTTTTTAATTTCTTTAGTTATTAACATGCATATTAAAGGTGTGTAGGTTCTGTTTTAGTAGACTGTAGATGAATTTAAATATTTAACAGTAGTCCCTGATCAGTATACTTTGGTCCTGGGCAGATTACTTGAGTGGCTCTGTGTGGTAGATTAGGTAACTGCTGCTTTCACTGAGTGCTAATCAGTAGTTTGCTTTTTAGCTTGAGCAAGGTGCATCTTAAGATCAGTGCTCACCATCTTAACCCTCACCATTAAGGATCCTACTGTTACTTTATTTTCAGGCACCCATCAAGACAACTACCAAGCGCTATGGTTTGAGAATACAGAGGACCCCATATCTGGAGAGAGATTGCACGTCTACAAAGGGGGTTACTGGGAGGCAAAGGAGAAAGGCAGCTGGGACATGTGCCCTGACATCTTCTGATTACTGCCAACAGTTGCTCTTGGCAGTGAAAACCTAAGATGGTAAGCGGTGATTGGCCATACGTCAGCAAAAGTTGGGAATCAAACCTGACATCTTCAGTTTCCACAGCTTCATACGAGCACCCCACTCCAGCAAATATTTACTCAGAATCAAGGAAAAGTGGATTTCATCATCAACATAGACACAATGCACATGTAGCATTGAAGACGCAGTCTTCAAAACCCACTCTCGCTGTGACAATGATGTCTATTTTGGTCTCGGCCCGCTGCTTATTCTCAGTCCAGGGCTCTGCAGGCTACAGCCTTTGTGTTGCATTTTGCTGTAGATAATTCTGGCAACGTCGTTATCCATTTTATTTGGAAGCACTATTGTCAGAGACGTAATTCACCCAGATGACATCATTTTCTTAGAGTGAGTAAGTGAGTGAGTTAGTTTGTTGTGTATCCATGATTTATATGCAGTAAATATTATTGCAGCTTCTCCAGCACTACACCACTGTAGGTCAAAGTTTAAACATGCCCAACGCTGTCAATAGTTCACATTAAATATTCGCTATGACAGCCTCAGACCACATCAGATACATACATTAAAGGTTTCAATGGCTCTGAACAAAGTCACATAAACAGTGCTTTTTTCTGAAGGAAACGGTTAATTGCAAATTTAAATAAGTTTTTGTTTCCTTTATTACTCATAAAAAATGGCCGAAAGCTGTGAAAGTACTGTTTTTTTCACCCATGAAGCATAAGATTTACTTTTTTACGCTTTTTTTTTTCTGTGTGTAGCATTTGTGTTTTCAATGATGACATTGAAGACCGTCTAAACTGAACCAAACAGATGTGTCGGTACCGATGTAAAAAATAAAACATGAAAATAGTAGTTGCACTATTCCCAGCGGTGGAGGTAAATACATTATATCATATTTTTGTTGGCTTTAAAGGTTTTTAGTGTGTAGCTGTTGACTGGCTAAATTAAATCAGATTATTATAATGTATTAGATTTGATCCTTATGTTTAAGATAATTCCTGTTTGTACCTGCATCTCGCCCCGAATATACATTCCATACATGCTTTCTGCTTTAAATGTTGAGTTTTATTGTTTGAACAATGTTCAAATAGTTCTTGATTTGGTCATAGCTTTAATCTTCTATTAGACGTTCTAGTCTCGGTGTGCTGTGAGTGTGGATTTTTAACAGACAGCAATAAGAGTGCCTCTGTGCGAACACGTGGCACAGTGTTCTAAATCTGCTAAAACTGAGTTGTCTTCGTCTCTCTTGTTGTCATATGAGTGGAAGAACAGTATGGTTGTTGAAAGTCTATACTTCATTTTATATTCAAGTGTACTTAAAAAGAGATATAAAATGGATATGAAGATCACAAAACACTGTTGCAAAAATGTCTGTGTAAATACATTCAAGAGTAAAGCAACTGTGATATTAACTGGTTAAGATGATAGAGAATCTAAAGACAGTGATGCACTTTATCTTTTTTCCCTTTGTCATTTTTCTTTTTACTCCAAACTGGACATGTTTTCTGAGCTCAGTGTACTACAATATGATAAATTATCCTTTACCACCCAGAATAGATTTATGGTTTATAATATATTTGCTTACTACAACAGTTTGATTGATTTATATGAAGAAGTTCTGTGTGTGACACTTTCATATTATGCTAAACTTCTTTATTTACCTAATGGGTTTACAGGGTTCTGTCTGTCTTATGTGTGTGTTTTCTAATGCATAATTTGTTTTTAGCTATTTGTCTTCATTGTGTAACCATACCGTTTATTTGTGTCTTTTTTTTACCATCGTTATCCATTTAATTTTTCCAGCACCTTGGAGATTATCGCTTAACTCGATCCTGCAACTTCCACATTGTCAAATTCACTGGGAGACTGCAGGTGCTATTGTACTTTAGTGCAGTACATCCGTGATTTAATATGCCCTAAACAATTTGACTGATACATACACAATTGATGGTGTGAGCTATTGAAGAGCTTTTCATTTTGTGAGTTTGTTTTGAAACCTTTTCCCAAATCATGATCAGTCATTGCAGTTTGTGTGTGTGTGTTAGCAGTTGATAACATTAAAGTCTGGGTGAAGTTGAAGTATGTTTGGATTTGTTTATTTTTACAGCAAAGTATGAGAGAACATTAGTTATTTTAGACTATATTTTCCAAATGTGGGACGAGTTTGCCCGCATTCGATACAACTTACTTTTATTATCGTTATTACTGTTATATTGGCGCATAGTCTGACAAACACAACATGTTAATAAAATATTTTAAATATGTCTGATTCTGTAATAAGTGAGCTTATAGAGTTCAAATTTCCATTTGGCAATAATCTCTTAACAGTCATTTGCATTATTGCACATGTAAATAATTCACTTACTAATGTTGAATGTCTCAGGGGTCTCTGTAGTATTTCAAATGTTCCAATTCAATTTAAAATTATGAGTATCACAGTGTAAATCATGCAATGTTAAGCCTAAGAATATAAATATAAATCTCCGGACAATACTTTTCACACTTTGTTTACCATAAAACCACAGCTTTTTTCTTTAAGATAGTGTTTCATTATTTATGTTCGAGAGTAGTGAGATCATGTTGTTTTCAGGAGCAGAACTAAATAAAAAATCTAAGTGTATAAAAAATCTCTTGACACAGCACAGATAATATCAGAGACAGGAGGCCATTTTCTCAGGGGAGATTGGGGGATTCAGAAGCCTAGTTCAGTGTCAACCTGAAAGTGAGCATGATTGGGTATTTTACAGGGTAATTCTAATAATCTATATTTAAATTTTACTATTTGGGATTTCAATGCTATTATGTATCATATAATAAGACTATTTAATTTATCTTTCTTTTTATTTTAAGTTAACTGAACACACAGACATGTGAAACCGAACATTGTTTACAGTTTTTTTTTTTTTTTTTTTTGCTCGTGTCTTGTAAAAAGGAAACAAAGAAAACCACCGAATATACCATGTCATGGGAGGAATTGGAGCTGCGGCTGTTGAACCACGAGCGCATGCCCGCTGCGCATGACGTCAGGATCTTTGTTTACTGTGCAGCGCCAGTGCACGTCCTGCTGTGTAAGAGCGTCCGCACTCGGGCTTAGAAGACTAGCTGGGCTGTTTGTCACACACACAAGTTGTTTTCACCGGTTGATTCTCGCATTATTACCGGACTGTTGAACATGTCTGCAAATGGAGCTGGACCCGGAGATGACTCCACGGACGCAAAGGGAGACGATAAACAAGAGTGAGTGTTGGTCTGGGTGACTCTTCAGTTTTTACCTCCTGTGCTAGCATGTATTGCAGTCACGGAGTGGGCGTATGGTTTCTGTAACAGTTCGTTAGGCGGCGATGTTTCAGGAGCTCGTTTAAAGCTTTACCGCTATTCTGGGGATGTTATAGAAAGTCAAAGCTACCGCTCCAGCTATCTGGAGGTCAAGCAATATCGTCAGGTTTCCTGAGTAAAAAAATATTCTGTTTCTCAAGTTGCGCTTGTGTTTCCTACGCGGCTTGCCTGCCGTCCACCATCTTTTTGGGGGGTCGCTACTTGGAACATGGCTTATAAACCTTTTCTCGTTGATTGAAGTTTAAGTTTTATTGCCCAGATTGTTAGATCAGTCTATGCGGAATCTGGACACATCTGCAAAACAATTGTGGCTGTTTTAAAACGACTTTCGGGACTCCGGTAAGTTAAGCTTTCAGAGAAACCGACCGCTGTGACCAGGGCCTATGCTAATACAGGAAGGGCGCAAAGAGTTAGCGATATTTTTCCATAGCAACGTATTCTTTCTTCTTATAATAGACAATGATTAGTAAACTGGTGATGTTTGCCAGCTGTCTATGTTGCTATTAGGATAATCTTTTTTCACCATCTAGCTGCTAAATACTGGTGACTGTTATAGTAAATACGTGAACTGCTTTAGCATTGGGTTAATTATGTAACATATGAAGTTATTAAATAGACCGATAACTCTCTATTTTAACGTTACATTAGGCATTTGTTGTTATTTTTAGTTATAGGTTTAGTCTCTGAGATTTTTGTGTTTTGTCTCCAGGTCGGGAGGGTCCTTCTCTGCCTTTGTCCCTACGGACGTGGATGCCAAGCCCCCCTCCCACAGCTTCAGATACAGCCTCGGTTTCCCCAGCATCGGCCAGTGCGTCATCATCAACAACAAGAACTTCGACAGAAGCACAGGTGTCTATTAAAATGTTTTGGGGTGTGGTTAGCTTATTGTCTTTTTAGAAAGATGCAACATGAAACTTCTAACAACAGGTAGCCTGGTGGCTCAGTGGGTTAGGCGTCAGACTGGGATGCAGGAGGTCGTAGGTCTGAATCCCGTCTGACTCCTAATCCATCCCCTACCAGGTGTGTCTCTGAGCCAGACACCCAGCGCTAGCTCCTTTTAAGTCGCTTTGGATAAAAGCGTCTGCCAAGCAAAGTAAAGTAAAGGTAACATCAAGGTAACCATAGAGAAAATATAGTATTTAGCCAGAACAATTGGTACTGTAGTTAAAACTTACCTTACAATAGCATTTATGGTAATAAATACAGGAGAATCCAGAAAAAAACATGCTCCATTTTAAAATGCTTACATCGCAGCCAGTGGTTAATGGTATAGTTGTACACTGTTGAAAGTTTGATTAGGAGTTAGCTGACACTAAAGGTGTCTGGTTTATCCCTGTAATACAGTCTCCACTTACTAGTTGGTCTACACAAGCTGCTATAACTTGTTCCCACATTTTTTGCGGCATCATTTGGCACAGGAACATTCATGTTGTGTTGGAAAAGGAGACTGGTTTCTATTATTTCACTTTGAAATGATCTGTAATTGTGAACAGGTTAGTTGGTTCTGGGGGCCTTGTGCTGGTTGTGTAGATAAAGGTAATGAGCACGCACATGTAATAATTCTAAAGGATTATTTGTTCTTGGATTTGTTGACATAACATGGTGGTTCTTCAGGAAGCTCAGTTAGCCACATGTGAGGTCTTGTGGCGATCACATATGCACGTTGTCTGCAAGGCCACAAGTCATCGCATCCTGTTTTCATGATTTGTGTGGAAAGATGTGATTGGATTATGTGTATGCATGTGTTATTTATTTATCTAGCTGTTGTCATGTGTGTCATTTGGATGTTCATGTGTGCGTGACCATGTCTGACCCGTAAGGATCTACAGAGCTTCTACAGTCTTTGTCCAGCTGTTGCTTCTCTGAGGTTATAAAAGGCTAGAGAGGTACTGAAACAGGAACACGTACACTTGAAAGATTAGAGAGGTGTGTCTGTTATTATTTGAGTATTTAATATCTGGTTGAGAAGACAATGCAACTAGAGCATGTCTGTTTTCACACAAATGTCAAGAAGCCTCTGTTTGATGGTCGTATTTTTATGACAGGCTTGTTTCACAAACCAGTCTTGCCGGACTGAGTACACATGACCGCCTGGTTGCAGGCAGCTCAGTTCATCTCAAGCAGCACATGAGTGGGGTGAACATCAGCAGTGGTTAGGCCTGTGTTGACCAAGTTTAGTTTATTGTTTTCAGCTGTCATGGTAGATTTGTGCTCACTTAGTCATAGCTCGTGCTCTCTCGCATGCATGTTTCCAAGTAACTTGCAGAATTCAAAATATTTAGAGATTAAATAAGCAGACCTTATTCTAACAATTTAAAGTTATGTAGCTTTTTAAAGTTAATTTAATCAGAATGTTTACATGCATACAGTGCATATATATAAATGACATAAGTAGAAGATAATAATACCTGTAATTTAAACAACCATCAAACACATACAGTAAACTTCAATAATAATTAAAACAACATCAAGCATTATTAGAATTATACACGGTTCATGTTTTTAGGTTTCTCACAGGAATTAAAGTTTTGTTGCAGCTATCTATAGTTTAAAAACTGTTTGACCATCAACACAGGTTGTTCAATAACAATAAAATACTGCCAGTTTCAATCCGAGACACACACACACAGACACACACCACCCACCCTCATGAAACATGAGATACAACCAGAATGTGCATGTGTAGACCAGACTACTTGGAACTTGACGGTGAAAAGCCATCTCTGTCTGTCCTGTTCATATAGCAGTCACAAGTTTGGATATAAAATTCTAAACAGAGCATCATAATAAAATAGACAAAATAGACGGTAGAAACTGGCTCATCAGTTTAGGTTCATGTGAACACCATGGATAGCTCATCTATTACGGAGCTCTTATTACTGGCTGATTAATTGGCACACGCTGGTGTGTGTGTGTGTGTGAGACCTGCAGAAAGTGGGTGCTTTGACAGGCTATCATTTAATCTATTCTGAACATATTACTTGCACCCAGTCTTACCTTAAATCCTACTGTCGAGAAAACTAAGTTTTTTTTAAACAAACTGAAGGAGCTTTTGTAGTTAAACTGTCTACGTAACTTTTCACAGCAGGTATATTAAGTTGTCACGGCAGGAACAACACATTGACATCCCTTTTCTACTTATGCTGTTCAGCAAGTCATAACAGCAAACCAGAATTCAACCATGTTTGATTTCATTATTAGACATATGGGTGTGGCTATTTTTCCAGCTGATTAGATATTTGTTCAGTAGATGGTTGGATTTTATGTGAGGTCACCACATATAATGTAGATCAAAAAATAGGTACAGTCCACCAGCGCGTGCTGAGGTTTCCACATGGATTTCACCACAGTTACGCACACAAAATGGTTCATGGTGCCCTGAGGGACATGGATGCATGGTCATTGTGCAGCATGCTAGCAAAAGCTACAGGCAGCGCCCGGGGAGCGAGCGCTAAGTGTCTTACTCACGCACCTGGTATGGGGGATGGGCTGGGTGCCGCGGTTTGTAGGCTGTTGACGTTGGATTAGAAAATGTTTTGTGCATCTTCATCAAAACTTCGAAGAAGATGGACCTACTCCCACCAACTTACAAAAATATGTTAGTTTAACAACAATAATTCAAGAGGCCAGTTTGGAGTTGTATTTTGACTGCAGGTTTAAAGGTGTATGTGCTAATGTTACATTTCTGTTGGGAGGAAGCAAGTGCTGCTGGTTCCTTTTTTGTATGTATCTTCTAACTTTGGTCCAAAAAACCTTTTTTATTGTGTTGTATTTTTCTAAGGCATGAACCAGAGAAACGGTACAGATGTAGATGCAGCCAACGCGATGAAAGTGTTCAGCTTGTTGGGTTATAAAGTAAAGGTTTACAATGACCAATCAGTGGACCAGATGAAATGGGTTTTAACTGCCGGTAAGTATAGTTTATTCAAATTCATTACATTTCCCTCCACACCTCTCAAAACACAATTCCAAACTCTTTTAAATCAATGTTCGTGTCTGTTTCTGTTTCCCCAGCATCAAAGGAGGATCATAGCTCCTCGGCTTCATTCGTCTGTGTTCTGTTGAGTCATGGAGATGAGGGGGTGTTCTTCGGTACAGATGGCTCAATAGAGCTTAAGTTCCTCACATCACTTTTTCGAGGTGATCGGTGCAGATCACTTGTGGGAAAACCGAAACTCTTCTTCATCCAGGTATTTTAAGAGGTTGTCTTTTTTTCCACTTAATTTAAAATGAGCAACGTGGAACTAGTTTCTTCATTGTTTGTGTTCACATTATTCAGGCGTGCCGAGGCACTGATCTGGATGGAGGGATTGAAACAGACAGCAGAGAGGATGAAACAACCAAGATTCCAGTGGAAGCTGATTTCCTCTATGCCTTTTCTACAGCTCCAGGTCTGTAATAATAATAATAATAACAACAACAGTAATGCACATAAACAGGTATTTTTGCATTAACATAATTTTCTTTTTGAATATTGAATTGAACACCGTTTGTTTTATCTCTCATTTATATGCAGGCTATTACTCATGGAGGAACACGATGACGGGATCCTGGTTCATCCAGTCACTGTGTGAAATGATCAGCAAATATGGGAAAGAACTGGAGCTCCTGCAAATCATGACCCGAGTGAACCACAAGGTGGCAGTAGAGTTTGAGTCTATCTCCAACTCTCCAGGCTTTCATGCAAAGAAACAAATCCCATGCATTGTGTCTATGTTGACCAAAGAGATGCATTTTTGCTGTTGATGTCGTCTCCACGTCAAAAACCTTAAGCTCAACAGGTCTTCGTCTAATATAGGACACGCTCAAGGGAGGGTGCTGTTAGTGAATTATTTTAGTTTACACTTTCTGACTGAATATCTCTTGAGATATATTGAATATCTCTTCTCAGCTTACATATTTATGGGAGAGCAGATATGATGCAAAGTTGCTGTCATATTCAAGCTTGGCATTATGTTGTTTCTGTGCGTAAGGGTATCTGGCATCAAATGTTTTTCCCCAGCAGCATGCATTTTTACACATGTAGCTTACACGTTTAAAATAATGTCAAAGAAAAATTATATTGATAAATGATGTAATGTACTGTAATTTCAAGCTCAAAATGCATTACCAGTAGATGCCTCTTCATCAGTTACAATATGCACATTTCAGTTCAGTAACCAGCAACAAGTTTGATAGGAATTTTGAGCCATTATGTTTGTTTGATCATGAATTATAAATTAGACGTTTATTTTAACTTGAGCATTTATACAAGAAGGGATCATTTGTCATTTCTGTACCTCCTCATTATCATGTTTTATGCACGGGACAGTGCGTGTCATCCGCGGGTAGATTTAAGGATGATTTTTGTGTAGCATAGATGGGAGCAGTAAGCTGTTGTGTGTGTTTTGTTGGTTCTGAGGGTACGAATTATTAATTAACTCTCTTAATACTATATATATCTACTTAATACTATTTTATCCGTTTTCTAAACATTTCTTCAAATGAGCTCATGAAAGTCCTTGCACGACTACACCCAGCCGACTTGCACAATGCAGCCATTTGAGGCTCGAACTTCACATTTGATATTTAGTGGCCTGTGTCTTGTGGTTTGTTCCGCAAGTGTCAGTAAACTGTCACAACTCTTTCATATCCTGATGAACTACGGTGAAACTGTGACTCAAACTGTGAATGTAACCGTCAGCTGAGCCACATGCTGGCTTTTTTACAGGAACTTACATCATTACATTTTTACAGCCAGCTGAATTCACCTTTGTAGTTTATAAGATCTCAGTCAGTTTCTTTGTAATATCACTGTTTTGTAAGCAGCTACACTGTTTTTTCTTCATAAATAAAAACCACTTTTCATTGTCAAGTGTTATGAAACAGTCTTATTGATTTAGCTTTTGCCTGCAAAAATGATTCCTGAAGTTCATGTTGTCTCATTAACCCGGACAGACACTGTTTAGGGTCTATTTGTGTACACTGTTGTTGGTGTAAACAGGCAGCATTACACCAGATTTGGCATGCTTGGAAGCAAGAAGAACTGGGCCACCAGATCCTGAGGCCCAGGGCCAAATAAAACTGGGCCTCAGATTCCTCCTAAGCCTGCACAACGTTGTCAGTACAAAGACACATCAAACAACTCAACACCTGCGTACGCATAGTAATTCACATTTTAACATCTGATAATCGATTGTGAAAATAAACAGGATAACTGTTAACCATCAACCATGAATTGACTAACTGTTGCACTAGAATCCATTGTGGAGTACATGTATGAACAGCACTGAATTGTTCCATGTGGTGGTGCTGATGAGCTGATACATGAATGACCTGCACCTAAAATATCTTGATGTGGTTTCTATCACCAGACAGTCAACAAATACTTAAGGGTTCTTGTGTAAATCATAGTACACTGAATTCTACAAAAGTCATGCTATAATACATGCTCGTATTTAAAGGTGCTGTGGCGACATTTCACTGTTGCAGTGTTTGCGTAAATAATGTGTTTTTAATGTGTCAGTGAAGGTTCTCAGTCGTGGATGTTTTTAATGGATATATTTTGCCAGGATAATGTGAAAATATCAACATACTTTACTTAAATTTACTAAGGTACTGTGCATGATAGCTCAGTGGGTAGAGCAGTCATCTTCAAACCCAAAGGTGAGTGAGTTCAATCCCCAGTCCCACCAGGTTACATATCGAGGTGTCCTTGGACAAGGCACCGATACCCTGTAGTAGTGCAGACACAGGTCTCAAATAACCAAGGGGCAGGTGGAATTCTGTCATTATACTGTTCAATCCTGAGGGTGATCACTCAGCAATATCATGCTGCTGCTTTCCTTTTATCTCTTATGGAGTTATTATGCTAATAATTTGTTGGTTTAAATAAATGAGAGAGAGGTGATATTGCCTGGATTTTACTTTATCGTGAACCCACCAATTTGCATTATAGGAAGGTATGTGAGATATTAGCACAACTATATGATAATACATGTACATACAAGCAATAAAACACATTTCTGTGTTTTTCATGTTGCATGTATTTTATCCTGCTTCATATTCATGTCATAACAAATAACTTTACTTACTTTGCATTTATCCAAAGCGACTTACAGGGAGCTAGCGCTGTGTGACACACCTGGTAGAGGATGGACTAGGAGTCAGACAGGATTCGAACCTGCGACCTTCTAAATCCCAGTCGGACGCGTAACCCATTGGGCTACCAGGCCACCTCTCAATATCCTTACACACATTAAATTATCTGTACTATTAATAAATCTCTAATCAACTGTACATTAAAATATGTAACAATAAAGATTGTAAACATAACCTTGAACACAACGTGTGACTTCGGTGGTATTCTGGTGAGGAAAAGGAGGAGTTTACGCGCAGCACCTGAATGCAACAGAAGTCCTCGCCTCTCTCGTCGCTGAAAACAGTCTTTACTCAACAGTTAGCGATAGTTGGCTGCAGTCAGGTTGCTGATTTCCCTCTTTTTACCATGGAGCAATGTAAGGTTCTGCGTCTGTCCTCAGACTTCTGGAGTTTAACATGCTTAAAGTAGTAAAGATCAAGCAGCGCGTGAAAAACCTGCGTGGCATAAACAGCGGAGTTAGGAATAAATGATGCGTGATTCCCGTGCGGGTCCGCTCTGACAGAAGCAGCGATGGAGAAGTTCCTTCAGATAGCTCCTCACTCTCTGGCCCTGGTGCTGTCGCGGGCTGAAGAGGACTACTCCTCATCATCACCCGCGGTGCTCGCTGTGAAGACGCAGCATCACGCCGGCTACGAGGTGTTCGCCCGTTTCAAAGCTGTAAACATGCAGCAGTTCTGGAACAAGGCCCTGACAGACGCCCTGTCGGAGATCTTCTTCCTCGGCTGGATACACGGCCACGTGCTGCTCATCCAGGGCAGCGAAAGTCATCTGCAAGTCCTGAGAAACGGATGGACCAGACGCACCCTCGCCCCGCCGCAGGGCTTTGACATCCAGTGCATAGGTGCGTGGAAAATAGAGACAGTCACATTACCAAACAATTATGTGAACATCACAGAGAAAACTAGTGACACGCTCAGGTTTCCCTTCATCTTCATTCCACGTGGATGTTTTAATGATGACCAAAGTATCACTGAGACCTAAAGAGTTATTCACCTGTTTGAGTTTTATAGGACCAGGGCAATTTTATTTGCAGGATGGCAAAACCCACATCAAACAAATAAATAATACAGACTGTAAAGCAATAGATGGGGTGTTTACAATAACAGTAGAAGAATAAGTCTGTATATTTGTTGGTAATACACACATTCTGAATAAATGTAACTTATAACTCATGTCATGGGTAAGGCATAGCAGCAAGTCATTTTACTGCACTATCTATGAACACTGTAGAGAGGTGCAGCTTAGCTAAACTTGGTTTTGGGTTTACTGTCAAACTTCAGTTACAACCAAAACTTAAAGTACTGATTCTATAAAGAAAACTGTGCGGATCAATCTGATCATAGCGGGTAAAGAAACTAAAAAAAGTCTATGTCGCCCTTCTTTTGTGATCTTGCTTTGTACCAGTGCACCTGTTTAACATCCCTGAATCTGATTCTTTACCCAGATTTGAATTTAGATTCAGATTTGTTTTTCATTTCATAATACTTTGACCTTTGATAATCCACACACGTATTTGACTTATTTACTTACTGTTTGTGGTGACGTGCTGATTTCCACACAACTTTATTAGCTGGCAAATGCTGCTGATTGGCATGCCACCTAATATGACCCTCCTTTGTAATTATGAGCTGAAATACTTTTCAGTTAACAGTTAACAATACTTAACAGTTAGGGATAGTTGCAGGCTGCATGAAACCAGTCAGAGCTGGCAAAAATGAGCTAAGACAGCATCAGATAGAGGAGCCAGGACTGCAGCCCAACACTACTCCAGTTCAACATTCCCACACTGATAGTCATCGTTTTCTGACAAGGCCATAATTAATGTATGTGCTGAGACAGGTTTGTGTGTTCAAATGAGAGAGGGGCGCGCAGAATGCCGCAGATCATCTTCTTTATGATCGTTTCACAATAGAGCATCAGTTTAGATTCTTCTGTCAGAGATCAAACATCAAACCGCTAAATTAAAAGTTCTGGAGCAGAGGATTTGAACACTTGTTGGTTCAGTCCATTAATCATTGTGGTTTCTGGTGACAAAACCACAGGTAATTATAAGCCACAGCCTCAGGTCACTTGTCTCGAGTCTTTTAGCATCTCTCAGCAAATTGTTTTGGTTATGTGGCCCACCGCTTGGTTATTATGGTTCACAACAGCCACCAGTAATGCTGCCAGTTGTAAAAAGGTCTAAAACACACTTAAAACTAGCTGCTCAGCACCAGACAGCGCAGACACAGTTAGTGACTAGCTGGCAAAGGTGGTGGAGAATTTAGCAGCAGCTGTTTATTTCAGGAGTTGGTGGAGACCAAATCGAGCTACTAAGAAAGTCAACATTGGACTTATGTTTCTGCAGATTACATGAATTATAATATACAATTGTACAATAAGATTGTATGACAATGTTGTGATTGTAGCATGTTGCAAATTCATTACAACATTTTTATACTTCTGCTGAGAAGTTTTCTATATTCCCTTTTTTTTATTTATTTGCAAATAATTTTAGAAGATTTGGGACCGTCTGTGTTGTGTGTTTCAATGCAAACTGTGCACCTTCAGCAAAGCCACAACGCTAAGCAGACTCCTAAATAGGTCATGTGAATGCTCTCACTTCTGTGCTACTGTTTATCTATAGTGACATTTCTACGTTGAGCTGCTAGACATCGATTGTATTGAACTGAAAAGCTGCGGTATCTTAGGGTCTGTCATAGCCAGTAAAACTCAAGTAAATATTAGAATAGATTGTGATTGTGTGAAGCTTCACTCACACTACTGAAGCACACACTGATGTGTGATCTGGAATGTTTGTCTTATAGCTAATAACTCACCAGACTCCATAATGCCTAAACCAACAGAGCTTAAATTCTGTTGTTGCAGAGGCAAATTAGAATCTGATACAGTTTTGGTGTGAGATACGTTTTCCAACTATCTAGGATAGATTATAAGATCTTTAGTTTACTGTCTCCAAATCATTTCTATAGGCCTGAAACGATATAGCAATGACCTATAGATCATTTTTTAGCTTAAACGTCCTTTTTGGGTTTTTTTTGCCTTACATAAAAGGTCCTGCAATAACGATAATAATAATGTAAGTGTAAAAATCAGTGTGAGCCACAAGTTGTGCAGTGGTGTCAAGATGCAGATGAAGTGCATGAAGTCCAAAGCTGTACGGTCAAACACCATTATTAACGGGTCTTAATAGGTGGAGGTCATATTGCATTTTGATGTCAGATTTTCAAGCGTCTCCTCATATGACTGCAATGGTTTTACATAATGCAGATTATAAGCCAACTGCTTGAGTCACACGTAGTAGCAGGATTAAAACATTTTCACAAAAGTTGCAGACTTTTAGCTGTGTGTGGAAACAAAGTGCTTTTGCTAAACTGACGATTCAATCTGATTAACTGAGGGACTTTGTATCCGTTAGCAGACTATAAACAATAGAGTGGGAGGAGAGCACGCTCCTAAGGAAGGAAAAGTGAAGCATTTGTTCAGGAAAGCGTTATTGCACTGCTGTAGCTGAGTCCTCCATTGGAAGGAAGGGAGGGTTGCCCCAGAGAATTAGGGGAAATGTTTATGATGCAGCAGAGGGACTTGCAGTAAATCTTTGTATCGGATCAGGATGTGTTATGTCGGCTGTTGTGACACTAACACTTTTGTCTTTCCATTCAGGGTCTGCCACTTTAGAGTCGACTTTTTCAAGTGCAATTTTATAAATGGCCCACTGGAGGGCAGAGCACTGGCAAAAATAGAAGTTGGTTCAGGTTGCAACAGGCCACAAATCCTTCGTATTGAGTAGTAGGTACAATCCTGTCTGCATCAGATTAGTGTTACTTTACTGTAAGTGCTGGTTTAGTCTGCTGCATCCCGTTTGTTAGACAGGTACAACAGGATTTTAGGAGACTGTTCTGTGAATGTGTTGACTATGGTCAGTTCACCCTTACTAGACGGGTTGCTGTAACATTTTGCACAGATAATAATGCATTATGCTATATTTTCCGGTCAACTTTTGAATTTGTTCGACACTTTGGTTTATGGAAAAATACTCAGTGTAAACTAGTGTCTATCAGTGTCAGCTGTAACACCAGCTAACGCCTGCTTATGTTAGCATTTAGCTTCTAGCATGCATATGTATACTCTAGTACAGTCTTAACTAGGTTGTAGATTAGGCCAAGTTATAATAATCTTCTCTAGTTATTTGTAATCTATCAACACTATGAATATTTCCCAGAGCTTTTGTCCAGGATGTCTAAGGTGTCAGATAAAAGATAGAAAATACTAACACGTAATAATATACTAGGTTCCCATAATTCTAGGTTGTGGACGTGATATTTCTGGTTATGATCAAAAATCCAAAACGTAATCCAAAAAGACATTTTATGTGCTGTCATAAAGGACAAAGAAATGATGCAGATCGATACAGATGAAAACCAGTCAATTTTGCATTTCTTGTTAAACAATGCATCAGACAATTCAAGTTTAAATTGACACATATTGGAAATTATGATTTTAAAGGGGATATCAAGAATTCAGATACAACAATACACAATATTTCTTCGTAGGACTTTATGGCACCTGTGTAGCTGTGTCTTAACGGAGTGTGCTGAACAATGTCAGATATTCAGCAGCGATGCAGGAGTGTTTTCTCCTCATGTAACAGTCATTCCTCATCTGTGTGGCGTCTGTGTGCTGTCTATCTCGAGTAACTGGCTCTTTAAGGGAGCAGCACTCAAAGGTAACAGCTATGAGATCATCGGCTTGCGTTGTCATGGCAACAAAGGCTGTTGCAGCACTACTGAGAAATAAAATGGCTGGCGTGGTGTTGCTCTGCCTCCTCCTCCTCGTCCTCCTCACCCCTCCTTCCCTTCCTCTCCTCTTTCTCTTTGGTATCAGTGAACTGGAGCAGATTGGTTGTGACACCGTCCCACCCCCCCCACCCCCCTCCGCCTGTGCCCCGTCCCGCTCTCTCACTTTGCTCCTTCTTCTGTCCCTCCAACCATCCATTCACACTCCACACATGTGAGTCAGCAGGAGTCTGCAGCGAGCTGGAGCTGCCACTCTGGACATGATTAAAATGATGTTTTGGTTTCTTTTGCTGGGATTTCAATTGTTGTTCACACAGTCTGAGCATTGAAGCAACTGGTGGAAAGACACAAATCAGCACCTTTACAATGGTCCTCGTGTCGTGGCCCTGACGAGTCTTTAGCTTTGGCCAGGTTAGACACAAAAAGGGGGAGGAGGGTGGGTTAAGGGATCCCTCATCCTCTAGAAACAGATAGTAATGAAGCGAGAGCAAGGGAGGGTGAGGACAGAAATTTAGCCAGAGATTCAGAGCTCTTCCCATTCCTTGAGCATCTTCTGAGGGACGAATATTTTTGGTTTTCTTCCTTATATGTGTGTGTGTGTGTTTCGAGCTGTTGATATTTGCTCTACTCTCTGCCTTATGTATGTCCTCAATCTCTCTCTCCCAGTCTCTCCCTCTCTCTCTCTCGCATCCTCTCCTCCCCTCCCTTCAGCCTCAATCACCCAGACATAGACGCATGCATGCTCATGCAGAATCGCGCGCAGCAGGCGGATGCGCGCATACACACTCTCTCTCTCTCTCTCTCTCTCTCTCTCTCTCTTTCTCACACACACATACACGTACAGACACACACACACACACACACACACATACATACTCACACACCCTTCCTGGGGGTGCTGGGAGCAGCTGCAGCATTAGCGTTGAAAGAGATTTGCCGTTGACTGGAGTTTGCATCCCCCTCCTGTTAATGAATGGATGCTACAGCGATCAGCTCGGGAGCTTCTTCCATTGGATTGCGGGAAATGGTGGATATCTATTCTTGAATTTATTTATTTATTTCTATGCTCTCCATTTTTTTCTCCCCACCCTCTCCTGGTGTGCTGTTGTCGAAAGGACGATGGGGTCTTGTGCTTGATCAGATAAAGATGGAGGTGAACGTGGCGTCTCCAGTGCTTGGCATACTATTGAGGTTTCACTGCCCATTAGGGTGAATGGAGCTTTTGTTTCTGTTTTTTTAAGTGGGCTTTTTTGTTTTCCGGGGATTGGCCGAGCACTCCTGTGGTGAATTGAGCTATTGTCGAGGACTGGACCTCTTAAGCTTTGTATTTTGGACCAGTCATCCATCCCCTCCCTTCCTTCCCCTGTTGCCTTCTACTCAAAAGGAACAAGCAGATCCCAAAACCTCCTCTGAAATCTCTCCTCACCGTCCTCCTTGCTTCCAATGCCCCATTTCCCTCATCTCTACCCCTGCCCCCCCACCTCCCTCCTGCTCCCTCCTCCCACATCAGAGCGGCTACGTAATGTGCCTCCCTACGCATGCAAATGGGGATGCTACAAATGGTGGCTGGGACTGATGCTGATGAAAGGGTGATGCCTCGCGCAATCACCTGCACCTCTGCCGCCGCTGCCACCACTCCAGATCAGCCAGGGAGAGCCCAGCAGCCGATGACAACCACCCACAGTGCAAACACAGTCGTTTGTAGCTTGCTAGTGGATGTAAATGAGACGTGTGTTTGTGTGTGAAGGTGCACACTTGTTCCTGCCATGTCTGGTGTGTGATCGCTCTAGCGGGACGTTCTTACTGATGCGGGGGAGGCACTGAGCCTGAGGTTGGTCGACCTCCCCCTGCACACCCCCCCTTCCCCAACCTCCCTCTTTCCTTCCCCTTCCTCCCCATTCCACTACCACCCCCACCTTATCCCAGAAGTTCCCGGGGGGGTGAAGACCACCTGGTAAAGGGGTCACGATGAAGAAGAACCGCAGCAGCAATCTGCGGCGGGCCTGGCCCAGCTCGGAGCTTACTGAACGCCCGCTGGAGCACAATCTCTCGCGTAGTGAGAAAGACATCCGTGTGCAGAAGCAGCATCTTCCTCCCCCTCCTCCTCCTCATTTTTCTCCATCCCCGCCAAGTTATCGTGCGCCAGGTGAGTCAGACACTTCCACCTCCACAAGCTCCACCTTCTCTCCGCAGAGATGCACAGAGTTAGTAAAGCCTCAGTTTGATGAGGGGGCAAAGGGTACAGTTCGAGGTGGACAATTTTCATGTCTTCAAGCCAGTAATGTTCCCTTAATCCGATGTGTCAAAAAAGATCAAATAAAAATACGAAAGAAGCAGAAGCATCTATTATGAATCTAAACTTCAAACTTATTTAGCTTGTTTAAATCTGTAGCTCATTAAATCCAAACTTCTGTAACATCCTCACTTTTTCATTTTTTTCATTGTCAAATATAAATACGCATTAATATGTTTTTATCACGTTTAAAGCCCAAACATAAGACTAAGTGTAGGATTGCATCACCTTTGCACCAAATTGTGTGAGAGATACCTATATTGTGTTTGTTGTGCTCACAAAACGGGGGATTGGGGTCAATGCATGTCACAAAATCTAACTACTAACAAAATGACACCTTTTCTGTTTCTTTCTCTTTTATATATATACAGTACATATTATCATATTTATCCGTTGCCTTTCAGGCTTCATTATAGCATGTGAACGCTACAACCTCATTTCTTTTGGACCCATTCACTGGCAGACCCAGCTTTTTCCAATGTTTACCAGAAATCGAGCGAATCCACATAAAGCTTAAGGAGCTGTGATACTAAGCAGAGATAACGTCATCGTGTTGCTTAACTGACCATTCAGCTGTGTGTGGTGAGCAGGCAGGGCCCTGCTCAGATTTCTGCACAGGTAGAAGAACTGTGAACGCTAACGCACAATCAAGCAAAATGCACGGTGTTAAACGATCTGTAAATCAAATTAGAAAGAAGAAGATGTTTGAGGTTACAGCTTCTACATTATATCGTGTGAATCGGCTACAAGATTTAGGTCAGAGGACAGGGTCAGTACAGCACAGATGCTGCAGCGAGTGCGTTGGTTTACAACCTGATCAGGGCAGATGTTTGTTTCTCAGATGAGCTGGTAGTAAGATGATCTCACTTTTCGCTACCGCTGACAGCAAAGCCAGCTTAATTCAACAAAGGCAACACAGAATTTCTGCATGTAAGCTCTGATTGTGATGCTAAAGTCGGTTATATTTTGTTAAATTCTAATATGCTGGTTTTGACCTACTGGAGGATTGTGTAAACAGCTTTTTCAGTTTGTCAGATGAAAAGGAGGATAAGGAGGTTGCACAGATGATTTCAGGTGATCGCACGGTTGCTGCAGCAGCTGCTTTGCTAACATAGGAGAAGCTAAGGAAGCTCGGAGAGGAGGGGTGGAGCCGTTCCAGGCAGCATGCAAACTGCTGCTGTTTGACCATTACATCATAGCTTCACACGCTGTGCCTGCTGTTCATTCATGATCTCGTGCTTGTGCCTCCTCCCACAGGTGACGTGTCTCCGATCAGTATGTCACCTATCAGCCAGTCACAGTTCATCCCGCTGGGGGAGATCTTGTGCCTGGCCATTTCTGCTATGAACTCTGCCCACAAGCCTGTCAACCAGGAGGCCCTGGTGGAGCACCTCACTGCCAGCTTCCCAGGTATGATCCTGTTAATTTCTGTAGGCTTCAGTGCAGTCACATTTTAAAATGCATCTTTAATTTAATTATTTGAAAATCTAAGTAACTCTCTTATAAGAAATATTTGTAGGTATATGTCGTACCTTTGGTCTGTTTTCTTTTAAAAATTTTCAATGATCACCAACATTAACAGTTTCCAGAAATACACTTAACACTTTGAACATCAATACAGGACACATTTCAGGTATGCATTAAATATTTAGATGTTTTGTTATTAAAAATAGCATCATAATCATTGAGGAATAGAAATGAATCAAAGAGTCCATTAAACTGCTATTTATTGACAGAAATTGGTTATGATTCTTATGATTTATAAATGTTTTTAATTCACACATTATAGCAAAGATGACACTGACTGGTGCAAGCTTCTTTGATGTAAGGATTTTCATCACTTTCTGTCACGTATAATAAACAATATCTGTAGAAGCCCTTTTTTCCAGTATCCTCTTTAATTTTTGACCTATATACCGTTCTTTTTCACAAGTGATAGATATTGTCCATGAACTAATTAGTAATAGTTTGTTACAGTGATCGTTTTGTATTTAAGTGTGGGTATTTGTTAAGCAAAAAACAGCAGGGCTGTTGCAGTTACAAGTTATTATATTTTCAGTCCTCATTGGGAGTCTTCAATAGCAGTTCTATCACAAAACTAATATTTAGTAGTTTATTTAACAATGTTCTGTTTTTGTTTATTTTAGCATAGAAACAACCAAGCTGTCAAGTGGGAACTTCCAAACAGTGTCTTTTTGGAAAGGAGTTGAACCTATAGGTTGTATAATTTCTGTGTGAAAAAACAACACATGGGTGATGTAACGTCAAGCAACACCAGGACTTGCTAGACAAAGGTTATGAACAGTGTTGCCTAACGGAGACTGCTTTTAAAGTTGATTTGAAAATACACCTCTCTCTCTCTCTCTCTCTCTCTCACTATATATATATGTATGTATATATACATATATATATATATTATACATATATTAGGTCTTTAGGGTTGGGATTAAATAGATTTCTGTGACGAAGAGTATTTTTTTCAAGCTAAGAGAACTGCACAAGTTCAATTTAAGTTCCAGAGATCACTATGCTTCTAAAGATAGTATGCCAGTGAATTTACAGTGCATGTACAATACCTCCATTTGATGTATGTATATGATGCATAGTATTGGAAAGGATGAGAATGTGGCATCATTTTCAGTTGTCACATAAGACTTAAAAATCAATGAATAACAAAACGCTGTATTATTTCTAGATAAGCATTAAACTTTATTTACTTAACAACCAGCCTAACATAAACCTTATTACTGAAACAATGCAAAACTGTGTTTTATCCATATCTAAAACATTCCCATTTAATGTTGTTATAAATTGTGAGTACATGTATGTATGTATAATTTAACTTATGTAACACCTGTGTTTATTGACAAGACACAATGTTGTTGTTTTTTATATTGTTGTTGTTTTAATATATTATGCATCCTTTCCAGAGGTTTAACTATATTTTCAGAGTTTCTTCACTGAAAATCTATCAGACTGTGCTTTAACTCAGTCTAATCTGTGTTTCCTGCAGGTGTGCCTACACCCAGCTCAGAGGTTCTACGACATACCCTGAACATGCTGGTGCGAGAAAGGAAGATCTACCCAACTCCAGAGGGCTACTTCATTGTCACTCCCCAGACCTACTTTATCACTCCCTCCCTCATCCGAACCAGCAACAAGTGGTATCACCTAGATGATCGGCTGCCAGAACGCCAGCCGCAACAACAACAACAACAACAACAACAGCCACAACAACAACAACTGCAGCAGCAACAGCAACCTCAGCAATGCACTTCTCCTCAGTCTGGGAATGTCACATCATCTACACCTGGCTGCCTAAGAGAGAGGCCTCCTCGAAAGAATCGAGACTCGTATAATTCCTACCGCGAAGACCCGTCCAGATTACATGCATCTGTACTCCAAAGTAAATCACCTAAGGAGCACAGGGCAGATTCGTATCAAAATAAGCCACCCAAGGATCACAATGGTGGCGAACCTCCACCAAGCACCTCAGCCAAGGTGCACCAAGGAGAACCGCCTTCGTACCCCCATCCCCCACTTCCTACTTTCTCTCCTGTTCAGCAGCAATCGCCACCTCAAGACTTAGCCGACAAGAATAAAAGCATCACTTCTTTTCCCTATAAAACTGATACTTTGACCAAAAAGAAAGAAGAAAGTGGTGGCGGAGGAAGTGGCGAGAGGCAATCCAAAAGGTTTGGACTCAGGCTTTTCAGGCTAAGTTTCAAGAAGGACAAAATGAGACAACTGGCCACCTTCTCAGCCCAGTTCCCCCCAGAGGAGTGGCCTCTTCGTGATGAGGATGTGCCAACCACACCGATACCCCGTGAGGTGGAGATGGAGATAATACGCCGAATCAACCCTGATCTAACAGTGGAGAATGTGGCGAGGCACACAGCTGTGATGAAAAGGTTGGAAGAAGAGCGTACACAAAAGAACAAGGCAGGGTCTTCGGCCCAACACAGTGCACGCAGTAGAAGGGGGAGGGGACACCGGAGGGCTCTACATGGTAAATCCCGCTCTCATAGCAAACCCCGGACTTCCAGGGGAGACCCTTCTGAGGGTTCAAACTGGGATCTTGTGTTCATGGAGCGGGATTACCGCTTCTTTAGCCACTCGCTAGTTCGCTCACCTCGAGAGGCTATGTACACCTTGGAGCGCAGGCGAAGTGGAGGCACAACGTACCTGGTCCACAGTAACCCCAACATTACTGAATCGTACTGCCCTGTTACCCCTGAGTGGGACGTTTCTGGGGAGCTAGCCAAAAGGCGTACCGAGATGCCCTTCCCTGAGCCATCACGTGGAACATGCCAGTCCAGAGTACAAAGAAGTCATAGTCACAATCAGGACAGGAAATCACGTCATGAGAGGTCTGATCAAGCTAAAGAAAGATCTCGGTCCATGGACAACTCCCTCAAGGGCCCATCAATGGGTGCGCCAGAAGACTTTGAACCCACTCCAGAGGAGCGTAGTCATTACTACACTGATGATGGCACCCTGCGAGCCACACAGAAGTCCTCCCACTACTCAAGGATCATGTTCTCCGCTGCTAAGTTCCACTCTGATTTTAATGTGCCTGATTTGGGGAAAGGGAGTTTGGATGAGTCAAGGATCCGGAGTACGATGGAGAGGAACAAAAGCAGAGACAGCTTGCCAACGTACAATGAGCTAATGGGACTTTCTCCTAAGCCCTCAACAGATGAGTACTTCCAGTGCAATACATCAAATGAAACAATCCTAACTGCCCCTTCGCCTCAGGCAAAATCAGAATATGACACATTAACCTCATCAGGGGGACTCCGAAAGGGCTCTCCGGCTGACCGCCAAACGCCTCACCTCACCTCTCCACACACGATGGAGTACAAAGAGGACTTGTCGGCAGCAAAGGGACAGAACAGCTTGGTGCGACTGACACCAAGCCAGACACCAGAGCCAGTGCAAAATGCCCGTTTGACGCCACATCAACACAATGTAGATCCCGGAGGGGGCGGAGGTGGTATTGTGATCAAGAGGAAAGAGATCTTCAGCAAGGACACTTTGTTCAAACCTCCACACAATGCCTTGTCCACAGGCTACGTGGACAGCAGCTACACCAAGTCTGGCACATTGCGGAAAGCCTCACATGCCAAATCAACAGAGGCCCTAGACAATCCTGAGCCCCAGCAGCCTTCCAATTCAGCCACTTCCTCAGCGTCACCTGCAGTTTTACAGGGCTGTATAGAGCCAACAGTCCCCTCTGCCTCCTTTGACTATTATAATGTATCAGACGATGAGGAAGAGGAAGAGGCAGAGGAGGATTCGCACAAAGAGTTGGCAACAGCAGAGGACAAGAAAGACCATGGTGAAGTAGGTGGTAACAGTGGAGGCAGTACTGGGGTTGGGGAGGGAACCATGCAGTGGCTCTTGGAGCGGGAGAAGGACCATGATCTGCAGAGAAAACTGGAGACCAATCTAACCTTACTCAGCCCCAAGGAGACAGAGAACAACAGCAGCCAGAAGTCAGCCCATTCTGCCCGTTTGGACAGCATGGACAGCAGTAGTGTCACAGTGGACAGTGGATTCAACTCCCCCAGGTATGTGCCAAAATGGACTGTATTTTACAGAAGGCAGGAACTTAAAGTGTGTTTGGAGGCTTAAGCAGAACTCAGGAAGGACAGAAATATTCCTGAACAGTGGGGTGGCTTTCAAACCTGATATCCTCCCTGTGATGCAAAGTTACTTGAAGTAGAATTAACAAATCCTTTCTATACACCAAAGCCAGATGAAATGTGTTATGGTGGTCTCTTAACTCTGCAATTAAATATTTTTTTTTCTTTTGCCAGTGTTTTAGACTGCTCTTAAAAACGTATTCAGTGCAGCTGGTGCTATGAGATGTGAGCAGAGGTTTGAAAGGCTGGTTTTATCCAATTTGGGTCTTGATTGAATAATTACATATATATTGATGGTTTATATTACATAAACCAGATTTAAAGCATTTGTGCCCTGGAAATCACTCCTGTTCTCATCTTAAAGACTTGTATTTCAAAACTTTATTCAGTGGTACCATTTTACTACATCCTGGCAGCCCATTGGTTAGAAGGAAAAGAGATGTCCGTAATTCAAGCCTACCCGAGAACCTTTGTTACATGCCAACTCTTCTTTCTCGTGTGTCCTGTTCACTCTTGTTTTGCTATAGACCTGCCAGTTTCCTTACTTAATAGTCCTGTATTAAATCTCAAGATAACATACAGCTTAGCATTGTCAAAAAAAGATGTATAGCAGTTGTTTGACCCCCATTGCACTAGTTTGTGTAAAGCTTAGACAGATTTTTAGTACTACTACTTACAAAGACGAAATTCTGAAATACACATATCATCAAATTAAATCTTTATAGAAACAATTGATGAATTACATTAATGCTCTTGATGTTGATTGGTCAAACTAGAAGACACAAAAAGTTTCAGACTGACTGAGAGTGACTTATGTTCTTTACGTATTTCGAATACATTAAATTGTCTATTTAGTAGGAAATTATGGGTTTGCTAACCACCTACGAACGTGTAAAGTACATACGAACATGATGAATAGTTTCAACCGCATCATTAAAAGCTGGAAGATGTGATTTCTATTCTTATTAAAGAGTCATCCGTTTGAATCATCATAAATTACCAGACAGTCAAAGGGGAATTAAAGTACTGCACTTCAACTATTAGAGTTGTAACAAGGTTATAATCGATGAAACTTCCTGTAATGCTACTGAGTAGCATCTGTCATTACTCATCAACTATTGTCACATTAACCAGTGAGATGCTCTTTCAACACTCTACATATAACAACTAAATAATGTTGTGCATTAAAACACATCTGTGAAACACATTCATAATGCATAAGTTATAAGTGATTAAATCGACCCTAATTGATATTCTTTTAATAACTACAACAGTGTGCAAAAAGAGTGTGGCCAAAGTAAAAGTTGCTACCCACAGGGATGAAAACTGTAGAGAATCTGTATCCACCTGCCGCTCAGCTATAGAAGGTGTAATCTCAGTGTTTCACTGCTCAGATCACAACTTCATTCTCCTCACGCCTCATTTTTGTTTTAAGTTTTAGTTTTAGCACAAAAGCTCTAGAAATCTTCTCACCAGACCAGCTCCAGAAAAAAGAGCAGCAGGTGAACATTTGTTTTCAGCAAATGTTAAAGAACAATCTGAATAGGTATCAGACATAAATTTACCGGTCACAAGTTTGGACACACAAAATGGCTATCATATCACAAATGCAGTGTTAATATTGTTAATGAGGGAGGAAAGGGCTGTTTTTTTCCAAGCAGTATTTACACAAACTTACACAGACCTAATATCAGCAAACTTTAGTACTGTCTTCTATCAGAACATCATGTTTGCTAATGGACATGTATTAATTTAAAGGGATAGCTGATCATTAAAAAACCACTGTGCAATGATGGAACACAGCTAAACGTTTGACTGTTAGTGTACATTTACCGGTTGGCATCAAATGCATGATAATAGCACCATATCTGCCGAATGAGTAAATAAGCAACTGTGTGCCAACAAGTCTTTATCAGCTTAAATAATTAGAATCAAGATTATATCAATAAAATATCAGTGTTGTGTTCACTGCCCCCAAGTGGACAAAGGATTAAGTTATTTTAAGTTTAGAAAGTTGTTCAATCTGTTTGTTATTTCTTCTACATATAATTTAAGATAAACACAAAAAGGCTGTGGTGATGATTTCTAACACTTTTTTTTACTCCTTCCATTTTTCTTGGAAGAAAATGTACAAAATATCCTCGAAAAACAGCATCATATATTTTAGTGGTATTTGTCACATACACAATGTAAAATCTTTCATTGGGTGGTTTAATTTATGTTGTCTTTTAAAAACTAAACGCTCGATTTTATGTTTCAGGACTCGTGAAAGCCTTGCATCCAACACCTCCAGCATAGTGGAAAGCAATAGACGGCAGAATCCAGCACTGAGCCCAGGCCACATTGGCACCAGTAGTATCGGATTGCCATTCAGCTTTCGTGCCATCCCTGAACCCCCCACCACACAGCCCGAGAAACTCCAGAAGTCATCGAACTGCCTGGCCTCCATCACCAGCGTCTGACAGGCAGCACAGACTGAGACCGTGAAGGTGGTGGAGGAGAGAGGAAGTGAGGTGTTTCACTATTTTGACCCTTGCTTTCCTCAACCTACACACACATACACAGAAATACACACTCACCCAAACACACACACACACCATCAGACTCCTGAGAATCCATTTACTGGGACTGTTACAAAAACAGGCATGGCTTCAAGAGACTGTTCCCAATGCTTCAAGAACTTTACTGCAAAAAAGAGAAAAACTACTGAATATTAAGACCACTGTAGGTGAAGAAAACCTACTTGAAGTACTTTGATTTTGGTGACATGGACTCTAGTTTGGCTTATATCAAGATTCTTGATTATTGGTATTGGAAAGTAGTAGAGTATAGGATTCAAGTTACATTTGGAAATATCAAAAACACTTTTTATATTACTTAACAATACTTGTCCAATTAAATGTTCTCCTTCCTGAAATTGCGTCAAGTTCTTCAGGAAGATTCAATGTATCAGCACAATGTCAAGACAATAAAAGTTGATTCTGAGAACAACAAATGAAAGATATAAAAACATAAATCAGCTCAGATTTGTGTACCGCAATGCAAATGATGTATGTATACTCGATACTTTTGATATAATTATTATAATGGTGGTATTAAAGATGCTATGTGACCAAAATGTTGTGTGGACAAAATGAGCTGCAACCCACACACCTACATCAAAGAACATGTCCACAGCTAAAACCAATGTCAACACAGGACACGTTTAATATCTGATCAGGAGCTTTTCATAATATCGTAATAGTCTTTCTCAGCAGTGCACGTTTGTCCAGTTCTTCTGAAAGCTTTTGTTTTTTGTCTGAGCTTTTGACGGTTTTCACATCTATGTTGGCTTCAAGTTAGAAAGCAGCTGTGACAAAACAATCTCACTACAGGCTTCATTTTAGGAACTTTAAGTTGATCTTCATCAGGACACTGTTTTATGTAATCATTGCTTTGTCAACCACTGTTTCAGCATTGCCAGAGGACATGCTTTTTAAGTGTAACGATGGAGTTAATATACAAATGTTGGATTATTGTTGCTCATTTTGATGAGATATGCTTTTTCCCCTTCTCAGATCCTCAAACAGGAAACTAACTATAGTTTCTACAGCTGCGGATGTTAAAAAACAATAAATGCTGAATTTATTTAGATTAAACTTTATATTTTCAGTTGATAGTCATTATTAGGGAAAATGTTTTAAGTCAATCTATAAAATGAATCACATCTATTTTTAGAATTAATAATCTTTTAGGTCATTTTTAGGTTAAAACATGTTCCTTAATTGTGAATGTTTTCTGAGCTTCTTCACTGTGGGTTTTATGAACCTGTGATACTGTTGCTGCTACTTGTTGACATTCTATAAACACAATTAGTCATGAAAATAATACTGGTAGCTTAAAGAAAGTTACCTGCCACTTGTTGCTCTGCATGTGGTGCATTACAGGAGCTGTGGTGGACCGGAAAAATGTGTTGGAGACTTCAGCTGTCCTAGAATTAATTTTGTGTGTTTGATCGTCAAAAGTAGTGTTTGCAATGGAGTGTGACCATTGTCCACCAAAACCAGAATATTACTTTTAGATAATAATAATAATCTAATGTCTAAAACTAAATATTTTGTCCAAATCTGAGGATTTAGCTACTTTAGTCCAAGGAAGCTAATAAATGAATGATATTATTTCGATGCAAATCCAGGATTAATGTTGTGTGCTCAGTGGGTAGGTCTCCTGGTGCAGCTGTGCACTCAAAGAAGAAAAGTTTAAATGTTCAGGCAGATCAAGCACATTTAGGTTCTCTACTCTTCTCTTCTTTAGAAAAACCCAGACATGCTGTACATGCCTGCAGTTCTTTGAATGAACTCTAGGTAGAGACAAAGAGAAAACGCTGCTGCAGATCTTACACACTGCTGCAGCAACATTGCAACATGACGTGCCAGGCCCTGCCGACCCAGTGCTACAGTATGTGGTGTTAGTGTCTGAACACGTTCATAAGGTTTTACAAAATATAAAGAACTGTTATTACTAACATTGCCATCAACATAATTTCATTTAGTGTTTAACCTTGTTATTATTTGAAAAGCCTGAAATGATTTATTTTAAGTTACACACTTGGAACATTGAAAATTGTGGCTCTAAATCACTTGACTCATATTCCAAACTCTACCCTCTAGTGGGTAACCGGTGGTAAAACTGAAGCTCATCAGACTAATCCTATGAAGGTAAGTGGCTTGTCCTCACACACTAACATGGGAAATAGGTCAAATGTGTTCACAGAACATACACCAACCAACATCACAACAATTCACAACAACAACAGTTTTGTTTAAGCCTTCGTATATTTTATTTTTTATATATTTATATTTCCCATTCAAACCACCTGGACCAAACCACTGTCCATTTTGAGTTTCACTGAACCCATTAATAATACAAATTATTATTATAACTTTAATAATCCCCTTGGGGAAATTCTTCTGTCTGTGGGTTTGGTATGGAGCCTGCGACTGATGTCATTTTAGCCTTTGCCAGTATTTAATTTATTTGAACTTATGACTGAATTATACCAAAAGTTAATAAAATTTGCAGCAGCAGGAGGTCGGACTGGATGGCTGTTTCAGCGGCAGTTCAACCTGTGGTGTTGGCAGAAACCAATTGTGGGGCACTAGAGTTGGCCAATCAGAGCTCTGTATTTAAATTATAAAGTTTTGACAGGACAATATACTTCAGTCACAGAATAACATGAAAGTGCTGGAGACTTAGATTTTACCACACTTGTGGCAAATACTGTTTTTGAGGGTGAAAAGTAAAAAGAGAAAATACCAAATAGTTAAAATCTGAACATCAAAGCATCACAGAAAATTGATTCAACTCCAGCTGCTACTGAAGATCATTTCACATGATTGAAAGCTCCACCATAGTTAATGGGCCTTGTGCTGAGATTGAAAACCAGAGTTATTTCAGAGTAAAATGTTATTTTAAAAATATATAAATTTTTAAATATAAGATAAAGCAGAAATACACATATTATAATAAATTATTATAATAACATTTTGAGTCATAATTTATTTGCAAATTAACCTTTAATATAAGTTATTATTATATCGATTAACTAATTATAATTTAACACCTACAAAAATGTTTTAGGTGGCATCCTCAGGACTCCATAAGTTGAAACAAGAGCAATGATTTCAGTGATCAAAGATCAATGAGTGTGGAGATCCTTGGACCTTAACTGATATAATAATAATAATAATAAATAATACAAGAACCAATAATGGACAAGAAATAAAACAAAACATTCAGACAAATTTGACAGTTTTTATACTTTGCTATATCATTTATACTGAATGATTTTCATTTTATGTGAGCAGTCGATCACTAGACAATGTCACAAAAGTAAATGTCAGGATTTTATTTATGGATCAATATTTGGCAATATGTTGTAAGTATGTCTAAGCAGGGGAAAAATCTGACACCCATACATTTAAATTACACACAAAATATAGCAATAAAAAAAACACACACATAGTTTTTACCTGTGTGTATTTTAATGGCTGATGCAGGAGACGCAATGTCAGTGTCTTTGAGCTACACACAGAGGCGGATTGATAAAAACTACAGAGGATCGGGGTCACCTGGAGCTTGGCACATACAGCAATGAAAGATTCAACTTAAAAACATACAGCTTACAGACATACACACACACACACACACATACACCTACACATTATATTTCTATAATCTCCTATAACATACACATACACATGTATTTAACACAAATGATGCAGCCTGTATGCACCTGATTCTCCTTCAACTTTACAGCACTTTGCTTTCCATGCTCACAATTTACAGAGGGGAAGTGTTTCCTCAAATATGGTCAGGGGAAAGCACAAAAATGAGGTGTGTTTGTGTGTATTTATGGATCTGAGCATCTTTGAGAGCAGCTACAAAAATGACACATGCACTGTAATCACAATCTTACACACAAACTACATTTCCCATGTTTTTTTATCCGCATTATAACCATTCATGACCTTCAAACATATTAAATACGCTGCCGAAAAACCTCAAAAACGCTCCACTGATACAAGACACCTGCACGAAAGCATAGGAGCAACCTCAAGATAGCATACATTAGGTTCTAAGGCAATATTGTAGGTCCACAGGACTAGTGCTGTTAATGCAGTGTGCTGTTTGCACACAATGTCTCCATTTGAAAACCTACACCTTCAGTCATTCAGTGTTTTTATTTTAGCACCATGGGAATCAGTCCTTCAGTGACAATCTATCACCCCAAGAGAAAACTGTGAAAAATATTCCCTTCTGAAATCCACTGATAAGAAAAGAAAAAAATCTCATGACTACTGGGGGTGAAAAGGAAACTGGAAACATCATGAAAGTTGCTCGATTTGTGATAAGATGCAAACTTAAAAACTGCACAGCATGGATATACACAAACACACGCATACACACAACAGTTGTTTAATAATAACATCACAGATTAATTAGAAATCCTTCCGTTTGCATTTTTTTAAATGTTTTTTTTATTCCATGATGGTTGTCTGCATGGGGCGAAGGGCAGACGTCATCCTCACACACACACACACACACACACGCACACAGTAAACACAATGGGTTTTACAATAAGACAATAAAGTCATCTGCAGCCGTTCTGAGCTGGGTTGAAGAGACCAGTTCCCAGGCATCAAAGGCAATAAGAATGTCTGTTTAGGGTCTCCTTTCAGTTACTGTAGGTGATAAGCAGCCATCTGATCACAGTAAGTTGCACAGTTCATGGATTCAGGAGTCAAAAAAAAGGCTCCACACTCTCTTGGATGTATTTTCTTGTAGCTCTTTTGTTCTTTTAGCATCCACAGTTTTGAACTCTGAATATGAATCTAGTGTTTGTGTATGTGTTTGTCCTCTTTTGTTTGCAGTATTTCAGTAAACCGATTTGGAATTCCCGCAAACCTCTTCCAACACTCCGACGAGGGCAGCTTGATGTGCAGTTATTAAAACCGTCTACTCCATGAAAATGGCCCAGTCTATCAGCAGCACGTCCCCACATTTGAAACAGTAATTTGTTGTTGTTCCTCTCTCTTGTGTGGAGCCACGAGGGGGAGACAAATGTTCACATCCCTTACATCTTTCTCTCGCGGCTGGCCTCGGACGTCCACATCTGGCTGTGGATCCAAGAAGAGGGGGACATGCTGTACTTTTCTTGTTGCCATGGTGAAGGTCAGGGTAACAGTGGTGTAGCTGCACAGACGTCAGAGGTCACAAGCTGTGTGTGGGGTCATTTCCTGGTACGAAGGTTCTCCTGGAACTTGGTGCTCATGTAGCGGATGTGGAAGCCCTTCTTGCTGATAGTGTCGTCAGTATGAAAACGGAGCAGCATGGCGTCGCCAGGCGAGTAAATCTCCTCCCTGGGCTGAGAGAGGGAACACAGACAAAAGTGTGTTTTTGTTGATGAGTTTCTCAGAGACAGTTAGAGGTTCACACCAGTTTATGCCACATGAACAATCACTCAGTGAACGTGATCTAAAATCTATGTAGGAAAAAACAGGGATTATTCTGATTACTACTACAATGTGTAACCGATTGAACTTTCACACAAACTATTACTGACTTGTTAAAACTACAATAGACATTTTAAGGTAGACCTATCGTGAGACTCCCTCTTCTGTCAGACCTCTCTGCTTCTCCATTCAATGCTATCACCCCCACCCCCCTCAATGCAGGTAACCAACACCTGTTTAGGTAAAGTAGGCTGATACTGATACTGATGTGAGTGTAAACTGAAAAAAAAAGGAAACAGATTTCATTGAATTGCACATATGAACCTTCTCTTGTGTGCTTGTAGAGATATATATATTTTTTATTATTGTGACCAAAGATGGCAAACTGAAATGGCGGGCTTTAGTTTGTCTGTGTTTATATGTGAAACAGAAAAAATCGGAGACCACTAGAATTAGAGCTGGCCATCTATAAGGCTGACTGTGGCTCCTACAGGGTCTATTAAGAGTCAACTGAGATAGTTTGTGTATCAGTATGTATTAAACTGTATTAAACTACATTTAAAAACGTCTATGCCTATATAGCATATGTTGGACACTAGCCCCTAAAATAATGTAGGCATTAGTGAAAGACTTACCCCTGAACCGCAGAAGCGCCCAAGTCGATGTGAGTTGGAGTCGTATCCGTTGTACAGCTCTATGTAGTCATAACCACAGTCAGCCTCTTCCTCTACCTCAAAGGTGATGAAGCTGAGCTCGATGCCGTAGCCCTGCTCAGTTGTCAGCAGCCACTCGCAGTCAGTGTGACCTGGGTAGTTGTTGTCTCCAAACTGCGAGTGAGAGTAGAGGTTCTTGTGGCGAGCATCTGCTTTGAGACGACCTCCACACTCTGTAACACACAGGAGGAGGAGTTAGGCGATTTCATGATTTACATGTACATGCTGCGTGGAACCACAAGAGGGAGATGTTGCTCTTAAAAGGTCTACTCAAACTTAAATGATGCTCTTTGGAGACACAAAAACTCACACAGCACTGCACACACTCACGAGATATTATTTCATTAGCCTACAAAAATACAGGAAATACCCTGACATCCACACACACACACACACACACACACACACCTGTTGAGTGTGTAGCTTGAAAGCCCTTCCTTTGTACTGAGGCGTCGGAGATGAAGCGGAGGTACATCTTGTTTCCAGTGGACACCAGCGGCTCCGGGATCTTATTTCCACACAGTCGACTCAAGATGGCTGCCGTGTCACTGTCCCCGTCGAAGGCCTCCAGATGGTCGTACGCACACTCCTGATGCTGCTCAATCTCAAACTCACTGAAGGCCTGGGGATGTGGAGGCAGAGAGGTGAGTGAGCGCTTAGTAGAAAACCTTTGAATCGGAGGTCGGTGAATTACCTATGAAGTTTTTTGTCAGTATTTCTGAATTAACTACTAAAAATACTGTGAGCACCACACATTTTCACCTCTAGGATGCAGACCTCACAGAAATTGTTGGGGGTAATTTGGTTACGAGACATGATTTGATGATGTATATGAAAAAAGTTAGATATTGTATCTCTGATCTAATTAGATGTGACTATAGGCATAAAGTTGTTTTAAATAATAAATTAAATTGTATTACATGTTTTCCAGTATATCAGAGAAGAACCCCGGCCTCTATCTGTCTTTGCCAACTCACTGTTTACACACTGGCATGCGTGTACACAGAGTCACGATTTACAATCTAATTAAGTCGCCCTGCAGTGAGTCATAACACCTTGCCGACCTCTCTCCCACACACACCGCTCTCTGATGTTTCTCCAGAGCCATGCGCCACTCTGCCGCCACAAACCACCAGACCACACTGGTTTGTACAAACCAGCCGGAAAGACAGAGGAGAGTGATGCTGGCTGAAGATGTCATTACTGAGAGAGGATGTGTTTGATTGTGGCAAACGTGATGGATTCCAGATGTTTCTAACTGTAGCTTGAATGAGACACTGGTTTGTGGATCTATTTACGTTTCTGGCAAGTGTGTGTGTGTGTGTGTGTGTGTGTGTGAGAGAGGGAGAGAGATTGAGAAAGAGAAGAAGCAATAACAGAACGACCTTCATGTCTATGCTTAGATTTCAGGTATTAAATTTATCCCACTGTGATGTCACTACTGTGGCTATAGAGAGCACCATTGCTAATCCCCCCCACCACCACACACACACACACACACACACACACACACACCTTTTCATTTCCAAACTTGTGAGTACATCACACGTGTGTAAATGTGTAACAGTCAATGGTTCGGTGCTGGTTCTGCTCATGTAAGCAGTGACAAGAGATCATCAAAACGAAATGACAGTTAAGGACAATTCCGGTGACATGCAGCACGCTCAGTGCGTGGCTGCAGAGTGGAAGTGATGTGACGAGCCAACACCATAACATGGTGTTGGCACATACATTTTGCAGTACAGCTGCTCGTACTGCTTGTGTGTCTGGACCAGGAATGTGTGTGTGTGGATTGTAAAGCCTGCACTGTATTTGTGTGTTAGTATTTGCATGGGAACATGAATGTGGACTTAAGGAAGATTATCTGAGGCACGCTGGGTAAATGTGAGCATGTGTGTAACTGTGATACTGTACTTGTACCTTTGTGAGAACCAGTTTGAATTCCACACTCGACTGGTTGATTTATTGATCAATAGAAATGTAATTAACAATTCTGAGATTTGTTTCATTGCTGCAGACATTTTTCAATCGTTACCACCAACTCCTTCACTGTGAGGATTTTTCTTTGAATTGTTTGGGGTTTGGACTGTGTCGCTTTAAAGAAAAGTTTACAGATATCTAACAGCTTTTTCCTTTACTTTGTTATAGAATAAGTCTTCAATACAATACTTAAGTAAATGACACGAGTGCTTTTTCCACCACTGTAACGTATTTTATAGACTAATGACTGCACGGTCACTACCTTCGTCCTGTTTTTGTTCATCCTCAGAAATTGACATTAAGAGATTGCAATTAAGCCCATGAATAGTGGGAGCAGCATGTCAGGTTCTGAATGTTAACATGTAACTCTGAATAAATCATTAGAATAATGGCAGAAAGACCCGAGGAGAAATAAATTATTTGGCTGCCACTACTGCCTTTTCTGTCCTCTCGAAGATCATAAATTTTCAAAGTTGTTCTAGCTTTAAGGAAGGATGACTCTGCCCTGATCTGTCGCCAAGGGAAATACTCTTCAATCTTGCAGATACACACAGCGTCCAGGAAGTACGTAAATAATAAAGACAAGACCATAACAAGCATCAGTTCTATACTTTGTTGCTATGTTCTTGTGACTATTGCTAAAAAGTGTAAAGCTGTCTAGGAACTCTTTCACTGAGCTTGTATCTGGTCAGTTTTATGAACTGACCAGATACGACCAGCTACGCTTATGAGGGGCCCTCATAAGTGTAGCACTACAAATGTGTGTTTATATGTCCAGGTCGCCCCATCACCTGGGAAAATGAGCATGTACCGTCCCTGAAGCTGAGCTTATCTCCTCTTATTTCTATAAGAACACTGTGCTGACTTATACCCGCAACCTCCCATGTATGTGTGCATGCAGCCTGTATGAGCACAGACACACACACATGCACACACAAAGAAAGACAGATGGCCACTGCCCGAGGCCTCTTTCTAACGCATGAGCACACACTTGCAGTTAGCCTGAATGTACAAATGTGCATTTTCTCCCCTGTACACATTTGGGTTTCATAAATGGAACATAGGAAAGGGAGCTCATTCTATTAAAGGGGGGAGGGCAGCCTGAGGCTTTAACATACAGTGTGACCCCACAGACGGAATGATGCATTATTATGAGTAGAGCATGCCACCCCATGTCAGCATCCCATAAACATCTGAAATTGCTCGATTTGATGCACACTTACGATCTTGACTCGATGTCCTGGCGTGGCTGTGATGTCCCAGGTGCACTCCTTGCGGCTGGGATACTTGTCTGGCCAGTTAGGACTGCTCAGGGTTCCAGTGGGACTGTGGATCTTATGTTCACACTCAGCTGGACGCACGCACACACACACACAGACACACAAGCAAACACACACAGAGAAAGGAAGTTACAATCATGGCTGCACAGGAAAAGGTCAGAGGAAATTGAAAGGAAGGAAGGAGCGAAATGAGGGAACTAAATGAGAGAGAAAAGTTTTCAAAGAAACACATCCTGGTGACAAGTTCAGTGTGAAATACTCAAATGAACGTACTTACACAAAGCTACTGGAGTAAGACTTGCAGTGCCACCCAAAAACAATAGTATTACACGATATGTTTTTATTGCAATTAGCAGTAGTAGCTGAATAATGTGAGGTTAAATAAAGTTCATTTAAAAGTACAGTTCAGTAATCACCTCTGAGTATTTAAAGGTATTTTGTTTAAACTTAAAAAGTTACAATACTTTTTAGGTTGTAATCTTTAAGATGGAATTCAACAGTAATCATCGAGTGAAATCAGCAGCATTGTGGATTATCTCTGGGTTGCAGGGATTTGATCCCAACTGCGATGACAAACAGGTTTCATGTTTGATTTGCACTTCTGTAACTTTGCAATCCTTTTATTCCACCTAACCTCACTTCTCTATCACATTGTGCAAACAGTTGCTTGTTAGTCAGCTGCTCTGTTTTTGTCTCAGAAATCAGCATTAAGTGTGTATATATCACACACTGGTACCTGCCATATGATAGATTTGACAACTTCACTCCTGTGCAAGTGATGCATTATAACTGTAAAACTATAAGTCTTGAATACTTCCTGAAGAGTTTGCATCAGTTACAAACCCCACCAATATTTACCTGCGGGAATGTGCATGTGTGTTTGTGTGTATGGTGGCAGTGAGAATGAACGGAGGCGAACGGAAGGATGATGGGAGATGGGAGGCACGCAGTCAGGTCAAGGATGTATGTTTGAGAGTGAACGCTTTTATTTTGGAGTCAGGGAAACTGAACCCCTGCACAGAATAAGACAGAAAGATGTAGTTACAACAACTATAAATGTAAAGTAAAGTTGAGCAGAGAATATTGCAAATTAAAAAAGTAGCCCTGAGAGCATAAAACAGCGAAAGGAAGGGTTTTATTGTATTTCTTTTTTTCCCACTGTTTCACACTCCCAGAGGGTGAATAACACTAAATGTTGATACTATTATTCCAAAATCTGAAAGGACATATCACACTATCCAAATGTCCACCTCTACATGCTGAAACCACCCACACACAAACTGTATGCATGTAAAAAAGGAACACACACACACACACACACACGCGGACGCTGGCTGTGAGATGGGGAACATGGATTTCCATGACTCTGCAAGCAGAGTACTGGGTCAAGCTGGTCTAATGCACAGATAAACACACGCTCATACACAGGAAGACAGTAACACATGCAAAGCTTTCAAGCTCCCAGATGTCTGAAACATGAGTCTTTTTATGAGCGGCACAGGGAGCCTTTGGTGAGTTAGTGAGCATTGATGTAGTGTGTGTGTGTGTGTGTGTGTGTGTGTGTACACGTTCAAAAGTTCAACTTCAAAGAGCTGAGTCTAATATGGCGACGCAACACTTGTGTGTATGCGTTTGCGTATGCATGCGCATGGAAACGTGCTAATAGCTTTAGAGAAATAATGTTTTCTGTCCCCTTTTGTGGGTCTCACACACAAACACACATCATGGTGAACACATTTTGATGGCCAGGCTGCTTTCAGTGCAGTGATTCCCATTAACTGTGCTGCAGATCGGTACTCACCATGAGGGAAACACTTTACCTGAGCAAAAATGTTACATCTTCATAACGTTTTCGCGGCTGTGAAGTCTGTGCTCTGTTGCTACCATTGAGCGGTCGACAATAAACTGTGATACAGGCCTGCTTTAGGACAAGTCCAAGTGAAGTCATTCAAAGTAAAGCCCCATGTTCACTGTGTAAAATTAACTCTTTGTTTTAAGGGGTTTGAAAGACAGGCTAAAAGGCAATTAGATCAGACAGAGTGTACAAGAGCCAGAATCATAATGCTAAAATCCTGAAATTGTAATATTTGCATAAAAAAGAAATTTCACATTATTCTCTTGTCCTTTGTTACAGTTGGCTTCACAGCCTTTTCCTCCTGCACACGTGAGTTTACTTCGGTGAGCACACACGTCCAGGTTATGACTAAAGCTCGATTTTTACAGACGGATGTTTCTGTTTTGACATTTGAATAAAACCATTTCTCAAAACCTGTCATCAAGGCTGCTGCCAAGGCATTTTTAGACCGACCACACAGTGGGACATTCAATTAACTTGTTAAGCTTGTGAGGAAGTCCAAGTCAAGTCTTCTGTCTTTCTATCATAACAGTGCACGTTTCACGTCCTTCCGTCTGTTGTCATGTTGTTAATTAAACGGAGTAAGGACTGAATGTGGATGATGATGACTGTGTCTATGAACGGTGGATGTGTAAGGGTGTGTATGTGTGCTCCAGCATTTTAATGCCAGTGTGTGTGCAGACATGAACATTTGTGAAACCCACCTTCCTTACAGTCATGTTTGTTCTCATGCAGTACAAAGCCGTGGCGACACTGACAAACGTAAGAGCCCACTGTGTTGATGCACTCGTGCTGACAGCCGCCGTTGTCCTTGCTGCACTCATCCTTGTCTGTGAGAGATACACATGCAACACATCACTCATGTGGAAAACAGCAAAGAGACGGAGTGTGGAGTGTGGCGAGGGGTCAAGCAGGGGAAAGAAGTGGAAGGACGAGACCTTAAGGAAGGGGAGGAGAGTTTTTGGGAAAGCAAAGAAGGTGATAAGAAAAGGAGAGAGGGCAAGAAAGCAGGAAAAGGCAGAAATGGAGAAACAGAGATATCAGAGGAGGACTAGGAAGGTAAGGTCAGTGAAGAAGGACAAATTACAGAACATGACAAAAGTAAAAAAGATCAAATAAACATATTTGCTCCAAACATTACTCAACTGTAGTTTTCTGCTTTGAAATGTAAATATGAACGTTAAAGCCCAACAACATAGGGTCAAAGGTTAAAGACACAGGTGAAGTTTGTTAGTGGTTCTGTTGGCCTGTAAAACTGCCGTTGAGCTGCTCTTGTGCTTGCTCAAACTCTAGCTTGGCTCTGAAACCTCTCTGACTGTGCAGCTGTTTTCAGATTAGCTGTCCTCAGGCCACATTAGCCTGATGTGTTCATGCAGCTAAAAAAAAAAGTGATGTGAGTCTCAGACTGTCTTTGTTCTTCAGATGTTCTGAATCCTGTAAACCCAGGTTGACAAACTGGCTTAAAGAAATATATGTAAAAATATTTTCACATCTTGTTGTTAAATGATAATTCTACTACTTTTATTAGAGTAGATCAAGGGATTACTCTTACTGATTCGGTTTCCATCATGGTAAAGCTGTCATTTGCTACATAACTGTTTCTGGATTGTACTAATTAGCTTTAATCATTAATGTGTGTGATTTTGTCATCTTAGATGATGATATCTCACATCTATTATGATGATATCTCACATCTATTATGTAGTTCTACTCAGGGGACAGTAAAGTTAGTTAAAACGACTCACTGCCTGATATCTGCAGACTTAAAATAAAACAGCTAGCGCAGAAGAGGTGTTTGTTCCATCTCTTTTCCTCATCTAATTTTGTGGCTTCTTCTAACCACACGGCTCCACCTCGGGACGGTTGCGTGATGACAAAGACCTTCAGTGAGGCTGAACACTGGCGGAACAGAGCGGACCACAGGGTGGAGGTGGAAGGAGCTGGGAGGACTCACTAGGTCTGAGCTTGCCACGTTGACAACAGTGGTGGTGTCAGAGACCGAAAGACAAAGGTGGGGATGCGAAGAGAGAGTGTGGGAGACAACAATGTGTGTGTGGTTGTGAGTGAAAGACAGAATTCCTATAAAGAGATATGAGATTAGACATAGACAGCGAGTTTCACCTCAACTCAAGAGTTTGTGAATCAAACTAGATCTGCTTTTAATGAAATCACTAAATCCTCCTCTCTTTTCTGCTGCGTGTGTGCGTGCATTCATCATGTGTGTGTGTCTGATGTGGTATTACAGTGCTATTGTGGGCTCAGTCTCACCCTATCACAGGGTAAGAAGCTTTGTGGTTGATGCTACACAGTGTTCATTGTAGCTTTCTTCAGGTCAAGCACTCTGTGTCCACGCGCACACACACACACACACACACACACACTCACACAGATTAGTAGTGTGTGGGAGGCCGAAGGGACCTCCCTAAAGCTGCTGGATTGGTGCCAAAAAAAAGCTAACCCTTAGGAAACTTAGCAGGGCCATTCACACACACACAAACACATTATCTGTATCTGAGTGAGTAACTTCACCACCACCACACTGCACTGAGCGATATATCTGTGTTCCAGGTGCTTTGCACGTAGCTGAGCTCTGTCAAACTCATCCTTCTGACAACTCTAGTTCCTCCGAAGCAGGAGGAAGTACAGTAGCTAACTGCTAAAAGGAAGTTGTCTTTTAGGACCGGTGAGTTTCAGAATTTTTTCTTTTTAGTTAAGAGTAAGAGAAGAGAAATGTTGGCTTCCAGGAGGATTTCCGAAAATGGTTATCTAATGCTGACATCCAACAAAATCCATCTCTGCTTCAGCGAGTAGGAGATATTTGTTGTGTCCTTGAGAATCATAGTTGTGTCTGAATTCCATACTTCATACTAATTTTTGAGTGTGGTGCAGATAGACACTTTTTTCCTTTATTTAAACATGAGAAGCAAACAAAAGGAATTACTTCAGTCTGGGAAATTTTCTCACACTTGAAACTGGCTGTAGTTCTGATTGTTATCCACTGGTGCACATCACTTATTACCCTTCTACTATAAAACAGTACAGTTTATTTCTTAGTAACACACCTATGTATGCGGATATAGGAATTTCCTGTTAGGTTGTAAAATATATGCAAAACATAAATTTGCTCATATACTAGTACAGTATGTAGTATGAAATTTAGATACGACACATGATTCTGTTTCGGAGCGAATGGATTAAACATGATTCACGCCACTGAATAGGGATCCATCCATTTCCTCGTGTCACACAGTAGACCGGAGCCAATCAGAGGTGCTGATTGTGAGGTCATGTTACCTCTGACCTTTGATGAAGTTGCCAGCTTGTTGATACGACCACGAGTGGGAGAGAGGTCGTGCTTTATGTCCTGGCATGACTCAAACACAAACATACGCTCCTGACACAGAACCAGCCTGTCTGAAGGAGAAAGGGCAGAGTGCGGGGTCGGTGCAGGAGGCCAGGGAGCCAGCGGAGGCTCAGGAGCGACAGTATTACAGACACAGTACATGTAGACAAGCATAAACACAGCCACAGTGTGGCTGTACACATGCATATGCAAGGACACAATAAAACATAAATAAAACCAAAATGATCATCCTAATATCCTGCAGCTCTGCTAATGTTGCATGATTCTGTGTGACATCTCTTATGTTACGTTAGGTCATCTTAGACTATCTTTGACAACCTTATGCTCCAAATGTACCAATAGTATATATTAATAAGGAACACGTTCTTTGTTTTATTCCTTGTCTTTTAGTTTTATATCGTTGGGTTTTATATGGCCATGTTTGGTGGCACATGGTGCTGCGTTGATAAATGCAGAAAACCACTTGCAAAGGCAAATGTTTATACTGCTAGCAATGTAAAACTTGATTAAAATGGTGGCTTCTTTGGATTTGACACAAAAAAACAGTAGCCACCATGCACATAAGTTGTTTTTGAAATTATCAAAACAAATGGCAAGTGCAATAAACATCCCTAAACGCTGTTAAGGAGTTTTGTCAAAGCTTCGTTATTGGTGAGTGGGTTGGAAATTTAGCCTGCTTGTAAAAACCTCATGAAAAGACACTGTGGGTGAATGGCAGACACCACGAAAGTACGGAGGACGCCACAATAATGAGGATTTTTTACTTAGTGTAAGCAGGGCATACCGTGTTAGTCATGAGTTAAAAATATCAGAACATCCATAGCAACCTCCCGAACTGCTGCTGCATCATAATGAACTTCTCCAGTGTCAATAAACAGGCTCATTATGTTTGCAAACATATGCTTACAATCCTCTGCCCTGACTGACACACTCACGTATACACGCTCTCACGCACACACACACACACACAGACACACGCGCGTGCCTCACCTGAGAAGAAGTGAGCCTTGAAGCCTTTCTTAGAGACGGTATTGTCAGACTTGAACTCAATCCTCATGTTGTTGTACTGAGAGGTGATGACCTCTGGGACCTCTGTGCCGCAGTATTTACCGTGCAGCTTAGAGTCAGACGAGAGGCCGCTGCGAACCTCCACGTAGTCGTATTTACACACCTAAACACACAAAGAAGGCTTTTGTAACACATATCAACAAAGTGGCTGCTACATTTCCCATCTCCCTTTTGCTCTAATTAACACATTACACACTGACCTCGTTGCCCTCCAGCTCGAAGGCTTCAAACTGCATGGAGATGCGGTACTGAGTGGGAGCGACCACCTGCCACACACAGTTCTTGTTGGGCGGATACTCTTTAGGCCAACCAGGAGTGCTGATGGTCCCATTCAACTTAGAGAGAAGACCGCCACATGCCGCTGCAAAAAGATGCAGATGCATTCAGCACCATTAGTAACCATTCAGTACCAGAAATGCCAGATGGTGTGCAAATAACTTTAGCTTAGGATTTAATGGTCTTGAGGTTGTCTGTTTCTTTTCATGGTCATGAGTGTTAGTGAGATTTTACTGTCACATCTTTTTATAGGAAGGGTGATATTTCTGATATGTTAAAGTTAAAGAGGCAGCGTGGAAAGTATCTGGTCCTACCATTAACAGCAGAAAAAGTATTTCTTCAGCTTTTATCTTAGCTGACTTTTTCTAATCTACTTATTTTTCAGAAAGAAATGTTACTAATCTTCAGATAAATACAGCAAAAAGACAATGTTATGCAGTATGTTATACAGTATATACAGTATATATGAAACTGCACTAACAGCTCTGTGGCAGAGCTAGTGTAATACTAGCTAGTAGTACTAGTAACTCTGTGTATATACTCAGAGGTGTTAGTGTAGTTGGAACAACAAGGTGTGTAGCTATGTGTCAGAAAGATGTTTTTTCCTGTTGATGGAGGCTGTTCGTTTGTTTTTCTTTTCTAATGAGTTAGACTCACATCCTACTGAAACACTCAGAGGCACTCAAAGGAATGCACATACAATCAGCATACCACACACACACACACACGCACACACACACACACACACACACACATTGTTACCTTCACAGCTCTTCTTGTCAGGAGCCAGTTCATAGCCCGGGTCACAGGCACACTTAAAGCTGCCCAGAGTGTTTACACACCTCTGTTCACATCCACCATTGTCTGGTTTGGCACATTCATCCTCCTCTGAAAAACATAAACATCAGAGCACATTTTTTACACACACATAACAAATGCTTTGGTCCAAAAGCCACATGAGCAATCACACACACACACACACACACACACACACACACACACCTTTGAAAAAGTTAGCAGCAAAGCCAGCCTTGTTAACCGTCCCATCTGAGACAAACTTCATCCAGAGTGTGTTCGACATGGAGCGCACATCCTCGGGTTTATCGTAGCCACAGAACCGACCAATTAGGGGGCTTGTCTCCAGGGCGCCATCGCGGACTTCCAGATAGTCGTAAGCACAGCTGTCATGCCTCTCAATCTACAAAAACATTCATACAGGTGCGCGCAAACACAATGTGAGATTCACAACACTACTCTAAGTATCGGAACATGTAACAGAACAGAATACATCACAACAGATCAGAAAAATGTGAGGCTGTACTTTTAAAGATAATCAACTACTAATTATGCTACTAATGCATGAAGTTGGGATTGCTTAGGTTTGACATAGCTCAACATCTACAAAACTAATTCTGCCTGTACATCCCCACAAACACACACATACACCTCCATCTTTATTAACTTCCTAGCAGCTATACGAGCATGAAATTTGACCCAGATATTCCTAAGCACACACACACACACACACACACACACAGAGTGAGTCACCTCGAAGGCCTGGAAGCTGAGCCCGACATTGTATCCCTCGGACACAGTGATCCTCCACACACACTCTTTAGAGGGTCTGTAGTCATCGGGATAGTTGGGAGACTGAATCTGTCCCGAGTCCCTGGTGATTTCCCCTCCACAGATCGCTGGACAGAGGGGGCAGAGAGAGAGAGAGAGACACAGGGAATGAGGGAGACAGGATGGATTACCATCAACTGCACTGGCCTAAAACACTGAACACACATTCTATTCTATTCCCTCTACACCATAAAAAACGGAAAGACCCAAGAAAACCTCTCATAAAAGTCACTGAATCTGTTTGATTACCTGTTGCTGTTTTAACACACACAGCACAGCCTGTGCTGTCATTAAATATATGAAGGAGTTACCTTCATAAGTAGCTGCAAAGCCTTTTCCCACCCAGTTGCTGCTGCTGCGGAATTCAATCCACATTCTGCTGTCGGTGGAAATCAAGACATCAGGAACTTTATCACCACAAAATCTGCCTGTGAAACACACACGCACACACACACACACACACAGAAATAGTGTAAGGACCAGTGATAGATTAGAAACATTAGTGTGAGTCAAAAACAGAATGATCCATAAAACATAAAACACAATGACAAGCAACCTTCTTCACTGTAACAAATCCTTGTTGATCGTGTCCAGACCCACAAATATACTGTGCCAAGAAGGCAGCAGTCCCATTTTTTAGACTAAATTCGTCCAAGATGAGTCCGCTAAAATCATCAAGGGTTAAATCTGGCTTAAAGGATTTAACAACACAATAACTCAAAAATATTGCACATACAGGCTGATGTCCCAGGCAGTAAAGCTACTACATTTGCTTGTTCTACTATTCATTTGGTCAAGACCTAGGAACAAATTACTACTGCAGTAACTTTCCAGCGTTGTAAAAAGTCTCCCTCAAAAGGAGTATACACAGCTGTGGAGAATCTTTGCATCTTTAAAGTCCCCTCACTGGCTTAAATTTTAGATTTTCTCATGGAACATTTATGATAAATCTAATCTGTCCATTGTAATTCAACCAAACAAATATATCTGCCCAGTAAAAAAAAACCCAAACCAGTTCTGATTACTGCCTCCATCTCTCACCTTCTGTCCACATCAGCCACGTCCCTCACACTCCTGCCTTTCTCCATCATCCACCACATCCCCTCAGGATTTCCCACGATCCTGAGGGGATGAAGCACTGAACAGGAAATCTTTAACCTCGATGAGAGACTCCACAGATGTCTACACCCATCTGCTCATCCGTTGCTCATTCTCCTGTTACCTCCAGCTCACCTGCGCTTTCCACTCAGTGTTGCTTTGTGTCACTGTGCTGCACCTGTTAACCTGTGTATTCTCTGTTTATGCCTTTGTATCTCTTTACTATGAACTATCCGCTGAGTCTTTCCTATCAGTACAATTTATGTCATTTAGGATCCTCTTTTCTGCTGCCTCGCTCCATGACCATGAGGTTTTAAATTTTTCAGACGCACTGAAGAAAGACAAGTCTGTAATAGATTGAGAAGTTTTTCATACTTCTTGATGTAAAAAAATGTAATATCACAAAGCTAAAAATGGGCAGGAAGTAAAAGAGCTTTAACAAAGGCCAGATAGTTTTTCTGAAGGTGGTCAGTGCTTCCTGCGTTGGCTGACACCTGTCTCACCGTCTCTTGATCTTACCGAGTAGAGGAGCTTTCCTCCAGTAACCATCCCGAACCTCGATGTAGTCGTACCAGCACAGGCTGCTCTTGTACAGATCCATGGTGGTGAAATTAAGAACAATCTGAAAGAAAAAACATTTTTACAGAGTGGACAAAGAGAGGCAGACCGGAGGAAGAGGGCAGTGCCTGCAGTGACTTAATCGATATACAGTCATTCTCTGAGCGTATTGTTCCTGCCTATTCACTGCACTGCAGGGAGCTACTGTGCACGTTGGTGCAGGCACCTTTTCTCCGGGCGTCACAGATATTCTCCAGACGCAGTGTGTGTATGAAGGGTATCCGTTGGGATAACCTGGAGACGAGAAGTTGCCCGTAGACTCTTGTAGTGTCTCTCCACATGCTGCAACACACACACACACACACAGATGGAGTTTTTGTGGTAAGCCCTGCTGTTCTGCATAATCCTTTCAGCTGTGTGCTGATGATTTAGCACTGGTACATGACTAAAAAACACACGGCTCTTGTATCTATTATTATTCACAATCTGCATGAAATTCTTTTTTTTTGCTGCCAATTTTCCAAAATAAATAAACTAGTGACTGTTTTGTGAAAACAACAGCCTCATTCAGTGTGTGTTTTTGTTGCAACGTTTACCTCTATATTATCTGATCTGTCCATATGGAAGCTATTAGAAATTTATTTCTTATTCAAAAAACAGTAAAAGAATTGAAAGTACCCTCCCGAATAAACTCATGTTTCATGTTGTCTTTGGCTTCTTCCATTTTACATGTAGGAGGCTAGAGTGTGCATGTTTTCCTGTGTGAATCAGTATACATGTGAGGTCCGACCACAGTTATTAAGCTCTGTAACCGTTTAACAGAATTAAACATTCCCCTGTAGTGTTATCATTTACTGTAAGTGAAGAGTGACAGACTTTTAATTCATCACAGCGGAGACAAAAAAACTATTACAGCTGGATTCGTGGAAAAATATCAGACAGAACTACTCTCTTTATGCGTCATTCTGAGCTGAACGCCGTCGCTCCGTCTCAAAAGGAGGTTAGCCAAATGTGCCCCTCCTATCCCATCATGCATTCTGTTTTCCCCACAATGCCCTGGGGCTCTGTTCATCTGTCAGTGAATATGGTATCACTCAAATATGACCCTATAAGTTGTATGTGTTTCCAGCTGAGACACATTACCAGCCTTGCTCGGTCTCTAGTATAAAAATGGATTTAGAAGAATTCAATATCTATATATATATATATATATATATATATAGTGTTTATGTGTTGACTGAGCAAGTTGTCTATTCTCAGATACATTCGATTTTACCAGCACAAAGTTGTCAAAATGAATGAACACACATTAACAAGGCCAGAAATGTGACAAAGCTAATTGAATCCATTAGTCTCAGATACAGACACAGTACATCACGTCTACACCGTGACCCAGAGTCTAAACTCATCGTGGGGATGTAACTGTGTGTGTGCGTGTGTGTGTGTGTGTGTGTGTGTGTGTGTGTGTGTGGGCCTATGAGGGATGGCAGCACTTGCAACATTACGTTGCAACAGAGCTTGGTTTGAGAGCGAATCCAGTTCACGTCAGAACGAGACCGCGGGGACGCCTGAACATCGGGAGTCCACGCACGAACCGAGGGGGGGCGGACGTGTGTGTGTGTGTGTTGTGTGAGACCCAAAAACAGAGATGGAAGTGTTATATTGAAAAACAAATTACTCAACTTCACGTCTGCGTCTTGGAGAGTGGAGGTGTGGATCAATTTTACAGACACAAGCAGATCAACAGAGGTATTTGTTTTTTGTTTCCTGGCTATGACGACATCATGCCCACGCACCAAGACACCAACATACACACTGTGGCTCAGAGTAAGTATCAGTACCTGGACATCTATACAGCTTCCTTGCCTGTGCAATGTCTCCTTTACTGAGCCTGGTCCTCTGGCCGATAGCAGGCCGGACACCGTTTTCATCTCTGGATGGAAGGATGGTGTCGAGGAACATCCCTCTACAGGGAAGAAAAAGTGGTGCTTAATAGACACATCTGCTCTGTTTTCAGGGAACAGAAAAGAGATTTCAACACATAAAGTATGGTTATCATCAAAACAACATAATATAAAGTCTAAAAAAGGTGTGTGTGCAGAGCAACAGTCTCATACGCATACATGTAAAGTGAACCTACACCTGCTCTCTCAAATCAGAAGTGGCTGATTTCAGATCTTGGAGGAATTTGTGACACTAAAAACTATTGATTGCACAAGTAGGTGTTATTTTCAAATTCTACTGGAAAAGTTCACATAAGCACGAGCCAGCAACTAGCTTGAGAGTCAAGACCACCGCAGATGGCTGCAGCACTTAGTCACGAGGTGAGTAACACGACAGAAAAATGTGTCAATGATGCTTAATGATGATTGGAGGATGTTTACAGCTAATGATAAAACTGTTGTAATGAAAATGTGCCCAGAATGTCTTTACTTTGTAAAATGTATGTTCAGTATCCACTCCAACCACCAACATGTCAGAAATCAAAAACAAGGCAGCAGAAGAGATGTTGCCGCTGGTTACCGTGAGAAGGTGTTCCTGGCGTAGTGCATGATGCTATCAAAATCATATGGCTCCCCGAGAGAGTTGACCTCCCCGGGCTCCATCTTGAGGAAGTTATACTCCTGGCCTGAGAACGAGACCAACACGCACATGCACAGCAGTATTTAGAGGGTTTAGTTACAACACAGCGCTGTCCACACAAATGTCATTTTAGGGAATTTACTAAATGAACAGAAAGCCAAGTAGAGGGTTACATTAGTGAGAGGTGGTAAGTTTCTGATAAATAAAAACACGCTTCAGGTCTGATACACTGGTATGTCATCTGATTTAACACCTGTCAGATCGTGGATGTCTGACGGAGCAGAGGAGCGTGTGGGAGGAACACCGACAGACCCCCAGAGCGTCTAGGTGACTTCACAGTCATTAAAAACCTCATTCGCACTCATTTGGAGTGTGAATTTGCCACGTTTCTGGGTAGAGACAACCCAGATTGATAGAAAGACCCAGACTAACAGGTCTCACCTGGTTGGATGTTATCCCGGATGATGGTCACATGATCGTCACGGTCAGGTCGTGTGTGCTCGTGCCAGAAGCCAATGACATGGCCCAGTTCGTGCACAACGATGCCAAATTTGTCACAGTTCTTGCCTATGGAAATAGCCTGGGGCCCGTTGCCACGACGACCCACATAGGAACAACACCTAAGGATTAATAGGAAGTTAAAAACAGGGAGACAGGCAGTTGATATTTACTACATGCTTAACAGCGGAAAAAGCATCAGCAGTGCTGTGTGTACACACACACACAACACACACACACACACAATACACACACACACACACACAAAGTCTTTTCAGGATTTCCTGCCCTGTACTACATCCACCAGAGGAAAAGCGGCAGGATTTATTTACATACAATACTCTGATATCGCTGCAGTTTTATAACCCACTGTGAATAAGCTGTGAGAATTCACGTCACTGCTCCCAGCACACACACACGCGCACACACACACACACACACACACACACACACATTCATTCTCTTTTTCTGGTTAGCCGAGACATCTGTGCCAGGCTAACAAATCTGATTAAAGTTACCCAGTGAGCTGATTGCAGGATAAGGATCAGGAGTCACTGGAGTAGAGAGTCTTTTCCTGCAGCATTTGTAGGACCACAACTACTTCACACACACACACACACACACACACACACACACAGCAAGCATCAACAAAAAGTACTGTGCTTCTATGTTAAACCAGCAGTGCTCCTGTGTCTCGTTCTGTCACACATGCAGCACATCCAGGCTGCAGGAGATTTATACATCAGATTAAGGTGCGTAATCTCTAATGCAGTCAGCCTATCACAGAGCACAAGACAACCGGCATCATCGGTTAATGTGCAGATTTGTCTGAATGACTGCAAACAAATACATAATAAGAAGAGGTTTATGTAGAGTTTATAAATATCAACTTTTTTTAAACTTATAAAAAGTTGTTTTGAAAATTCTGCCAAATCCTTACTTCTAAAAAGGTTTCAGACTTGCTCTATGTTAAATGTCTAAAATGGACAATGTTATTATTTAATGTTTTAATGTTTTAATTATTTAATTTAAATTTAATTATTTAATTTATTTTTTAATAATGTTATTATGTTATTATGAACTCAGTAAACAAGCAAGACTATAAATATAATCTGGCAGATGTTATGTTGTTTTTTCTAATAACACTTAAAAAAACACCAATCAACCACATTTTACCATTCAATAATAAGTTCAAATCAGTTCATGTTCATCGTAGTAGCAGTGAAATATAGAAAGATAGAAGTTATGAATCTGAACAATTATAAAAGAAAAAATCTAGACATGAGTTCCACTTGAAGAAAATCATAAAATAGCATCTTTAAATTGTCTCTTTAATTATAAAACTTGAATGTAAGTATAAAAAAGCCAATTAAATATTGATTTAACAGATACTGGTGTTTGATCGTTTTTTTGTGCAGTAGTTTTGTTACTTTACGACTGACGCAGCAAACTGTATGCTGCAGCTGGAGACCCTATCTGTGTCTTGGAGTCATAAACCTAAATGACCTGATGTCCGGCGCTGAAAAACCTTACAACCAGCCTGTTAAGTGCCACTACTGTACAAACACACTCTGACCCCACCACGCTGCCACTCGACAGAACAATGCACTTCTGCAGAGTATGAACAAAAACACCGCATGAACATACAAACACTTAAATCTGAGCAGCGTGATTGGTGGGATGGGGAACCAGGAGCAGGACAGGAAGGAAAGTGAAGCCATTGTTGAATGACCGTATCGTCTCTCGCTGTGACAAGGTCACTACTGAACTCTAGGTACACACACACACACACACACACACACACACAGAAATCTTCCAAACTCACCCGCAGGGTCTGTAGGTGAACACTATGTAGCTTTCCTCATCTGTCTTCTCAATGAAAGTTACGCATGTCTGTTTCTCCCAGTGACGCATGGCCTGCTTAAACATGGCCCTCTGACTACCTGAAACACACACATTTTGCATCCTACTTTTACACAATCACACGTTGGTGTACGGGCAGCAGTCCAGTGGAGTTGCTTACCAGTGAAGTTTCCTCCTATGACGTAAGGAATGACTCCTCCGGGCCATATCCTCTCCGCTCGGGATGTGGCCGCTCGACGATTGCGGCTCTTCATAACATTCCCAGTCCTCCCACCTTTTCCAGTTTGGCTCTTGGGACTGACAGCTCCTTTGCTTACATTCTTGGGGAGATAGTCTAACATAGTGAGGAGAAACAAACACAATGCAATCTAACAGTGTTCAAACAGAATAAATTAACGCACTATTATTATGCATCCATAGTTTTGCTGCAACATTTCATATTGTACATGCCCTTTCAAAGTTTGTCCTCGGCTCAGAACGTAATAAAACCCAAAACAGAAATATCTCTGCTGTTGCAATGTAGTGTTTTATTAAACACTTTCATATAAATAGGTTTGTAATCTATACTAGATGAGCTGAAAAAAGAAGTCAAATATTATGTAGCTCTGAGCCCAGCACAGTAGAGGTTCTGCTTATTTCGTCTTGTAAAGTGCATAGAGGGACATTTGCCATGAAGTTAAACCTAACGATCTAAAGAATCGTACGAAGTAATTTCTTTTTATAGTGGAAAACCGAAGCTCTTGTATTCTTGGAGGCAATGGGGGATATTATTAGATAAACTAAGCGGTCAATAGTTATTATAAAGTTATTGTTATATTTAAGATTTATAACAAGTAATAACCATTTGCTATGTTATTTCAATAACTGTACTTAAATCACTATGGAAACTTAAAATGTTTAAAAAATTTGCAGCAAACCTGGAAGCTGGATTTAAGGCTTTTGAAAGTTTGCCAAGCAAATGCTTTATATTGTGGTTATAAAGTATTAACATTTGTTGGTTTTCTGTCTCTAATAACAGGTGAGAATCAGCCACAGACACTGGCTTCTGCACAGCAGAGCTGCAGCCTAAGAGGACACCGCAAACATAAGCAGTCAACTATTCAGCTCCATTAGTTTCACTATCTAAGAGACCACAGTTTCTGTCTACTTTTTAGTCCCCCGTTAGGTTTTCTCTTATGTAGGTCCTGTAATTTGTCCCTTGTTGTTTTACCTGTTGAGCTTTTTCTATTACCCACTTTTCTTTTTTGGTTTTGTGACCCTGACACTTACCAAAACCATACCGACGTAGTCTCTTCAACAGCAGGTATAATGATCCTCTCTTTTTCACAGTTTCGTGCTCCTCCAGGCCACCTAACACACACACACACACACACACCAATCAAGTTACACACAATGCACAATAAATGCTGATATTCTCAGGTGGCCCCTGTATACTTCCTTCCCGTTTTACTCTGCAGCTGATAACTAATGAGAGTTTCAGGGGAAATATGAGTGAGAGAGACGTACACGGTGATTATGCAATGAGAGCGATATGTTGAGTCCACTCACCAGATGTGTGGCCTTGTCGGGAGTGTGTGTGCTGTGTCAAGTCTATCGTCCTGTCAATCTGGAACATCCGCAGATCCTCTTCATCTAAAGCAATGTCGCCCCAAAATGCAGCTGGAAATAACAGAAATGTTCAGTTATCATCAGCACAGACTGCTAATTTGGGCAGGAGGGGGTGGCATTATGTTTTCAGGTGTCTCCTTAAGGCATCACTATGGCAGAGAAGCCAAGAAATAAAACGTCTGATTGTTCCACAGGAGCCGTGCAGATCTCCGTAAACAGCTTCAATAAATCAACTGCAGTTTCACCTATAAGCATCTGCAGAGCAATGAGAGCGTTTAATGTATAGCCTTAGATTAGGGTTCAGTAACATAAGTACAGTCATGTATGATCAAGTAGCTCAACCATAGCTTCACCATGACCTGCTCATCATACTCCCGTTACATACACTATACAAGAGAGAAACCCGTGCTTGGAATCAGCCATGACACCCAAAGAACTCACAGCAGTACAGCTCAGTCTGCCTCCCTTTCCTCCTCCCTCACTCTGTCTCTAACACACACACACACACACACACACACACACACACATCCTCGGCCCCCGGTGGTTTACAATGGTCCGATATCAGGCCGATTGTAAGCCCGTTGGCGAGTGACACTCCCACCTCTGTCCCCTTCGCTTCTCCCTCCCTGCCTCGTACCACTCCAGCCTCTCCCCCTCACTCTTCCTCTGTTCTTCAACACAACAATGTGGATGTACTATATCTACACCAACTATGATTTATAAAGCTGAGGATTTGTTCTGTTATAGGAAGCTAATGATACAAGCGAGTTCTTGTTTCTTAAAGAAGTACGATGAGAAGATATTTCTGCAATCTAACCAGCATGTACTATATTTCTTACAGTGGATCTTAGGACTGGACCCACTGAAGAGCTAGTGATAAAATATCATAATTATGTTCTCATTCAGAGCAGGTGTTATCTCGCTCCTATTGAGTCCTTCAAAGTTGGTGACAATGATCCCACCTCTGCTGGAATAGCTGTGAGGGCAGAGACACTATTCCCTGCTGCTGTGGGACAAACAGTGGGCTGTCCTTCAGCAAACAGAAGAATTACGATAAACCAGACACGATCGTGTGGATGTGACATGTACAGTTATAGGCAAATTTTTGGGAGACAGTCTTGTAAGTGACATAAACTTGAAGCAGCTGTCTGTAAATGTGTGTATAACTTTCTATTTCTGATTTATGTACTTCTCCATGTGCTCTGTATGCATTCTTATCCCCACAGTCATTAACCCTCTGTGTTGGTTTTGTGTTCTAACAACTAGCTTTGAGTCGCCTCTGTAGCTGTGTTTCTATATTTCTCCCACCATAAAGGCAGTGCGTCCTCCAGCCTCTAACAATGAACAAATGAATCATAAACATCACTCAATGATTAGATGAGCAGAGTTATAGCTCTCCACAGGGGCTCAAAACACTAATACATTAACAATGGCACACGAGAGGTTTGTCACAGTATTAATCAGTATAGCCACTAAAGGAAATTGGGGGTCAGGGTGCCATTGTGCTCAACTCTGCACTATTGTTAACAAGACGTGTAAACCACAATGACCACAGATGGTTTACAAATCAAGATCTCAGACTGTGAGTGTGCGCTGTTGAATGGTGGATTCTAGTATTGGTTGGAAAGATATAAAGATAATGTCTGATCTGTGAGCAAAGATGTGTTTAATGCAGTAGTTTCATATTCAGGGACACAAATTCAGTCAAATTGTAAATAATTACATGTATGTAATAGCTCAGTCTCCCAAAATACTGAGTTACTTAAAATTCAAGACAAGTAAACAAGAGCTTTAGCATCTTGTTAAATAATAAATTTGATTAATTAAAATTAATTGTAATAAAAAAAAAACCCTTCTACTGACATACTCGGAAAGACAAACATTTTACAAGTTCAGCTACCTCCAATTAATACCACGCCAGCACTTTATATTAATGTGCACAACCATTAAATGGTTACAACAAACTTTATTTTACAATAAAGCATGTTTCCCGTGTGAATTTTTTAATAAAGGTTGCCTACAGTGAGTCACTGGTTGAAAAGTAACGCAGCCAGTCCTGACATTAAAAAGAGGTTTATTTGATACTGAAGAGGTTGAGTGTGGGAGTAACACCGCCATAAAAAGCCACAAAAATAACACAGTTATGGCAGCACTTACACTAAGATGTGGTCTGGTACAAAAGTTATTGCTGACAATAACCCCCCCCCCCCCCCCCCCCCCAACTGGGTGCAAAAGACCCACTGACACCTAAATAAAATGCCACGTTCCCAGCAAAAGGTTTGTCAGTAGGCCGTATCATGTTGCAGCTGCATTAGAAATTACATTCTCCAGGCTTTGTTTCTATTTATAGGACGACGTGTTTGTGACAGTACACTGGAAATATGCTTGTAGTAGATATTTCAGTACAACAAGAGAAACTACAAGGACTAAAAGTTTTGCAGAGAAAAAAATACGCTGACATAAGCAGAGATACAAAGCAAGAACAAGAGGGAGAGTACAGTGATAGTAAGTGTGGCCCATTGATCACTGGGGTTTTGTTAATCCATAGAGATACCAGAAATAGCCCAAAGTCAAGCCAGTGGGTGAGGAGAGGTGAGGACAGTGAGGCAGGGAGATGCAGGGAGGAAAGGTATTGATCCAAAAACCCCAGGATGTCCTCGGAGACCTACATCATGCTGACCAGGGTCTTACTGTTTGCCCTTCAGCAGGGGCACTGCAGCAAGCGCGCACGCGCACACACACACACACACACACACACACAGAGGAGTAATGCACCAAACACAAACTACGAGGAAGACTTCCCTCACATGCATCCATCACCTCCCACCATGCTGGCTAATTGGAGAGTGAGCAGACCTGTTTGTGGTTTACTTTGCTTTGCAGCCCAGCAGCAAATGTCAAAGCAGTCTCACTGCCTAGTTACAGAGGTGCTACAGAGAAAGTTTGTGAAAATCTTACAATGTTATCTATAGCTACATACTGTGAAAATGACATAAACTAAATGAAAGTCACCAAATTGGCTACACGGGCTAAGAGAGATTTCTTCATCTTTGGGATGTTGGCTGGTTTCCTTGAATGAGCAGCTCCATCAGTGGAGCTTCAGCCGTCCAACACACACAACGATAAAATAGTAGTTATTACTGTTCATGTTATTTATTACACAGTTGTTTCTGTTACTTTTGACATTTTACACACACACATACAGCAGTATACTATAACACATTAGAGAACTATGCACTGCTGACTTTGGTACTCGTGTTGTACTCAGTGGGGTGTGCCAAGCTAACACACACACACACACACAAACACATACTTACGCACGCACACCTCACTGAGTTCCTCATTAAGCAAATATAAGGTCACACTGTAGGTGGGCTAAAATCTGTGTGTCCATGTGTGTGCACATGTGCATGAGTCACCTGATATGTGTGATATTATTATATTGTCTGAAACTGTGACTGTAATATTAAAAATAGATTATCTCGGCCTCGTTTGAGGATTTTCTCCAAAAGTAATCGTGGTGCAAGCGGCTTGATCCATATTAACCCTTCGTGAGCAACGGCAGGTGCAGCTGAGTGTTCACATGACAAAGCAAAGTTGCATGTTCCAAATATGTGGTAGTGTGTCAACAACAGGTACAATTACTAATCAATTCCGAATTTAAAGTGATACTCCACCCAATCTTTCCACCGTGAAACAGAGGGAACAGTGACAGTTAGAAGACTAGATAGAAAACGTCTTAATGCATTCACATAATAGGAATTTTAGAAATTAAGTATTTTAGATGTGCTCCTCCTCTGCTGTCTCAGTCCTAATACACCGCAAAAGTGTCATCAACAGATGCTGCTCTTCCACTGATCAGTACTAATCTGTTGTCTCACACTTTTGGGTAGACTCGAGAACCCAATGTTTTACTTACTTTCTACAGCTAATAAAAGAACAATGATCATATTCGTAGGTTTATCAAAGTTAAGGACCATTAACTTTAATGAAAGTGCAAATGTGTTTGCTGATCTGTTTGAGAATTTCATTGTCAAACAGATGTGCTACACACCCATTCACCACTCCCAGCCTCCATGAGGGGCACATTACTCTCTGCTCTGGCACTAAAGGCTGGAAATGGTCATAAATCATGAGGTGTGGTAACTCATAGGGATACTGAGCTGTATCATGCTATGTGAATGGTTTCTGTGGATTCAGTCCAAAATCCAAAATAACTACTATGAAACCGAGTTGTCCACAGACTTCATTGTCCATTGTGGAGAAAGGTTTCACTTTATGCAGCCCCTTTAAACTGAAATTATTGTTTACAGTTTTCTTTGTGTGTGTTTCCAACGGAATAATGACGTGAACTTTCTTTTCTTAACGTGTAGGAATGTTAAAAAAGATGCTGCAGTCTGCGATGTCATCTGTGAGAAATCAGCTTTTGGAGAGACAGACTGAAAAAATGTAGAAACTTAGTCCAAGTTCCAACAGCTCACACCTCCACCCTTCTGCAAACATGCGTAGAAGAAAAAGAGACCAAATAAGGAGGACTTGGTGATGAAATAATCATGTGTGTAGTGTTTTATGTGTGAATATGTTTATGTATCAAACAGTGAAAATACAATCTTGTCAAATCTGGGATAAAACAGACAAGATAAGCTTTGAATTTATCCTTGTATGCATCAGGATATCCAAGATCTCTATCAATTTGTGAATCACTACCACAAATCCTAAAACACACAACAACAAACACACTAATCCGATGTTTTTTAATGTCCTCAGTGCAGTTCCAGAACCAAGAGCCAATTAGGAGAGTGTATATGTGTTTTTTAGGAGAAGCAAAGTTCTTTCATGCGTGAACAAAGATGAAAACGCTGCTCATTAGAGCACTGAGACCAAGTAGATCTGACACAACCTGGACTTGTTGTAAACAAATCCAGTTAACAGGAACACGTAATCCTGTACATGTAACACTTCTGAAGCAATGTTTGTTTATATATATATATATATATATATATATATATATACACACATAATAACTATACATAAAAATGTGTGTTGTCTTCTGCACACAAGTAAATAAATAGTATACAGTCTGCTGGGTTTGAAGAGATTAAAATAAAAACATAATCTACCAATTAAGGTGAAAGCAGATCTAAACTTACTTGATTTAAAAGCACCTAAATTAAAGATAGGCAGGGTATAATTTATTGTAATTATTGAGTTACTTTACAAACACAGACCTTGTGTTTATTGCACTGTAACTGAATTAGAAATGTAATTATAATATTCCACGGAAAGTAAAAGGAACATCTGTGACATCAAAGGACCTGTGCACTGAAACAGAGCTCCAACACATAAACTGAATGAGGAAACAGGCGAAGAACTGTTTCAGTATGAGACAGAGTAACATAATATCATATGACACACGCAGAGATCATGGCGCAACCTCACAGTCCCATTACTGTGCCGCTGAGTTTCTCCAGTAGGTCACAGGTTTGGTCTGACATAGTGATGGGAGTGAAACATGGCCGGATCTGTGTCCTGTGTTTGCAATCAGAGATCCACCAGAAAAAAGTTCTACTCCTCAGGCAGCGGTGCAAACTGGTCCAGATGAATTAGCTATGCTGACATTCATTTTAATTACCACTAGTGTCGCTGAAAGAAAAAAAAGTGGGCATGTGTTTCGTCTAACCTGAGTTTGCTCACTTCTATCTGTTGACTGAACCATGTGCATTTACTGTATATGAATGATTGTGTTGCTATAAATACCACCAGGAAAAGCAACATGACATAAAAGCACCTAGACATTTAATAATGCAATGCGTGGCAGGTGGGCGGATGGGCTGACTCATGGCTTCTGCAGCTCCGGAACAATGACGCTCCAAAACAAAAAGTCGGCTCCCAGCACGGCAGCAGCAGAGTTCGCGCTGAAGTGGGAATCCTGACGAAGGCTTCGGAAGCTCAGTGGCAGGAGCACTCTGCTCGGGAAAATCCTGTTTAATATAATATGAGTGAGACTGCTCGCTCTCTCACTAACACACACACAATGCTGCCACGGTGCCAAGCATGCACACACACATATACACATATTGCTTTAATTTCCTTCCTAGCGAGAAATGGGGGATGGGATGAACAGTAGCTGCGGCTCAGTGTCACGACATGGTGGGTTTTATGACTGAAAAGCTCATCACACATACAGTGCCCATGGCCACAGGCACACACCTGCTTAAGATACACAAAATTGACACAAGATCTGCATATGTCTCCTGTAGATACGGTCTCTAGATCAACCGTAACTGCGTGTTATCTTCTTTGTTGTCATCTTTCACCAAGACATATCATTTACTTCCTACATAAAAGAAATATCTTTGTTCCGCCTGAGGAATAATTCTTAGATTAGGAGCATCCTGTCAGTGTTGTCCTGGGCCAGTAAGTTTCTAATTCACCTGCAGTTGTTGCGTGTTATTTTAGGAGAGGGTCTTTGTAGTGTCTGGGATCCCTCTGTTTTTATTTATGTGAGACACAGAGGATTCATCTAGATTAGGTACATGTATCAATACAGTTGTAACTGTACCCACCCCTACTCTCCACTAACACTGGACCAGCCGGATTGTATCTCATCAGTTTTGGCCAAAGCGAACCCCTTCATGTAGGCGGCAGGGTGGAGATAGATGGATTAGATCTGGCTCGAGCTTCTCAGGGAAACTATGACGTAACTGTTCGTGTTGCTTATTCATGTTACTTTACCCATAAACCGACACTAAATCACTATCAACTCTTAACTCCGCCCCTCAGTCCCTGCATGGAAATCCCAGAACTTGGGGAAAATTTATCGCCGTCAAGCTGCATCACTGTGTTGCATCTGACTCGAACATCCCAAGCTGTATTCAGAGAACAGAACAAACCAGTAACCTACTTTTTTTTTTGTTTATTTAAAAATCCTCAGTTGAATAATTTCTTACTTCATAAGCTCCTGTCTTCTCGTATTGTAAAACCTGAGCTGTACAATCTGACCTCAGGGATGTGTATTCATGTCAAAATATACATTTTACATCACATAATATATCACTACTGTATCTGGAGAGGAGAACATCACTTCTAAAGAAACGAGCTGCAGCGTCACACCGACAGAGGTTTGTTTAGCTTTCGCTCTGTACGCCTGTGAGCATTTTATGCACCTTGGCAGTAGGTGAAGTCGTGCCAGAAATGACTGCTTTGTTCTGATATTCACACACTGAGCATTTTATGAGAACAGTGATTTTGGAAGGAAGCATGAATGACTCTCGAGCGAGCGTAAGAGCATGTGCACGTGCGTCTGTGTGTGTGTGCGCTCGTGCACGCGTGTGTGTCATCTCCAGCTGAGTAGCAGGATGCAGACAACCAGGAAGAGATAAGCGCGGGTGAATGGAGGGAGCTCTGCGTGTGTGTGTATCAAGTGTGCGTGCATTTGTGCCTGTGTGTGTTCGCGTAGGGAAATCACTTCACAAAAGCCTGGAAGTGTGTGTTCTCCTGTCTACCAGCGCGGGACTCGGAGGAGATAAGCAGACAGCCAAATATTCCCCTTGTGTTTTCCCAGCAAAAACAGGAGGCGGAATACCAACCACTCAGACCGATGCCACAGGTCAATCCTGGAATGAGCGACGCTTCCACTTCTTACAAGCTGCACCCAGAAAGACACAATGTCTTTACACACGGACAGCAGAATAAGGTTGATGAGAAGGATACGACTAATAACTACTGATTCAATCTGTTTATTTTTTTTTTATTATTAATTTTCTATAATAATGAAGAAAAGAGAAGATAATGCAAGATACTAGTGTGTGTGTGTGTTTATATATGTCTCCGCATTTAATGTTGTCTGCAATTGTAAATGTGCATATGTATGCTAGTTATGTATGCTAAAGTCCAAGTTATCCCAGAGAATGGAATAAGGATGCATCTGTGGTCAATTAAAGGTAACAAATACAATATAGGTGACATCAATTAACATGTTAAATGAACGTATCTGCTTGGATTTAAATCAGCTTAACAGTTTTTCTCTCACTCATCAGGAATGAACGTACAGTACCACCCAACTGAGGCGATCCACTGCTCGGCCCACACTAAACTGCACACAAGGTGACATCAGCAGTGGTTTGGACATAATGATAACACTAGAATGAACAGAATCTGAAACTCTCATTAAAGAACAGTCAATCAAATTACACTATGAACCTTTTTCTACATAGAAACCAGCAACCAGCAGGTTCCCACATGCCTCAGCTACAATATTCAACTGAAGCCAGAACTGGCACAAAACACAAAATGAATCCACTGTGGTCCACCCAGTTTTTGATTTCCCTGTTAGTAATCAAGCAGAAGCCACAGTTTAAGCAGCACTTATGCATTAATAATATATATGTAGATATACACTAGATATTTTAGTAAAAAAATTAAAAAAGGTAGATCATGTCAAGTACTGATTGGTTTGCTCTTTCCAAAGTGAATAAAAGTGGATGAAGTCATGCAGATCCTGTGATTGGGCTGAAAGCTTCATAACAGGTATTTTAGCACTAGTCCTTGATAATATACGTACACAATCATAAGTTTGGGGGCACCTGTCATGTCATTGTTGTTGAAAAAGAAGCTGATTTTTCAACATCAAATTGTTTAGAAATATACGGTAGTTAATACTGTAAATGACTATTAGATCTAAACATTGACATTTTTTTGAATGGACATTTTTAAGCAACCCCAAATGTTTGAAGTATTGCATATACAGATTATAGAATCAATGTGAAAGGAAGCTGAAAGTGAAGAAGGTGAACGAAGGCGAAGGGATTGTTGGGTACATCCTGAGGGCTCAGTAATCTGCCAGTGCTCTCGAGCTGAATACCAAATGAAAATTAGAGATGACACGACTGCATCAAAAGTTAACAGAGGTACGCAAACAGATAGATCTGATCCAGGTGAAGTGAGCTGCCAAGCACCTGTTTCAATTTGATATGTGTTTATGTCTAAGAGAAACATGTGCGATCATCCTGAGGTGTATGACTTCATTAATTACAAAGACGGGAGCAGAACAGAGCGTGTTCGCGTAAAGGTTCGGAAATATGTCCAATAAAAACATTCACACATGTTGTGTAGCAGCTAAAGTCAGCAAAGGAACATGACTCTTGGTTGTTTGTCAAAGAGCGGACTGCACGCAGGCAATTCAACTGCGTGAATAATGCAGGACTGACATTTGATTTGCATTTAATCTGAACAAAACATGCACATGTCGATGTTCCCAGTTCAAGTCCGGACAGGGAACTTGAGCCGCATGTTGTCCCTCCCCCATCACCTTCCACTTGTTGTTGGTTGCTCTCTGCTCTCAGATATCACATAATGGGAAAGCAACAACATAAAATAATATCACCAAAGGGAAAGATTCTGTAAATGTGCACACAGAATGTTATTAAAAACAAAGCAAACAAGTCTCAACGCTGAGGAACCTGGGATGCTCGTGTGTGCGCACATGTGCTGTGAGACATCCAAGCATGTGAGCATAAACACATTCTTTATGTGCACGGACATTTCAAGAAAATAAAAACATTGCCTGTGCCCTCTCACGAAGTTATTTTAACCTACAAGAGTCGCTCAGTTACTCAAACATGTGCAGACTGACTGTCTCTGTAACCTGTCAGGCTCCCATCCAGAGAAATACACACACGTCTTAGTGAGGTCTCAGCAGAACCAAAAGCCACAGAGTCATAGGACTGCAGCATAAACTTAAATTCACACATGCAGAAGTCAGTCGGACATGAACAAACAAACACAGCAGGGTTGTCAGCTTTGTGTATTAGGTATGTGAGGAATGTGTGCCGGTCAGCATGTGGACACTAAGTGCTCTGGGTGGAGTTTTTATCAGACCAATGTGTCATCAGAGACATACATTCACTCAGCAAAGTGCCGTTAAAACACCTCTGAATGTATGTGTACACACGTAGAAGTAAAGTCCCAGACACGAAGGAGCTCAGTGGTCCTCATCTCTCCTGCTGCTCTGCACAGACGGAACAATGGCGGTGATGTCTGAATAGAGCTGAACGGGTTCAGGGGAGAGGAGGAGAGAGGAGATTCAGACTCCTCCAGGCTGCTCTAGACGAATGATGGTAGCGCCGCTGCCATGTAACAATGATCCTTATTGGTGCGGGGGTGATGGTTGACAGAGAGAAAACACACACATAGCCCGACGTCGTTGGACAGAGTTGTTTCAATATCAGTACTTCTGTGATACAGACGATAAATGTGCAGTATGAAGAGGTCCCCAGTCTACGTTACTGTTACGTGGTCAGACATTTCCTGATCGATTAGTAATGTTCTTTTATGGCTGTATAACGGTGCATCATATTTCATGAAATTATAAGTGTTCTGATATACAAAGCTGAAGTCCTAAAAAGTGCTGTTTTGGTACAAATGGAATCAAGGAGAGGAAAAGGACAGTTTACTTCAAGATTCGTGTGTACATCTTAATTAAATCTCCCAAGTTTTGTGTCAATGAACCCTTTAAGACGCAATAAGTGCAGTGAAGTGATGCTTGGTTGTGTTGTACCTGCATGAATGTTGCCTCTAACATAAAGTAAACACACACACACACACACACACACAGTCAGTGGATGTTCCCCTGTTGTTCCCCAGCAGCTCATTAAAGGTCCAAATAAATGGTAATCACTGTGTGCGAGTAGCGCATGTTGACTCCAGCTGTTTCTCATCTTCATTGATGGTTGATTTAACATCTGGACGCACCACTAACAGACACACTCACGTGCGCATACAGAGTCCACTTACGTTTTTTTTTTTTTTTTTTTTTTTTTTGCAGCTGCCGGAACCATATCTTTCTGTTGCAGGTGACGCGCGCGCCGAGCGTTTTTGGCTGCAGTGAAAAGTGCATCTCAGGGACGAAACGGGCTTAGCGACACCGTCACCGGGCTGCACGTGGCCTCCACCCGCGGATATTGACTTATCGGTTGTGACGGATGGGGATAGAGGGGCATCTGGACCAGTGCGCACGCACATGCACACGCGCGCTGTCATCTCTCATACACACGAACACGTGCCACCTCAGGGCTGCTTGTGTGTGTGTGTGGGGGGGGCAGAAATAGTTCTTATGTTCTGACATGTTTAAAAACTAAAACAGCGTGAAAACACACGACTCACCAGCTTTGCACGGGTCTTTGTAGTCGATGTTCTCCGCTTTCTCCTCTTCATAATAATCATAATCTGGCTCTTCGTAGTCGAAGCAGTTACAAATAGTCACTTTGCCCCAGAAAGTCAAGCCGGCAAGCACCAACGTAATCCAGCGCATCTTAGAGGCCAGTGCCGAGGGTACTCGGTCCATCTGAAGACTGAAATAAAAGAATAAAGGCCTCTGCTCGTCTCCCCTGCTGTTAGGAGATGGTCAATCCACTCTCCAAAGGAAGCATCGGTGGCAGGGATTTAACAGGTCATCGCGAGGATCGGTCTCCTCTGACAGTCTGTTGTGGAAACTGTGCGCCGCTGTAAGTTACTCGGACTGCGTCTCCTCCATGGTCAGAGTACACCGAGGTGTCAGTCTGTCCGTCCCGGTGTCTTTCAGTGAGCAAAGTGTCCGCTGAGGCGCTCCGCTGTGCCCCGCTGCGCAGGTGAGGCTGCTGTGGGACAGACAGGGGAGAAGAAGCGGTGAGGGGATCGGGACTGGCTGATATCTGAGCGTAAAGACGCACGGCGGCGTGTCCGCTGCTCACACAAGAAACATCCGACTCGCATTTCCCTCCAGCACTGCTGTCTCACACACCCACTACCCCCCCACTCTCTTTCTCTCTACGCGAGTCAGCCCGCTGCCTACACACACACACATCTGCAAACACACACACCTAAGACTGCACTGTTTGATCCTAGTGGTGCAGAACCGAAACTTTTCTTTGTCTGCTGAGCATTTACACACAGTGACCAAATGAAATAGCTACAAAATAAGATGCATACAGTCGAACACCCAATCAGAGACCGCAAACTTCCGAGGCGCGTTCCTCTGCGCGCACTGATCATCGCCTGTTATTGGGTGTCCTCTCACACGGATCCGGTACATACAGTAAAAACCGGTAGCGGTAAAAGTAACACGGCGGCTACAAACCTGCCTGTGGGTTTTAGTATTCATCGTGCTTTAAAGACGCGGTGCATAATGGGTGTCATCAGGTTATTCAGAGGCAGGTGCCAAGTAGGTGACAGTCAAACCATAAACTCTTTATGGCCACGACACAGGCCCGCTGCTCCTGACACAAAGGATGCATTGGAAATGATGTAAGGTTATAGGAATCCCACACACTTACTTCTTAACTATCATTTAGATTTTAATTATTAGTAAAACGTACGAAGTGTTCGCTTTGGTCATGTTCATTTTTCTGTCCCGATAGATAGATAAGAGTCATAGGAGAACGTAATGCTCGCAGTTTCCTGGTTTACCGCCACAGAATGTGGTCTGATCTTCACCAACGTGTTTAAGTCTGGGCTCTGAGTAGCCAACTTATATTGAGTCTAGATGTTGGGGATCATTGTTTGAGCCTTGAGCTTGCTTGCTTTAGGTTTTCAGTTCTCTGCCAAAACAACAACTGCACCTGGTGATTTCCAAAGATGATCTGCACACGTCATAGCGAACCGAGATGAAAACATCATCCCCTGGGGGAAGCATCATGATATGGGGCTGCAAAAACATGGCTTACACGAACGATCATGACGTTTTGTGTTTTCATTTCTTAGAAATATTGTGTTTGTTGATATTTGCGACTCTGATAAAGAGCAGATCACATTTCATGACCAATTTATGCACAAAGCCAGGAAACTGCAAACAGTGCCACAGATAACAGCACTGAAAGTTATAAGGCAGTTTTATTCGTCCTGTACTACACGCACGTGTCGTTACATTAAATTACTGTCACCTTAACTTATGTTCCAGATTTTACAAGGACTACATAATCCACATCTCCACGGTGCAACCAATACGCACAGACACAAGCGGCAGAAATAAAGGAGCAGCAGTTGTTGACAGACAGCAGCGCAGCCTGTGAACACCTCGCCGAGGTAAATCCTCCTGAAACGACTTCGCCCCGCGTCTCCGCAGCTTACCTGCCGCGTTTACCTGACCGGAGAGCGCCGGAGAGTTTGCTGCGCCGCCGCGAAGCGACCCGTCACCCTTCAGGTGCAGGGATCTTCTCAGGAGTCCCATGGGGCCTGCGTTATCGTTTGGTGCCTGCAGTTTGGAACGTGCCCGTCTCCCCCCATTTATTACCGGGAGATTACCGGAGCGTTGTCTCTGCTGCTCCCGTCTAATCCTGCCCTCTGGTAGAGGTAGCGGCGCGCTGACGTCACTCTATCAATCCAGCCGCAAGCTGTTCACTATAGGCCCCGGGGCATGGACTCAAATCCCCTGGAGGCAGCACTCACACGCACGCACACACACACACAGAGTTTCTGATTGTAGGTCAAAACCTTTATAGAATGGATCTTGTTTCTGACCTGAAGAAGAAAGAGAGAGAGAGAGAGAGAGAGAGAGAGAGTCTATGGCTCTCATCAGCCATTAACAGGTTGATATTGTTGGCACAACGTCTGCTCATTCAGAGTTTAACAGCACCACGCCGTGCATATGCTCTGTGGGGCTTTGAGCCAAAAGACACCTTAAAATTGAATCAATATAGTATAAAGACAAAATAAAATATGGAATACAAAAGGTATATACATGTACTGTAAACGCCACAGCTGTAGGTTGTATTTTAAGTTGTTGATTTCCTACACATGTTGTTTGCTCATGTGAATCTTGCTGTTGTAATTAATAGTGATTTAAGTATTTAGGTGTTAGACCTGAGCTACAAGCACACACTCACAGCATTTCTGCCAGTGATATGACCAGGATAAGCAAGTTTGTTTCTGGAAGAGAGAACAGGGCGGGGAGCTCAAACTACACTTCAGTTTCAGTTTGCAGGCCATCATTTGTGTTGAGAGACCGTTTGCAGATGCCAGAGTGTGTTTAGCAGAAAAAATTCTAAAGCTGTCAGAGGTATGGTTTGTTGTTCTCGACTTATGATCTGCCTTTTTTATCATGTGATCAACTGTATCTAACATGAGGATGGTGGCATCCTGAGCTGCACTGACGTCTTCTTTGCGTTAGTACTATTGCAGCAGACATGTCTCTTCTTGACATGTGCATCCAAACTGCTGTCTGAAGATAAACCACATCATGGGGCACAGTGGGGAAAAACCTCTCCACGCCACTGTGAATGTGTGTTCTCAGGTCAAGCAGGTTGGTGGTCTGGACGTTCCTCCTAGGCAACTGCTTTTTAACATAGAGGGAAGGCATTAAGTGGTGTTCCCAGCCACTTTGCTGTGCCTCTGTGCGTTTGCCATCCAGCCAAACTATTCAGCAAAATGCTTGCTTCTTAAATAGGATTCAGCTATTGAGATTAATGCTGTGTGCAGGTATTTGTGTCCCTATTTAAAGCGCGTATCGATCAGCGCATCTCTGAAACTCTGTGAAAGTACCTCGCCAGCATTCTGACCCAGCACACTGACCACCGCCTCTCTGAAACCGCACACACACGCACCACATTGAGGAACCCTCAATCTTAGCAGCGGCCCCTCGAGACTCCCCGAGTGCTGTGGTCTGCAGGTATTGGAGCGCTATTCTTAGCTTTGTCCTCATTTTGAGATCAATTCTATATGCAGCAGCGTATCTCTACAAAATGGCCAATGCATTTGTTTAGCTTTAAAGGCAACTCTGCCCAAAATCTGTCCTCTGAGTAATTGAAAGGTGGTTGATATAGGTTTCTCACCTTCTCAACAATGGGCATCAGCAACTTCTGTGTGTTGCAATGCATTTCTTTTTCCCCCTCATCCACTCCTCTTCATTCCACGTACCGCCTGACTTTCTGTTCAACAATCACCACTCTGTCAAAATATTTCAAAACAACTTATTTCTTGGCAGTGCAGACTCGAGAGATGACTCAAATCAGATTGAAGTAAAGACATTAGTAAACAGCAGCCTTTTGTTGTATTGATGTGCCGGTGCGCTTCAGGGTGTGTCAGTGTACCGTGTTACTGTTGTTGGGCATGATTACAAGTATAAAAGAGCACACTGACCTAGTGGGGACTTAACTTAAAAGATTCACATCCGTTTTGGGAATAATGAAATCTAAACACATCACACCAGGAAGGTCTTGCATTAAAGAGCAGTGGATATGTAAGATCTGTATTTTTATTACCACTCTATTGAATAATTAACTTCTATCTCATGCTGTTTCCATTCTCAAGCCTTTTGAGTCTAAGTTTGTGTGATACTCAACTTACAACGTTTACAATATGCAGCTGCCTAACAGCTGGAATCAGTGCAATCACTCTATTCACTGATACATCGTCCACCAAAAGTAACACAAAGAAATCGGTGAAATAAACGCGTGTTGAATTGAACTGCGGTGGCACAGATACAGCACAGTTCTTTCAAACTGATAAGTGAATGAGCCAATACAATTCATTCATTCAAGTTCACCACATGCACTACTTTATTATCATAGTACCCGTGAGATTCAGATTCACCCCATTTAAGATCTAAGGGCTAATGTCTGACTATGTGGGATTCAAATCGAATCAAGTGGCAAAAATACCAAATAATTGGGCTTTAAAGTCTGTCCAGCAACAACATCCTCTGTCCTCAAATCAGATAAGGGAAATTCCCAAAACAAAAAAAACTGAGGAAAAAAAAGAACTAATTCTTGGATATTGTCTGTAACTTTCTTTAATGGTAAGAGGAGAATTTCTATACACACCGTCCACACCCTGCAGTGAACCTTCTCCTCCTGACTTTTCTTACAGGACACACTGTAGAAGACAATAAGCAAAAAGAAAAAGAAAACTTTGGCAGCGGACACAAGATAGGGACAGATGAGTCAGAGCGAGCAAAGGAGGGAAAATGAAGACAAAGCTAATAGGATAAGAATACCTGGGGTAAGAAAATATTATGTTTTCTCTCAGACCTGCTGACTATGATAGTGTCTTAAGTATGAAATTCCCTCAGAGGGAGCAAAGAGGTGGCCAGAGACATCCATCACCTTTTGGCTAAAGTGCCACAGGAAGACAGTCTGCTGACACCACAGTGCGGAGGATGATAATGCTTAGATATTGTTTAGAGGCACCAACACGTCTATGCAAGGTCATTTCTCTTTAATTCATTTGACCAATGTTAAATAAACTGATTGAGTCAGTGCGGAACTTTCTCCCGTGGCTGCGCATACGTGTGACTCTCCACACACACCTATGCGCCAACATGCTCATTCAAGCTACGTGAAGTAGTCTCTGCTTATGTAAACAGAAAGAGTGGAGTGTAGCGAGAGGAAATCCTCTGTTTAAATGCCAAGCTGTGCGTGCCATTCTCTCCCTCCTGCTCTTATTTCCTCCTTTCTGCACCTCTCAGCTTCTCCACCTTCTTCTCTCCTCCGCGGCATGATGTGTGTTCGTGCATGGGGGCAAGACTGAGGCGCGGCGCGCTAGTAAAGATGACATGGTGCGCTTTTGTTTTCTTGCCGTCAGAATTTTGAAGATAGAGCGGAAGAAAAATGGGCACAGGATGCAGCAGCTGCAACGAGATGGAAAAAGATGGGAAGGAATACTGGAAAGGAAGAGAAGATGGACATTGTCACAGTGTTGAGCCTAATCCTTATATCTTAATGGAGCCCATATCTTTCTCTAGTACAAACACAACTAATACTATGTTTGGACACTACAATGAATAGGACAGTTACATAAAACTCACATTAGATCACCTGCACACATTCTTCTCTGATACTGAACTGAGTTAAGTTCTATTTATTTTCATGTCCTGCAACAATACCTGAGGGACTGTGCAGAGCGTGGCAGATAGAGGAACATGGCAGAGCAGGGAGAGGGGCTGACAGGACTGACTTCAAGTGTAACGTCACCATTAGCTCAAGTTGGCTATAGCTGCTTTAAGAGAGAAAAGAAAACAGTGGAAGGACAAATGTGTTGTGTTCAAATTTCAATCTGATAGAACATGTGAGATATTACGTCAATGTTTTCGCTACTCCAGCCGTACTAACGTGGTGTTGCTGAATTTAAAACACAAGCAAACATTTGATTTTTTTCACATCTTTTAAACAAATACTTCAATTAAAGAGAAAAGTTGGAGCTCGGTGTACTGTAAATTTACTGCCAATGAAAATCTCTTGAGGTGCCTTGAAAACTTGAGCGTGCATCATCATATTTCACGGTATTGTGCAGTGAAATGTTACTTGCCTGACCTACATATAACCCTGTCCCTCTTGCAGATTTAGTGGTTGGAAGACGGAAATATCTGAAGAATAGATACTTGGGTTATTTGTTGATCTGGACACTTTTTTATCGGAGCAAAGGGAGGGTAACAGCCGAATAAAAGGCCAATGATGCTGAGTTAGATTTATGTGAATTGAACAGTGGCAGAGAAAAGAAGCGTACTGAGTGAGCAATAACATATTAAATCCTCCTGTTCACACCACTTTGCAGCTCTGAAACCCAAAGATGCTCTATGTGTGTGTGTGCAAATGTAAACACTAGCCCCCCTGCTGATGTAGCACTTCTTCAGGAACTTTGAATTGCGTGTATGGGTGTGTGCCCTGGCCTCTGCTCCCTGCAGATATGCTTCCTTTCAGAGAGACTGTAGAAATAAGCAGTAAAGACCTTAGACTTAGGATGTGTGTGTGTACATGTGTGTGTGTGTGTGTGTGAGCGTAGAAATAAAGTCTCTTTCAAGCAGCAACTTTGGTACAAAGTAAAAGTGACGTCTTTCTCCAGCTCACAAATATTTTGGTGAACTAACAGAATCAGCTTCAGAGCTTTTTATACAGTGTGTGATGCAAAGCTGCTTTCTTCCTGTCAATAACTCACAGAATTACAATTAGCAGATCCTTTTTTCCTGCGCTCCACCTGTCGACCTGGACCTCCTACAAGAAAATAACATAACATTCATTCACACATCCCCAAACGCTTACAAGTTCTCTTCATGATGTCTTTCCATGCATTGTTTTTCACATTTAAGCACCTGTAAATAAATCAATGCTCTGGTTTTAAAGGTTTTCATTTAACTGAGTTAAACACAAATATTTTTTTTCTAAACTACTCCAACGAAGATGTTTGAATATCAGCAGGCAGCTACTGACGTTCAGGTAACAGCGGCTCCTGTTCCGGTGTTCCGGAACTGTACGTCGACATGCTCCCACAAAAAAAGCTGAAAGACCCACAGAAGATGAGAAAAATGCAGCCCCCTCATTCATTTTAATGGAACCAGTCAGGCAGCGCCGCAGGAGGCCCTGGCAAAAAGAAAGTCGGACCAGGCTCAACTTTTCCTGTCATGCAACATAAAACCAGCAACTCGAATCACATGCATGTAAGAGAACATTTGTAAATCAACTGATATATTTCTGGTGTGATATCGGCAAACAAATCCCACATGCAGTGTTCTAGCATCTCGTAAAACTTTCAACACATTACTCCGTTACTACACCTCCTGCACTAAATTCCACTGTCTTATCATTTTAGCAGCACTCCAGCAGCAGGGAAAGAGTTTGTGAACACTTACTATTTAAACAGGGAATGTAATTATAAGAGTTAACTGGGAACCCCATTTATTTCAACAACTATAGTACTCTTCATCTCTGTTAAACGCCAATGGGTTAAGGCTACAATAGAAGCTGCTTGGAGAACACAGGTGAATCTATAACCAGACTCTACGTCAGCATATCTGATAAGAAGTATAAAAACTGGAGGAAGCTGAGAGACTGCTCTCTGACAAATGTATTAAAACAAGTCTGCATCCTGTGATGTGAACCTGTGAACCTATGACACTAAATGGCTGTCAAACAGTTGCGGGTGAATGTGGATCTGTTGGTGGTGCGGTCTACCGAACTCCAGGGTTAGTGGTCCCAACCTAATTCCTGGCCAAGTGTCCCTGGACAAGACACTGAGCCACAGACCCACGTAAGGAGTAACAATAAACTATTATTAAAATTTGAGAACAGAGGGATTGCACAAAACTACACCAGATCTCCCAAACAGATAGAAGCGTAGTAACTATTCAAATGTTTCTGCTTCACCTTACATCCTTGACTGACAGGGATTTGGTTGCGCTTTGTCTCATTGTTTGTTGGCAGTTTGCGTTACTGATCCTCGACCTTAGTAAATTCTTAAGAGCAAGTAAAGTAACCAGCAACACGCCGAAACACAAACACACAGCACAGAGGAGAGAAGAGGAGATGTGCTGTTTTGTATTCTCAACGGTCCTTAACGTTCTCACGGTCAGTGACTCTACTTTGAGATGAAAAAGATCACACGCCTTTTCTGCACTAACAATTACAATTTTCCACTCAGATGAGGCTGCTGAAAAGATGGGCCTACTTTGAACTTTTGGGAGTCGGTGGGCTCTGGAAGGGAAACCATTCTCTAATGAGGAACATTCGCAGGGCCCAGAAACTCCTCAACTAATAATGACGCAGGAGCTCAAATACAGATACAAATAATGATTTATGGCCAAGCAGCGGATCCTTTTAGAAGAGCTGCTCACACAGATCTGGCTTTCTCACCACAGAAACGTCTCTCTGTGATTGTCAGCTCATCAGTGCACTGCTGTCATCTGGAGGATTAAAGGAGTAATAACAAAGAACACCTGAAACAACACACACAAATATCATTTCAAATGTTTCGCTATCTCCAAACTGCAGAAACGTGTTTAAAAATGGGCTTTATTTAACTAGACTAGTCAAGGCAGACTCCAGAAACTCATCTCTCTTCTTATAAGTACAGTTACATGGTGCAGACATGTTATGAGTCATGAGTCTGTAAAACATTTATTGTCTGTTCACTATAAGACTTGACTGATGCTGCCCGTCTGATCGCATTAATGCCCTGTTATCTCTCTCTCAGCCGCTCTGCGTCCCGAAGCCACAGCGACTTGATCAATGGTATCGATGAGGAGATGCTAATAGGAACAAATGACAAATGGGGCCATCGATCTGCAGAGTTAGCATCTAATGCTAAAACAGCTGATTCAACCGCATAGTTGGTCTAAAAGTGCCACCTTTACTTGGTGAGTGTGTGTGTGTGTGTGTGTACACACTGGGGTGTGTATTATGGAAATAGGTAACACTGCATTCCTGATTTAGGCCTAAGGATATATACACAATGTGTAGAAGTTACACTGAAAAAATACCCATAATCAAACAGTAACCAAGTAATTAAAATATCTTTATTAAATATTTTTTCTGTCTTTCTGCACAAAAAGCCCATCTGCTACTAATACTATTGATTAGTATAGCAGTGTAGCACTGACTCAGCACACCACCACCTTGAAACTGAACCAGCTAAATGGAATTTGTCCATCGTTAATGGCGTTAGTGGCTCTGTGACCCACCTAATTACCTGATGAGTAAACACGTCCATGGACGACACCTTGTTGCTGACTGGTTTGTCCACGGCCCTGCACACCCGCACATGTGTTTACACTTACTCTGACTGATTAGACATCTGTGTTGCAGAGGAGCTTTGTTCAAATACTGTTTCCTAACTAATAACCATAGCTTTTCCTGTGTGGACTTCACTGCATTGTTATTGACTGCAGATACATAGAGGTCATCTGAGAGACTAAATCACAAAAAGTGGATCTATATTTTTTGGACCTGTAACTACCAATAAGATAGCATAAAATCTATTACACCAAAATATCTCTCAGGACAACATGACACAGAGAGTGGCACCTTATTTTATCACTATTTAAAGTAAATTAATTAAAAACTCTGACCACATCACTAAATATAAAAAGCTATATTATAACAAGACATTTTGAAAAGGTGCTTACAGTAATGTTAAATAATGCATCAACTTAAAAGTTTACCAGATAAACATTACTGTTTTATATCAAAGTTACCTTTCATCTGGTGGGTGTACAGGTAGGACAGTGTTTGCTGCCAGCTGAGCCTGGTTAGCCATAGTTCAGCTGGTTTGGTTTTCTCTGTGCATCTGTTAGCGCCTGTTGGTGTTTCCACTGCCCTCTAGCGGTCACAGATGAAAACGACTGCGTCAGGCACCTGCACCCGATGTCTAATCTGGCCCCGAGTTTAATAACCAGAACACACACAAAGGAAACAAGGAATCTTCCTAGAGTCAGATATCCAGCCACACTGTGTAAGTGGACGTGAGGAACCTTGATCAACTAAGGCTTTCGTTACGTTGAGCATATTTTCTTTTTGTGATTGTGTGATACCGAGTAACTTGGAAACTAACTCAATTTACTGCACATTGTTTCACGTTTATTGATGCAAACTATTCATTCACTCACTTGTTTTGAAAACCTAATTAGAATCCACTTCCTGCGCATTTTAACACATTTAATTATTTGCTGCATTTGTTGCTTTATCATGCAACTTTCATGTGTCAACACAACGTCCACACATAATAATAACTGTAAAAGAAATTAACTTAACTGAACCATTGAACATTCATTTGCATGTCGTCCCGAGGCCACTGAAACAAAAGGCAACAACCCTGCAGTGTGACAACATAAAGAGGGGAGTTTTATTAATCAGTTCGTTCTTTACATTTTGTTTCTATAGCTTTACATTCGACAAATACTTAACAAATGAATTCCATTCATACAGTCAGCTGTCCGTTCAGAGGGTTAGTGTTAATTTATCCAAGAAAATCAACTTCTACAAATACCACAGTGACTTACGTACTACAGTATTCCCTGTGGAGTGCACATACAAAGAAATGGCTTTGGATAGACTGAGGTGGACAGATTTATAGGTGTTATGGCCTTGTTTTCTTTTATTTCTTTTTTTTGTTACAAAAAAACACACGTCTTTCTATGTCTAGATCTTAAATACAGTATATATTATAACCATTCATCTTGTGCTAAAATCAAAGCTGTGCTGCAGTCAGTTTAAAAAAAATCAACATCAATAACATACCGAGAAAAGAGCTTGCCTGTATAGATTGTTTACAATATCATGTTTACAGCGATTTTACAGTAGTTTTAATGTCCCCAATTATCTCAGAACCATAGTGTATGTTATAGCATTTCTTGAGAGTTTACGGTCACTGGTTAGTGGAGGGGTGTGTTTTTGTGCGCTCTAGTCTTGTATTTGTGTATTTGTACTAAAGCCTGAAGTAACAGAGACATTTAAAACAGGAAACATGATGAACTGTCACGGACTTAACCACATGGTATCAATGAAAAAAACTCTCTTTTACAGTGTGTATATAGCTACTCAGTCACTCATTGATTATATAGATGGGTGCCATGCTTATCAATGACATACGATAAAGAACACAATCACTGCCATCAAACCATCTGCAGATTCCTCCTGTGTTTGTGAGTGTGTGTGCTGGATATTCAAACAATCTACAGAATGAGGCAACCCGTTACATGAATAAACAATAATCAATCAAAATAATCAGCGAAAGAGAACAAAACAAGAGGAGACAATATATTGTTTTCAGAGTGGGCGGGCACACAGACTGCTGAATATATTACATCGATGTGCTGACGGTCTAGAAGATGCTAGAGGCTTTAGAAGTTCAATGTCTCTGACATCATCTTCCACCAGTCCATCAGCTCCTCCCGCTTCTCCTCCTTCCTCTCCATCAGAGACTCCAGCTCAAAGTCCACCTGTGTGAGATAAAGAGACAGGTGAGAGACAATCAGACACTGCAAGAGGGTCCGACTGCAAAAGGGACTATTTTATGCAGTGGAGTAATACATATCTGGTGCACTGAGTCTCACCAGTAGCAGAGCAGTGTATATAGAAGTGTAATGTAGCGGCTCAATGATGCGTTCGCAGCTGCACAACACCGGTGAATACTTTTTAGCTTTGCACTCAGAGTTTCATTAGATCAATTTTCATTCGATTTCTTTAAATGAGAAAGGAACCTGCCTCTGTGTTATTGCATTTCAATGCAGTTGTTTGAACTCTACCGTTCACAGCGAATAGCCGTGTGCACACTGCCACAAGGTAAGCAACTTAGTTTTGTTTTACAGTCTCTACTATGCATTTATTGACACACATTTACACCTGCCCAAACAAGTCCCTCTCCAGGTGTAATCTGTAATGAACTTTGTGTAAATAAGGCAGCAGAATCTAAACAGTTATGACATTATGCGCCGTTTACACACATCCACCCTTTAGTTTGATCCGCTCGTCCTTGCAGGATTGCAGGGGACAAATGGTGATGAGATATTTCTAAAAGAATTGGCTGCATGGTGCTGTTTTTTAGAGGAGCACACGGTGAATGTGAGGCATACTTTGGTTGGCTTAGTGAGACTTACCCTGGTTGCAGGGCTGTAGGGAACAGCCACCTTCTTGATAACAGTCAGGTATCCCGGAGCAGAGGCTGCCACTTTGTAGTTTCCAGGAGCCAGTAAACGCCAATAGTCACCATCTTTGGCTATAAAGCACACATGACCATATTAATACACGTAGTCAAGCAACTGGTGTCAAAGCCACCCCTAGGTTCGATTATAGAGGACATACTGAGGATTACAATGTTGTTTCCAATGTTGATCACGGTGCAGACATACAAAAAAACTTAAACAAAAAAAATGTATATAAACAAATACAGTATGTTTGCTGACTGAATAAAAGTAATGATTATGCTACTGAAATTTATTTTTCAAGTATCGCTGTTAGTCATTGTAGTCACTGTGACATGATGAGCAGCTGCTGCAACTTCAGCAGATCAGGCAGAGAAATGGGGCTATACCCAAGTCCACAAGATGGAGGCACTGCAAACTCCAACACGAGGTTTCATTTCTGCGGGGTGTGATGCACTGGAGTGCGCGTTAATGTAGGTTGTCACATCTGTCTGGATTCGCACTACACACTCATACCTGCGGTGATGTCATGGTCAATACCCTCCACAGAGATGGTGGCATTAAAAATGGGGTTGCCCTGGAGGTCACGCACAAAGCCCTTAACGCCACGGTGAACCTTCAAACACACGATAAACACGCAATAAATATTCAAAGGGTCATTATTCATGCGAGATCAAGCACCTTGGGTTGGTTTGTGCGATTTCTGGACATCACCTTTAGACCGACTGTGCTGCTAACCTGCTCAATGTAGTTGACCAGTGAATTGCGGTTCTGCTCCCAGTAGGTCTTGAGTGTGTCCTCACTGGGGAACTTGTCACAGCTGAGCTCCAGAGTGATCTCAAAGCAGTTGCTGCTGAGGTAGTTGAAATCCTGCATTCCTGTAACGTGAGGGTTGCAGTTACCTAAGCTGTCCACCAGAGGGCATTACCAACTTTATTTCTATTTACACATCCCTCTATGTTCGGTGTATTCTGGCAAGAGCAAACAGAACCCTGTGCTGACGTTAAACACGTACTTTGTCCCTTATCCATATTTAATAAATGCTTAAACATAACTTCTAATCACAGCCAAAACTACACACTTCAGGCAAACTATTCTCACCTCCTGGCACACTGTACCAGGCCCCTCCATTAGTGATGCCATCTTTGAAGCTGGAGTCATCATCGTTCTTGCGGCAGGGGGGTCGTTGAGGGTCGGACATGACCGGGTTGTAGATGGAATAGGCCTTGGCCAGAGACTTGAACACCATGTCATCCGGACTTGCACTGTACTCATGTGTGGATCCTTGGAGGAAGAACGAAAGAGAAGAAACCAAAAAGTGCACAATGTTCAGACAGCATTTGTGATCGAATATCTTCAGAACACCTGCATCTGCAACACATTAAAAATGTGCCCGCACGAATGTTGGGTAATAAAAACACAAGTAGTTGTAGGACGGGAAAAGTTTTCCACGACACATTAAACGAATGAAAAACAAATAAAACGCTTTATGAGTTGTTTCAGTCATAGGTCAAACATGTGTTTCATAAAATCTGTTTATACCAAAGAAATGTGTGTTTACAGACAGGCTAACAGACGTGTTGGTGAGCATATGCGTGTATACCGGTGCGGGTTTCGTCATATGGGTAGTTGGCCACCACGTCTCCTCCATGCAGGTTGGCTGAGAGGACAAAAGGAATGTCCATGATCCAGTGGATCACTGCTTTGGTCTCTGGAGCCAGCTGCAAAGACAGACAATCATTTTATTACTGCAAACATATAAAAACACGCTGCACCTGCAAACAGGTCAAAGAGGCCACTGATAACCTAAACTGTGTCCTACAAAGCATTGTAGTGGGTCCATATGATGAGGATGGACTCTGCAATTTGTCTTAAACCTGAAGCAACCATTTTCTTAGGCAGTGGAAACATGTGAAGGCACCACGGACATACAGCCCTTTTCTGTTTATGCGACAAACTTGTTAACGTGAGAGATAATGTTCCAGCTCTAACCAATCAAAGTTGTGGCTTTGTTCAGCAGATGTGGCCTGAGATGCTGCTCTGAGACTGATGGGAGAGAACCAAACCGGTCTTTTTACACTACAATAATTTTAAAATAATACTAAACAATGAGGAAACTCTGAACAATAAAACTAGTGTGTGAAATAAATATAACATGAAGTTAATTAATATGATTAACGTGCACCAGCATTTGTTAAAAACTATAAAGACCAAAGGTTTTGGCTTTATATTTGTGTTTATTTTTACCAATTGAAAGAGAAGGAGTGTTGAGCGACAAATTGCTGTTGTGTTTATGACATGTCATATCTTTTAAGCACTTTTACTGTCTCTGTTTGTGCACCTTTGTGTTCTCATCCACAGCCTTCTTCATGTTCTGCAGCAGGTGGTTATTGGCTCCACCTTCCCTCTCATTGATGTAGACGATGCGGTCCAGATCAGGAAAGTTTCGGTTCAGATCCACGCCCTGAGCATTACTGCGACCCACGAACCAATCCTTAATCTCTCCAGGCTAAGCGGGAAACAGGACGTGATGATTATACAGACACAGATTGTATTGAGCTTGAATTGTTGTGTGAATATGTGTAATTTAAAACGAGTGGTTTAGAGTTCGTCTTTGTGACATTATGAGTTTAATCTCTCTGGTAACCAGGTGTCTTTGCTGTGTTTTTATCACCTGTGAAGCGGCCTTCTCAAAGCCATCCGGGTTCATAGACGGCATCAGGTGGATGCGCGTGTTGTGGATGAGCTCTATGATGGTATCGTTGCCTTGCTGGTACTGGTTGCAAAGGTACTGAGCAAGGTAGATGAGCAGCTCTCTGCCCACTGCCTCGTTGCCGTGCATGTTGGCGATGTACTTAAACTCAGGCTCACCTGCAGGGAACAAAAAGACACCCCATTCAACATCTTGTACTCAGTCTTCATCTGCATAATGCGCTAATGGCTCAGAGCGAGAATAATTTACACCTGAACTCAAACATCATGTACACCAACTACAACAAGGGATCAACACACGCAGCATTGACAAACCCACTAACTCCTCAGCAACACTGCAGCCCAGAGCTTGGCGTGGCCAATAATGACTGACACACAGTGGATTAGCGAGTAACACTGTCACAGACTGTTCTGCCTGAATCTTAGTGGAGTGACAGGTCTGAGATCAGATTAAACTACATTACAGGGAGTTTAGTCCAGGACAAAATTAGGGATCTTTAGCGACACTGAGGGGAAACTCTGAGGAGAAACAACCATAAACTATGTTATTTTTTATCCGTGGTTATTATCTGTATGATGTCTGATACATGACAATAAATTAGCAGTAAACTAGAAACTGAGTGGATGTAGGTGCTTTAACAAGATGAGAAAGAGGATGGTGAATTAGGAGCAGTAACCACAAACCAGCAATTAGTGGCTTTCTATGCGAACAAAAGAACTTCTCAGAACTTCTCTGGTCCGAGTATGAGATGTGGGTCGGCAACTGTGTGTCTGAAGGAAAATTGCAGCAGTGGTTTTATTGGGGTCTATTTGTGCACGTTTTTATTCAATTTTCCATTGTCACTATTACTTTTTCAACCATCTACATGCTTCACATCTTTAGAATTAACATATCTGTGTGTAGTGCAGCTAAATAATTGCAGAGTGTTTGACATCTTTAAATAATTTCAGTGGCTTAGTGTGGGACTACACGCCGCCCAATATGCATCTGGAAGTCAGGTTATTTTTAAACGCTCAAAACTGGGTCCTCTGAGCAGCAGCTGAGTTGCTACTAATGGTTCCAAGCCAGCAATTAACTCTTTCCATCATGTCGATGAAAGGCTTTTACAGACTTCAGACGCCTGAGAGAGCTGTCAAACACATGCACACACATGTTCATGCGTACGTACACACACACACACACACTTTGAAGCTGGACTCCAGACAAAGTGAGTTGACATGATCCAAGCTTTTACACAGATGCCTTGGAGGCCTTTTCCTTTCCGCCTTAAGAAACATGTTTTTAAGTAGCTGATGTCCATGTTAACGTGGGACCGGGTACATTGTTGCTGTGTGTTCCAACACATGTACTGATGGTACTGATGGGTTTAACATGTGCTTGGCTGAGTTTTGGTTGCCGGAGTAATACGTTGCTGCACAATTCTTAGTTACGAATAGCACTTTGAATTCATTTCATTGTAAGCAGTCATGCTTATGTAACAGGTCTGTTCTCTCGAACAAAAAGACACATTTTGACAAGAGAATGCATTTTGCACAAATACGAGTGTGATGTGTTAGATAGATGTGTGTATTTAGAATGATCATGATGTTTTTTCTCCTCTTAATGTTACTGAGTGTTAAATATGTGTATTTCAAAATGTTCTAACCATCAAATGAAAAAAATAATAAATGATAATGTGTTGTTCTGTATCACACAATCTTTTAGTTGTTGGTTTTGTTTCTGTACAGCTTGTGGTTTGTATCTATTTGAGTTGTTTCCAAGGACAGATTAGGACAGGTTAAAGGTTAAAGCTCCCCCACCCTACAGAGACTACAAAATAACTACAAATGAATGCATCGCTGCACGTGTGGTCTTTTTTTTATCATTGTGTGTCATTTTCAACTCTTCGTTGACATTTTCTGTCTCTTTGGGATCATTTCACGCCTTTTATTCGAGCACTTTCAAACCCAGCACAGAGACCCCCGGCCTTTCGAGCACCTGAGCACGTGTCTAAAATGACTTTTCCAGGCTGTGCTACCTTAAACATGTGTTTCATTTTCTTGGTTGGACACTTTAAATAGTCCTAAGTGATCAGATGATCTGAACACATCTCACATCAATATGAAACATCAGATGCTGACAAAACCCACTGCGTCATCCTCTGCTTTGTCACAAATTGTCAAACACGGCTGACAGGTGATCAATACGGTCTCCTAGGTGACCACGATATAATGACTATGGCTGCGACGTCATTAGGGAAGCACCGCATTAGAGTGCTCTCAGTTGTCGTGGCAGCCGCGACAGTTGCAGGTGCTCGGGAAGACAGATCAGCTCGGAGGTTGAGTAAACACACTCTCAGTCCGCATCCGTGTACTCTCACACTCATATACGCTTTGTTAGCTCTGACTGGCAGCCAGCACGGTCATCTGATATCACCCAGACACTCGTGCTGCGAGGACGGAGCACAGGGGGTGTGTGTCAGCGCCTCTCACAAATCATTAGCTTCTGTAAGAGGTGATGCTTCTTTTAATTATATGTTTTACTGTCGCATTAGCAGGTGTTATAAGCAAAACAAGATTATTACCTTTCAAATTTATATGATGCATTCGAGCAGCTGTTCGTTTCTACAAGACTTTCACGACAACACAAAAAGCTATTTTTGGAAACCCTCCGAGGCTATTTTAGATGGGCTGTGATGTTGCCAATAATGATAGTATGGTAATATTGCTGTGATTTAGATATGTAAGTGTGTCACTACGCAGCAGGGCATGAAGAGATGCAGAATGTGAAGGCAGCACACAGCACAAAAATAGAGAGGATAAAAGATAGAGACGAGAAAGCAGATGAAAGGTAGCAAAGAATTCAACGACAGGAAGAGGAGATCAGACCAGAGTGAAGGTCGAGGAGGAGGATGCATGTGGCTGATGTATAATAAATGACCTCTGGCTGATGCCTTGGCCTCTCTCTCATCCTCTTTCTGTTTCTGTCTCCCTCTTGTTCCACGTATTCACTTTTCCTCTCCCTCGTCACCTTCACACTCCGAAATTTTTCCTGTTTTCTCAATCATCATTCCATCCTTTTTTTCTTTTAAATCTCCGACTCCTCCTTCCTTTCAGCTGTTTTCTCTATCTCCATCTCAGACTCTCCTCACAGCTTAACAGCCCAAACATCTACTGGGTTTACACTGTGCTCCATGGTTCTGTCTTCTATTAGTAACATACATTTCATAAGATTTCGACGCAGCACTTGTCATTAGATATGTCTGTCCAACAGTGCGTCTGTCTGGCTGCTGTACATTCAAACTGAGCGCATGTGTGCGTGCTCACTGGGGATTATTCGCTTCCTCTGTCATGTGATAAAGCAGTGTGGAGATCAGTCTCCAACCCAATAGATGGTCTACACCATGATAAATGAAGCAGTGCCTCATTATGATATGATTTTCTTCCACCTTCAGAACAAAACAAAACAGGATTTCTTTTCATATGATCTTGTAAATAGATCCAGACATGTGAGTGAAAAGAATTTAGGCCGAGCTCGTTTCAATAAAGAGAAACCCTTTCTCACTCATGCGAACCAGCTGTGAGACATAAACACCTCCTTTAAGCTAAGAATGTGACTATTGTTCAGTGGTGGGAGAATGCTTGCATCCTTTACTTCAACAAAAGTACAAAACCGCACATGCAAACTACTACTACTACTACTACTACTAACTAACGCTGTCATGAAACTCTTTTCTGCATCAGGTAACACTGCTCTGAGCTCAGAGAGGAAACCAAAACAATGGGCAAAAAGACACTAAAGTGTTTTGCTACTGTCGACAAATCCCATAACGACACTCGAACCAAATAATGAATTGCATCAGAATCAGCCAAGTATGTTGCACATAAATGGAATTTGCTTCTGGTCGTTTGTAGCTTCTCTAGGACAGTACAGACAAATCAAATAAATGAAAAACAATACATTTTAGACAAATTACAGACAAATTATAACAAGACAGAAAGACAAGACGGTGTATGTCACTCTGTGTGTGTGTGTTTGTGTATCAGTGCAGTGTGCTGAGTTGTGTGCAGTTTGTGTCCATATAGCAGCAGCAATCAGTGGTTTATTAGTGATATTGCCTGAGGAAAGAAACTGTAACATCTGTGAAACCAGACACTGTTTAGCTTGTGTGCCGTGCCATAGAGCTCCATCACTTTATCATCACTCTATGTAAAATCAAAATAAATCGAATAAAAAAAGTGATGTTTAGAATGCATAACTACGGTACAGAAGAACAAGTTCTCCGCACACCTGACGGAGAGACAGGTGCGTAGGAGGAAGACACCAGCTTATTCTCCCACACACTGACTCGCTCAGGCTGTAATATTTATTAATTCAGAATGCTTTGTTCTCTTGGACCTTCATTGTTATCCTAACTAAGTATGGTACTTTAGTAAATGTCCTCAGTTACTGTACTTTCTACTCCTCATTTCCTGTTACACACATTAATATGTAACCTGTGTGTTTACACGCTCGGCTGTAGATACGCTTCCTATGCCGCAGTGTATGACAGATGGCTGCTAACTGACAGATGCATGAGCTCAGGACAGTCGTCCTCCGGAGCAAGACAGCCAACCAACCACAAGCTCCCAGTCAGCTCAGTGCACTAAGCCGATCTGTTGCCCTGGCAACATCTATTTTGGCTCCACCTTAGTGTTTCAACACATTGCAGGGTCAGGTAAAATATCTGCACGGCACGTTAAGGGACATTTGAAGACCTTTCTACTCCTCGTGAATGTGATTCTTCTCATCTCTCATACACATTTATCTTTTCTGTTTTTATGCACTGAAAACATCATCTTTACTCCTCCATTTCAGCCTCTGGGAAATTTCTCCCTGTTTCCTTCCTTGTTTAATGCTTCTCTCTGGGGATGTTTTGCTCAGCAGAGAGCAGGGAGGAGAAGGGGAGGGAGGGGGTGGTGGTGGTGCTACCCCTTGTTGGTGAAGCAGCGGTTTGGAAACTCATCTGGTAGTAATAAGGACTCCACATTGCTACTGTGACTCATGCCTGTGCACGCCCACCAGACTATTGCAGGCTTATTTAGTACGTACGTATGGTCATTACACTCTGTGACCACATGGACTGAAAAACACAAAATGTCTGGCGCACTGTAACCACACAGAGAAGAAAATACACCTTTACCTAAATGTATTACAAAAACCACAACTCACAGTACACATATGCAGTAATTACACGGGACGTTTCCTCTTTTGAGGAGCATGCCTGAAGTTTGCTTGGTTGAAATTATTCACTTCCTGCAGTTTGTCCGCTCTTAAATCTTCCATTTGGAGAGCTGGCCAGGAATCACTGACCCCGTTCCCAGGTGCTCATTAAAGGGTCATTTAAACCTTTAATGTAGGCGGCTGCAGGCTTCTCCATTAGAGTTGAATTGTTAACTGGGTTCAGTGCAGCACCTACTTGTCTTTCTAGGTCATACATGGCGTTTTTGGTTTGTTGTATGATTAAGGACCTGACAACAACTGCATGTATAGGAACTTAACAATAAAGTCTTATTTTCGTCCTGGTCCTCGGGGGCTTTTCTTTTATTTATCAGACACAGTGGAGGTAAATGGATGAATTTGTCTCAGTCTTTTTCTCTCTCTATTTAACCAGATTAAGACAAAGCAGAAGACCTGCTTCCTTTTTTACAGTGTGTGTAATGTTTGACACATATTACACTGTTAGCTCCAGCTGTTCCCTACAGCTCATATTTTAATGTCTGCCTCTGTGAATAAAGTGATAAATACATAAAAAACAGACTTTATGAGCAGGGTTAATCTTGCCTGGGGAAGAAGAGAGACTGGGCACGTTGCAGCTAAAAGCAGCAGTGTAAAACTGTCCCTAAAAAAACAAAAGATTTCACATAATCTGACATCACTTCTTCTGGACTATGGCTTTTGCAGCCTATGGTCCAGTCTTGACAGACTGAGCTGTGTGATGGGAAGTCATGACAGAACTCAGGCACAGTATCATGACTATACTAATCTTATCAGGCCCTACATGCTCATTTGTTATTCAGTCAAGCGATTCCCTCCTCCATGCAGCCAAGACTATTGAAACGTCTGCTTTAGGATGGAAAAATGTTCGTTATTTTAAGACGCAGCCCAGTGGACCGCGCAATGATCCGCTGTTTTCTCACAATCACGACTCGGAATCAGCACGAAGTAATCCTTATCAACCAGCAAAATGGCGGTGGCTGAACCCACAGTCTATCATCCAGATTCTTCAGAAGTGATGCAGCAGGCCGTGCGCTCGGGCACGGCACGACACACCTGCGCTCCTCCCCTACTGTTTTCCACTCAGCCACACGGGTCATTTCTGGAGCATTTAACAGAGACACAAAATAAGAGCACTATGCGCAATGGTGCGTAATGTGTTCTGTGCCATCGCAGCCTGTAGTGGTGGGTTCCTACCAAGAAGGAAAGCGGGGACAAAGACGGGACGCGCACTCGCCGCTTTGGGGAGCAGGCTTTGTGTGTGCGTAAACTGACCAGGTTCGTGAGTCCCGGGGTTGTCGGACATCTCCAGCACCAGCAGCTCGCGGCCCTCGAAGCTCTCCCCGATGGTGTAGATGCGGGTGATGGTGGGGCACTGCAGCCACACCGACACCAGCGCCTTCCGCAGCTCCTCATAGCGGTGGTACTCAAAGGAGATCTCACCGTCGGTACCGGCTGAGGTGACCACAGCGAGCACTGCGGCACCGAGTAGAGCCACCGAAAGGAAGCTTTTCATTTTGATGTCTACTTTCCACTAAGACCTGTCTGCTTGTCTGCCTGCGGCTTGGACTCAAGCCTTTTCTCTCTGCTGCAGCTTCGCTCTAGGCTATAAATATATCTCCCTCTGCTCTCTCTCTCCCTCTGCGTGTGATGCGCTGCCGTGTACCTGAGCGCAGACTCTCTGTCAACCTCCAGTGTAAAGTCCTACACGGGACTCAACCATCCGGTACAGATTTTCAAAATAAAATTTCTTCCATTCAGAGATGCATATTATGAGAATATGAGAATATTATTGAGTTCAGAATTCTGATTTTCAATCTCAGAATTTTAAGAGATTCACATTTAGAAAGGAAATAATATTTTCAAGGTAGTGTTTTCAGACAAAACAGATTTGACCATCTCAGGATTTATTCGCATTTTGTAATATTGTCTAACATTTTATAGGCACAATTAATCAGAAAAAATACTATTGAAGTAAAACTATTTTCATTAGTTTCATTGCTCCCGTAATCCTCCCTAGTTAGTTGTTTTTTAGATTTGCTGAGCAGTAAAGGATAGGGCATCGAAATAAATTCAGCTAAGACATCTTTATTGAGCAAAATAAATGCTGCTGAGGAATATGTTTTTACGTGGCTGGCTCATTTTTTTCACTTAACACATTTGATAATTTTGTCAATTTATTCATAATTGGTTTGCCCAACACATTCAGTCACTTCCTGTGTGGTGGCTGCTGCTGCTATCTGACTTGATGCAGCTGTGAGTGTGTGTGTGTGTGCGTGTGTGTGTGCATGATGTGGATTGTAGGGGTGTGTCCAGTGCAGCAAAGAGGAGATCGAGGGATTCCACAAAGGCACTTGCAGAGCAGATCCTGATCCACAATGTTTTGTCTTTAACTGGGTATCCAAACAAAATCCACATGGTCTCTGCATAAACGTGTTATTAATGAACAATATTTTCTTAAAGCAATAGCACACACATCATCGTAAAAAAAACTGATCAACAAAATCAAATTTCTGCTCAAATATGTTCAAATATTTTATTCACAACAAACATTTCTCATGTTTATTTTTGTAAAAGTTAAAACAGCATGTAATTTATGAGTTTGTATGAAACATGCCTGACTGTTTCATGAGTTCCCCCTGAACTGCATGCGATGTCACAGTCACTCTTTTTAACTCAAGAGGAAGCGCGTAAAGTGCAGAAACATTCAGAGGTATACGGAAGCGTTTCACAAGTAAGTCGTGGTACAACTTGTTTTCATACGATGACCGAGCAAAGCAACAAATTAAAATGAGGAAGTCAATGGGTTTGTTAACAGAGGCATACAACAATGTTGTTTGCAGAAAAGGCACATGAGGAGGACTGAAATCAGCATGTTGTCCAATTCAGAATAACACTGCATTAGTGCTGATTCAGTGAACGTACACATGTGTTTGTTTTAACTGCACTGAGAGGGTAGCAGAAACTGTTGCTGTGCTCACTTTGAGAGTTGCTGCCTCTTCTCTCCTCCTGGCAAACCAGGTGTGTGTGCTACCAGGTCAGAGTACTTTACTGTTCCTTCTTGAGCATGTACTTGTTATACTGGTTGTCTGTATTCAGCAGCTTGTCCCACCACATGAAGGTGGAGGCGTAGTTCCCGACGAAGTTCATGTGATGGAAGTCGTGGAAACGGGCACCGGCGTAGAACGGGATGAGGTGGAGTGGGTTCAGAGGGATGTCATAACCGCTGATAGGAAACAAGAAAAAAAAAAGATAAATGAAGATAAACGTTTAAGTCTTTTACCAACAGATATAAAACCAGAAACATTCAGTGTAGAGTGAATCAAAAAAACAAACAAATATGACAGGAATAGAACAGGATAGGACAAAATATTAGTATAGCCAGTTAAACAAATGAAATGAAGAAAGGTCAGAGACACTAAATAAAAGAGAAGTGTAAGAAAATGATGAAGCCGTGTGTTTTAAGCATACATTTAATTACTGCTATCTTGGTTCTTTATACTCTATGTGTTTTTAAGTCCTACTATCAAGCCTTCAGAACTACTGTAATGTTTAATCTAGTAGTAGTGTACGACACTCACATCTGGTGTCCCATGGGGCCCCCTAGTGGGCGACCAAGCAAGTTACTATTTATGCCATAACAATTACAGTTGGCCCCTTAGGGAACTGAGCATCACTGTGTACAATGACGTGTTAGTATATATTCAGCTAAGTAGACTGTACACGTGAAAAATGTAAATCCAACCACTGCACTGATTAACACCATATAAATATGAGCCTGATGACTTATATTTCGTGGTCTTAACAACAGAAAATAATTAAACAACTGTGGTACACGTCCTAATTACTGTATGTCCTGTTGGTTTACAGGACTCACTGAATATGCTTGAGACCGCATGTCATACATGTCAAACAGAGTTTTACGCTATGCTGATAAAATGTAGATCCCAACAAAAGGGGATCAATAAAGTATTATTAATAATATTTTCCACTGATTTCCCTTACACAGTTGTTCAGTTGTTAAGAATATTTTCACCAGTTTATTTGAACGCTGTAGGAACCGCTCAGCACTAGTGTGTGCACATGTATGTGTAAAGTGTTGTTGTGACCTACCTATGGACATCTATGGTCTCCAGCAGACGGAAAGCCACCCAGGCCCACAGGAGGAACACGTGGTTACAGAAGATCATGATGCCGATGAAGAATCCAGCACCCAGGATGATTGTCTCAAGAGGGTGGGCGTATTCTGCCTGCATGCCAAATGGAGCCTAGAGAACAGTGGAGAGACTGTTATTTCATGTGCCATCCCTTTTTTATACCAATGGGGACCACAGCAGTTACTAAGTCTTATCACTCACAGTGAACTCATGGTGCACTTTGTGGATGTATTTGTAGACTCTGCGGTGATGCAGCAGGCGATGGAGGAAGTAGTGCCAGGTGTCTTCGACAACAGCACAGCCAAAGCACTGAGCCAGGAGGTACGGCCTGGAAGAGGAGAGAGGGAGTTATTCCAACAAAACAAACAAACAGATTTGAATGAAGGTTCCTGGACAAATGTCAAATTATCAAACAGACAGCCGACTAAACCTAAAGTCGTTAGTTCGCTTCAAAATGTTTGTCTGATCAGCAGCAGAACTAGGATCAACATGACAACATACGATATTACATATACAAATAAAAATATTATTTTAAAATTATAATGTGCATTTTATATATTTTTTATAATCGTTACAAATGTTTGTATGTTTTGAGATACATAATGTTTTATGTAATGCATTTGATTATTTCTATTACACTTACTGTTAAAACTACTGCTAAACAAATTGTTGGTTGTTCTCTGTTACGGAGCACATGTGTTACTGACAATAGAATCACATGACAGGCTTCTACTTTTACAACACAGAACTTAAATGGCATGAACATGTATTAAATATTAGCGTCACCTTTTTTCTCGTGTGCCTCAAACAACAGTCGAATGAGATCTGTTCCTAATGTGCTTCCAGTCTAACTGACATCTTCCAAAATGCTTATATAAGGTGGATATTTTCCAAAGTTACAGGCTTTTCTTTTTTAACCTGTCTTTCACTGCAACACAACAGAGAAACACTGTGCAGGAGAAACATAAATAGGGAATGTTAATCTAAAAATACTCTAACTTTGGAAGGAATCCACTTGCTTTGATGAAACTCAGAGCTGTGAAGCCTCGTATTAGCTTTAGATGAAGTTTTAGTATATTTCTGCACAGAATGAGGACTGTGTGGTTTTTGTCATTGTCTTTGTGGCCATGTATGAACAGTATGAACATATTCATTATTACAACAGGAAAACCTCCTTCAGAGTTCTCTTGAGAATCTGACATTAGTTTTAAGGTGGACAGAACATTTTAAGACTCAGACAATGGCTCTCTGTACAAATCTACTTTCTAATTTGACTTTTTAAATTGTACGGCATTGTATTAATCCTGCTAACACTTTTACTGCTTTATAAGCATTATTGCTGATCTTTTTACTTGTTAAATCACCAGGAATATTTCCTTCCTTCTTTTGATGTTTTTCCCATCTTTTAATATTGTTCTCTATGTTGCTCTTGCTCTCATGTTTCATTCACACCCTGATAAAGACTGTAACTACAATGAGCATGTGAAACGGTAACTACTCTGCTACTCTGCTCTTGAGCAGTGTACTTTGAGCGTGACGTGTTAAGATTTCGGTCTGTGTGCAGTCTGACCAGCGCGGCATGGAGTCCCAGTCATAAGGTATGTTGAAGAATTCAGTGAAGTAATACGTCCCACAGATTAAAGGCAGCTGGATGAAGAAATGGTTGAACATCAGCATCTTGAAACATCTCCACTGTTTCTCCCAGGTTTCTGGTTTATCCTGTGTGCACAGAGAGGACAATACGTTAGTGCAAACCCAAACAAGGTTCAATCATTTGCAACAACTAAAAACACACACAAACCTGTTGGATCTTATATTTCTGCATGAAGGGCATAAACTGGAAGAGGAAACCCGGCAGGCAGAACAGGAAATAGATGAACTCGTGTACAATTAGCGATCCCCAAGTGGCAATCTGGAACTTGGTGTAGTTGTCCAACATGTAGTCCCAGGCATGTTTGAGAGGGGGCTGAAAGGGGTTTTCTGGTAGCACTGCATCCACGTACTCTACCGCAAGGTAGGCAGAGCTCAAGATGTGCGCTGTGCCGTTCACCACCATGATGAATTACACAAGGTGACTGCAGGTCCGGGAGGGGGGGAACTGCAAGACCAGAAACACACTTATCCAAAGCGACTTATAGGGAGCTAGCTCTGGGTGTCTGGCTCAAGGACACACCTGGTGGGGAATGTATTAGGAGTCAGCTGGGTTTGAACCCACAACCTTCTGCATCCCATTCTGATGCTTAACCCATTGAGCTACCAGGCAGAGTCCTTCTTCTTCTACGTACTAGAGTACTAGATAATATATACTTATATACTTAATATATAATATATAATATAATTGTTGGGTTCAATTTAAAACTATTTTATCTCATGTACTTATTTTGTTGATCTTTACTTATTCTAGGTGTTGATTAAA
>JAUMHF010000001.1:5775245-5800822 GCA_032359275.1 Microctenopoma steveboyesi
CTCAGAGTGCTGGTCTACTTGTGGTTCCTAGAGTTTCTAAATGTAGAATGGGAGGCAGAGCCTTCAGCTATCAAGCTACTCTCCTGTGGAACCAGCTGCCAGTTAAAGTTCGGGAGGCAGACACCCTCTCTACCTTTAAGATTAGACTTAAAACTTTCCTTTTTGCTTATAGTGAGAGATAGATCAGGTGACTCTGAATCATCTCTTAGTTATGCTGATATAGATTTAGTCTGCTGGGGGGACTTTCCTGACACTCTGAGCTCCTCTCATCTTCCGCTCTCTGTCTCTCCATTTATATGCCACCACTGCTTGCGATTAACTTTGTTCTTCTCTCTCCTCTAGTGGTGCTTTGCCCCCTCTCTCTCTTTATCTTTCCTCAGGTATCCTTTTAGCTGTAGTTGCAGGTACCGCTGACCTGCACAGTGCCTCGTCTGCTGCTCCTTGTTGTTGTATTGATCTCTGTTGCTCCTTTCTCTCCCCTCTTTCCACGCACCCCAACGGGCCGAGGCAGATGGCCGCCCACCCTGAGCCTGCTCCTACTGGAGGTTTCTTCCATTAAATTGAGTTTTTTCCACTGTTGCCTAGTGCTTGCTCTGGGATTGTTCGGTTTTCTAGAAATGTAGATATATTTTGTGTAAGATCCTCAACCTTCCACTGTAAAGTACCTTGAGATGCCTTATGTTGTGATTTGGTGCTATACAAATTAAACTGACTTGAATTGTGAATTAAATAGTGGCACTGTAGCTCAGTACAGTTCTTTAGTTCTTACTGGGGTCAGGATGTACTGTACCTGTGATCTAGTCACAGAGATAAACCACAGAAATGATAAACTGCCTACTATCACAGAGAAGCTTGTCTGATTTAATATAAAAGCTCGACGGAGCCAATCATACCTGCACCAGGTACTCTCTGGAGAGAAGCGGCAGACGGACATGCTCCATCAGGTGAGCCAAATGTTCCTGGCGGACATCTTTATCGTGGTTGACCCATGCTATGACTGCTTCAAAAACCTAAACATGCATAGACTTTAAGCACCACACATTTACATTTGGTCTAATGTGGTCCTACATACTGAGCATGGCGAGTGTGTACCTTCTCCTCTGTGGGAATGGTGAGCTTGTCACTGGCAATCAGGCTGGACACTTGCTCCATGCCCAAATTGAGGAACTCTTCACTCCCAACTACCTCAGGGAAGTGTTGCTCTGTCAACAAAACATAAAATGAACTACTGATTGGTGAAGGTCAATGAGTCTCTATTGTGTGTGTGTGTGTGTGTGTGTGTGCGCGCACACTAACCTGCGTAACTGTTGGCATGTGTGAGGAGCTGTGAGCATGCGTGGAGATCAGCAAAGGCTCGTATTCCCAGACAATTGGACGGATGAAGCTGAGAGCTCAGGAACTCACAACAAGCCTTCTTCACCTCATTCAGCTGGAGCAGGCCTGCTGCAGGCAGCAACGCCTGTCAAACACACACGCACACACACAAAATATCCTGCATAAATCGGCAGTTTTCTCGATACATAATGCAGATTAATTAAACATAAGGGGCCGATCCAGTGCGTAGAGATGATATTTTAAATTTTAAATAAAATCTGCCCCCACAGTACCCTGAGCAAGACGTTATAATTATAAATTATACTGCCAATTGGAAGCTGTTGATTTGTGCTAAAATGTCTATTATATGTTACTTGCTGTATTGTAAATAACAATAGTAAGAACTCCATTATGTCTCTCCTTCCACAAAAGTAGCTTAAAAGTGCTCACATATGATCACCATTGCATTTTATTTATATGAATCCATGTCAAATATAAAAAAGAACAATATGGAACCGAACCTGTGCAAACCAGCGGTATCTGGTCGTAAGTTATGGAGAGAAAGATAGACAGAAAAGAATATTGTTCTGAAAGCTTTGGTGTCTGTATCCTTTAACCTGATACGTTACTTTTTGTGCACATGAAAGTGTTCATGTAACCATATTAATCTTACAAATCCATATGTATGTGACTATGATTGTTGTGTATTCACCTGCACGTTTTCCTCTGTGACCTGTATCTCTGCTGTGTAGATGTAGTCGACCAGCAGGCCCAGGGTCCAACCATCCATCTCCTTGATCCTGACTCGTTTCGCCCTGCTCTCTGCCATCTCCCCTGTTAAAACCACACACATACAAACATCAGCCATCCAGCAACGCATAATTAACAGTTGTGTAGTGTGTTAGCAAGGATGGAGGATGGTAGTTACCTGTAAACATAGCGTGGAAGTAAGGGCTCCCAGCAGCCAGAACCACTCTGTGAGCAGCAATCTCTACATCCTCTGCAACTATGGTCACGTCACACAACAGACTCTGACTGTACGTGCATTTAATAGACAAAGACAAAAAGAGAGAGGGAGGAAATATGCATCACTGAAGTTTAAATGCATGTGTGCAAAGGATTTGGGGGCATAACAGGACACAGCGAGTTTTACCTGCGCAGCTCGTTCATGACTTTGAATGCCTTCCTCATGTGCCGGGGGTTGAGAGTGACAGGACCCTGCCTTTCGACTCCATCTTCTTTGTCCAGAGTGTGTGGACAAAGTCTATTGCACCTGAGAAGGACAAGCAGGCCATTACCCAAACTACTAGAGTTATTGTGTTTAAAATAGCTTTGGTAATGGGATTAATGAATAATCAACAATAGTCAGACCTGCATCATTATTATTATTGTTGTTGTTGTTATTAAGGCAGCCCTGTGTATTAAGTTTGAATTATTAGGTCAGACTGAGCTCAAACGAATGAGGGGACATGCACTGACTTTAGTCCAGTAAAGCAGCTGTAATGTAGAACATGTCAGAAAGGTTATTGATTCACTATATATCCTTTATTGGTCATAGTGGGTGGTGGAGTCTTACTGGAGTGCACGGATGTTTCTAACCTATAATAATACTCCGTTACCATAAACTTTCATAAAAATGCTTTACGATCCTCATCCGAGTCACAAACATAAACAAACACAATGTGCTTACACTAATAACACACAAACATTTTGAATCTTTTGACACCTTCTTCCAGGAGGAGCAGCCACAGTATTTACCTTCAGAGACACGTGACACCTCTGGTTTCATTAACTTGTCTCCAGACTTAACTTAACTCCAGACTCCAGTTAGGTTTTATTAACGGCATTAACTTTGGGTTTAACATACCGTTTCCAGCCTACAGTGCCAGGGTTTGAATGATCTATTCAATATGGACAAACATGTAACTATTTGGATGTCATTGAGTAAAATCTAGGATTTTTCTTCACATTTGTTACTTAGAGCATTAAGATGTGTTTTATTTTACAAATATATATCTTATATGAAAACTTGCACTGAACGTTTTGCCTTTAAAATCTTGATTTGACACTGAAACAAGCAGCATATTAAATCAGTAAACTCGCTCAGTTTCACAAAGAAGTGGTCTCTCTCCTCCACAACAGAACATCCAACGCTTCTTCTGATCATGCTGCTCATGGGAAAATCACGTGGGCCTTGTTTTCTGTCACAAACACACCCACGCACACACATGGCCGTGGAGCACTGAACACATATCGTATCTCTGCCACAAATAAAACACCACCGTTAGCCCACAAGCAGAAGCTCCGCCGGCTCCTGTGCGCACAGGCTCGGCGTCGGTGCCCCGGTCCCCCTCCCCGGTCAGAGAGCAGCCACGCCGGCTGGCCGCTGTCTCTGTCAATGCGGCACCATCAGTCAGCGGCCGCTGGGAAACGTCAACACATAGACACGGAGCTTTCTGCACTTACAGCTCATGATTATCCATGATCGCGGTGTTTTTCAGACGCTGAACACTTGGCCCTTCAGCATGCACCATTCCATATCCACGGTGTCGTCTTTAATGCGCCTAAAATCAAGCGTGAATCACAGCGATCATCTGTCCAGAGGCAGGCGGCAGCCCCGGTAAACCAGCCTGCTTCATGTAAATACACAGCGCGACTGCGGTGACACTCCGTGCACACACGTTGCGACTCAGCCCGGCTGCTGTGCCCAGCGGACTGCTTCTCCTGTCGGCCCCCTCCCCACAAAGGAACAGGCGCAGCGCAGGAGCCAACCTGCGGCTCCAGCGGGGTTCAGTGTGCTTTGATTGTCCCCTTCTTCCCTCCTGGGTGTTTATGTGTGCGAGAGGCGGACTGACAGGGATACCTGTTATTTTCCAATCGCTGATTAAAAAGCACAAACAACGACATGTCGGTAAAGACGGTCCTCTGAGCAGCCAAGGCGTCCCGGAAGAAAGCACTGTCTCCCCCTGCCTGTGGAAGACTGGCTGGGGATAACGTGCAGCAGGCAGGGGCGCATGAAACGAGGGGAAATTAGTGGGTTTAAAAAAAAGAGACAAAATAAATATCCGGATACATACTTCACTACTACCTGCTGTTGTTGTACAACGATTATTTTTTTTCTAAGATGATTAATGAGAGACAAAAGAAAAGAAGAAAGTTTCTCTGCAAATAAAGTGGCTTTTACTTTTTCTGGAATACTAGATATTTGATTTTATTTGGCCTCAAGCTGTTATTTAAATTATACAATAAGAGACATCTGGGAGGACAAATCACCATTAACGAGTCAAACATCTGACGCCTGTTTCTTTCTTTTTTTCTTACTTGGCTGCATTTTAAAATACATTCATATTTTTTTGATAAACTAAATCTTATTCTGAAATGTAAATATTCCTTTCAAATAAGTGGCATAGAAAGTATGTTTACCAATGAAATCATAAAAGATAAAATAGACAATATAGTAAGAAAATACTCAAGAACCACTTCCAATGCGTATGACAGTACTTTAGTAGGTGCTGTTTCTTTTCAACACTGCTTAATGCTTAACTTTAACACAGATACACTTCAGTTTTCCACAATTTTATTATTATTTTATAGCTCGGCCAAATATTATAAAGCTAGAACAATATCAAAATTAAATGTTTTTTCATCGAAAGATTTTGACTTAAAATCCATATCCATATCGCTCTAACTTTGTGTCCCATCATCTCTACTTCCAACTAAAAATATCTTAAAATACATTCAAGTGATTTTGATGTAATATCTCACAGTCAGGAAACCAAATGTAATGAGACACTAGTGCTCTTAAAGCTCAGTGACACAGATCTGAATGAATGCAAACATTTTTAATCACTTTTTCTTTTCCCGGAAGAAAAATGCTACCATGTAGTACAGGTGTGTTTTTTTTCCTTTTTGTAGAAAACACTGTCCCCAGAGCCCATCTGTGAAGATTTCTCTCTGGCTGTGGATGGATGATAACTGCGAGGCAGGGTAGAACAAGTCTGTTATGGTGTGAAGACACTGAATGCATTAGAGACCAGGCTGTCAGGGCGTTCAGTCATAGCTTCTATCAAGTCATTTTTCCATTACAATTTAATACATGTGACATTTTATATTATATATATATATATATATATATATATATAATATAGAACGCATACTGCAGAAAGTAGATAATGTAATAAAGATTTCAGCTCAGACTCAAAATAATCACAAAATGTATTTTATTCATACAGTAACAAAAAGTTAGCGTAGAAATATTTACAATATACATGTCAAAAGACAGATATGTTGGCATAAAGCAAAGCGCTGTCTGTGAAAACTCCAGTTTCCTCATGTCACATAACATCCATGGTGAAAACTGAAGGTTTGTGTGTTAGTTTGGTTTTAAAGGTGCGGGAGGTAAACTAGCAGAGGCCTGTTCCAGGAAGTTCAGCGGACCAGGAGGGGGAAAGTCCGAGGGTTTTCGATGCTGACTGCTCACATCCTCGAGCACTTGTTGCCAGTGGTGAAGTTTTGACAAGTGCTTCTGAACCAGCATTTCTTTCCTCTGTAGCTCATTACGTAACTCTGACACATCCTGGAGTGAGAAACAAAATGTACTTGAGAAGAGAGAAGGCACGTCAACCAATGAAGAGACAAATAAGTAAAAACGCAGAGAGAATGTAACAAATTCAGGCTTAAGAAATAAAGATTGTGAGCCCTGTATATGACACAGGCAGTGGTTTTCAATATGGAGTTTGCTGGGTAAAAATTAATAGTATAAAAAGTTTGTCTAATAATTTACCTCTTTCACCACCTGCTCTGGTTTCTGCACAGATAACTGAAGCCTTTTCTGCAAGAAGAAGCACTCTGTCTGTCGAGCCACGTCCAGAAACTTCTGTATGCACTGGTCAACACCTGCAAACAACAGGACACATTTAAAGAAATAAAAAATACTACATTATTACACAAACCAAATCCTATATATACAGTATGTATACAAAACAGTGGAGGGGTTTCACTCACCAGTTCGAATCTCTTCTTGGTCTGTTCCATTTACATAGTCTTGACTAACTAGAGATGCAAAACATGCCTGCAAAATAAACAACCTTAGTAAATAGGAGAATTTCAATACAAATGCAACCAGAACTCTCTTTGGGTTTGTAAACACATGCGTTTTTAACCTTTCAGCTCCTAGTTTAATAAGCATTTCTGAGGAAAGACCAAATGTTTTTTAGCCATCATGTGTTTCCATGTATTATACCAGCTTTTTATTTAAGTCTTACTTAAAGCTGCCAAAAAGCTTTTCCATTAAACCAAGACATTTAACTAAAAAACATATCTTAGCCATATTGGAGAATCACACAAACGTGGATATTCTGTAACTGTGCCTGTATTAAAAATCTAACTACCAGCCTTCACATGTTGGTTTATTTTCATTGGTACTGGCAGGAATATCGTTATTATACAGTAAGGACCACTCTTTATTGTGTTCATTAACAATAATATACTTATTTACACGGGAAAACACAAGGGAAAGAAAACCAGCAAGATGTTAGTGCCATACAATTCATCCGTAAACTGCCCACAGCGTGTGATTCTAATAAAAAAATCCACAGTTTTAGTATTTTCACTGTAGGAAACAGATTTGTCACAGACTCGCCCCATTGTGGAGGCTACCTTCACATCTGACCCACCGTGTTTTGTATTTGGCACCTGGTTTAGGAAGCGGAGAGAAACTGGCTACTGCGGTGTTTTTATTGTTCAACTGTAACTGTTCATTAATCGTTAAGCTAGCATTAGCGCTAGCCCATTTGGAGGTTAGCGCAGAGAGTGTTGCCTTACTTATTCGCTAAAGACTTTGTTTAGCTAGATGCACATTAGAGGGAGACGCTTCACAAACGTTCACGTTGAACAGGTTATATAAGTTAAATAAACGATAGTCCCCAAGCTATCTTTAGCCAAATTAGCTAACGCTAACAACAGTTAGCATACACAGCCACCGGATGCTAACGCTTCAGTCCACTACCTCAAAGGAAGCTTCCAGTTCATCCACCAGCGTGTTGCTTCCCTGGGCTCTGGTAGCGGTACCGGCGAAGCTCGGCTGACCCGGTCCACCGGGACCTCCAACTGGATGAGAACCAGACGGCGGCTGGCCGGGAAACATACCACTCATGGACGAAGCCATGTTGATGGGTTTGTGTCCACTGGTGGTCTTTCCGCACATGCGCAAAACGATCCCAGGGAGCCGCATTAATGTAGATACAAGTTAAAAAGTGAAGAATAATAGTGCCTGCTTTGTGAAGCAAATAATGCGGCTCGAACGGAAGGGTCCACAGACACAAATGATACATCAAATCGACCTGCTCGGTCCCGGGATGTGTGCTATTATTTTTATTTAAAAAATATTCAGTACTTTTGAAGTAATTTCCATTTCTCAATTTTTTGGTCAAAAAAATGCTTTTTGGACCTGTACTCTCTCCATTCATCATCATCCTGTGTTGTCATACTTTGTCCTAGAAACGTGATTGAAATTTTAAACGAGAATGCGTGCATGTACGCGTGCGTTTGCCTCGTATGCGTGCCTGCATGCACGTCTCAACACGGACACCCGCAAGACAGTCTAACAGACAGAGCAGCCAGCAGCAGGATTAGCTGGGTGAACACCGGCGGAAAAGGCTGTGGATCTCTTTTCTTCCTTTTAGGTTTTCCTTGTCTAAACATTGACTCAATAAAATCTGTAACTTATCAGTGTCTTCATGTTTCTAATCACAGACCTCACCATCAAGTTTGCTGGGACTCATCAAAACACAGTGCGCACATGGTGTACAGAGAAGAGGTGTGATAGCTGTCATTCAGGGGCAAGAATAATAAGCTGTCTCTTAAAATAGACATAGGGCTGATTGTAGACAAAGCCTGACCACCTTCCATTCACCATTGGTGTAGTACAAGTTCTCCTACATTAGAGTAATATTTTCTCCGTGATGTGTCTCCTCTGTTATTTTTTCTATTGTTTCCATCTAATGTGTTAATTGCCTGATGGTCTTCCAGTGTGGGGCAAGGACTTGTTGTGTGTGCTGTGAAGGTGGGAAACATGATCTAATTTTCTCTCCCCACTGTTACTGCTTCATTCTATGGTTGACACATAGACACAAACACAGTTATGGATAAAGATGAGTTTTTATAAGAACATTAAAAACATGTTACTAACACTTGAATCTTGACATTTTCTAAACTGGAATTGTAGCTTTTTGTTTACTGCTTTGACATCATTCTTGTTGTGAACTGATACAATATAAATGATCTTAATTGAACTTAATAAATTATTCTAATTAATTTTCTTCTAACTTCATCCACCATATGGTAAACAAATTGAGGTTAGACAATGCACATATCAGAATTTGATGTTTAATTACATGTATTAGTTTAAGTTCTATAAAGGAATATGGATTGTATTGCTTTCAATTTACTTTAATTGAACTAATAATTCCCGTGGATTAACATCCTGCTTATTAGTTCATGACAGCTGCTGTCAAACCTCTTGTACGGTGTACAATAAAGCCTCAATCAGTGTTAAAATTCTGAATGCTCTATGTACTGCTATATCTGTGAAGGTTCTCAGTCATCCAGGTCATGGTTATCTCAAAAAAGGTTTATCCGATAGCAACTGGACTTGTAGGTTTCTTGACGACGTTTCACCCTTCTATCCAGAGGGCTTTCTCAAGTCTGACTGACTGGTGTGAGGAGCAGGTTTATAAATCCTGTGGAACCCTCAGGTTGGTGATTGGTGGTCATCTGTGGATTGTCCTCCCCTCTGGTTTTCACATGTGTTAATGTGATCACCTGGATATCCTAACTGGGCTTTTGTGAAATCCAATAGAAGATCAAATGAGAACACTGCAACAACTGACAGGGAGGAGAACAAATGTAAGAGTGCTGTCATTCCCTATGTTGCAGGGGTATCAGAAAAGCTCAGGAGGATCTTCAACAAACATAACATCCCTGTCCACTTCAAACCAGGCAACACCCTACGACAGACACTGGTCCACCCCAAAGACAAAACGCCCAGACAAAAACAGAGCAATGTAGTATATGCAGTTCAATGCAGTGAGGAATGTACAGATCTGTACAACAACAGCTCCACAAACGCATGGCGCAACACAGAAAAGCCACCTCATCAGGACAGGACTCAGCAGTTCATCTACATCTGAAAGACAAAGGCCACTCGTTTGAGGACAGACAAGTCAGAATCCTAGACCGGGAAACTGATTGGTTTAAACGAGGCGTGAAAGAGGCAGTTTACTGCAAGATTGAACGACCCTCGTTAAACAGGGTTGGTGGCCTCAGGCATAATCTATCACCCACTTACAATGCCGTTATCTCAACAATACCCAGGAAGCTCAAAAGCTACTCACACCCTGGCTCAGGTGGTCACATTAACATATGTGAAAACCAGAGGGGAGGACAATCCACAGATGACCACCAATCACCAACCTGAGGGTTCCACAGGGTTTATAAACCTGCTCCTCACACCAGTCAGTGTGTAATGCGGCTCGAACTGAAGGGTCCACAGTCCACATTTTTTTATTTAAAAATGAAAAGAAAAAGCATTTATAAAAATGTTTTAAATATATTTGTGCTGAAAATCTGCCTTGTACCTTTAATTTGCTAAATTTAAATATAAGTTACATTTGGCACATACAGCATACAGTAAGGTTATGATTAGCAATTTGTATACTTCCATCAAAAGCTGAAAGGATTAATACAATAAAAAATGTGTAAATGGATTTTGGATCAGTTCTGTGAAGGAAAAGCTTTGCATGGAGTTTGATGTTTTAGTTTTGTTGAACCAATCAAATTAGAATCGTTCCAGAGGGGGTTGGAGAGTCATGTGCATCATCGCATTTTGTGGAGGGCCAGCCCAGCAGCAAACTCCACCAGTGTACGTGTTGGTCTTCCAGACATGCCTTTTCTCAGGTAGGGAACTTCATCTCTGTTGCTCATCACACCAGCAATGTCCAGGTGAGCCCAATGAGGAGCTGTGACAAACTCTCTCAGGAATGCAGCTGCTGTGCAGGCGCCACCAGAACTACAGACAATAAATAAACAAGGCATGAGTACAATGCTCCTTTCACAGGAGCTGCCGACGCTCACTCAGCCTAGATACGTACCGGCTGTATTTGCCGATGTTGTTGAGGTCAGCCAGCTGGCTGTCAGTCACCTGCCTGGTGTAGTGCTCAAACAGAGGCATGCGCCACACTCTGTCACCCGTCACAACACTAGCCTACAAAACACACACACACCCATCAATTGTCCACACAGGAGCTGACATACTAAGGCATTGTGTGAACATATAGTGTGCACACATAGTACCTTGTGCAGCTGCTCCCAGAGCCAGTCTGAGTTTGTGAATACTCCAGTTGCTGCCGATCCAAGAGCCACGTCCATCGCACCTTGAAAGCAGAAGAAGAAACGTTTCATTATTTACTACTCACATCTGCATGACTTGCATTTAACTGTGCACTAATTTTATGTCAACTTCACATCAGTGGTCAATTTCAAGTTTGAACACTGAACACTTAAGCTTTTTTTATTAACAAAACAAGATCTGTAAACATGAAGTCATATGGACTCGCAGGTGACGTGTTGACTGGACAGTTTAGGCAACTGTGCATCATCAGTGGTGCTGTGTTTATTTTTCAATAAGAGGTCTCGAGAACATCTTAATATTATATTTATATATTAACCTTATTTTATTTGTATGACCCCACCACCTCCTATGACCTCACTAATAAACCTTTAAGGTAATCATCAAATGTATAAAAGTATGTAATGTATTAAAGTAGGATTCTGCATTGGATTGTACAGGTGTAACCCGATGACAGAGTGGCCAGTGAGTGGCATTTATAATATTGCTTCTTTGAGCGTTCATGATCAGCCGATGGATTTAACACACATTTCAGCTTTTAAATCACAGCTATTATCACAGTCCAGTGGTTTATCTGCTTTATTTTCACACCACAAAACGAAGGTGCAACAAGTTCCACATTTTCTAATCATGATGCAGTTATTTGGTTTCCACCTGAATCCAAATAGCAGCTCAGACACAAGCTCAAACAAACCTAACCTAACCTAAGAACACATACAGACATCCACTGTTTCCTCTTACCAACATCACTGTGCACATCAGTTATTTTCAAAACCAACCTGTTAGCGTAGCAACATTGACAATGGCTCTGGGGTTGAGCGTGTGTCCGTAACAGAGTGCGTCGGCAAGAATTAGTCTGCCCTCTGCATCTGTATTATCAACCTATACGGGGAGAGAACAGTAAACTCTATTGATCTGAACACACAAGTAAAAATCCACAAACACACTCAGATCTCTGTATGTAGCTTTCACACGTCCTCGTGGTACCAACCTGGATTGTTTTTCCATTCTTGGCCTTAACAACATCACCTGGTTTAGTGGCCTTTCCACTGGGCATGTTTTCACACAGCGGAGCCAGACCTAGTTCAGTTTCATGAAGCAGAAACGGACTGGCTAAGACCTTTATTCTCACACTTTAAAGACATTTATTAAAAAACATTAAATAACATTAACACTACAGAACTCACCAATAATATTGACTGGAAGCTTCAGAGCGGCTGCCGTGACGATCGACGCACACACGGTAGCTGCTCCTCCCATGTCAGCTCTCATTGCATCCATAGAAGGTGACGGCTTCAGGGAAATACCACCACTGTCGGGGAAGGGGGAGAAGAGGTGAAACGTAGAAAAACGTCTCTGCTGTTATAAGACGAGATGTGTTCAGCAGGTAAGAGAGAGCTTATTTCTCTTCACCTGTCAAAAGTGATTCCTTTGCCCACTAAGACCAGTGGAGCCTGTTCACTGACCGGTGAACCTTTGTAATGTAGCTCCAAGAAAACAGGAGGCTCCTCTGAACCTTTAGAAACACTGAGAAAAGCTCCCATCTGCTGCTCCTCTATCCAGGTCTGGGATCTACAAGAACAGACTCATCATTAGACCAACGATCCTTCCCTTCATCCACTGTTTCAGGTTTACGTGGACAGTTTCAGTCTAATAACTGCTCAAAACCTTCAACATGCCTATGAAGTTTCCCAGATGATCCTAAACAAGGTCAGTGTTTATTTTCCCACGAAGAGAAAAAAGTTTTGCCAAAACATACAATCAAAGATAATCAATGAAATGTGAGCTGGATTCACAACGATTGTCCATACCCCACAACGATTTGTAAACTTAATTATTACACAAATTCAAATGGCTAAAGAGGCATAACTTATTGTACTGCACACATCATCCCAACCTGACGGACAGAGGGGTTGGGATGATGTGTGATCGTAAAACAAGGCTGCAGTTCAAATGTCTTTTTCTGAGTAACATAAACAAATTCACTGATGATGAGTAATGGTTACGAATGATGCACAAACCTCTTATTTATCATGACGTGCTCAGCATGTGGTGCAAGCTTCTCCTCAATGGTACTGGCAAAAACAGTAGGAGTGATGTGATTGGCTGGAGCTTCCATGAGCAGCCGTGCCAGGTTCTGGCCTTCTGCATAGACGACTCCTTTTTCCCAAGCAACCGGGTCAGCACTAAAAACAATTTAGACAGATTAGTGCACATTTATGATAACGCGATGCTGTATTGACATGCGAACACGCTTCAGTCCACCTTCCATGGAGCTGTGTGGTTACTTTGGTCTTCTTCTTGGATTTGAGTTGGTCATACTGAAACAAACCCAAAGCGGCACCTTCTGCTGCTGACTGAGCGTCACCACAACCGTCCACCTCCACATGACTCACATCGAGGTCCTGAAGTAACCTACAGCCAGCTGTGCACACGGAGAACAATAAACACATGTCAAACAACTCCAGCAAATCCTCTATGTAGCCAGCGCTAAGACAAGCAGAGCTGCATCTTTTCCTGTACCTGATACCGCCTGTCTGACGTTCTCTTTGCTGGTGTCCCAGTTCTCTGCCGCGCACACTCCTGCGTTGTTCTTACCCAGGCCGACCACAGCTACACACGGGAAGTTCTGTACGAAATAGATGGAATCACTCTGATACTGATGAGTTATTTTCTTTTCTTAATTATATTTCACATCTTTTTTTACCTTGTGGAGTCCATAAAACACTCTGCTCTTCCCCTTCTTCAGTGGCGGTCCAGAGCTGTAAAAATCAAAACAGGAATTTATAAAACAAAATGATAACTAAATAAATCTTTTGAGCAAGCCAGTTTTGTTTTATTGACACTAATATATCAATGATATTTCCAATTTAGAATCCCAGATCTTTACGGACAACCACTGCCCGCAAAATATCTCTATTCACATTGGCTGGCTATTCCCAACACCTATGGAGTCTGTGAAAAGCCTTGGAGTTTGGATAGATGACAACACACTCTACACTGCTGCAAGTGAGAGGAGACTAAACATTCTCTCTTCACGGGGCTCTCAGTCTGTAGTAACTCAGAATTTACAGAACGTGAATGGTAATTGTTTGTGTCTCCTCCTTGTAAGTCGCTTTGGATAAAAGCATCTGCCAAGTCAAGTCAAGTGCATTGTTCATTGTTCTTTATTGAGACTGTATTTAATGTGGAACAATGTGCCTGTGACGTAAATGTAATTAGGTCAGAATCAAATAAAACTCTAAGTGTAGCAGGCAGTGGCCCAGAAACATTGAAATATTGATTTCATGAAATACTTGCATGCAGTCAGTTAAGATAGATGATAGAAGACACACCCACATATATCTATCTATCTATATATATATATATATATATATCTATATCTATATCTATATATATACATAAAAAGAAATTATGTCTATGTGCACATAATAGAAACTCACATTTTCAACAGTTCAGAGAGTTTTCCAGACAAACTTTGGTCAAACCCAGCAGCTACCTCTGTCAGATGAAGACTGCCCTCCTCTCCCTCCTTCTCAAATACTCCCAGCACCAAACCCTGCAGACATACACACACTTTTAACAAGAGAAACGCAACCTCGCCTGAACACACATTTTTTAAAGAGCTGAATGGATTGAAATCTCTAAAGATAACGTACAGCGTGGAGGTGAATGAGTCCTGTTTGAGTCAGTGGTCTAACTACCTGTCAGACTTTTAACGACGTACTCACTTTTCTGTCGTTCAGGTGAGTCTTTGAGGTAGAAAATGACCTGCTGCGGTTTGTCTGCAGCGCCGCCTGCACAGCTCTCCTCAGATGAAGCATTGTCATTTGTGGCGCATAAGTAAAACTGGAACCAGATATTAAATCTGAAACGTAAAGGTCGTATACATGTGCAAAAGACAGCGTCGCGTTCTTTGCACGTCACTGACATTGGACACATTGGACCTATGTCGCCACCTGGCGTCAGCAATTGGAAGCTGCAGGATGCCTTTTACTTTTCTTTACTTGGCAGACGCTTTTATCTGAAGCGACTTACAAGGAGAAGACACCAGCAACTACCATTCTGTTCCTGGAAAAGGATGCTTTGAATTGTCTGCAAATGGAAAGCTGTTTATTAGGCACACTTTGAAAACACATGCGCTCTAATACAACAGTCCTGTAATCAACCTTCCTTTATTAAAGTTATAATGTTCCTATTTTGTTTCTGTGTAACGGAAATTCCAGGTCAACTTTATGGAAATGTCAGAGGCTGTGGTTTGAGGTGCTGTCCATACACAGTCTGGATTTCCAAATTACAATTTTATTTGTCACATACATAGTTACACAGTGTACAATTTTCACTGCGTGTTGTACACTGTGTAACTATATATATGGATTTACTTTGTTATTAAATTAAATTAATATAAATGTGTTAATGTAAATTAATATAAATTATAAGAAACACCTCTCAGTGTACAAAACACAACCATTCAAATGAATTAATAAAAGGAAGAAATTTATTCCTTAAGTGTCCAAAATATAGTTTAAATGTGTACAAATTATAACATTAAAAGAGAAAACGAAGTCGTTCAGCTATGATGGCAATTTTATTACCAAATAAAACTGAATAGAAAGACAGTAGTTTAGCTTCTTAAATTCACAACTTCCTGTGAAGTAAACTGCATACATGGTGGTGTCGTTAATGCCAAGGATTAAAGATAATTTATTAATTAATTAAAATATGTTAACTTTACAAATTAAGACTTATGACTTTACTCCATAAAGTGATTGAAAACTAGATCCATTAATAACATTTCATAAATATAATGATAAAAATCATGATATATTTATAAATTGGAGATATAGACAGAACATATACAGCTAGAGTTTAAAGGTCACGTCTTACTCTCGTATCAAGCCTACTCAATTTGATTTCTGATGTATCTTGATTTCAACAGCAACATTGAAATTAAGCATTTCACTACATATCGTACTGTGTATGACTGTGCATGTGACAAATAAAATCTGAACCCGAAAATCATCACTTCCACTTACAGAGGAAGGTTTGTGGTCCACATCCTTATAGGACGTTTTGGCACCTGCGTCCTCTCTGATGTACAGACATGACTTTAAAGAGTTTTTCATATGCATGATGTTAGGGCATGTTTATTACTGCATATTCATTATACAGTACACAATAATGTCCAATTATTCTGTTATTCAGTGTTGTGAGGTCTACTCTGTTTAAACAATATCTACTGCATATGTTGGAAGAATAGCTCTTCAAAACTAATTGAACAGTGACACACCGGCCTAATTAAGGCTGAAATATAAAGGTGACAATCTGAGCTCTCTTGAATAGCAGGGCTCTTAAAAGCTGCTAAATTAATTGTAATAATAGGCTTGAAATTTTATTACTTGATCTTCAGTCAGTGTGGTTTCCCATCACCATCAGTGATGTGTAAGTGGTAACATGCTCGTTGTTCTGCACTTCAGTACAGCAGGTCCAGAGCAGAGATGGTAGGTTCTTCAGGTTTCTTCACCTCTGGTTTGGGCAGCTTGATGCGGCTCATTGCAACCACTCCACAGACAGCAAAGTGAGTCCCAACGCTCCCTACTCCCAACCAGAAAGACCAGTCCAAGCTGTCCTCCACTACTACGAGGTCGAAAAGGTTCTCTTGAAAGTTAGCCACGCGCTCAGTGAGACGGTGATGCCTCATGGCAGCGAGGAAACACAGAACACCCAGGGCACCGAAAAAAGCTGGAAAAAGAGGAGATGAGAAGTTACTGTGGGAGAAGTAAATACAAAAAAATCACTGACGGTGGATAAACAGTATAACAGCAAGGACGAGAGAAGAAACTGGGAATGGAAAGTATAATCTGACATTAGGGGGACAGAAAATGTGTTAAAGGGGGAATAGGCAGGCTGCAAAGTGGATGTAAAATAGCGGCCTGGTAGCTCAATGGGTTAAGCGTCAGACTGGGATGCAGAAGGTTGTGGGTTCAAACCCTGTCTTACTCCTAATCCATCCCCTACCAGGTGTGTCCCTGAGCCAGACACCCAGCGCTAGCTCCTTGTAAGTCGCTTTGGATAAAAGCGTCTGCCAAGCAAAGTAAAGTAAAGTAAATACCTGCAATGACGTTCCACAGATAGAGTCCCTTGTGTCCCTTGATGCTCTGGTAGGGAACCTTGCGTGCATTGTAAATAGAGAAAGAAAGGCTGACCAGAGCAAAGCCAATGGCTGCGAACAAGAAGAGAATCACCATCATGTGAAGACCGCCGTTCAATGTCCGCACAAGCTCTGGGAAAACTGGACAGAAAGAAACACTATTGGTTTTGCCAGCTGGTTTATAATTTATTATTTATCAAGATTATCTGAAAAACAATAACGCTATTCCTGTGAATAGAAATATAGTGTGAAAATGTGAATGTTGTGCTGTTGGGCACAGGTGAATAAAATAAATAGATGCTAAATGTATATTTTATTACACAGGTTATGTATTGTACATATTAAACTCGGAAATTTAGTTTTAGTGTGCTGTCCCAGACAGAAAAAACAGAATCTGAACATATATTAAGAGATTTTGATTTGCTATACAGCACAGAAACAGACAACAGAGTATTTGTTATATTACAACATCACAACATCACCTGTTGTTGCAACCAATAAAAATTAAAAGTGTGATAAACATACGTTTTCTAAAGTTTTGTATGCTTATGTTTCAATATTTAAGTCAGTGGCATGTTTGAGTGTTTACAGTGGAGCCTGAGTAAAGTATCAATATGTTTCTTGTTCAACATGCTGTCAAACATTTCTAAAATATATTCATAATAATTTAAAATACTATTACCAGAAAATATAAGCTACCAACATCATTTGTCTAGATTTCATTGTTTTCCACACTTAATACAGGAGATCTGTTATGTATTTGTATCTTACTGTATATTTGGGATTGTCTGATCCCGAGACCACACTTCTTGGTCTTTCCTCCTTGAAACAAACCGTAGTAAATGTCCCCCATGAACTGATCCAGCTCCGGAGAGGACGCGTTTACTATCTCCGCCCCGGTTTTGCACAGGAGCCGCCCGGTGATCCATCGCTCCGTGGACAGGGCCACCACTAACAGTACAAGCGAGCCGAAACACAGCACCGAGGCGACCGAAAACGTTATCCGTTTCCACAGGGAAGGCATCTTACGATCCCATGGTGCCCCAAGGGAGGTAACACGATGCCGGGCAGCGACCGCGGAGCGCGCTCGTCGATCACCATGAGTTTAATCTAGAATTTGAAATGCAAAAATAAACCATAATATTCCGAGATAAACCAGCTTTCTCGGTTGATGAAGGTCTGTATGTACTTGTCACGAAAGAGTCACAGCCGAGAAGAAACCGAATCAATGGCGCTGACACAGATCCCTCACCTAGAGAAACTCTATCCCTATCCTGTGCGCCCGCTTTCTGCTCCCTCTCTCTCTCTCTCTCTCTCTCTCTCAAACACACACACACACACACACACACACACACACACACACACACACACACACACACACACTGTTTAGGCGACACATTAACCTTTCGCAAGTTGGCATATGGAGCTGGCTGTGTATCATAATTTAATTGGTGACCTTAGTGGTGGCTGCAGCTATAAAACCACATGAGCGTTTAACTTTGTCAGAATGAGAAGTGTGGTCCATTAATGCAAACCCTAAAGGTCACTGTGAACTATCAGTCATGGAAAAAAACTGTTAAATGCTTTTTATATTTATTGTATTGTGGCATTTATTATGCTCCATATGGTAAAGGCTGTAACTGCACATTTAAATAATTTTAAGAATTTGCAATGCAACATATGACCAATATAACATGTACACAAATTCAAAACATGAGGCTGAAAAGACTATTTTAAACGTGTCCGAAAGACAGAGTACCATAGATTGAAAATGCAACCTAAAATTTGTCCTCCAAGAAAATTACAATAAAAATGACAAAATAACAATTTTTTTCTCAAACCCCAGATTTGGCATGGCAACTTGTTTGTAGTAGTTTTGTGGTTATGTCTCTCTGCAAATATGAGAATGTTCGCAGAGAAGTGCTATATCCACTTGATCATATGACCTTAAAACTGCTCCTGATGTTGATGATTGAACTGTCCTCTTTAAAATGTAGTTCTAAGGTCATACTACATGTACTGCATTCAAATAACATCAGGATAACATGCTATACTCAGTGTGGAGATAACTAGACTTTATATACAGGACAATACACAAGACTGCACCTGCACATTAATCTAGCGTTTATAACGTGATTTATTGGCACTAATTAATTCATAGCAGTAAACTATTTTTAAATATATTATGGGTATTATGGTATTATTATGGGCACAGTGCTTTTAGAAAAAAATAACCATGTTTATGAACCTAACACGTGAAGAATAACTAAACGAGCTTTTGTCGACATCTGCTGGTGATTTGGCGAAACTTTCCGAGCGTAATGACGTCAAAACAGTGACGCAGACGTTAGTCTCCCAGGCAGCACCGTTTGGCGAAGATGGCGGACTCGCTGTCGACAGGTCTGGGAGAGGAGAAAGAAAAGGATAAGGAGGACAGGGAGAGGTACAGGAATGCTGCAAAAAATGAGAAGAACAGGGAGAAAGATGGAGTTACTGAGACATTGGGGTTTAACGACAGAAACAGCAGCGGTGGGAACAAGAAGCGCAACCTGTCAGGTGAGAGCTAGCGTCGTTTCCACAGCCACAGACGCGCTCAGTTTGACAGCGCTAAGCTAATTAGCTGCCGGAGTGATTGTTGTTTATTTATTTATTTGGGCTAAGATAACGTTACGGTTTACTTATTGTACGTCTATTTATCTAGGAGAGTAACGCCTGAACACGAAGTGTTTGAGTTATAGTTGAGTCTGTCCAGCTTTGGGCGCTGCTCCGAGTTTGCACAGGATGTCAGTATCACCCCAGCTACTAGTTTGCTAAATTAAAATAACCTTAGATGGTCAATTATTGTTTTGTGCATTCAGAATGTTAATGGTTGCGGAATATCGATTGTCAGCGATGTAGCACAGTTGCATACGTGCTGCTTTAATTGGGCAATTTTGCTTCTCTGTCGTATATGTTTTTTGTTGTTTTGCACAGGCGCAATGAGAGGTGTTGGTGAGTTTCTCAGTTTGGACCAGGCTTTGAGTCAGAGGGTAGTGATAGCCTTTATTGTTCTGGTATGACTTACCACAGCATTTAGTGGAACCTGACTGCAGGGCTTTGGCTCTCACAGTAGGACCAGGCTTACAGTAGGAGGGTCAGGTTCCTCCACACCAAACTGGGAAAAACATTTTTTTTCAAACCTGGGGTATTGCCAAGCTGACTCTGTGATACTGTAAGCATTAATATTTTCACTGAAAGGGCACTCCTTCAATTTTATAATTAAAGTCAATTTAAGAGAAGTGCACTACTCAGCCTTGTGGAAACAGTTGTATACTAGTTTTTCGGTGGTGGACAAATATATGGGTTAATTTGTTAAGCATTATAAACAGGGGTGTTTAAAACTCAAGCACTGGTGTCAGTTTATAAATATATTTTTTTGTAACTTACTAATACTTAGTATTGTGTAGTACTAGTATCATATTCATCCATCATTGTTTATACTGACTTACAGTCACACTGAGACTTACTGGGACTCATGTTTATTACATACAGCCGTAGTAAATGCTGTTAGAGGATGCATTTTTAGCATTGTAAAGTGTTGCTCAAGTTCATGAAAGTAGAATTCAAAATTGAAGTGGTGTGTCCTTTAATTTGAAATGATTGTTGAAACTCAGCAACACTGTGCAAACAACACGTTACTGTACTTTGCCAGGGAAGCAAACTTGACCTATTTTCATTTCAGTATGATTACATGGCACTGGGCATTTGGTTTTAGCGCAGTTAATTCTTTTTTTTACTGATTTGTATAATGTGAATTTCAAATTGTGTGGTTTGCATTAGACATGGATTTTTATATGTAGTGGAAATAAAAAAGCTGTTAACTTCTAGTGTTGACATGCTTAAAGGAAAACATGCTGACATTGTTCTTAGGTACATGAGAAAGAATGATTGTATTTTGTTTGTATATTTGTATATTGTATTTGTAAAATGTCAGTGCTTTTTTTCTTTAGATCTGTCTCTGATCAGATTTATAACCACCGAGCTCACCAGAGGCTATTTCCTGGAACACAATGAAGCCAAGTACAAAGAGCGCAGGGAGAGGGTCTACACCTGCCTCAGAATCCCGAAGGAGTTGGAGAAGGTAACGCATAAAACATTTAACGCTGAGAAACTATAAGTGTTGCAGTAAATGTATGAACTTTTCTTCTCTCTGTCTTTCTCTTATTCTCACTGTCTAGCTGATGACGTTCGGCTTCTTCCTCTGTCTGGATGCATTTCTGTACGTGTTTACCCTGTTGCCCCTCAGGGTGATTCTGGCCCTTTTACGGCTCCTCACATTGCCATGCTGTGGCTTTAGGTAAGGTTCACACATATACATGCAAAATTTAATCAATTTCCTTAATGAATTATCTTTTTTAATGACAATGTAATGATTGTAATTTATCAATTAAACGTCAAATAAAAGTTTTAGTGTTCTGTTTCTAAAAAGAATTGGTTGGTAAGGATTTGGTTCTTTGTTTACTTGTCTTGTGTGAGCAAACAGCCACTGTGTTATTGTCCTTGGTCACTAGATGCAGTAGAGCCCACTCTGACTGGGGTTTGCAGTTTGCTTCTGTCTCCAATTTGTGTGTGTGTGTGTGTGTGTGTGTGTTTGTGTTTTAGTGGCTCCCGACTGCTGCAGCCCGCCCAGGTATGTGACGTGCTGAAAGGCTTTATTATGGTGATCTGTTACTCAATGATGAGCTATGTGGATTACGCCATGATGTACCACCTCATCAGGGGGCAGTCTGTCATCAAACTCTACATCATCTACAACATGTTAGAGGTATAACCAGGTCATCCTGTGTTTGGTACTCTGATTTTTTTGTACAGTTATCCTGTCTTGCTCTCTCTCACCCTTCTCTTGCTGTGTTGTCAGGTGGCGGACCGCCTGTTCTCGTCATTTGGCCAGGACATCCTGGACGCTCTGTACTGGACAGCCACTGAACCCAAAGAGAAGAAGAGGGCACATATAGGGGTCATCCCTCACTTCTTCATGGCTGTGCTCTATGTGTGTATCCTCTCTGAGAAAGACCTGTGATTGTTGCTTTTATCGTGATGCTTCTGTACATAAGTCGACTTTGTTTCCCAACTAATTATAGGAAGATGGGTGTCTTGTCACCCAATGATAAGAATCAATGTTTGCTACTTCTGTGCTCAGTGTATTATGTTCCTTAACGTGTGCTATATAGTTCTCCATGCCATTCTCATCATGGTTCAGGCCACAACTCTCAATGTAGCCTTCAACTCCCACAACAAATCCCTGCTCACCATCATGATGTCAAACAACGTGAGTGTAGCTGACACAGTTGAAATACTGTAAAGTCAAAGTACAGACAATCTGATTGTGGTGATTTTTGTTTGTGACAGTTTGTGGAGATCAAAGGAAGTGTGTTCAAGAAGTTTGAGAAGAACAACCTTTTCCAGATGTCCAACAGCGGTATGTGTTGAATGACCTGTAAAACACTTGAAGTCATTGTTTTTTGGACAGTTTATATCACAGACTTTATACTTTTTACTTACTTTTTTACTTTACTTACTTACGATTTAGTACAAGGTAAATTTATGGAATTGAGCTCCGCTGCAGTGTGTACAAAGTAGGTTAATCCAGGATTGATTTGTTTGTTTCCCACAGACATAAAAGAGAGGTTCACCAACTACATTCTTCTGCTCATCGTCTGTCTGAGAAACATGGAACAGTTTTCATGGAACCCTGGTAACTTTCACTGTGCAGAGAATAATACAACACGCAGCAGGTTTATGTCTGGATGTGAATGTATGTTGTTTCCTAAAGGTCCTTTCCCTGATCATGTCCGTGTGACTTGGCAGTTAACTTTAACCGACTCACTTATTTCTATGAAAACAGTGTTTCTAATAGTGTTAATAATACAGAAAATTGACACTCTTCGATGTTTTGTCTGTGTTTCTTCTCAGACCATTTCTGGGTGCTGTTTCCTGATGTAGCCATGGTGATCGCCTCCGAAGTTGCTGTGGACGTCGTCAAACACGCTTTTATCACCAAATTCAATGACATCAGCGCTGACGTGAGTTGTTTTTGCACACAGCACTGGCACGGCTGATCCGTTAGGAAGAGGTGCTGTGAGCGTGGGGATGCACATGTGATATGGTCGTGATGGAACAGATCTGGTCTGACTTGTGAGGCAGTCATCAGAGGAAATCAGAGACTGTGATATGTAAAGGTTCTAATGTTTAGTCTGAGACAAAGAGTTGGCTTCTTTTTATATTTAGATTGTTTTCAGTGCAAATGGCACCATATAAACTCTACAAGCAGTCAGTTACTTTCTGTGTTTGCGTTGGTAAAAGAACACAGAAGAATTTCTGCATTTAGTGCCAGAACGTCCTGTCCTAACCAGCTTATCTGATGTCAAGTGTTGTTAGGTGTTTGATATTTGGTATTTAGAAAGTTGTATTTGGTGTTGTGGGCTTGTTTTTTATGCCAAAGATTTTGTTTCGTTTCAAATGGTCAAGTCTGTCTTTGTCTGAAGGTTTTCAGCTCAGCAAATAGTTGTTCGTTAAATTGATAGGACTGTTTTCAAACAAGGTAAGAACTACGGATTATTATTAGCTGTAATAATGTGATGATTTGGAAAACCCATGAGAGAGATACAGTTTAAAGCTTAGGAACAAAATAGTGAGTTGAACTTGTGTTTATCTACTATTTCAAGGAATGTAAAAATATTTTTTTCTGTACCGGCCACTGACCTGTACACTTGTTCTTCAAACGGATGGTTGTTCTTTTACTCCTCTCTCTCTCTTCCACACATTCATACATCCTCCCACTCACAGCAAAGACAGACTCAACCATCGGTCAGCTGAGACTTTTTCTCACGCACACCCTTTCCCCCTGTGTTCTCGTCCTCATTGATTTCCACTAAGGAGTTGTAACTGTGGTCATGTGACATAACCCAGCTCCACAGGATGGGATTAACCCCTTTATCTCCAAATTGTCAAACCTAAGCACCTGTGTTAGTAAATGTGGCATTACTGCGTATATACGTGTTCTTTATATACAGTGTGTGTGTGTGTGTGTGTATATACATATAAATGTTTACTCCATTGACGTAGTCTTCACTGCTCTTTCTTCCACACTCATTATCCACAACACCAGCAGGCAGGTGAAGTTTTGCCTGTAATTGTTCCTACTCAGATACCCGGCGCTTATTCCATTTAAATCAGTAACTGTGCAAATGTTTGATATTTGTGTTTCTACATTTGCAGACTAGTGTTATTGTGGTTTCACAGGTGTACGGAGAATACAGAGCTAGCCTCGCCTTTGACCTTGTCAGCAGCCGACAGAAAAATGTGAGCAAAATAAACTTAAATATCAGCTATAATGTATGATAAAGTTCAGGTCACCATTCTCAACTACCCTTCCTGAACATACAACATGAGATTCTTCCCAATAGTGCATTTTGTGCTTTTCAATACTGTTTGATAAAAGTCACTTTGTTGAAGACTGAATGTTGCTTCAACGTTAAAATAATGTCTCCTCTTCTTTCCTGATATGAATGCTGCCTTTTAATTCTCGCTGAGATAATGTGGTAAATGTGTCCCCAGGCTTACACAGACTACAGTGACTCTGTGTCCAGGAGAATGGGCTTCATCCCTCTGCCTTTGGCTCTGCTGGTTAGTCAATCTGTCTGAGGATATCTTCTGTACTATTGATATTATGTATCTGTGAAGGTTCTCAGTCATCCAGGTCATGGTTATCTCAAAAAAGGTTAAAACAGACTTGAGAAAGCCCTCTGGATAGAAGGGCGAAACGTCGTCCAGAAACCTACAAGTCCAGTTGCTATCGGATTAACCTTTTTTGAGATATTGATATTATGCTCATCATGAACAATAAGAAATCTAATGTTGTATGTGTGTGTTTTGTTTTTTTCAGCTGATAAGAGTGGTGACCAGCTCAGTGAAAATCCAGGGTTCCCTCTCCTTTATGTGCGTGTTGCTGTTTTACTTGGGGTAAATATCAGTTTGTCTTTCCCAAGATTTGAATACATTGTTTTATTAGTTCTTTCTGATTAGTATTACTTTGTGCATTTCCTAGTGTGTTTTATTAGTTATTAATTTTAATTGAGCCCATTTTCATTGTTTGGTGGGTGTTTGTGAACAGGATGATCACTCTAAAGGTGCTCAACAGTATTGTTCTGTTGGGAACATCTTGTGTGTTTGTCAAAGAGGCCAACATGGAAGAAAAGCTCTTTGACCCTCCACCTTCTGCTGTCTCAAGTCGCGCAAACTCCAGAGCTCATCGGACCAAACACGTCCACATTTCCCCCCAGCAAGGTACCTCTAATTTATTTCTGTCTTCACGGTCTTTAAATCACTGGATACAGTGTGAAGTTAAAGCTGATTTAGGTCATATACTAGACTCTTGTGTACTTGTACACATAAGCGTCCACTAGGGGCAGTGTCGCATTTAGCAAGCTGCTATTTTTCTAAAGAAGTGTTTATATTTTCTTACTTTGCTTGCTAGCTGTTCTCTTGCTAAATTGATTTTATCACTACTATTACTACTTCCTGATATGCGTCGATGAGACTTGGATCATCTGCAACCAACAGTTATCTATAACACCCCATAATACCCCATGTAGGCATAGGTCATGGGTAGGCAAGTTCGGTCCTAGAGAGCCACAGCCCTGCTTGTTTTCCAACCCTCCGGCTGTC
>JAUMHF010000001.1:5813708-5842946 GCA_032359275.1 Microctenopoma steveboyesi
ATTCATCTATTTTAGATATTGTCCTGTAAATTTTAGACAGTAGTTTAGGGTGTTGGAGATTAAGTAATCCATCCACAGCTGGTGGTATTTGTAGTTTTATTTGATTAGACTTATATTTCCCTTTTACTATAGATTTCACTTGAAAGCTAAAGCTTTTTGTGAGCATTTGGACATGTGGAGACATTATCTGGTCAGAGATAATGATTCTTTTCTGTTCCTACATTCAGCAGATTTTCTCTGTTGGTTTTGGTCAAGTTGTTGTTTTAGGGTCTCCGGTGTGAAAGAGCTCAGGAGTATGGCAGGTAAATGCAATACCTGAAAACTAACTACAGTTGCCATAGTTTGGTGATTCTAGTACAGGAATAACATTTATCCAGCAGGTTTATTCATAGTGAATGAAAGTTAAATGTGTCCAGATCATTTAGTAGCATTTCAAAACTCTATTATTTATTAATAATTTTCTATGTTAAATCTTCACTGGTAGAAAGAGAAGAGTTTGCCTACGCTGCTCTCTGCTGGTGAACAAAGGTCACTGAAATGCTGGACTTTACTGATCCGACCCACATGTGTGTATGTTTCAGTGTGGGAGTACTCATTGCCTATGCAGCAAACCATAATATCAGCAACCAGATCAAGAGCACTCGACGGTTCATTAACACCAACATCAGAGACCTGAAGACATTTGCTAACAACACACCTGCGGTATGATCCCACACACACACACACACACACACACACACGCTGTGTGCAGAAACACATTCCCATAAACGACAGACGTGTTGTAGCTGAGACTGCTGTACTGATCTCATCTCGGTGCGTCCTTTGTTGCAGCAAGTTGAATACCTGACTGCCCAGTACACCACAGCGAAGAACAAAGTCCTCTCAGACCTTGACAGTAGGTTGAACTCAGACTGTTTTCATTTACTATTTGTAAAATTATTAGACATCTCTTCCTGTGTTTTCCTCCTCTGAAAATCTTCCTCTGTCCCTTGACAGACATTGGGCCTTTGCTGGGTAGTAGGATCCACAGTCAGCTGGAAAAAGAGGTGGTTCCCTCGTTGGACTCCGCCCTGCGCATGGCAGGAGGTAATGAAGTGCAATGCCTTACAGCTAATCATCCGCACTTACACGCAGCCTCCTTTCTTGTGAGTTTATTACAACAGAGGACGTATCCTCACCTTTTCCTCTTACTTTCTCTTTCCTCTATGATTCCCTCGCACTTTATCATTTATCTAAAGGAAAAGTTGAGAATGCCATCAAAGGTAAACAGAGCTGCTGTGGATTCAGTGCTCGTGGCGTTGTGTTAGCGGATTCCAGGTGTCACACGTGTGAAACGGATGCTGATCCTGGACTGTGTCTTATCTTGTAAACAGTGATTTGTTGTGATTTTGCTCTGTGTATTGTCGTATAATTAGTGTTCTGTGATGTGTGTACATACGTACGTGGATATAAATTAGGCTCCGTAATTATTGCAGCAAAAAAAAAAAAAGACTAAATTATGATTCAGTTTCATCTTGCCTGTAGCAATGCGGGAGACTAAAGAGGCCCTGGAGAACATCAGCTCCTCCTTGGAGCTGCTTCAAGAGGGAACGGGGAAACTTCAAGCCAGTCTGTCGGGGGAGCGAGCCTCTCTGTCCAACACCTTATCGGACCCCGCCTGCACCAACGGAGCCGTCTCGCACACCTGCAACACAATCCGATCTGCGCTGTCCCAGCTGGGAATCAGTTCCGACTTCTCAATGGTACGAAATGGAAAGCAAAACTGAAAAGCGACAGGAAGCGTGTCCTTTTTTTAAAATCACCATTCCTTTTTGTTTTTACCTCTCGTTCAGCTCCCAGATGTCAGTCATGCCCTGACCAATGTCAACACAGTGCTGAGAACAGACCTCAGCAACATTGTACAAAAGGTTTGTCTGAGAATCTGAGAAAATAGGTAGACTACATCAGTGTCATCAGATCTCAGCCAGGCATAAGTGGGATGCACGAGCGAGTTGAAAAGCCGCCCTGACTTCATGCTGGCTTAGGTTAGCCAATGACATTTTCTCTCTCCTTCCAGGGTTACTCATCCTTTAATGACACGCCGCAACTGGTGAAGGAGCAAACTAAAAACATTGTCTCAGGTATGCAAGTGTTTAGTTAGTTTAACAAATGACGACGCTTCCTCTTTACAATGACATTACACAACACAACGTGAATCACAGTGTGTGTGTGTGTGTGTGTGTGTGTGTAATCTTTCCACTGTACTGTTCTTTCTTTCACTCACTCCTGTGGATGATAAAACCACAGCTCTACCACGTAAGTCTCCCTTCTCCCTTTTTTCTGTCCTCTCAGGCCTTTTTGTTAACATAGCGACAATTCATTAAGCTGTTTTTTGTGTTTTTAGGTGTAAAGAGTATGTTGGATAAGATTGGCACAGAGATCAACAGCTACGCCAAGATGTTCCCCGTGGAAGCGTCTCTGGCCAATTTCACCATTTTCATCAATAACGGACAGAAGAAAATTGAGTCCTATTACCCACAGCTTGACCAGATGGATTTCTACAGGTCTGTGCATATGTATTTATCTTTGTATATACAAGTATTAGTTTGAAAATGAGAAGAAACATAAAAAAACACACAAAAAACGTCCTATCAGGAGGGAAGAATGTGGCTCCCACAGAGTTAAGTAAAGTGTTGTATCTGTGTTGTTTGCACAGCTGGTTTATGCTCCTCCAAAGTGACCAGATACACATCTAAATTTGATATGTATGGCTTCTTTTATGGGAGATATTTAAGCTACCCTACTGTTGGGTGTTAATCTCTGAGGACCAATAGTTATTACCATTATTACCAATTACTGTTAATATTTAGTGAGTGTTTGTGTCTGTGTTGCAGGTGGATCTGCTGCGTGGCGGTGCTCTGCATGATCGTCCTGGTGTTGGCCTTCAACATCCTTGGACTGATGTGTGGCATCTGCGGCTATGACAAGCAAGCTACACCTACAACCCGAGGATGTCTTTCCAACACTGGTGGCAACCTGCTAATGGCGTATGTGACCAACACCACGCTCACTGGGGATGAGTTAAAGCTATCAAGCCAATAATGAGTGCAGTCCATTTAAATGACTCACTGAGCCACTAATTATAGTTTATTTACTGAGACTGATTTATTGAGTCTCTACCAATTTAAATTCATATTCAGGATGTGTGTTATGGAAAAGTGAGCCAACAATTTCAAAGTCTGTTAATGGAAAACGTCATGTCTCCCTCTCTCTTTCAGCGGGGTGGGCTTCTCCTTTATCTTTGCCTGGGTGCTGATGGGCATCGTATGCACCTTGTTTGTTGTTGGTGGGAACATGGAGAAGCTGGTGTGTGAGCCGCTGGCTAACCGACAAATTTTCAAGGTGTTGCGTACAAACTCGCCTTTTTCCCCTCCGCCTCCTCTCGTGTTTATGTTGGACAGACGTTTATCTGAGCTGGATATTATCACATACCAACACTGCTGCTCTGTGCTGATGAATATGTGTGTGTTTGTAGATTATAGACACCCCGTTCCTGGTTCATCCTGCCAAGAGGAACTTCCTTCCTGGGCTGCTGTTTCAGAATCCAAACATCGAGTTGACTTTGGGAAGCATGTACAGGTAATGTGCCACAATTAGACATGAAATATTTTGCTTGTAATTGATGTTGTACTTTTGTCATCATGCTGGTTTTGTTTTGTAGGGAGTGCCACGAGAACAACGGTCTGTATCACGCTCTGCAGCTGGAAACCATGTTCAACATCAACTCCTTCCTCAACAGAACTGTGGTGTGTTAATGTGTCGACCACCACACAGTGTCTTAACTCATCCCATGTTTCCTTTCTGCCACTGTTACTGTTAGTGTCATTACACTTACTGTATGTGCTGTACGCTTCCTGTAGCTGACACATTGTGAATAAGTCAGATTCTGGTTTGGGTAAAGATCATCTCACTGGAATAAGAATTGAAAAAATGTTGATGTGTTTATTTCACCACAGTACAACAAGGATTTGGCCAACGTGTTTGAGAGCGTGCAAGTGGACTTACAGGACATCACACTGCTGGAGCAGGCTGGCAGAGACAACCTCATCAACTTTGCCAACTCTGGGATTGGACAGATTAACTATGAGGCCTACCTGATGCAGGTAATTTGTGTGATGTCAGGGTAAACCTCTATTCGCACAGTGCTGAAAACCATATTAACGCAGCTTCATGTATGAATGTTTTGCTTCAGGTAAATAAGGGAGTCACTCTTGTGGATCTGTTGTCCTTCTCTACTGACCTGGAGGCTCAGGCAGACCAACTGGTGAGTCTCATCATCGCTGTACCTGTACAGCAACAAGTTACAACAACGACCTGGCAGCTATTCTCGAGGTCACAAAGACATGAGCGTAGGCAGTAGCTACGTCAAAACCTGGTCGTCTGTCTATGCCCAAACTGAACCATCTCCATTTGTTATTTGTGTCTGTGTGTGTGTATGCAGCCCCGTGGCGCCCTGGAGAACGCACTGAAAGGACACGCCAGCAGTATCAGACAGATTCACAGAGAGCAGGTGGTGCCCTTGGAGCAAGCAATGGTGATCACCTCTCCCACCACGACGAACACACACAATCCTAAAGATCAGCACAATTAAATAAATTTACGTTTGATGCTGGACTCTTACATAATATCAATAATTAGGGTTATCGTAACAACTGGCTGCGATTACTAGCAGCTAACATAACATGAATACTGTCCATAGTATTTCTTCTGCAGATGTTCCGTTCTCTCACTTCTTTCCGCTTCTGTCTTTTCTTTCATCAAATGGTGACAGAAATATGTCAGAGCGCGGGTAAGCCGCTGTTGACGCACAGCACAGTGGTGGTGTTTTCTGTTTTTGCATGTGTTTGAATAGCAACGTAGTACATGTTGTGGCACCAGTGACGTGATGTGATGGCGTCTTTGTAATAAGGTCTCCGACATTGTAACACTTTGTTTGCTAAAAGTTTTTTTTTGTTTTCCACACAGAGTACCCTGAGCCAGAGTATCAGACTGCTGCAGAGGATGTCCAGCGACCTGCCGGTAAGTAATATTAAAAAAAACAATGTTAATACTGTGTGTTAACACACTTACACATGTAATTAATACACACCCAAGTACAAGTGTCCCCCTCTCTCTCTCTCTCTCTCAGGTGAAAGTTACTAATATCCTGAGTGCCATTGATGCAGCAGAGTACCTCATCACTCATAATGCCTCCCATGTGGTGAAACAGGTAGAAAACGTTTAGCACATGTGACCTTGTAAGGTGGCGTTTAGTAGGGCAACACGTGTCGATAGTTGTAAATATGTATTTCTATTCTTTTGTGTTATTAAAATAAAGTGAATACTATTCATGAAGAATGCTGTGATTTGTGCTTGGAAGCACAATGAAGCCTCCTAACCTTTCTATTGGTCTGCAGGGAACAAAGGGTTACACCCAGAGCTTGGTGGGATACTTCAAACAGTACACAGAGTGGGTCAAAAACTCTGTAAGTATTCTCCCTTTTTTTGTTTTTCCACTAAGATTACAAAATACTGTTCCATTTTTTTTGTAAAAGTAATTAATCATAATCAGTACACTGCTGTTTCAGCCAACTCTCATCTCTGTGACACACACCCGTCTATATTAGATATTAGATTTTTATGTATGTGCATATTGTACGTATTTATATATGTGTATCTTTCCCTCCAGTTGACTGCAGAGGTGGCTCAGTGTAAACCCATCAGTAACATTGTGGACAGCATGGAGATAGTAGGCTGCAGCTTCATAGTCGATTCAGTGGTAAGACACCGGATCACCGTGTGTGTGATTTATTTCAAAGCTGTATGTACAGCACATCAGTACACGTTCTCTACATGTATCAGGATTTTACGTATGAGCATCTTTCTGTGGGTTGAAGTCTGGAGATGGGACAAAGCCCGTTTTGAGGCAAAGCGAGAAGTTACAGTCCAAACTTTCTTTACCCACATCCCAGAGGAGTTGCAAAGTTATATATATATAGAGTCCCAGCAAGTCACAAACTGTGGTTGGAATAAACCACATTTTATTTTTATCAGTGCATGTGTTTATATTCCTGTATTTCCACATTTTATACTCTGTGTGCCTCGAAATGTGTTCATTTATTCTGCTTCAAGATTCTTTGTCACATACGCCTGATGTATGAATATGTAAAATCATTGTCTGTACATTGATTTTCAGAACACGTTCTGGTTTGGTCTGGGGGGTTGCTGCATCCTCCTGATACCCAGCATCACCCTCTCCATCAAACTGGCTAAATATTACAGAAGGATGGACACAGAGGACGTGTTTGAAGAGTGAGTCCGAACAGACACATCAACCTTTAGTCCTGCCGTAGTTTTCTAAATATTCTGTTACAGTAGCTTAAAGGGAAATTTATTAATCTTTTTCTTCTGTCTTACTCTCTGTCACTACTTCATCCCCTTTGATTCTCTTCTATCTCTCATGTATGTCATGTTTGTTCCGCTCTCTCCAGCTCCTCTTACCCGTGGCTCGTTGCACTTTGATGTTTATCTGGTTTTCTCTCCTCCTTTTGTCACCTTCCACATGGCCACACAATTTTCGGTACGGGATACTTTGTCTTCGGATCTCTTCTTTCTTCTCATCTCTTGAGGAGAGAAGCATGATTTCTCTTTGAATGGATTCTTATTTCATCATCGTCTCTCATTGTCTTTCTTTCCATCTGACGATTCCTTCACACTTGTTGCTTACACCAAAGTCCTCCCATTCTCCTTCTCACCCGTCCTCCCTCGCTCTTATGTTGCAGTATGGGTAGCACAGGTAATCAAGGTGAACAAGTGTGCCATGGGAACCTCGCTGTGGTCAGGTACGAGCCGTGCCCGCCAAGCGTGCATGCTGGCATGGAAGCGGTGTTAAGTGGTGGAGGAAATTCATTCACACAAATGAATGATATTTCCCTAAAGATGCTCAAAGTATTAAAAAAATCCCCACACGTGTGTATGCATGTGTTTGTGTGTACATATAGTTCCCCCTGTTACGACACTCTGACTCTGTTCCCTCGGGCCTCTGCTCCTCCAAGCTGCTCCGACTGGTGACCCAAAGTTACGCTGTCTTTGCTGAAGAGGTATTTTCAAATATAACCGTCCACTAATCCACTTCTGACTTCTGAAGGAACTATCTAACAACAACCAGCCACTGAATCCATCAGTCTGACTTTACCTAGGTGACTAACTGATGTTTCATCTTTCATCTTATCCTCTGCTTCATCGTCATTATGCTTCAACCTTCATCATCATCTTTATCGGTCTTTCAACGGCTCGCGTTCATTCAATTAACTCTGTGGGGAGAGATATCCCTTCAATCAGCAATTTTGTGGTAATCACATGTCAAAATGTGTGTATCCCTAATACAAGCACACAAACGTGATAAAGTGAAGGCTCACCTCCTTTTGAACTTGTAATATAAAACATTTATCTCTTAAATAAACTGAAATACATTCAAACAAGCAAAATTAAGTTTATGCCATAGAACCATAAATGTTATTCTGTGGTCCATAATGTTTGAAATGGTCTGGTACTGTATGATTTTTGTCTGTAAATACCAGCTGATTGCTTTGGTAGCTAAATTAGACTGACGCTGATACCACAACAGGTATTTCTAAAGTAAAACCAAAGGTGCCACAGTGTCGTCTGTCTCCTAATGGTTTGACACTGTAAACATTATTTTGCATATTCTCCATTTTCACATCTTGAATTTGTATTTTCCTTATTCATATACGATAATTGATAATACATCTCCATCAATTAAGAAATAGTCTCATGTTACTATTTTTATTTGCCTTTGACTCAAATTAATTATAAAAATAACAGCTGATATTTCTTTCTCTTTTTCCACAGCGGACAAGAAAACTGGAACTGAGGTTTTCCTTGAGGTAAATCCTGTTATTGATCTTTTACCTTTCTGTAATACGATACAATTCGATACGATGCGATGAGATGCAATACAATTTGATACGCTACGATGCGATACGATACGATGCGATACGATACGATACGATACGATACGATACGATGTGACCTAACACCTAATCGGATAGCATACAGCCTAATACAGCCATACTCAACAGTCTAAAAAATTGCCTTTTGTTCTGACCACCTCTCTTCTTTTCCACAATCACAGAACTTTCCAGTTTTCCTATTCAGACCTTGTAACACTTCCATGGACAAAGGGCACGATGACAACAACCAGGAAGTGTATGCCTAGGGTGTCCTATCCCTACAGGTTACCAGGACCTCTAATCAGCTAACTGTCATTTATTTCTCATATACACCAACGTGTGGTCGCAGCAGCACCACAATCCTCCTCGTGTTTGATACTGCACATTATCACATCAGAGCGATGTTTCTGCATAGTTTTACCTGTAGATGATCAATTTGTACTTTAACTGTTTTAACAAGGTGACAACAAGTGTACATTTTTTATGCTTTCAAAACTTTTGAAAGTTTTATATATTTTTGTGTCTGTTTTATAACATGTAAGTAGTTTCTTTATAGGAGTAGGCTTTTTCTGTTTTTTTTCGGGGTTGTGGATATTTGTAATGTAGCTTGCATCATTTTGGCTCAACAAGTCATTTTTTACAGCATAGTTTGCATTTTGGGAAATAATGTTTTTTGATGAGTGTTAGAAGAGAAGATTGATACAACTCCCACAGCTGTATGTTTAATACGATCAGCTGGTTAGTGTATTTAAAAATAAAAGCAACCATAGCAGCCCTGCATCAGCATGTTTCAGAAATTTCAACCTCCTGGTGGCGTTAGCAGATGTCCAAAGTTTCTAGTTTTTCTTGCTTTGTTTTCTATGTGGATTAAACATATATAAAGATATATGTTGTGAATGAGACTTAGAGCTTTGCTCTATTTGGGCAAAGACGGGTTCGGTATTTGTGCAAAGCTTAAAGTTAATTGACTTTATGGGACAATGATTCCTGTTTCAAGCACAGCTACAATTAGTGTGTGTTTTTGAATGTCGGGCTTACTCTCAGCACTAAATTAAATTGTTTCCCAAAATGTGAGACTTTTCAAACTTTTTATTGTTCTGATTTTTCTGTTCAGAGCAAAATGTTAATACAAGGTTTTAAGACAGCTAATAAACACAATATTGTGTCTTAGGCATTTCTCGCCAGACCATTAGTGAAGCTCTAGTGCTTGTGTTGTCAGAGGATTATGTTTTTCTTCACCATGTTGTGGTTTGGGTACTAAAACTCTGGATTTGGTGATGAGGGTACAAATCTACGAATAAAAACCTCACTGTAGTAAGTGTCTGCTGTGTTTTCTTCCATATTCAGACACATACACTAAAGCTAAAATATGAGGAATAACAAATCTCTAGTTGCTTTTTTGTGATTTTAATAAAACCCAAACATGTTGTTTGATTTATGCACTTTCCAACTTGACGTAATCTGTGAGCCACAGAATTTAGATCTTCTTGGGGTTTGCAGGAGCAGTGGGTGGAGGTTTGGCATTAGATGAGGTGGCATGACGCTGTTGCATCCTATCAGAAGAGGCCTACTCTAACTTAACATCTTTTGCAGACACACACATCATTTTGACTTTCCATTGACATTCCCAGTATCTCGGACAGGGGAAACTTTTGTCCTTTGCCACAAGATTCATGGTTCTAATGTGTTGAATGCATGCATTTGTGAAAAATAGTCCCTAGAGAATCAAAACCTTTTATTCATAAAAACAAAAGACATAAAATGTTTAGTCATAGGTGATCTGTAGAAGTTTTGTTGAGTAAGATTTTCCACCTCCACCCAGTCTTTATGCTAAACTAATCATTCCCCGGTCCATTGTCTTTGTAAACACTGGTTAATGTTAATGTCAGTAGCACAAGTAAAGAAGCTTAATAAAGTCAGAGACATTGGCCACAATAAGGTTTTAGTAAATAATTAATCAAAGCTCATATTTTAATTGAGATAATGTGTTTAGATATTACTGGTTAAATAAGAATGAAATCTTAATAAAATACAATGTCTTTTATTATTTCCACAGGTTTATTTGATCATCTGTACATCAGAATATTGTCATTAAATTATCATAGCAACTAAAATACAAACTTCAGCTGCCAGAGGAAGTAAACCATTACTCAGCTGAGCCACAGAAGAACAAAGCTTAAGGTTAACAATGCCTGTATGGTTCTAATGTAGGTGTTTTCAAACCACTGTATTTTTAAAACATGACCATGCATTTGTGCATGTAACTTGGGATATGCAGAAATACTGAAATATTCAAACTCAAGACTGCATGTTTCTCAATGTTGCATCATTCCACCGAATGGAAACTGATACGATTTCTCGAACATTCAGCCATAATCTCACACCTGTGTAAGTAAATCGTTTTTCAAACAATGTGCTTTTAAAGACAATATATTACAAGAACACTGTTCAACTTTCAGCTCTAATAACATCAGGCTGTGATTTGGCTCTGGACCTTCAATCTTCTCTTCCTCTCCCCCCTCATCAATGGTCAAAGAACCTCTTATGTGCGAATATATAAAGTCTCACAACTCGTTTGCAGAACATTTGGCTTCCTGTGTGTAAGCTCCATCATCCTCCCCCTCCTTTGCTCCAACAGACATGTTGACTGCTTCTCCTCACCCCGCTCCCTCAGTTTATGTTCGCCCCCCCATCTCATCCATCATTTTTCCAAGCCTGATGTGGCCGCAGAGTGTGTGTGTGTGGTGTGTGAGGGAGGGTTCAGTGCTGGAGGAGGAGTCCTTCTGGTCACCTGAATAATACCTTCTTTGTGAGCTCCAGTCTTAAAAAGTCCCACTCTGGAGCTTTCTGCCCTTGCACACCTTAACCCTCTGCACGGACACAACCCGTACCTATATCCGTCCATCATTTTTTCGCCTAACACCAACATGATCGTCAGGATTAGAGTGTTACTGTTTCTGGCAGCAACTGTTTACGCGTCAAGCGCTCAGACCAGCAATGACAACAAGCAGCAGCAGCAGCAACAAAGCAGCCTCTTGGATGAGCCCATCACATTCAAAACCAAGACCAAGGACTCCTGTGTTATGGGGCTGTCTGCAGTTGGGAACTATACTCGCCTGCGTGTCTCCTGCAATAGTCAGGCCCCGGGACGCTACTACTGTGATTTCCAGGGAAAACCAAGCCTGTGTCGTGCCTACAGCCTCAACCCTCGTCACTACTTCACCCAAATGATGTGGGAATTGAGGAAGCTGAAACACGCCTGCCAGGGAGACAAAATCTACCGCCCTCACATGTGTAAGAAATACCCCGATGAGGCCCAGATGACCTTCTTGGCCTCACGGCCCAAGACCACCATCGCCAAGCCCTCTAAGCCCATTGCTACTCCCAAATCTGCCAAGCCCCAGCCGGGCAAGGGCCCCCCGATGAAGAAAACTCCGCTCAAGCCTGCGAAGACCACTCATCGTCCCACAGAGCAGCCGGACTCCACAGCTTCCCGCCTTGCCTCTGAGTACTGCTGGAAGAGCCTTCACAACGTCTGCACCTACTTCATCAGCTGGTTCCAGGAGTGAAGCTGTAGACACAGGTGAGCAGGAAGGGGAAAGAGGGATGTTTAAAGAGGACGTTTAAGGCCAGGTTTGAAGCAAAAGGCAGACAGTTGAAATAAAGTTAAATAAAAGGCACAAATTAGTGTGTCTAATTGATATAAACACAGAGTCCATGTAAAGTTTCAATGTAAGAAATGTATGTTATTCATGTTTTTGATGACACACTCTCAGTAGAATCATCTCCAAATAAAGGTTGGTCTCTAACTTGAAGTACTTTATATCTGTGCAGCCCGACCATTGGTATAGACACAAATGTTTTCTTACACAACATTTAAAAAAACCTTATTTTTTGTTATTGCAGGACGGAAACACCAGTGGCTAACCAAGTTGGGTCTAACTCTATCTATCGGTAACCTATTGAGGATCTGTGTCTGAACCACTGGAGTTGCTTCTTCGTCTTGTGCAGTCCAATTTCTCACACTGCAGCATCTTTAAGGGCTGAGTCAAAACCCCTCAACCCTACGCCTGTGTACGGTTAGCTGGTGACTGCTTGTAGTGTATTTGTCATATTTGAATCTGTAAAACACACAGCAGAGCAAAAGGAAACAACGGCATGCCTGTCATATTTGTGTACGATGTAGAATTTCCTTCCTCGTGTCACACAATTGTTGAAACATTTATTCCAGGAATGTAACATAATAATAAAGAGAATAAAGTTGGGACAACCTCTACTAACCCCTACTGTGTTTCGTCTAGTGACTTGAAACAAACAGCAAGTGTTCACACTCATTTACTCAAGGGAGTCCTTGTTTCTTCTCATAACAACATATCTGCTGCCTGGGGAAGTTGTTAATGTACAGACACGCTCAGAGTGGACTCAGACTGCGGTAAAGATAATACAGCTCAGTCTGAGCAGAGTTAAACACTTCCTTGTGTGGGCTGCTGAATCGAGTCTTAAGAGCTACCGTGTGCAGGAACAGAGGAGGTCTGTGTAGAGGCCAAAGAGTGGAAACAAATGGGGCGGCAGCCTCAGTGTTCCCAACATACACAGAAACAGGTCAAGTGCTGCCAATCACTACAGTCAGTCATCGGTTTACTCCTGTCACTCGAGCCATTTGTGCAACTTAATGTCTTAACAAAATGTTAATCTGGCTTTACAAAGTCAGCAGCAAAACATAACTCAAACACACACACATATTTTAAATCACAGCATGAATCCTGATGTTTCCAAATGTGCCAAAAATGTTGGAAAATTTTGTTACAACAAGCTGATACATGCGTATGAAAACATATGATATAGTCTGAAAAAGCATTGAAACTAGTTCAAAGGAAACAAAAAGATTAATAGAATTAATACATGAAATCACCTTTTACACATGTATAGACATTTGTAGGGTTTGCACTGGCAACTGCATGCAAATGTGAAATGTGATCAAACTTTTCATATTCAGCAGAAAGTATAATTTAAAATACTGAAAAAAAAATTCTGAAAGTGAATATTTTACTATTACTTTACTGAGGTTACACTCTAGTGGCTAATAAAAGTTAATGTGTAGGACACATACGTAAGAAACACAAAATATGTTGATACATCTGTTGTGCAAATAGACACAGTGGCTCGGTGGATTGGTCTCTTTAAAAAGATCAAACCAAAGAGTTAAAAAGTTAAAAATATCACTCACGATCATTTACTTAACCACATGATGGTGCTGCTGAGCAGAGAAGGAAATTACTTGTTGCTTCCTCTTTCTCCAGACTTGACACAATTGACTCAATGGATTTCCTTACCCATATACCCAAGGTTGGCCTTTACTCTAATCTTAGCCCTAGAACATAGGGTTTGAACACTTTGATAGTGTGTTATCATGTCCTCACTTTCTAAAACTTCTGAGCTATAAAACTCAAAGCACACACACACTGAGGATTAAAACATTGTACTGTCTTGCTCTCCTTCACTGGAGATTTAACAAAGACCTTAAAATGTGATTACCACACACGCACACACACACACACACACACACACACACACACACACACACACACTGACTCACTCAGCTTCCCTGCTACTGTTTAGTTATGGTGCGTCCTCTACTACTACTTCCCCAATAAGATGCTGTAACTTGTACGATTGTTGGACATGTGTCAGCTGGAGCCCCTCATGCACAACAGAAGCGTATATTTCAATAGGTAAAGTTTTTGAAGCGTGGGTGGCCTTTCTCTTACTTTTTGAAGCAGATCAGAGCTGGTCTTCCTCTTTCTATCGCCCCCTGTTTCCAATGAAAATCCAGTTTAGAAATGTAATCTTCCATTTTTCTGAGTTTACTGTCCCGCCACGCAGAGAACGCAGAGACGCGCACCTGCGACGCGTTGTGCCCATGGAGCTCGGCACTGCCCCCTATCAGTGCAGCTCGGTACTGCCTCACCCTCATTGCCACAGCACATTTATGACCGACCCAAAACACTAAATATGTCACACACATTCATAGAATATATTAGACAGCACGTGGAGCGTCAGCATGTGTGGCACGTGTCATCAAACATGTATATTGGTGATTTAAGAGAAACAGCAATGAAAGTGAAGACAGCTGCAGCATCACCTGTGAAGAAGAACCACAGCATGTCGTGATGTCCAGAGGATCTAGACAATTAGTTACTTCGTCTCTAAACGAGCAGACTGTGTTGTTTCCCATATATTTTACTGAGAGTCTCCTCGTGGCTAGAAACAGCCCCCAGGATGTGTTTAAGTTATATAATCTGTCATGTTAGAGCTCTTTAGATTAACATGACACCGTGTGCAGACGCGCGGAGCCATCATCAGTCTACATTTACAGTCTCTTTGATCTGAGCCTGTGGAGGGCTGTGCAGAGGGCGGGGGTGGTGCAGTTGGGACACGTCCGGTCAAGCTAGGAGTAACCCACACATTCTTCTCTACCCCCCCCCCAAAAAACGGATTTGTTCAACGGATTTGCTGGAAGGTGTCGGTGTGTTTTGGGTGGGAAAGGTGGGCGTGCCTTAGTATGAAAGCCATGTGCGGGGGGCACAGAGAGGCACAAGAGACAGCGTTACGCACAGCAGCACCTGTCATTTTCAGTACGTTACACTCTGCGTTAGTTATTTATGCACTGTACTGGATGTTTCGTTTTATACAGAGTAATCACCTTAGAATAAAAACGTATTATTGTTGCGTAACAACTAAAAAACTCCTATTTGTAATATTGGAACCATAATCTGCTCCTCTGCCATCCTCTGTGCCTTCAGGTGATACCTCATCAGGTGATACCTCATCATCGACCACGCGACATGCTGCTGCTCAGGACCTGCGCTTTGTGCCTGTTGTTGTTGGTCTTCCTCGGACAGCAGGTCTCCGTGTCCTGCGGTGCTGGCAGTACGAAGCGTGGAGCCCAGTCCACCAGGGGGAAGTTCTCCATCAAGGGTCAGGTGCAGTGCACGTGGGGGGCGAGAGACGTCGGGGACACGGTGATGCTGTCGGTCAAATGCGAAAACCCGGAGACGCGCGGCTCCACCCGGACGTGCCAGTACGTCGCCAAACCTCAGAGCTGCCCGGGATACCTGTCCGACAACAGGGGCTTCTGGAAACAGGTGGCTCGCGCGCTCAGTAAGCTCCAAGGAAAAGTGTGCAAGCACGAGCACGCGCTGGTAAGGGCTGGCATGTGTAAGCGCGCGCCCCGTGACGCGCACTTCAAGCTGGACACGGTTGGCTCTGTGACCTCAGCTGCCGCCGGACACCGCGGGAGCCCCCCGCCCTCGCCAGCCCGCTCCACCCCCGCCGCGCCGACGGCCTGCACGGGGCGCGCGGACCACCGGAAAACAGCAGAGGAATACTGCAGCAGCGCGTGGGCCAGTGTGTGCTCCTTCGTTTTCTCCATGCTGCAGAGTCACTGTTAACCTCAGGTACCGGCAGGACTGACGCGATTCAAGAGAGTTAAACTGTGCAAAAGCAGCATCGTTAATTTTCAATCAGATATTTGTTCACAGTTTACAGAAGTGAACCATCATAGGTGCTTTTTTTAAAAAGAAAAAAGTAGTAACTCAGATATTGTAGGTACTTAAAGACCTAATTAACTTGGGGAAGTTCCATTATATTTCCACTGAACAATATTTCAAAGGTGAATCTGAATTATTTTGGTTACGTTTCAGATAAACCATTCATTTGAAATGTGATATGATTATAAAAATAGATCTATTGTTACATATTAAAACCCACCCTAAAATGCTATCTACAATCATGTACCAGTAATTATGGAATAAGTAAAATATAAAAGTAGTATTTACTGAAGAATGCATTTTTGAACGTTTGAATAGTTTATTCTTACAGAGCTGCTTTAGCTTTTAGCTCTTCTCAGTTTGTCACCTGCCAGTGTGCTGCAAATTTCCTTCTGTGGTTCAATAAAGTTTTATCTTACCTTATCTCGTTTTGTCGATTTCACTCGAGCCTTTGCTGATGTCATTAGCTGAGACATACTTTTACTCCAACTTGTAAAACTTCACTAAAAAAGTCTTCACTAGAGACCAGGACAATACAATGATCTGCACATTAATCATTAAGTTTGTGGTTAGAATTTTCTAGCCACATTATTTGAGGTAAACACTGTTAACTCACTGAGCTGTGTGCGCACGTGTATGTAATCCCTGAACAAGTGCAACCCCATGTGGATTTTTTTGTCTTCCTGTTTGTTCTTGACCTTTTGTCACCTCTGACCTGCAGCTCTTTATTCCCCTGACAGACACTTGGAATACAACTGGAGCGTGGTTTCCACCTTTTAACGGAGGCCTGCTTTATTTAATGTCACCAAAGGGATTTTCATTGACACGTTGCTTTATTGACTCCTTCTCCAGAGCTCCAGGATACATTCCAGCGCCGCCAGATACTCATGGGGGACGTAGTTAGGGGTTAGAGGTCAAGGGTGAAGAAGGAAACAAGGCTTAAATCTAACTGTCTGTTTAGTGTGGATCAACCACTTCCTCCAGCACCTATAACATGTCACAATGTGGGTTTGTTTCCAGCAGGGTTTGGTCAACAGATAATGTCAATGTTTGTGTTATTCTCATTGATACAGTAATGTGTAAGCATCCACTAAGGCTGTAGCTGACTGTGTTTAGAGGAAACGGAGCACGTTTTCTCACTGTCTCTCCTACAAGACATTCATAGAGCTCCACTTAGATATACACACCAAAAGTGACATAGAGTTCAATAGTCTGTGCACTGTAAAAGCTATTAATGACGTAACGTCTCCCTCTTTCATCTTTTCATTTAACATCTTAAAAAAACACAGAAAGCCACCCAAACATCATGCAGCCCCACCCCCATGACAAGTGTGACATGTAAAATTGGCGGAGCGCCCCTTTAATCTTTTACTGTAAAGCTCTCAGTGATGTGTGAAGCATGCAGACTAGCAGGCCTTAAACTGTCATTAGCTCCTGTAATAGCCTCATAATGTGAAGTAATCCCTGAAGGAAACACATCGTTGTTAATAGTTGTGTGATGTTGTGTCATGTTTAACTATGTGCGTCCGTTTCATATCAGGTACAGTAAATGCATGTCTCATCTTGTTTCTTTTCCCTACAAAGCACCAGTACTCATTTTCAAGCTCTTTGAGGTTTGTAAGGAAAAGCCTGGTTACACAAACAGCGGATCTACCTTTGACAAAGTTCTCTGTCTACTCTTTGGTCTAATCTGTGCTTGAAGACACAACGATTTAGACATGAATGAAACAGGTGCAAACACATTTCCAGGCCTAAAGGTTTGTATGATAGCTCTTTGTGTGTTCTTCCCCTAAAGCTCTTTAAATGTGTAGAATTTAATGTCACAGCAGCTTGTCTCTGCAGGATCTGTGGCACAATAGGGGAGACAATTAGGTGCAACCAGATATGAAATATATATAAGTGGATGCTTACACATTATTGTATAATGTTACTATAAGATATTTCCATCCAACACCTCTAAATCTGTGGCTTCCATCTATTTTGACCTCAGTAAATGAAGCAGTGTGCAGCTGCAACCCACTGTCATCAGGTCCACATATGAATTCAGTGTCACTGAGGCATGTAGTGGATTAAATAGTTTGATTCAAAGGACCTGACACTGAAACCAGCCTGTCAGTAACTTGGGCTTTATGGCTTTGTGACAACTCCCAGCAGCAGATTAATCCTCAAACTATGGATTTGTGGACATGGACTTATGTCAGGTGATGAAAGCATTTGAGGAAAATCTGACTTAAGCTCATTCATGCAACACTTTGCAGAGCCAACATAAAACACTGACGTTTTTTTTTTTTTGCTCTAGTACAGTTGAACACAAATGTTTTCCTTTTTGCTTGGGAAGTTTCTGAATTGTGCTGGAAGATAAACACACTGTTCTCATTTGATGTTTTTATGCTGATGGTGGTGTTAACTTACACATGACTTCAGAGGTTCCCAAGGGTTTTTAATTACTGCAGGTTTAGATATGATGCCTGTTAAAGCCTCAGAATACGATTCGCAGCATTTTCTTATCAGGCAATTGTGTGTCACATGCAACTCACCATATGGACCTGTTTCTTTTACATTTTTAATTCTCACCCACTCAAACAAGCTGCAGTAGTGGGTTTTCATGGCTCTTCTTTTAGTTTGATGTTGGTAACTATGCTTCTACAAGTTTAGAAGTTATGAACACAATTCCATCCATCTATCAATTGTGCTTTTCCTGTTAAGAGAAAGTGGGGATGCTGGAGCTGAGACTGTTACAGACAAGGACATGAAATGTGTTCAGTCCTGGTAACTAACAACTAAAAGCAATAATAAGGAAATGTTTCAGGAAATTACAGGGCACCTGTCACTGATAAATTCTCTGTTGACTGAAAGTGCAGTGAAGTAGAGGAGAAGGGAGAGAACATCAAGTCCACCAAACACTACCTATAAATCTCACCGCATAGCACACAACCACATAGCAGCCACTGGGGAGGAGTCAGAGGTATTGTTCTTCCTGTGGCTCGAGGTGGTCTGACCCCACACCCTACTGTTCAGACCTCGTTATTGGCTGTTTCTGTGGCAACAATCATCAGCAACTCGTTCAATGGAAAAAATAACATAAAGCTGTGTAATAGGACCTGCGATGATGAGCCCTCCTTCAACACAACACACTGAGTCAGAGTAAAACGTTTTTATGGGGTAATGGTGTTTACAAATAACCAGCAATGAAGAGTTAGTGCCGAGAATATCTATCCAATACAGATACAGCGGTGAAAACGTTGTGTTTGTAATGCTGACAGCTTTGAAAAGATAAAATACCGAAGTTTATTTATCACCTAACATGTAGTCCAGCATGTGTAAAGTATTACTGTCATGTCGGTAAAATGTGTTATCCTAAATATGAAGACTATACACTAAATGTACTGTTACCTCACATCACAGTGGTAGCACTAGACCTAAGTTAAATGACGAGCTCAACTGTTAGTTAGTGCCCCCTAGTGTTTATGAGAGGTCAGTGCACGTTCAAAAGACAGAAAAACAGATCACTGACAGTTGAACTTCATCAAGTGAAACGTTTATTATTGCGTATTGTTTTGTCATACAAAGGGCAAACAAAAACAACTGCGGTCAGATACCTTGGATAAACAGTGGTTTTAGAGAAGATATTAGTCGACCAAAAGCTGCATTAATAAGAACATTAACAAAATGTTAGCTACCTTCAAATACAATATTTTGAATCATAGTTTAAAAGGCCTGATAGGTTTCTCTCACATAGGAAAAGCCCGCCTTTGTATTAGCTTGTTGTTTCTGTGAGCGACCCAAAGGGCCCACATAGAGGGGAGGCACTTCCGGTGTGGTTCCTGTTAGCGACTGTTGCCACAGTTACGCATCATCTCCACCGCAGAGCAGCAGTAAAGCGTTACGGTAATGACCGCTCGTGTCCCCCTGTAACACACAGAAACAGACATAGGAAAAGAGAGGAAGGCTTGTGTTGCTAGTGTTGAGTATAAATACGCGTCTGTGTACCTTGATCATTGAATTCAGGGAGCAGGCAAACAGCCTCCTGAACTCAGCTCGGATGTCCAACATGTCCACCTCACTACGAGTCACCATCACCCTGATCAGGGTATGGTCATCAGTACCTGCACCCTGAACCAAAAAAGCAGAACCACATAATAACACTAGCCCCCGTTAACGGATGTGACAGCATCTCAATTACGCGTTCAGACATTCTCATCAGTCCTACCTTCATGGAGTGGTACAGAGTCTCAGCAAAATACATTGGGACACTCCTGGCACACTTCACTTAAAAAAAAAAAAAGAGAGAGGTCAACAGTTGAAAAATCATCATAGCGCAGCATCCAGATTTACTATCCTTAAAGAACCTGAGCGTCATATCGTACCCACGGCAAGAAGCAGATGTTCCAGGTGTCCAGATGTTTCCCTCTTGATGCTCTCCTCAATCTCGAATCCAGACAGCTTCATGTAAGCATCGAATACTGAAACACGGATCTCAGAATTAGTCTGTAGAACAGTTACAGCAGCTTCTAACTCTCACTGCAATCTCCAGCTTTCGGACACAAACCTTTCCTAAGATGTTCAGCGCTGCGGTTTCCCAAGATGGTGATGAAGGTTTGTTCATCTGTGCCAAACTTCTGCTCTCCTGCCTTAAAAAGAGCCTGCAACCACAAAGAAACATCTGTATTGTAAAGGAGCACTTTTGTACATGAAATTGACTTTCTAGTATCTGTAACTACCGACACCTGTCACAAGGTTGTTTTTTTATTAAAGCAGATTAACTTTAAACTTTGCGCGTGTAGTTAAACACTGTTTTTTACTAAAGCATCAAATAAAATCCCTGACAAAGATAATGGCAAAGATAATACAAAATACAACACAGGGTTAAACAGCGTAACTTTAGTCCACTGTGTTATACTGATTGTGTTATTCCACCGTTTCTTTCTTTTTTAATATGTTTTACCTTAGAGTGTCCACTAGGTGTCATAAGATCACACAGAGTAGCTGCACAAACATGCCTTAGATCATGTGCATACACACACACCCGCATGACATTCACATCCTCACAGAAACACAAAGCCCTCCATTGATATTCTATCTGCTGACCAGGAACGACACAACAAACACACCTGAGCGTCACTTTCGATCAGTTCCTGTTGGAGCCCAGTTTGCCTGCTAGCCTGAGGAAAGAGAAAAATGATTGGACAAATGTTGAACAAAGCATTAGTTGGAGCAGAGAGAGCAGAACAGAGGAGAGGAGAAGTGAGCCTTACCTGGAGCAGAATAACCAGAAGTCTCTGGAAGTGACCTGAAGTATCATGGCAGACATCGTCCTCCAGGTTGTGTCCATACGCTGAGGGAAACATGCAAAAAAATGTTTGAAGTGTTACAGTGATTAAAAGGACATTAGTTTAGCTTTTAATGTATGTTATTTATTAGCTGATAAAGAAGAAAAAAGATTTTGTTATATAAGTTAAAGAGTCAAATTACGGCGTTACCCTGTTTATAAGCAGCGATGATGTCCTTCACCTGCTGTGCTTTTCTGGAGGAGAGGATCTCCACCAGCGGTTTCTCATGGGTTCCTGCCCCCTTTGGTCAAAGGAGAAAAGACACAGACACGATGTTTAATGTTGTGGAGACTCTTGATCAGTCTCGCCTCATGAAATAGCATCACCTACCTTGATGGCTTTGTAGAGAGTTTCGGCGTCGTAAGGGATGGGAGCGGTCATTAGACCCACAATCAGAGTCTCAAATTTGCCAGTCAGTTCTCCCTGCAGGTCCTTTATCAGATCCTGTCATAGGGATACAGCACGTTCTTTAATTAGCAGGAGAGAGATTTCTCATGATACTGACTGTGTCTTGCCTCAACCTGAACATTCTGAACAGTGTCGCACACAGTGTACATTTCTAAATTACCAAAAACATTTAGGGGGGTGATTATAGTATTTGAGATTCTGTTTGCTATTAGCACCAGTTAAATGAGCTAATACCAGCAAACTTCAGTACTGTCTTCCACATTATGTTTGTTAAATTAAGAGGATAAAACAGCTGAAGACACTACACAGCTAAATCCTATGTGTCCAAATGTTGGACTGCTAGTGTATGTTCACTTCCATTGTAAAATCATCCATGACATGCTACAAGTATGCAAACAGGAGCAAAAACCAGTTTACTGTTGTTTTTCATTACTTTCGTTCCTACATCAATGTACAGTATGGACACAAAAAGGCCAAACAAGCCACACAGGAACATACAGTGGATCTAAATGTAAAGTCTGGCATTTAAACTGTAAAGATAATCTGATTCCTTGGAGATAAACGTGGGAGACAGTGTGATGTGGCCTGCATGAGGCTACAGTTTCAGCTTATTCCAACTGTTATTTAGATGTTACAATCTATAGTGACATTTTCCAGATTGAGATCTTCACATGCATTGATGTAATGTGTGCTCATGTTGTCTAACAGCTGTTTGCAATGTGGTCAAACCTTTCCAAACAGAGTTTTGTATGCAGCCTTGATGTCCTGCCTCTGAGCATTGCTGCGGGCAATCACCAGCTTCAGGATTGCTTCCTCATCCGTCCCTACAGCAACAAGCACCATGGTTACACGTTTGCTACTGCTAGTCTCACATGACATAAGTATTACAATGAGCACGCTCTGTCTAGGCAGTTGTGTTGATCACACAATAAGTATTTTACCCACATAATTACAGCCTACAGTCAATGAGGTTACTCATAGTGGTGCATCTCAAGTTTCTGCTCTTGTGTTTGCGACTGGATGGAGCCGCACACACAGCAGCGATTACTACAGTATAGTATGTTCTCTTATTGGTCTGTTGGTGTGTGTGTGTGCGCTACTGACTAATACGCCTTCAATGTATCAGATGACACTGTGCCAACAGCAAATATTTGCACAAGCACATAAGCAACACACAAGTATCTTACCCAGTCCTTTCATGGCTTTGTGCAGGGCCTCAGCATCTGCATTGGCATTGAAGTTTCCACTGGCTTTTACGGTTCCCCTGCTGGCCTGCAACAAAGGAGGAGGGTTGGAGGATTATTGTGATGTTTAACTTTCTAAAATACAGAGTTTATCTAGAGGTCATCAGGCGACTTAGAAAACGATAAGCTGGACTGTCTGGTTTTTCTTGATGCTTGGAGCACAAAAGCATAATCAGGCATTTAATTCAATCAGTCAGGAGTGAAGATAAATAGGTGTGGATGTTTTATTACTTGCTATGTGATTAGCAATAATGTAATATTTACCTTTCCTACACTTTTCTCTTAAAGCAGTAGTAGTAGTTTATTTCAATCATATGCACGTTTACCATAAATACAAATCACATTTGTATTATTTTGTTTGAAAAGTTACTTTAAATAATTCACAAAAAACAAACAAATAAACTAAGCAAAAATCGATCAGTTTACATTATTTTAAGTTTTACTTTCTTTTATTTCTTCTGTCAAACCATTCCATAATTTAACATAAAGAGCTTTATATCTGCCCAGTCTCCAAAATTATGCATAGAAACTGCATACAATGATTCCAGAATTAAGTACATACACTCAACACTACCCCTTCTTCTCCTACTAAAATTATGGAATAATAAAAGGATAGATAAAGATTAACACTGGCTGATGCTGAGGATGGTAAGAATGTAAAAAAATGCACACAGTTCAAATTTAGTAAAGACAATACTCACTAAAGACAACAATACTTTTTCTAGACTCTCTTTAAAACTGTGACACATTAAAAAACTAAATTGGCCAGCTGGTTGCTTCTTATTTAGCCATGTTTAGAGCAGATAACCACAGGAATGTCTCCAGAATCCTGGGCTGGAAAATCTGGCGAAAAAACTGGTCTTTTTCTGCAAATGCCAACTGTGCACAAGCTTTCCTTTTAGATACACGCAATCAGCAGCACAAGCTGAACAAAATCTAATCAGCCAGTCGAACTGTCAGACAAACAAATGAACAGGGAGGTATTTGGACAGCAACACAATGCAGATCGTCTCCAATGGAATGGAGCAGTTGACTTCAGCTCCCATGACGTCCTGTTGAACGGGTTTAGACAAAGCCCAAGACCAGGGGATTCAGAAGCAGGTATGTCGACCATCCTTAAATTAACAATTCCTATACACAGACCATGACTGATCTTATCAAGCAACGGTTGTACCTATGGATTGTGGTTACCACGGAGATTGTATACAACCTATGTAGTCAAGCTTGTATGAAGGGAGGTCCTCTGTCATACCGTCAGACCAACAGTCACATTGAAAACATGGATGTGACTATTACTGTTTTTCTGGTCTCTTCTAACTTTTCTGCCATGTTTGCGTCACTAAAAGCAGAACAGCAACCGTTATTATTTCAGAAGCCACTGTTTGACCTCGTGGCCTTAACTTCGACATACTGATAATGGAACTTTTAGTGAAGCAAGAGACAGCTTGTATCTTGACTTAGTTAACGTGAAAGTAAATGTTTACATAGTGTTTAAATACACACACTAACTTTTTTTTAACCTTTTAGAGAATTGAAATCTTGAATGCACTGTATTATGTGACGCTGCGCAGTGTGTGCTGTCCAAAACAAAACAGCCTTTATACCATCTTTAAAGCACAACTGATTTAAATCACAAAAATAAAGAAGTGCAGGAGAATGACAGAATGAACATCCAGATGTTTTTAGTTTCATGTCTCTTAAGATTATCCCGAGGATGGGGAACTGCTTGGATTTATGATCTTAGTATAACAAAAATCTTGGCTGCAGCACTGATCTGGAGCCCAAGTTTCCCTGATGAAGAGACACAAACAGCTCATTTATTTGGAGCAGTTTTCATATGACAGTAAAAGCAAATATGACCTGCAAGTGAGTGCTGCTCTAATGTACAGTTGGTTGCTGTGACACCCAGTGCAAAGGTGCGGCCCACCTTCTGGCCAACAATGGAGGTCTATAATACAGGTGGTTGGGTTACATCAGGCTTTAGCTACACAGTAAATCCTCCACTTAGCAGGATCGCTTGCAGTTATTGTAGGTCTTTTAACTAGCCAAGAAAAAACTTATTTTTCCTTTAGATTGAGTCAGATTTCAAGACTAGAGCATCACGACCATAACATTTTACAGTACCGTCTCCACCCTTCAGCAGCCACAGAGGTAATTCCCCTTTAAGAGAGGGTGGGTGGTTTTCAGCTGCAGACTGGATGTGGAAATGGGTGTTTTAAACACACAGAGAGGTGGAGAGACTCAAAGACTCACCCAGATGGAATACAGTCCACATGAGTCATACACTAAACTTCCCCAAAAGAAACCTCCTTACTTACACACAAACATTTGCCTTGTTATACTTGTGAGGACCATCATAGACTTAATGCCTCTTTTTAGGACTTGTTATACTTGTGAGGACCATCATAGACTTAATGCCTCTTTTTTAGGACTTATCCGTAACATCACAGCTAAATGGCCAAGCTAAAACCTAATTCTAACCTCTGCCTTGAAAACAAGCCCCTGGGTCTTCTTGAGACAGTAAGGAAGCATCACAGTGCAGATTCATCCTACCAACGTAGACATGTCCTCACTAGGATGGTTTTAAGGAAATGACAGCTGCCCTCACAAATATACCAATACAAGCCAGTGCACCCTTTGAACCTAATAAACTGCAAAGTTTACTTGCAAAAACATTAATGTGACATAGTTTCTGTTACACTAAACTTAATTAGGGAAACCTTGCACATATTTATCATTTAAAACTCATCCTGTGTTTATCTTAAACAGATGTACACTGCCCTTGAGTCAATATATAATATATCTTTTCTAATCTAATCGTTAAATAAATATCCACCTTTTTATGAATGTATGCCTGCCATTCATGTAAAATGTTAAGATTTCATAAAGTGGGATGAAAGTGGGCGTTGTCATATGGATAAGGGGATTTACTGAGTCATACATTTGCATAAATAACGGATTTTATTTGTTGAGGACCACCTGGATCAAGATTTTAGCTGTTTGGTAATATAAAATGAGTCGTGTGTCTTTTGGTTGGCAGCTGACATAACAGTGAACAGTGAAATTAAAATGACTCACCATTGTTACAGTCTTTAGGTGTAATTCGACGGAAGGAAGAATTTCTGTTGAAAAGAGAAGATTGTTTTGTGGAAGCAAGCATACACAAAAACAAAACTCACCAGTACCAGAGCTAAAGTTGTTTAGCTGAACTCGCTCAACTTGCTTTACTTGTCTACTATTATCGGTTTTAAGTAAGTCTCCTAACCAGCCTCAAGTCCCGGACTAGTCCTTAGTATCTGTAAAGTTCCGCGGAGCAGAAGTGTCTCTTATGTCCACAGGTGTCCCCTCACCTGCCTGATGCTGCTGGTTATTTCTTTAAAGTTTACAGCGATAAAAGAAGCGAGGAACTTACCGCTGAGCTGCAGCTGACAGAGGGAGATCGGTGAGCAGACGGAGAGACAACCGGAGAAGACCGAAGGGAGCGAGAGAAGAAAGACGGAGGGGCGAGACACACACGGAAAAGCCTCTCTGCAGCGCGCGTGAGCGTGCGGGTGCGCGTGCGAGCCACACCCTGGTTCGCAGCCACAACCGCAGCACTCTGGGAAATGTTGTTCTTGTTTTTACAATTTAATGACAGCAGAAGTTTTTTTCAGTTATAATATATGAACTTCTTTATTTAATTTGAAATATTAAGTAATTCTATAAAATGTACTTGTTCACCAAGAAACTGATGTTTGCACATTACTCTGACAGAGTAAACAAAATAACAAAACGAAACTGTGTACATTGGGAAGTAAAATCTAGATGTTTTTTAGGAAATGATACCAACCAGAATATTTACATTGCCGAGTTTTTGGCCACTGGGTCTATAAACCCTCTGAAACATTTAAGCCAACAACTGTCTATTCACACATTCAGCAGACACAGAGCAGCATAACAATAAGTTAGGTTTCAAGTCACCAGTCCAGTTTTCTCTTTTCATACCATCTCTGTTTTAGTCTCCACCAATGCCTAATGGAAATATCTCTTCTTTAGCTAGTAAATGCTTAATTGTGTTCTTCAGGTTGTAGTTTGGTTCTGTGCAGGTGACATAGGGTTTATAAGAGATTTATGCTTTCTAAAATCACCTGTCTGCTAAAGCTAGAAACAAAAGTGGAGTTGTTTGGTGATATTGATTAGATCAACTTTAAAGGTCAGTACAGATCAGAGCACTAAGGCTGAGCTGACAGGCAACAGGAATGTCTGATTACACACTGCTAAACTGAAATCCATTTACAAATTTTACACTTGAAATGTTGTTACAGCTGTAAAACTATCAGAGCAATACAGCTAAAATGAGTGAGCACACTAAGGATTTAATAAGCCACCTCCTGAACTTTTTATGGATGTACTAATATGTATTTGACACTAGATGGCATCGAACAGAAGCAGATGGTGTAAAATTGGAATCTATGCAAGGACATGAAGCTTTAAATAAAAAAATCAGGGTTAAGTTCCATACATTTGTAGTTATATGTCTAATGCTGTATATGTGTAATTAGACTAACTAGGCAAACAACTGGCAAAATAATATGGGTTTTGTTAGTAATGTTTTGACCATGAATGTGATCTATTGTGTCGCTGTGCCGTGGCATGTAAGGAATCTTCATGCCAAGTCAATAAGTGTAAATTTAAAGAGCAAGAGATCGATTTGAACAAAGAGACTCATCACCCAGAGGATAGAGAAGGAATTTGGGTTAAACATTCATCTACTTATCACCTTAATCGTATTATGAAACACTTCTCTTCTGATGGGAGTGGGATCTTTCTCCTATCCATAGGACACGAGTTCACTGATTAGTTGGAAGTGAATAAAAAGTATGTGAATTATGAACAACCTGAGTACCCCTTAGCAGTGACCTTTAGCTCTAAGAGAGAATGTATTCAAACCATTCCAGTAAAATGAAATCCCACAACAAACTATCAGATTTTTTTTTAATTCACTGTATGTGTACAGGCTTATTTAAATTGTAAATTCAATAAAAAGACTATATTATTTATTATTTTATTTATTATTTACTATTTATTTAATAAAATGTAATTAAAAAAATAAAGTGCCTGCTTGAGGTTACTCCTGCCAAAGGTGGTCCAACCAGTTACTTAAGAAACTGTTGCCATTACTGCTTACATCCTTCTGCATAGTTAATGTGTTCAATAAACACATTACTGTTTGTGTTTCATTTCAGCTTAGAAATACAGTACAGTGCCACTTGAGATTTGTGACTTTGGCAAAGATCAGATCAGACTTATGAATAAAAACCAATAAACAGTCCTGTTGTTTTCTTTACTGCAGCTGGGTAGAGTTTCAAGACAGACATCTCGATCATCTTATGTCTCTGAGCAAATTGTATTGGTGTGCACACAACACAAGAGCCTAAAAGACTCTCCTTGTTGACTGGTAGACGATATGTCCTGCGGCATCCAGTCTGCTGGTGAAGTACTATATGGTTTTCCTTATCTTCTGATAAGGAAAACCATATAATCACCCTATAATCACGAGGCACAGACATAAAGGCACAGATGTGTGCTGTTTTATCAGAAGTTTAAAATAGAGGAAGACATAATCACAAACAAGTACAACAATACTAAAATCTTTATCACACCAACAAGTCCATGTTCTGTTTAATATGTTTAATATATAATCCACATTTAAAATAGAAATAAAAACTGAAGTCATATAGTATCATATATATGAGAGAGTCATATATATGAGCTCTGGTCTTGCTTCTCCTTTCCCAAAGGTTTTGATAAAATAAATAATCGTGTATAAGTAGATAAAAAATAGATCAAAATAAAAACTTTTTGAAGGACCTCACTTCTGCTGAGCAAAAAACTGGCAACATATAAAGACGTGTATATAAAATACAAACAGTAAATATATATACAATAAACTCTGTTTATATTACAATCATCACACAGCAAGCTGTATCGATGCAAAACAAATTCTCTCTGGGATTAACAAAGATTTTGAATCTTGAATCCAGTGAAAGCAAGTACACATTATGCAGTCGTAGTGCCACCTGGTGGAAGGAAGAGTGGGACCATTAATTTATACTTTATACTTAATACCTTTATACAGTACATATTTATATAACTGACAGAGACATGCACCAACATGAACAATCACGTGCTTACCCAGAAATATTCTCGGAGAAACACTAATGTGAACAAGAAATGACACAAAACACAAAAAACTAACTAAATAAATAAATAAACAAACAGTGAACTCTTTAAAATGATGCCATTGTACAGTAGCATTGTTTTTGTTTTTAATTTATTTATCGAAATTGATCCAACCCAGGTCTCTTTGGTGAATGTACTCTGTTGCAGTGAGTGTAATTGTGTTAGTTCAACAAACGAGCGTGTCCTGACAAGATCTGCTGATGATGGCAAATAAAAAAAAACTCGAGAAGGGTTTGAATATTTCTCTTTACTATCAACAAAACAAAGCATTGCTTGCTGTGCAGCAAAACCCATCCATGTGTATTCACACCACAGATCTGGTTGTAAATTGTATGTAATATCCTGTACAAGACAGATCCAGATCAGTAAAAAAATATGTTATTTTAACACAGTTTGAACAACAGCAGGGTTGTCACTAGAGATGGGCAAATGAAGCCTTATGAAGCCTTTGAGGCTTCTTCCTGATTGTATCGAAAAAAGGTTCAAAGCTTCG
>JAUMHF010000001.1:5843046-5960356 GCA_032359275.1 Microctenopoma steveboyesi
GATAAAAAGACATAAAGTAGTGAAATAAAGTAGGAAAGACCAAAGGTGCCAGAAAATAATACACCACTGTCACAAAAAACCTTGTCAAATGTGGAGGGGCTATTGAGTATGTATATTTTAAAAATGTCAAAACATTCTCACATTGACACATTGATGTCCTGTACGTGAGAATATTTTTTATCTCACATCACTACTTTGTTCAGTTTTTTTAGATTATGTAAGGAATAGTTATAACCTTTCTGATTGAGTGTTTTTAGAAGAAGCTGCAGCCTGAACTAATAAATAGAGCTAAGAGTCTATGTGACAGTTTTATCATATGGACATTTAATGGTGGTTTGATTGTATCATAAATATTCACTCTAATAACTGCAGAATGGCTCCAGAAAGGACCAAAGACTACTGCATAAGGATGTTTTTCTAGCCAACCCACTGAATACTTGGGTTCCACATGTGTAAAAAGTGAAAATTGCTTTACCTCATATGCAGGTTGTGTACTGTAAAGGTTTATCCTTGTTGGTAGTTAACTCCCCTGCTTCGAGCCTAAGGTCATGCCTAGACTACCTACTTGGTAAAGGGTTAAGTGAGGGGAGCTCAATGGGATACTTGTGTTGTGGTTTCAGATAACTACTTTTTAATATTTCTGTATAGTGGTTGTGTTTGTATGATTACTTTCAATTCCATTTTATTGTGCCTATAAATGTACTTTTAGTGTAGTGCTGTCTTCTCCATATTCTTTATCAATAGTAGCCCTTAAACATAACTTGTTTTCCAATTGATATTGACCATCACTTGATCATTATCTCACACAAAGGTGAAACATAATGCCACAATGATATATTCCAGTGCTGGCTGAGTTTATAGGGAAATGCTTGATGCACTTAACACAATGAAAAGGGCCAAATTTAAGGCCTTGGTGAAAATATTGAACAAGCCGTACAGAATGGCCTCACACACATACTTGAATAGAAATAAGAGAGAAATAGAGCTCAATAAGGTTGAGACGAATAAAGCCTCGAACGTCATCAGTCACATGATCACGAAGGTTCGATACACGCTTCGAAACACTGCTTCAAACCAGTTTGCTTCATTAGAGTGAAACAGGCTTCGAAGCCTCGGTGTCAAACGGCCCATCTGTAGTTGTCACACTGGCACAGACAGTTCTAAAAAACTGTGCAGTTGTTGGTGATTTGGTCATCAAATAAATACGTATCCAGCATCTTGCTGGTGTCTATGAGCTTATATAGTGCATGTTGCCAAAACTAATTTGTTACAAATTTAAAATCCAGACTTTATATTTCCCAATATCCAACAACTGATATTAGCAGAAGTTGGTAAAAGCTGTTATACTTCCCTCCAGTACTGACAGAAGTTATTTGATGTTATTAATTTCCAAATGAAAATGTCAGATTATTATAAAGACAAAATTATAATTGCATTTTTTGCACAAACATGCATTTTATTAGGATACACGTGGAGCCCAGGCATTTCACAGGATCCACAATACCCGTTGTTCCTGTTGGAGATTCAAGAAGAACACCTCATAAAAGAGCAAAAGTAAAATGTCTTTTTCTTAGAAAGAAGTTACAGGGGAGCACGTTATATTTAGGTGTTTTATTCTCACAACCAGTGTGTGCATGCCGCCAAAAAGCATATTAGTGACATAATTTAATCAAATATTTACTTTAAACTTTTGTATATGTTGTTATTGTCAAGTAAATGACAATAACAACTGGCACTTTCATGGATCAAACTCTAACACAGTTCAATGTACTCTCAGCAGGATTGACTATTGGGCAACAAATCAACTTTCACTTGCAAACAATCAAATCGTCAACAAAAAATGCATGACATAAGTGACACTGCTGCACTGGCTGATTAGAGTGTATGTATTTTTCGCTTGCAATAAGATATACATTTATGAAAAAATAGTTATAGAATTTTAAATTTTGCTTAAACTTTGAGTCATGTCCAACATTATTGCTGATACGGAGAGATAATACCCAATCTTTCTAGAAAGAACTGATTGTATCTCTAGGACTGTGGATATACCTTGATCTGAGCAGACTGATCTTACCTTCAACGGTGCAATTTAATTTAAATTGTTTTGTTTATGTCACGGTATATTTGTTTTCGTGGCATCCTTTTATAGCACATGTGACGATACAAACTGGCCATTTAAATCAGCCTAATGATTGTCTGTACTCCTCCTGGAGCGGTACACCCCCGGTTGTTTGATCCAAGCCCACCCCCGCGTCTCACGCTGAGTGGTACGGCCGAGGGTATAAATTGCGCGTGCGCTCCGTTAAGTTCAACTGACAGTTGCAAAGAAATCGGGTGAGTTGTTGCGACGACATTAAACTTCTGGAGTCACACCGAAACACCGCGAAAATGGAGTGGATTGCGATGGAAATCAACCCCGAGGTGCGTAGATAATTATGTGCACTTTTTGATACCCCCAACGTTTTTTTTTACCGGCAGCAAGCTCACCTGCTATCTGTGTTTGTGTCGTTTCAGATGCTGAACAAGGTGGGTAGCTAATGTTAGCCGCCGAGTAATGGCGACCTATTTCTAACCGTTACGTTCAACTGTCTGGTAAGTTTTTTTTTCTGTAGCTAACGTTAGCTAGTTTCAAAGGCAGATAAACTGGTTAACAGACGATCACAACGCCACCAGGCCACTGCGCAGTAACCACGACATGTGAACATTTTAAAGATGATGCAAACAGTCATGGCAAGAAAAGTGGTAGGTTATATTAAAATGAAATGCAACATCAAACAGGAGAGGCGTTTATCATTTTTTAATGAGCAGCAGCATCCCTGTCAACCAGCACTGTCTGGGCTGAAGGGTGTGGTCTGACTGGACCAGCACAACGCAGCATCTTTAATCAAACTCCGAAGGTATCGTTTACAGGTGTCGCCCCTGTAGTTTCAACAGTGTGCCACTGAAATTAGCGTGTATTTCACGTGTGTTACAGATGATGACCAAGCTTGGTGTGGGTAAAGGCTGTCGCTTTGTTGACGTACTGGGGCTAGAGGGTGACCAACTCTCCGCCGTCCCCAAACCGTGCTGTGCCCTGATGCTGCTCTTCCCACTGACACAACAGGTAGCAAACAATGGCATGGTGGTGACTACTTCCTGGAAGGGGAGGGTGGGGTTAGCCAGTAATAGACTGTCTGGGGTGGGGTGACACTGAAGTGCAGGGAGGGCATGGAGAGAGGGAGCTGTAAGACTAGGATGACTGCAAGGAAATGATTCAGCAGATGCTTTTTTTTTTTTTTTCTTTTGTGCCTCTTTTTTTGCCTTAATGCCAAGTCTAATTATCCTGTCAAACCAAGACATTAAATTGCAGAATATTGTGACGAATAAATATGCCGGAGGTGCAAATTACTTAACTTATTTTTTCACATATTTATTTCTTAACTATATTTTGAGTTTAATTCATTAAGGCTTTTGCGAAAAGATGCCCTAACTGGACAGCAACAATTAGTTTGTTTGCTATTAACTTCTACTTACATCAAGTCAGTTTTAAGTGAAGTTATTTTATTTAATCTAAAAATTTTCAAATGTGAAGCTTTTTCTTTGTCATATCACATTTGACTGAAGAGGCAAGATAAATTGTGATTGGGCATTTAAAACAATTTTTTTTTTTTTGATTTATGTTGAGCAAACGATTCATAAAAAATGATTTGCTGTTTACTAGTTTATAAAACAAGCTTTACTAGCACACCTAATTAGACTGTTATATAACTGAGAAAAGCTGGTAATCCTAACTTGACTAACGCATATTGAACTATAATGTACTTGTTTTTACTTTAGAAATGTCTCAAATGAGTGCCTTCTCCTGTTATGTTGATTTAAATTGTTTTCCTTATTCATGAGCACATGTACAGCCATATTGGCTGCACATTGTGTTCTCATGGATCTATGACAATAATGGTGCGCTGTGTCTTTGTCTGCATTTATTGCAGCACGAGTCTTTCAGACAGCAGCAGGCAGACAAGGTTGCAGAAGACTCTGCTGTTTATTTCCTGAAGCAGGCAGCAGCCAATTCCTGTGGCACCATTGCTCTGCTGCATGCAGTGGCAAATAACAAAAGCAAATTGACTTTTGGTGAGTGCAGATTAAAGATACACCAAAATATATCCGTGTGTGTTAGCAACTAATAGATAACAGTAGGTACAATGCAATATTCAGTATAGTTATAATTTTCAGTGTAAGAGAAAATGCTAAACTATTGAAAGTCAAAATGGAAAATCAAAATGGAAATGAGATGTTAATTGAATATATAATTATAAGGTGAAAACTACAGCTGCTCTAAGGACCAGCACTATTTCTTTGGACAAAAATCTGTGAAAAGGGAGAATGCTACCATTTTTATCCTTCTTTAAATAATCAGTGAAAATTTACACTATAGTTATTTGGTTTCACAAGTGGTAATTTCAGATGGCTTTATTTAGTGTTCGTCATTGCTTAAACTATGCTGTACTTTGTATTTTCAGATAGTGATTCTGCCTTGAAGAAATTTCTAGATGAGACTGAAAATATGTCGGCTGATGACCGTGCCAAACATCTGGAAAAGAACCAGGTAGGACACTTGCATTGTTAAAGCAGCTTTATGTGAGGTAAATACAATTTAATATAATGAAATTTCAACTTGGGCTTATGGTTCCCTGCAAATCGGATCAGCAGAGGGTAAAGTGAGTACAGTTCCTGTTTCGCATAGGACTAATATATTGTGTAAAACTGCTAGTACACTGCATATCATCTATATTTCAAAAGATGATATGTGTAATTGTGATAATTTCTATGATCAATTGGATAGTTTAATTAGTTACTGGTAAAATGGTGCGTTTTAAAAGCTCAAACATTAGCTAATCTCAAATTAAGTTCATTTTTCGTAACCTATTTCTCTCTCAGCCACTTGGGGCCGCCAGACACTGCGAGATCTTTGTCAGAAAAGTGACACGCAATTCAGATAAAATCAGAACTTGATTTATCCCTCGGGAAGGTTCCTCCGGGAAATTCATTTTCTAGCAGCAGGGCACTGACTTACAGTTATATCGAGAGTACAAGGTGAAAGACGGAGAACACTAAATCAAAACTAAAAAGCTACTAGATATAGACTAGAACTCCTTGAATGCATAGTAGATGCAGATATAATAAATTGTTTTAGGACAGGTTTTCCAGTTTAAATAACAATACATAAAAGAGCAAAAAATAATTTAGTAACTGTTTTTGTTATTTCATGCAGGCAATCCATGAGGCTCACAATGAGGTTGCAGCAGAGGGTGAATGCAGGGTAAATAAAATACTTAACCACAACACTTGAACCCATCTGGTTAATAGTAGTTGTTTTCAGAAGAATTTTTGTTTCATGGTATTTACTTTGAAATGTTTTCTCTTATCGCAACCTTTACAGCCAGAAGCCGACAAAGTTAACTTTCACTTTATTACCTTTGTCAATGTAAAGGGAAGTCTTTATGAATTTGGTAAGCGGGTATATTCATTATGTAAATACACGAGTACAATTTTATACTGGTATGGGGTTTTTATAATCTTATTTGTTTTGAAGATGGAAGAATGAATGGTCCAGTGAACCATGGAGCCACCAAAGACGATTCCTTTATAATGGTAGGTCCAGTAAAAATGTCTATATTTAATTATATGCCTATGTCTACAGAACTAAACATTGATTTAAATCCACTTCATTTAACATTACCACTGGTTTAAGTGACTTAGGTCTACTAAACAGCCTTTGGTTTGGTTGATACATTAATATTTCTCTTGAACTGAGTAAATCTTGACACTATTAGGTAAATCAAGATGTATTAAAATTGGTACTGATGTATCGGAAATGTGACATATTTTATATTTAAATGTAATGTAAAAATATAGGATGTGAAAATCAATAATCGGCAGGTAAAAAAAACAACCAATGTTTGAAGTGTACAACAACCTTAATGTGCAACATTTCATTTATGCAGTTTTAGTGGTGATATGACAGGTGAACTTATTTCTTGTGTTCAGGATGCAGCCAAAGTGTGCCGTGAATTTGTGGCGAGGGAGCAAGGCGAACTCCGTTTCTCTGCAGTGGCTTTTTGTAATTAGTAGATGTTTGGTAAGACAAAGAACTAAACTGTAAACCAAATTGTCCTGTATCATTCACATGGCAAACACAATCAGTAGGCACCCAGAATGACATGTACACATACATCTGCAGACACTATGCACTATAAAGCACATTGATTCCACATATTGTACTCGTCTCATGAAGCATTCCTTGGCATTGGTACACAAATGCACAAAATCTTTTTTCTAACTGATGCAAGCTTGTCTAAACCTTGTGACATCTTGAACACACTTCTATTCTCACCCTTGCTTCTGTGGTGTGTATTTGTCTCTTTGCAGTTTTTGTAATCACTGGTGCATATGTGTGAAATTCGAGATGGTTCAAATACCATTTGTGCCCAAACAAGTGAAAAGGAAAAGACAAACTTTTTGCCTGTTTCCTTGAAAGCCTTTTGTTGCTGTGCTGAGTTCAAAAGGATCTGACAGTACTCAGAACATCCCAAATGTATCCGTAGGAATAATTTAACCATTGTTCAGTGCATGCACACAACCTTTTGAGTTGTTTGGTTTTGGTTATTTTTTTTTCTGAAAATCTGGGGCCTTTAAGTATTGTTTTAGGACTGTGATAGCGGTGAATGGTAGTTGTTTTCCAAAACAACTGCTGCAGTTGAATTATTTTTGCACTTTAAATATGACTTCAGCCACAAATTGTAAAATGCACTATTATTCTGCAAGTTTGACTTCAGTTCAGATGCAAATTAAACTGCTACTTTATGCTGGGTTTTGTGCAGTGCAGGGTGATTAGTACTGTATGTCTAGGACTCTAGGTTGTGGTAAAATCGTTTACCGTTCTGCACTTTCTAACTAATGTTGCTGTAGTTCTATGGGTGATGCAGCTGTTTGAATTCAATAAAGCAACCATTAAACCTAGGTCTCCTTGCAGTTAATGTTCAGTCATGATGCCTATCCTCAAACTAACCTGCAGTTATTTAAGGGTCAAACTTTTGTCTAGTCCTGTGACTATGGGCTCCAGTGATGGTGGTTGATTTTTCTCATGTGAATTACTTGAAGATTAAAATATGACAATCAAGATTCTGACTTCTTGTATAAAACCAGAGCACAAGATGGAGAATCAGTCATGGTTCATATTGAACTATAATGTAGCATTTCTGGCTGGAAAATGTAAATCAGTGGTGGAAAGACATCTTTGGGGGGGGCCCTGTTAACAGGACATCTTTTGCAGCCCCCCTCGACGCGCTCTCTCTCCCTCTCTCTCTCGACCTCCCCCGCACAGATTCCTTGCTGCGCGTTCACGTCTCCTGCAACGCGCGGTAGAAGCGGTGGTGGCCGAGGACAGCAGCAGTAGTAGCAGCGTTTGGCTGCGGACAAGAATCGTTATTTTTAGCGACTGTTTCGCGTTGCAGCATCGGGGTCGCGACGCGCTCTCTCCACTCGCCCCCACCCTCCATGTCTGTGCCACAGTTCGAGCAGGACTCGCGGGGAGTAAGAGCGGGCCACGGCACACATTGAGCGTGAAGCTGCGGGGTAGTTGACGGAGCGGGGAGGGCAGCACCACACACCTATCTGAAGGGAGTTAGATCACCCATCACCCCATCGCCGCCGTTAGACGCACGTCTTCGTTGAACGGCCTGCCTGGAGATGGCCAGCCCCGCAGCGGGTCAAAATGTCCCGAGCGAACCGCCGCGGGAGGAGCTAGAGCATTCGGAGAGGAACCATCCCGAACCTGCGTGTCAGGAGGCGCAGAAATGGATAGAGGTAAGTGGAGTGGCCGAACAGAGACGCCGTGGGCCTGCTGCTACAGTGCAACGGGCACAGAAATGGGTCAAACGGTGACATACCGTGAGCGGGGATATAAATATTTGGCCCTGCAGCCGCACTGGGTGCGTCGTCACCTGTTCGGGAGACGGCGCAGTGTCAGGTTCACGTGTGGGACAACGGCTGTGCTGCATGGGTGAACAACTGTGTGCCAAAAGTTTCCACGCGTGTGTCGCTCTCGGGGAAATCTAACACCGAGCCGAGCGACGTGACGGACCTCTGACGGCGTTTAATGCTGAAAAGAAACGACTACACGCGAAGTTTTCCGTTAGTTCGGTTTCCGTTATCGAACGGTACCCGTTTTCTACTTGCTGCCAGGAGCAACGCCCCCTCTTCAGGCGCGAGGGGATTCCGGTTGCCATGGATATGAAACAGGGCCAGTATTCACGCACGAGATGCTGCACTGTCCCAACAGTTGATCGGATGAGATTATCGCTCGTGGTCTGCTGCGTCGCTGGCATCATCTGGTCGCCTAAAACGCCTCTCTCTGTAAGCCTGAGCGGTGAATCAGGATTTGCCCGCGGAGCTATGTTATGACCTATTTTACTTTCTTTCATCGGCTCTTTTTCCATTTTCGCCTATAGCTACCTGCCAACTAAATCTTAGTAGCGCGAAATAAAGGTTTGGACGTACAAAATAGAAAAGGCATTGGTTTGAAATAGATCTTTCCAGAGGAGTAAAACAATTAGGGCAGCTTGTCCTGCATAATGACGATTTTACTGTTGGATGTGGAGAACAGGGAGGATTTTGGATAGATTTATTTGAGAAATCACAACGAAGTGTGTCATGAGATTCAGATGAAGTTACCTATGAAGATACTTGGTTCTATAGTTCAGCCTGCCAAGTCTGGTCATGCCATCAGACAGGCTTCAAGGACACAAGTCCATGCACCCATGGGTGGACTACCAAACATGCGTATTGGACACAGGCTCGAGCGTTGATTATCCTAAAAAATGTTCCCAAACACAGCTCAGGTAAATAAAACTAGATTATCACAAATAAAAAAGCTAGAAAAAATAATACAAATTAACATGACACACATAAAGCCCTGAAATACACACAAATGTACACCATGACGGTCAATCTGAGGTTCCTATAGTGGGGGATGACTGGACTTCTGTGCTTGCCATGACACAAAGTTGATCCAGCTTAATAATGCACTGGGATTAGCCATGGTAGTTCAGTCTAATATAACCAGTCATGCTGCAGAATAAATCTCAGTCAATTATCTGCTCTTTACTATGGCGAAGACAGGGTTCAAGGACACTTTAAAGGCCCACTTAGTCAACTTTGAAAGGTTTACTGATAACTCGCTACTATTTGTAAGGCTAGTGAGTGGATAATTATTCTGCCTATTCTGCACATAGTGGGTCTGGTTTAAGCAGATAATGTGCAGATACTAGCCTCCCTGTTCATGCTGCTAAATAAATCTGACTCTGATTTGAGTATCTGCACAGATACAGGAATGGAAAGGACTCTTTAAATGTGCACTAGGTATGAGAGAGGTGTGAAAAATTTAAACTATGTGTAAGACTATTGGAGCTAGATAAACTGGAAGGACAGGTGGATTACTGAGGGTGCACAATAAAGAGATGATACTAATAAACCAGGGGGTAAGTGATGCTGGTTTGACCTAAGCAGATACAGTACATGCAAGGTCAGGTGACGCTGCCAAGCATCTGTTCTTCACTTGGGTGAGGACAGGGTTCACGGCCACTTTAGAAGTTCACTAGGACAGAGAGTGTTGTGAAACGGTTTCTGATAACTATGTGTAGGACTACTGGAGCCAGACGATCACCGTACTTCTAAATGTCTGCTCTTCTCTTAAGTAAGGGTAGGACTTCAAGATAGCCTAAACATTCGGAGTCAGGCCAGTGCTGGAAAATAGTATTTTTAAGCACAGTAAATTGTAGCATAGCTTGATGCCCACTGCAGGACATGATGGTAGGTCAAAACATCATTTAAAATTAATACTGAGCTTCCACAGCAAATCTCATTAAACATTGATCACGTTTTACAGTGCATTGATACAAGGCTGCAAATATTATTATTTTCATCATGGTCCTTGCTAGAAAAGGTGTTTGGTGACAGGTTTAAACTGGCAAGTGTGGTTAAAGACATCAAAACAAACAAATCTGCAAGAATTTAAAATATTGATTAAGTAATAGCCATTTGTTTACCTTGAATAATCACGATTGAACTCGATGATTTCTTGGACAAGTCTAGACTAATAAGACTCTGTATAATAAAACTGTGAAAATGCTCACAAACTAAAAATCATTGGTCGCAAAATGATTAACAGGATAGGAAAGTAAGAAAAGGCTTAAAGTCGTTTGAAGTGGTCCCAACCAGTAGTGCATGGGCAACCACTAGTGAAGGGACAGAAGTTCAGATTGCTTATTTTTTATGGGTCACAAATCTCAAAGGTTGGGATCCACTGAGTTATATTGTCGAACAAATAAAGAAGACTTTTAGAAGTTTTATGTGACTACAGCATTACACATTACAATCTTCAGCAATCAACACATTTTTGGCATTTTGGTTAAATGATTTATTTCACAATTTTATGAAAATCAATTATTACACTAAGAGCTCACAATATTAAATCTACTGATGCAATAATAACTGGATGCAAATGGACACATTTTGGTCGGCACTCACAAAGCACCAAAGCTATGTTACGTCAGCTATGGACAAAACTGTCCAGTCTAGGTTAATGACGGCCTCTAAGTCCTAATCTCCTGCTGTGTCTTTGCTTTGTCGTCTTCCTGTTTCTTAATTCTCTAGTTATTTTCAGACTGGTCAGGCCAACTCTATTGTTAGTGGTGTATTTATACTCTCTCACAGGTGAGCATCATGCAGCGTTAACATGTCACTCTACGGTCCGTGCAACATTTTCAGTCTGCATGTGTGTGTAGAAGTATGCAAAGCTAATGCACACACACACACACACACACACACACAGACACACACCGCCCGATCAGCTAGGCATGATACTGCTCACACACTCTTCAGACACACCCCTATCGTGTGACACTGGTCACTATGGGAACATAACATGGGCAGACTCTCAGGTGTCACTGTTTCCAGGGGGGCAGTAGAGCAGTAGGCTATATATCACCACATGACCACAGCAGGAAATTACACTGACACAGACGAGACTTTTCTATCTGTTTATAGATAAGACAAGGCTGAATAAGACTGACACACACCGTCTTAACCTGCTGAATCCGACAGTGAACGGTTAAAACGTATGCAGGCACTGGTGACAGTATTTAATCGCTGCTCATCAGTGTACAGTACATGGCTGGAGTTAAGGTCATACACACAGGAAGTAAACAAAGGAATGTGTGTGACTGAACATGCGAGTGTGTGTGTGTGTGCCAGATGTCACAGCTGTCTGAGGCAGATTAACTCCAGTGGTCTCAGACAGCCAGCTGAGTGTGAGAGTGGGGATTGATGGATTTTTTTATGCTGTATGAAAGAATGTGAAATAATGTTGACACAGACTTGCTGCTGGCAAAGATGATGTTTTTCATGCCTCAGCGATTTGAGAAAAATAGAATTTTTTAAGTCATGATAGTCGCCGTCAGCCACTAGCCACAGGCAAAACATAAGAAAGCTTAAGATAAACTGACTTGCACAATAAAAAGGGCACGGGCTGTATCACATAATGATACAATTTCATTTATTCTACTGTTTATTTTAGGATGTAAAGTACTGAAAATATACATGCAAACATGGACCTTACATTAGAGAGATTGCAGAAATCACTAAAGTTCAAAAGGCTTTATCATTAGGCTTTATTGTTCTTAGTTTAATACTAATGTATTTTACTTGAAGCTTGCTTTAGAGTTTAATGCTGTCTGGAGTCACCCTGGTCAAATTCTACAATCCAGATTAAGCTCATTCTCTGAACTACAATGCATCTGAAATATGACTTTCTTTTCATCTTCATTTTGTTTTCTCCTGCTTTTCTTTAGTCTTTAGCCATTAGTGCCTACAGCACATTACAAGATAATAACAAGCCTAATGCTTAGGCAACACCACTAATGAAAACACCAGCCTTTCTCAGGAGTCATTGCGTCACGGTAGGACAGAAATGCTCCTTATCGGCATCTCTTCCTGCAGGATAACGCATTTCTTTTACTAGCTTTAGCACATAGCACATAGATTATCATGGTATATTTGCAACTAATGATCATTTTCATTATTCTCTAATCTGTCACTTGATTACTCATTAAGATGATAACGTGTTGATGAAACAATGCTCATCAGCGTCTCTGGGCTAAAGCTGATGTCTTCACCAGTGAACAAAAATGATTTGCTAGTTCTGTGGGATATTCTTAAGATATTCAGATTTGTCAAATGTGATGTCACTAACCACTAACTGTGCTACTGATGTGTTAAATCATTGTATCGTCCTCTGCGCTTTTCTAGCCTGGCATTCTCTCCATCTTTTTACAGTTGGTAAAATAAAAGCAAAGATTAGTTTTGGTCTGCCTCTCCTCTACCCCCCACACACACTCCCACCTCAGGGTTTAAATGGTAGCTGCTCCTGCCATTCACCCTGGCTGAGCAGAGCAATCTGCCACGAAGGCTGAGAGGGAGCGAGAGAGAGTCGAATTACCGTCTCTGGCACTAAAATACCCCCAAGGCTTTTGGCATGACTTTTGTAGCACACATTAATGCTTGCTTGCCATACATATACACACACCAAAGCAATGATCATTTCTTTTTACTGTGCTAACATTTTCAGCATTTTTGTATCAAAAATCTATATGCCTCCACCAGTCACTGTTTCAAGCATTTTACACCAGTTAACCACCTCCACCCCTTCCAGTGTCAGCGTTGGGCCTCCTACACACACACACTACCTACACAAAACACAAACTGGTCCTGCTCTACCTCAATACAGTACTGTCTTTGGTGAGTAAATTATGCATGGCCATGCTGTAAATGTTTCAAAGAGCTGGAGTCAAACCCTAATAAACAAGACATGTGCCAGTGTGTTTGTGTGAAAGCAGAATGGTGAAAGACAAGTAAAAGAAGGGATGCCAGTGGGAAACATCTGGTCATCACTTATATAACAACTAAACAATAGACTGTTTTCAGAGCTGCAGATGAACTGTATGTGTGGAAGTGCAGCAGAACTGAAATAAGAAAGAAATTGCTAAAACAGACAGAAGATTACTAACATGAGGGTTCAACTTTAATTACTGTTATTTCTGTTCATTTGTCCACAAGAATAAACATATTGGCTCAGATTAAGAATGTTCTTTTGTGGGTGGATGTGCATGAGCGCTAGAGAAAGAGATTGTGTGCCTTCAATTAACAGTCTGGGTGCTAACTGTAATCTGTGCTAATCTGGATTAGACATCTAAACAGCATCAGTCAAAAGTCTCTTCTTTTCCATTCATCTTTAGCTGTTGGTTACACAACAGCTCCAGGAAGCTTTCTCTCCTGCATATACAGGGCAGAGAGCAAATTGGAGTCCAAGTTAGAGGATTGAGGTTATCATCGCAGCCTTTTTGAGATATGACTGTGTGCATCTGAATCAGGCACATTCATGCGGGTGCATTTTGTTGAAATGGAATGAGGACACAGAGCAGTGTGTCGTTGGCCTGGCTTCACTCTAAATTGGTTTCTACTGAAGCTAAATGTTGGGGGAGGGTGAACCATGCAGCAGCAGGTTTCTCTGTCGGAGATTTTGTGGGACACAGTTCCAGGACTGAAAAATACAAAGGATTGTGATCACACGTATTACTATATTTAAAAAATCATGTTAAATTCCAAAAATGGTAGATTCTTAATAATGGATGTCTGGGTCAGTTAATTATTTGGTTAATATTTATTTAAGGAGTAATTGTCTTGTCATTGAAATAAGGTTTTCTTCACTTCAGGGTGGACTTAGTAGTTTCTGAATTAACGGTCAGTCGAAACATTAAAATGTCTATTCTGATCAGTCTTTATTTATCCCAGAGGGGAAATTGTTAACGATTGTTTTCATCCTTCCCTCAACCTTTGTTTTTAATCACAGCTGGTGTATGATCTCATAATATACTACTAATAATATTATAGGCTTAACATGTAACTGATTAAACAAGCAATACTTTCAGCCCTAGCTCCTGTCTACCTCTTCACACCAGTCTCTTCCTGTCCTCTCTTCCTAGGCTGTGACAGGGAAGAGCTTTGGAGACAAAGACTTCCGCAGTGCACTGGAGAACGGCATCCTGTTATGCGAGTAAGTCTGTGACATCGCACTACTTCTTTTTTATGTCTGAAGCAGCAACTACATCCATAAGACTAAATCAATCTCTGCTTCCCCTCCCCTACTATCAGGCTGCTGAGTGCAATCCGACCGGGGCTGGTCAAAAAGATCAACAGATTGCCAACCCCCATCGCAGGGCTGGTAAGAGGACACTCTCCCGTGTGACACTCAGCTCTATAAATCATCTGTTCGTCAAAGTGATAAACTGTCTGTGGTCCCCTGCTAGGACAACCTGTCAGTCTTCCTGCGGGGCTGTGAGGAGTTGGGCCTGAGGGGCTCCCAGCTATTTGACCCGGGGGACCTGCAGGACACATCCATACGAGCTAACCTGAAGTAAATAGTTGTGTGTGTGTGTGTGTGTGTGTTTTTTTTTTATTCTCGTACATGTCTATTTTAAAATCACTTCACAGAAACACTTTTCTCTCACTAGGGATTCAGACTGCAACCGCAAACTAAAAAACGTGAGTTGTTATGGTTCTTTCTTATTCTTTTTCTTTCATCTGCAATGGTAGTAGAAGGTACAAAAAAAAAAAAACAACAAACGCCCTCATCTGTGTCTCCCAGGTGCTTAACACAGTGTTCTGGCTGGGAAAGGCTGCCAGCAGCTGTACCTCCTACAATGGCCCCACTCTCAACCTCAAGGAGTTTGAAGGACTACTTGCTCAAATGAAGCTAGTGAGTGAACACCGAGGAGGTCAGAGAAGGGAGGAGGGAGACAGATAATAGCGTGGAGGAGGTGTGGGGGATAGATTTGTTAGCGTCCTGTCTCTGTTGGGGTGCAGGAGAGACACACGACACAGGAGGAAACACACGTTTGTTTTCATTAAACCACATCTACTTCTATTTTAGGAAGAGACTGTGATACAAAAAGCATTTTTCTATAAGTTTCACCCTTCTGCAACTGAATTACTTATCTCCCTTCTGTCCCTCTGTTAATTTATGTGTGCATGTTTTCTACTGTATGCAGCTGTTCATAGATTTTACCATTATCTCATATCCTCTGTACAACAATCTTAAAAAAGCTAAATAGCAGAAACCTCATGCCTACACCACAGATATTCCACATGGAGGTTTAGTGCACCTTTCTCTATAACTTTGAATATTAGAATTTTTTAAGGAAACCTGTATTTCCCATGTACTGTTAAGAGTCTTTAACACGTATGTTCAAAGTGATGCCAGGTAGTGTATGTAACATGTAAAAACAACTGGTGTAAAAAATGTCTTAGCATGTGGAGGACATGGTCTATGAAGGTCTTGGTTTATTTTGCTGTGTGAATTGCTTTGTGTATAAATGAGATCCTTTCTTTATTCCGAATAATGTTGGCATTTTCCTGTACTGTGAGCATGGCTGCATTTGTACAATGGCCCCACTCTCTAATGTTGGCATTTTCCTGTACTGTGAGCATGGCTGCATTTGTCATACAGTCCAAGCTTCTTGTTTTGTATTGTAGGAAAGTGAGGAAGGAGGAGAGAGTCCACAGAAGCGCGGTGTCAGAGACAGTGGCTATGACTGCTGGGACTCTGAGAGGAGCGAGTCACTCTCTCCACCACGACACACTCGAGACAACTCCCTAGACAGGTGAGAGACATCTATCAACAGACACCATCTACTGCGTTGACACACAGTGGATATCTTTAAGATCAGTCATGAGAGAAATAGGCCCTACACTTCTGTTAACATACAGTATAAACAACATGTGATACGTAGTGCCAATATGTGAATTCTTTTCTTTTGACAGTCTCGACTCCTTTGGCTCCCGGTCTCAGCACAGTCCTTCTCCTGATGTTGCTAATCGAGTCAGCGGTGACGGTTGGTTCTGATAAATGCTTCAAATGTTTAGCACTGCTGACAATAGGCCAAACCAAGCTAATTTCAAGCAGTCTCTATCCACATATGTACAGTAGTAGGCAAACAAGATCATCTACCTCTTAGGAGGAAAGCAAATGCCAATATTTCTCCAAAAATTCCCAAACCACTCAGTCATAAATAGTCTGACTGCTGTCCTCTAACATGTTGGGGATTTAACCTCAGAATCTCCTGGTCTAGTCAGGCCGGCTGTGGACAGCAGCTGAATGTGTCGGCCTGTGTGTGTGCGCACGCCCCAGATGCAGCAGCTGTTGCTCTGAGTAGCAGTCAGTAGAGATTTTGACCTGGGACCAGACTGAGATCAACATCCTGTCTGTCATACATCAGTCTGTGGGTGTTTTGGAAGGACAGGGGGGGTATCACAGGCATCCTGTTTACGTGTTTTATGTTGACAGTGTAATATGTGTGCAGCAGGGTGACAAGAAAAACACTATTTCAGGGCTGGGAGTGGACTCATTGCCTGCATTCCCTGTGGGTCATAGAAAAAGTGCACTGCTCTGATAGGTAATGTTCACTGCCCACAAAGTAGTGCGGACCTAGGATATACTCTGTGTGTAAGTGTGTTTGCAGAATGCTTCAAGCTTTCAAGCATAAAGAGGGAAAATAAGTCATCAGTGACCACTTAACCTTCAGAGAGATTAATGTAAGACGCGATGATAACTAGGCCTACCGTAAGAAGAGTCAAGACTATCATTACTAACCTACCCAGAAAGCACGTGGGCATGGAAAGGTAATTCCTAGTTAGGATAAACATAACTACCCTGTAGGTCTTTCCAGCTTTAGGTGTGGTAGTCAAAAATTTAAATTCCTATTATCAAAAATCTGAACAGGCAAGTGTAAGTCACAATGTGAGACGTCAGCAGTCTATAACGTATAGTGTTAACAGAGGTTGTTATACAAGAAAGAAAAATAATTCCTCAAATTCTGTTTTGACTTCACTCTCTCTTTGTTGCTCAGGACGAGTAAGCGACTCAGAGACTGATGCGCACAGCAGGAAGCCAGATGTGCGGAAGGACGACATGTCGGCCAGGCGCGCTGCCAGCAGCGAATCAAGGAGCTCCATCCCATTTAACCAGTTTCTTCCTAACCGAACCAATGCTAGCTCCTACGTTCCTGCACCACGCCGAAAACCACATGCTGACGAGGGAGAGCAGCGGAGGTAATGACCAACACAATAAGAAAAATTAATCATTTGTAAAATAAAGTTAAGTTCTGAAGAGCTGTAGTGGAAAACTGAGCAGAAAGAACGATACAACACACAGAGAGACTTTCTTCATCTCTAATCTTCCTCTGCCATAACACACTGTTCTCCAGTTGCCTGGAGCAGAGCAAAAGAATTGCACTGCACCAAAAATCTCCTAAGACTGTCACATGGGCACCTGAGAACTGTGGCCCAAAACTAAAACAGGAAGAGGAGAAGGATGCACAGGAAGGGCTGGAGCAGAGGAAGCTCCAGAAGTTGGAGAAGGCAGGGATTAAAGTTCTGCCCGCTGCCGTTCGCTACAGCAGGTCTGAGGAGACGAGCATGAGATCTGCTGCGGTTGTGGTTGGGTGCCTGACTAACAGAACGTTGTGATGGTAGACTTGTGGCTTGTTCTGATGTGCTTTAACCACACTGCTGTGCTGTAGATTATCTGATTGTCTGCCAACTTTGTGTTAAATTTAGCATGATCCTGATCTGTGAAGACACTCTCTCTTGTGGTTGGTGTCATGGTAGAGAGACATAAGGAAGAGTTTGAGTTCAACCAATTCATTGCAGTAGAGTTTCACTGGATGCACATTGTTACCTGCTTGAACATCTGCTTTTGGGTTGGTGTGTGTGCACAAGCTCACAACTTGGCATGAAGGATTTTTAATTATCTCTGAAATCATCTTGCTACACTCTGCCATCTCAAATCTCAGCCACCCCAAAATTGAGGAAAAGGAGGAGAGAGCATTGACGCCAAACATCATCCTTCGTCGCGATAATGAGTTTTTGAGCCCTCAGAAATCGGCGTGGGATTCCTCGTCTGACGGAGAGCAGGAAGCGGAGGTGCAAAAAGTGCCAGATGTCCGTAGGGACGACCTGGCATCTAGACGAGCTCAACGGAGCCCCGCTGCTCCCAAAGTGCATCAGTTTGTCCCTCCACCTGTGTGTAGTAAGAAAGATCAGGAACTCTGGGAGGGCATTAGACGAGCCTCACAACAAACGCTGCAGGAAAGGGAGATCAGGTCAGCCATGTACTATATATCTGTGTCACCTTCCTCCAATGTCTTTCTAACTGTTCTTCACGTTGTTCCTATTCTTTCTTTCTATGGATGTTGTGGTCCCTTGTGGTTCGACGTGTGCTCCGCTTTGGTGTGTAACATGTGCTGTGTGATGCCACTGTTCTGCTCCTGTGGTTGGACAGTGAGACGGAAGCAGTCCCTGACATCATTACACGCAGAGACAACCCCTTCCTAAGCACTACCCCTTGCCACGAGGAGGAGGAGGATGAGAATGAGGAGGAAGAGGGAAAGGTTAAGCCGATCCCTAACAAGCAGAAAGATGACCTGGCTCATAGGCGAGCTCAGAGTAAGCCCCTCCCACACAGGGACGGACCCATGAGCTTCATTTCTGGCCCAATAAGCCATGCAGATATGCAGAAGTGGGAGAGGCTCAAGATGACTGAACCCAGGTGCCCAACACACACTTTCTGCTCAGCACACATGCAGTAGAGAGCACTTAAATGCTGCTGTATGTGGAGTGTGTGGTTTATTAATGACTGTGTGAACCAGAGCTCTGTGTGTTGTGTATGTGTGTCTCTTTGCATTTACTTCTAGATTTAGTTCAGGTTTTAAGCTTATTAGTTAGTAGAGATGAAACACAAGGAAAATTTAGATAAGCAGACCTAAGCAGGGAAAGGTGCTGTGGTTATGGAGTTTCCTGTGAAATATTAAAAAAGCCTAAAAAGATGCCATTATCATCAATTTCTGTATATGTACTATATCAACTTTTCTCTGCTGCCAGCCTTATAGCTCCATAAACTTAGCTTCTGGTCTCTCCTTGTTTCTGTTTTGGCCATGTTCTCATCAGCTTGTTTATTCTCCTCCTTATTGTGCACTTCAGTCCTCTTCAGTCTTCTTTGACGAGAACTGAGACAGAGTCGGGAAATTGGCCGGTGTGTATGAGACTGTGTGTGTGAAAAGAAAAGAAGCGACTGTTGGCTGTGAGCGCTGTGGCTTGTTCTCTCTTTCAGTGCTGATGTCATTAGATAGGATAAAGAGTGTTTTGTGTTCCCAGAGGAGCAGCAGTTAGCAGAAAAATGTGGCTACCAAGAGTAGATAAAAACTGTGGTGTGTTGGTGTGAATGTGTTGGGAGTACACATTCACAAGTACGCAACCCCATGCTTTTGTCCTCCTCTCTCTTTCCACACTTCCTGTCTGATTCATCATTTCCATTGCATCCTTCCTTTGTCTGATCCTTTGTCTCTAGTTGCTCATGATATCTTTTCCACCCTGTTTCTTTCCCCCTTGCTCTTTTGTTGGCTGTTGTGTGCGTGTGTGTTTGTGTGTGTCTTTATTTGTGATGTTGTTATATCTACAGTGAGGGTAGCCCGGCCCCAGTGTGTCAGTCTTGTCTGGAGAGGAATTATGGAAGTCCTTTCAGCAGCTCAGCAAAGGCTGGACGAGATCACAGCAAAGTTGTGACCTTTGGGGGTGTGACTGAGATCGAGCAGCCAGTAGACACAGTCACCTCAAGTAAAGGGGAGGAGTCTGAGTTGCTAAGACGATTCTTTTCCAAGGCAACCGTAGCCATGCCTGTCGTTGACCTGGGCTCCCGGCTTTCAGAGCGGGAACACAGGTATGGACAAGGCCAAATAGAAGACTTAGGCTTCAGTGGCACAAACTGAATGTGGCTTGCATTAGTATGAACTGTACTGGCAAATAAATAGGTCACTTTCTGCTGCATTATTATTGGTTTGTTGAATAAAACTTGTTACTATAGTCATTTAGGAAAATGTCTTTTGGATTTGAATTACCCAAAAGATTTGAAGGTGCATCCAAACTACCTTTCTGCATTTTGCTGATTTTTCTAAGACATAGTTGTACACGCGCCCAGAGACATATGCATGAATACTTACAACATACGTGCAGACAGACAGTGTTCTCAAAGATGATATATCAGCAGTTCGACACAAATCTGCAGCCTCAAACATCTCTTAATATATTATTATGTACAGTGTAAGTGAGAAGATAACAGCCCAGTCTTCTTATCTATTTCTCATACATGCACCTTTGTTTAAACTTTGGTTTGCTGAGATGTCATCCTTTAGCTTACCCAGAAGACAATACATCTCGTTTGTTTTATCATTTGCAATCTTCCAATAAGAGTTCCATTTAATAGGCTTAAAAGATCTACATTTAATAGGCTGTCACAAGGAGGAATCTTTGGTGTGTGTCTGGTGTGGATCAAATTCTATTGTCGCCATTGGCTTTTTCAGTGTTTTATAGATTTGCATGACTTTTGCATGTTTTTTTTTCTTAGGTGCTTTCTCTCTTGAGTGGATTTCACTTTAATCTCCCTGTCTGTCTTCTGTACTCGACTGTAGTTGAGAGTTTTTGTGCGTGTCAGTTGTATTTGTTGTTGCAGTTAGAGTTCTTTCTCGTGGTCTCACAGTCAGGTAGATGGAGCTGACATCAATCACACCACACCTCCCTCCGCTCACCTTACACCCTGGACTTCCGTGGCTGCTCCGACCCCTGCAGAGGTAGATGCTTGTCTGGCTCAGTACGAACACAGAGCAGAGGAGGATGAGGAGGATGAGGGGAGGATCCCAGATATTCAGAAAGACGACATGATGGCAAGGAGGACAGGTGTTTTTCATAAACAGAGCACTGCCACAGTGACTTACAATCGTTTCCTGCCTCTTCCTGGCTTCAAATACTTCACACAAGGGGAGGACACTACTGATGCTGCTTCGTGGAACAAAAGGGAAGTACAGGCAGACGGGAGCAAGAAACTGAATGTCAGGTGGGCAGAAATTTGTGTTGGACTGTGTCCTAACAGTGTGGAGAGAGCACTAACAAGCTCGGTGTGATCTGATTCCTCAAGAGATCTTAAGCTTGATGTTAAGTTATTTCAATCTAGGAGTTTTTGTCATAGAGTGGAGCAACAGCAATCAAGAATCCCCATGGAAGCACCTGAACCGCAGCCCGACACAACGGTGATCCAATCAACGCCTCAGAGCGAACACGAATGCGATGATGACGAGGATGAGTATAATGAAAATGAGCCTCTGCCTGACCTGGAGAAGGATGATATGATGGCTCGCCGGACTGGATCTTTTCAAAAGCCTGTTCCAGTCCGAAAAAACCAGTTTGTCAACCAGTTCCTACCTGTACCTGGATCTGTCAAATATAACATCAGCCCAGTATCTGCAATGAAACAGCTACACAGAAGACCTAAACTCACAGAGAACGTGGCTAGTGAAAGGTATTTACTGTGTCTGAATGAAGAGATAGGGGCATCAGTCAAAAACCACAGCTAACAGAAACATTATGCTGGCTATGTTAAAGTCTTAATCATGGTTTGAAGTTGTATGACCAACTGGATTCCGGGTGTGGTTTCATTTGGATTTGTATCAAAAGACATCACATTGACTTGCGTTGCAGTCGATTGTCTTGCATGTCTTTCTTATGTTGATGAGATTAACCGTTGGCTTTGTGTGGCATTGCGTTGGTTGTTCAATTTCACTCGAGTAGGAAGTGATCAGCTCTTTGCCTTTGCGCATTAGGTACATGTAAATCAGTGCTTAATCACATTAGTGCAAAAGCTGTAGCTGCTCACTCTCTTTAAGTCTGACAGTCTTAAAGGGATGATTCAGCCAAATCACAAAGAGATGTTTTCATTTTTAGCTAATGTACTTTTTACTAATGTTACACTGATAATAATTAAACGGGCCTATATTTATAATTACCTACTTTATATTTATAGGCAATGTTTAATGGCTTTTCTACATTATATCCTAGATGTAGTACTAATTATTATCGTCTCTGGGTGAAAATTATTTTTGTTCTTTGGGTGAAATGGATTTTTAGATATTTCTGGACACTCATTTGTCTCACAGCGCTATCTGGTTTTATTGTTGTCTTGATTCAAGAGTGTGCTTTCTCAGTTAGACACTTGCTCTCACATTCAAGATGTTGCGAGGGTTTGGGTGGAATAACCACGCAGCATGATGAACCTGTTTTATGGCTTTTGGCAGCTCATATAAATACTAATTCAGATTACTAAAGTGTGCTCAGAAATGCAACGAGTCCTCTATTGCCTGCAGGACTTTACACTTGAACTTGTGTTGTTTTGGTAATCTTGGACTTGTCACTGGATTTTAGCAGCATCGTTACCCTGGCAGCAGAATCTCATTCCCCGCCCACTAAACCCTCAACCAGCCCCGGGTGTGCAGGGCTGACAGAGAGACAGGCGGAGGTGGTTGAAAAGCACGGAGTCATGAAAATCCATGACGCATCTGTCTCAGATGTGATTGAACCGCTTTCGTCTCCGTTACTCCCTCCTCCGCCCAGTCCTGCTGCCCTGACATGTAAAGTGGAGGCAGAATTGGATACGCAGGGTTTGGAGAAAGAAATGGAAGAAAAAGTGGAAGACAGAGATGGGGATGAGCAACCAAGAATCAAACCCTTCTGGCTGGTGGATGACGAGCTTCCTCCCATGATGTGAGATGCTAGTTGAACTCTTTTTCAGATTTGTTGTCATCCATACTGCCATATTTTCTAAATCTATGAATGGAAGTGATCATGAACCAAACACAGACTCTCACAGCAGTGATGGCAGGTTTTGAATACTTTTGAGATGTGGCTGTAGCTCTCCTGCATATCACCATGCTTCGCCTCCCTCATCTGCTCTTTCCTCTCATACATTTTACTCTATTGTTTTAGGGTGAGCCGGCGAGTTACTTTTATGTCTGAGGACACAGAGTAAGTCTTTTAGCGTGGACTTGGATAAGTCTCTGCATGATGAAAATATATACACGCTCTGCACGTTAGATTTCAAGGAACATACGGTGTATTAATTTACGACACACTAACATCATTGCTGTGCAATGTCACAATAAATTATCACCAACACCCAGCTTTTAATGGTCATAGATTGCTTTTAAGTTTTACTTTTAATGTACTTCTGTCAGTGGTGGAAGAAGTACTTCGAGTTCTTTTACATTAGTAAAAGTAGCAATACCACAATGTAAAATTATTTCAACATATTTCATTTCTTACTAAAACAAACTAAAATGACGCATTATGTAGTATGTATTGAACTGTATACTATGTAATTGGATTATAGTTATTAATGCCTTAATATGTACCCCATTTGAATATTGCTGCTCGTCAAATCTTAGCTTATATTGTTATATGTAAAATACCTTTTAAATAAAGTTCTCAAATAAGTAAAGCATCAAAACTTATATTTGCCTTTGAATTGTATTGGAGACCAAATATAAATTTACTTAAAATACATATAAATAGTCCCTCAAAATTGTAATAAAGCACAGTACTTAAGCAGACGTATTTACTTTCCACCACTGAATGTACAAATAGATCATTAATACTCAATTAACACATTTAACCCTGTGTTATTAGGCTAACGAATGTGTTTGGCATGTCAAAGTTAGCTTGCTTAGTTGCTTGTCTGTGACTAGTTTATGGAAGATGCAACATATTTTTGTGGATGTGTGGAGCAACACATACACAACTACTACTATAAATCCACTAGATGGATAAAATATTAATGTAACACTGATTTTCAGTGGAACACACTTTGTTGTGTATGTCTTGCTGTGTTCATATCTTGTCGCTGTAGGTGTAATTAGTGGCAGATTATCTATCTGTGTCATCTGTTTATTTTGAGAAGGGGGCGTTTATTTCCTGATCCTTTTCAGCTATTGATCGTCAGTGTTATTTGAAATTTTGTTTTGGAAAGATACGCTACAGTAACCAGAGTAAACAAAGTAGGATTTAAATTAAAGTCATAATGGACATAATGTGAGTATACTCAGCCAACGTTATCCTTTATTTTCATTTCTAGGAGTGTGAGCATGAGTGACATACTTAACGAGGAAGAGGTGGAACACTTGCCGCCATTGAGTCAATCACGATATGAGCACATGCATGAACAGTACAACAGCTTTGTGGAAGAGGAGGACCACTGGCGAGACGTAAGAGAGTATCTTTATTTAAAGACAATATATTGCTGCTGATTGTTTAACACTGTTTACCTGTCACAGGACTTGACGCGCTGGAAGAATCGCCGACGGAGCGCGTCGCAGGAGTTGATCAAGAAGGAGGAAGAGAGAAAGAAGTTGGAGAAAAGGATGAAGGACGAAGGAGCTTACTGCAACAAGAGGAAAAGCATTAAGACCTACAAAGAGATTGTGGAAGAGAAGTAAGACGTTTACAGTGTTACATGCTACTTTCAGCAGTTTAAACATAAATTAACATATAATATAAAAACACTGAATACACCTGATGCTTTGTGCCTTTCTTGTTACTCGTCTTTTCTAGGGAGCGCAGAGAGGCAGAGTTGTGTGAGGCCTACAGGAATGCAGCAACTCCAGAGGAGGCAGCCATGGTTTTACAGAGTTATGCTCTCCGCTTCACTATCAGCGATGCAATACTCGACAGCCTAAAACTACCAAGAAACCCCTCAAAACCTGTCCAAGACCTAAATCAGTTGGACGAGGAGCACAAACCTTCAGCACCTATTAATGGCTCTAAAACACCTGAACCTCTACACAAACCAGAACCAGTCGTCACACCACTGCAGAGTCAAAAAGAGATGGAGACAGATACGCTTGCTCAACGAGAGATGCAGGTTTCCGTCTCCACCAACTCCCCAGCGCCTAAAAGTGCTCTCTCCACAGTCACAAACTCAGAAAACAAACCACCTCAGTCATTAGAACTCACTGAACCTCGGTCTAACCAGACGGTGTCATCAACCACACATCAGATACAACCGACTACAGGAGGTGCAAAGCCTCAAACCAAACACACTCCACCACAGACGGCTCAAGTGCAACCACAAACCACAAAGCCCATTCAGATACTACCCTCCCCTCCATCGGCACCCCCCAGACCTGTCCCGCTGCTTGCAGCCAAACCCTACTGCCAGCCAAGAAACACGCAGCCTGGACACAAACCTGTCAAGGTGAGAGCCTGATATCAGCCATGGCAGATTGCATCACCTGATACTTCGTCTCAGCTTAGTTTCTTAGTGCTTAAATTACAGGAATGGTTGTAGGATTTAGAAAGTGTTAACGTGGATACCAGTTTTAGTTTTCTGTGTGCAGTTTGAAGGTGTTTTAATAATATGTCAAGGTTAGAGACATAAACCTCCATGTCATTCAAAAAGTATAAATGCATCTTTAAGCTTCTCTAAAACGTGAGTTTTGTTCTCATTTGTAGATAAATAAATCTAACCTTAGGTACTGTACAACCGTAGTTGTTGTACAGTACATTACGTAGTTGTAATGTATAGTTTTTAAAAACTACACAAAATGATCATGTCTTCAAACTGCAGGTGTGACTATTACTTAGACTGAAATAGGTCTGAAAGCACATGTTGACGTCCTGATCTTTGTGTGTGTCCGGCTCAGATGGACGGTTTGGTGCGAGTGAATGGAGAAGCAACAGAGGTTTCCACTACACCTGCCTCCCCCGTGTGTACGCCACAGGAGATTCAAGACACTGCCTCCAAACAAACAGAGAAAGATCTTACATCCAATCGCACACAAAAGGATGTTCCCTATGAGGAGACAGTGAAAAATAAAGTGACAGCAGAGCAGCCACCACCTCCACAGACGGAGAAACCAACTGCAGCTTCAGGCTCTGCCATCAGCTCTTTGATTGGAGGTCGAAACTGTATTATCACAACTACTATTGTGACAGAACTCACACAGACTCACGTGGAGCCTCTTCACCCAGGAATCCAAAGCAGTGGACAGGTATTTCTACAAGTTGCATGTGAGATAGTACGTTAGATAATATCTGTGTTTCTTGTGCTGTAGCCCATTTGCTGCACTTTATACTCCTACTGTGGACAGTTTCAGTTCTATCTAATCTGAGCTGAGAAGGGTAATGCATTACAGGTAAAAATAACTTTCTGTTTACTGAGGATGGGCCTTCACTGCATGGAAATACAGATGAAACTTGGAGTTATTTTGATGGATTTTCCACTCAGGAGCATGTACGTGCTAACAGAAGCGAGAGTCAGCTGTTGATTCATTCTATTCAATGAGTGTTGGAGGAAAATTAAACCCGGGGGACAAACAATGCACACGTGGATGTTATAGAAATATGTTCATTTCACATCAAAAGTAACTGACTCTGGTCTTGGAAATAGTTTTTCAACCAAGATAATTAAATATATTCAACGTGCCTTTTGGGAAATTAACATTGTCTTTGTTTTACTTTTCAAAATAGTTATAGCATGAATATCACAAACCCTTAACCAGCTACCTCCGGCTCTTAGCACAGAATAAATTCATTTGTAAAAACATATTGTCTTTTGCTTGCATCATATATGTTTATATTTAATAATTCTGACATTACTAATGTAGATGATATATTTTTTTTCAGTCTGGAGTTTAAGTTAGTACCACCACATCAGAGGCAAAAATGCTCACTACTGCTAGAGACAATATCTTTAAATAAATTCTATTAAATTATTTTTATTTTGGTTCATCTTTATATTTCTACCCACCCTAAGGTTACATTAATTTAGTTGAATATATTTTTATAAACCAGTGGTGATATAGATTATACTGCTGGTTGTCCATCATATTGTTGCTATTACATTTATTTCTATGTCTAGTCGTCATTTTAATGTGTTCAAATCAGCAGAAACTAAAATAGAAACAAAATCATATTTGTAGCATCTCAATTTTATTTGTGGAACTCGGTGTCTTCTTCATGTTCCTGAATGTGAACCTGACCTGAAACACACTTCAGTTGTTCTTGGTGATGAACGGCCTATGTAAAGCAAGTTTCCAGCTGATTTTACTATTGCATTTACATGAAATCATTGACTGCCTGCAGGCTTAGGAAAACCACGTTAAAAATAAATTCTATTCTGTGTTTAGCAGGTTCATTTTCACTAACTTGGCTACAGCATTAAAAAAACAATGTGGTCCATTGATTTTTTTAAGAAATATATAAATAGAGGTGGGACAAATACACACCACTTCTGCTCTGCAAAAATACATTTGGTAAGAATGTAGTGAAGAACAGAATTTGACATGTAGACACAGGTTTATTGTTCACTGGGATAAAGTAGCAGTCTCCACAGTTGGCCTGAAAGCTCTAAACTACTACTTTCTTTCTGTAATTACTACTCTCTGCCATTGTGGGGCAGCATTTTCCTGTGAGCTGGTTTCCAGTTAATGTTTATTCATTTCATTGAATATTCAACTTTCAGGCGCATGGCACCGCAGTGTTGTTTGAGAAACCCGCAGAGGAGAAAATGGCTCAGCCGAGTGCAACAGGCAACAGCATGCAAGAATATTCTCCCACAATCACAGGTAAAACTGCTTTAGTCCAGATGTCCTCGCTTTAATTTACAGAAGTATATAATTACTTAGGAGTATCATAATTTCCCCTGTAGATGTTTTGCAGCATTTATTTTAGCAGCTGTTCATTTTGCTGTCTTCCACAGAGGGACTTGAGGAGAGCAGTGTAACTGTGAGTATCTCTGTCCAGCTCCATGTTGTTTGTTCTGTTTCTCCTTCATTCCTAAATTTGACCCTCTCCCGACCCTTCATCACTGTAGTAGCTGTACTCAGATTTGTCCTCTCACCTTTCCTCTCTTTCTGTCCCTTTGGTTTATACGTGTGTGTGTGTGTGGACGTGTGTGTTCTTGTATGTGTGGTTCGTTGGGTGGGGTCTGGGTAGATTGAGACCCCCATGTTGAACTTGGCTAAACGTGTTAATCACTGGGTCTGGGACCCCAATGACGAACGTAAACGCCTGGAAAGGTGGCAACAGGAGCAGGAGCGTCTCCTACAGGTACACTGGTGGAATAGTGTGTACGTGCATGGCTCGATGAATGTTTGGGAGAAAACAGAAGACTCAGGCTGCACTGGATGTGTCTGTATATATATATATATATATATATATATATATATATGTATGTGTGTATGTGAGTGTGTGTGTGTCATGTGATAGCGTACAGTGTTTAACATGTATCCTGTGTCTCTGCAGGAGCAGTATCAAAGAGAACAAGAGAAGCTGAAGAAGGAGTGGGAGAAAGCACAGCTAGAGGTGGAGGAGGAGGAGAGGAAACACAATGAAGAAGTACATACGGACAGACTAAACATAGAACATGCTGTTTCCTGGTTTTGTGGGTCTATCATCGTCATCTTTGTGTTTGTTTTTGATTGTACTTCCTCCAGGAGAGACGTATTCTGGAAGAGACTGTAACACCCCTCAGTCCCAGTGGCTTGTTGATCCAGCAGTCAGGAGAGTTAAGGATGAATTCAACAGCTCCGGAAAACAACAACATAGAGAAAAGAAATGTTCCTCAACAGCAAAACGGCCAAAGAATGTCCACCGGGAAAGAGGATCAGCATCCATCCAAGCTGCATTTTTTCCAGGGTATGTTTCACGCTCATATCTGACAGGACTCCACATGTTGTTCACGGCTCTGTCACTCTCAGTTTCTGTGATAAAAGTTTATTTCATAATATATTTCTTTGCAGATCCTGAACGTGATAGTGAGCCTTCAAAAAAACTGGAACTGTGGAAGACGTCCTCTCTAGACCGCAACCCTCAACTGAACCAGGCACATGCTGTTAAAAGGTATTTTTGTGTCTTATGTCCTTTAGAGTTGTTGTATTTCTCTCTTGAAATCAATTTTTTTGTTGTTTACATTTCACATTCTAGTAACACTGAAAGAGTGAAAAGACGTCCTTCTCTTTCACTAATGTTTACATAGTGTGAAATCGTGTTGTTAGTTGTTGCATGGGTTGAGCAAAGCTTTACATTTTTTTTTATGCGAAGGTCTGGATCACACGACGTTGTATCAGGCAAACTTCAGTCCTCTGCATCATCACCACAGCCTCCTTCACCCAGCAGGTAATGAAACAATTGAAAACGTTCCCTGTGAATTAGGCTACACTGCTCTAGGAATGAGGCTCAAATGTGTTGAATTGTGACTGTTGTAGAAATAAATGTCTATTTCACACTTCACTGTAGGTGTGTTAGTGGAAAGAGACTGTGTTCTGGTTGTTCTCAGCCTCTGGGAAAAGGAGCTGCCATGATCATTGATACTCTGGGACTCTTTTTCCACATACACTGTTTTAAGGTATGGTTTCTATTACACATATGCACAAAACTACAAAATAGTACACATTATCTACTCTATACATAAATACAATTTCTTGTCAAATGTATAAAAATGTGCAACACATCACAATTACTTCCATGTGAAGGTTTATCTTCTCATTCTCAACTGTATTTCTCTCCACAGTGTGGTGTGTGTAGTGGGCAGCTTGGTGACGCCTCTGCAGGGACTGATGTAAGGATTCGTAATGGACTGCTGAGCTGTCATGAGTGCTACATTGCATCTCGGGGTGAGTTCACACAGGATGAGCACAGACTGACAAACATTTGTGCGCAAGCGCACACACACACATCTTTGTCTTACATTGAACACGAGAACCACATTCATACACTTTAAAACAGTTCAGGAGAGATTAAACCAAAACATAACTTAAAAGGGACAGTCCCCCTGAAGCTACGTGCTTGGACAAGACACTGAAAGCCCGTAGTAGCACTGACACAGGTCTAGCAGTTTGACGAACAATCATTTCCCCAAGGGGGTCAATAGTATGTATTCATTATTATTATTAGCTTGCACAGTGTAGCTTACGGAGGACCTAATGATTTTAATGTTGTAATGTAAGCATTTGAAGGATGTAATGACTGAAAACACTCAGCATCACAGTTGGTTGTTGTCAGTGTCCATGCTAAAGCCTGTCCATTACAACTTAACACCACCAGGTGGTGTGAATGCTGTGACTGATACTGCCCCCAGTCATCGTCATTAAATGTCCAACCCTTCCTTAATCTGAATCTGTATATAGACCTACAATAATTATTTTCCTCTTCCTTAACCTTCGACTAGTTAGGGTTAGGATTATTATTCATTTTCCTAGGATTTATGAGGTTAGCAAAGCTAACTTTACTTTGAATACCTAACAAACTGGCTCCAACCAGAGTAAGATCAGTCAAACATTGTTGACGTTACATGTCATCCCGTTTTGTCTGGTAATATCTGGTTGCTGGCCATAGCGAGAGGTGAGTAAGTTGTAAGACTGGTTGTAGACTTTTAAATGCTGTGTGTGTTTGTGTGCAGGCAGAGGGCAGCCCACCACGCTATGATGACCTGTATACGAAAGGGAACCTCATCATCACCGTTGCAGTCAGTGATTGCACAGAGGACATTTCTAGAGCCTTTAAATCCCATGTTCTGGAGCAAAACTCAAATAGTGTGTGGACTAAATGACACAACGTCGCGTGCAGATACAACAAAAAAACGTGTGCGCGAACTACTCACATGTATACACTTTTTTAATGTGTTTGAGCATGTGTGTAATCGAGAAATCTATGTGTTTTGGCCTCTGCACGTCCATCTTTGGCAAAATAAGAATCTGCTCTGACACAAGCTAAACACTGCAGTCTTTATCACACCTGGATTCATTAACCCCTGCTTCTGCACTGACCGCGTGACTCCTCTCTCTCGGAGTGTGTCGTAAACTGGTTTGGGTTGGATAACCTTAAGTAGCTTGACCATTATAATGCCTTACTCGTCATACCCTGTCGTTCATTTTAGGTTTTGTGTTTATAGTTTTGCATGAAAGAAGAAAAATACATAGGTTTTTTGAGTATTACTCAGATGGATAGCGTACATTTGACATAGGTTGCAATCTTTGAAATTATTTAAATTTCTTCTACATCATGACATTTTTTTTATTTTTCAGAATCTCTGACACTAAACACAAGTTTCTTCTTTCATTCATCATTATACTGGAATGGAAATGCATGTTATTAACTAATAATATTTGTTCTTTGGATTTTAAATATTTTCTCTTTAAGATGTTTCAGCCATTGTTTCTTCTTATAGACTGCACCTAAATCAGTGCCTTATGTAATGAATGCGAAGGCTAGTGTATGTGCAGGAGTTCTTCATACTCACACAGACCACTGGGTCTTGGCACATTGGGTGTGTGTGTGTTAGGAGTGAATTATGTGTGTATGAAATTATGCATGTACAGGACAGGTGTGTACTGTATGCAGTATGTGATATAACTTGAAGCACAGTTCCATACCAGCAAAAAAATATTTAAAATGAACCCCCTCCCCCTCAGTCACCTGCTGTTTTCTTCCACCATGAGCTAAACCAATGACAAAGTCATTTGCTGCTTCCCTGTTAAATATCCCCCATATGATATGAAGTTCTTGTCCTAAAATCTTCGCTCCTCCTCTGCCTCTGTCACAAGTGTTGCCTCCCCTGACTTTGAGCTGCTCTGCTATTTGCCTCCATTTGGACACTGACAGCTTCTTCATTAGCCCGAGGAACACAGCGCTCAGTTCATTGTCTTTTATAACAAGTGTATGTTTATCAATAAAATATTTTAATGGTGATGTCTGTTTATCTGTCACATTTTCTGTAATTAACCCAGGAATTAGTATATTATGACTGTGATTTAAATTATGTGATGCAAATGAGTCTTACACACACACACGCAAAAAAATTTTCCAGTCCATAACAATTTCTGGCATGTTCTTTATCTTAATAAGTTTGGTCTTATCAGGCTCTTAGTTTGTAGTATACTCAGAATTTTCAGAACCTGAACAGTAATTGCTTTTTCTTCTCCTTGTAAGTTGCTTTGGGGCATCTGGCACGTGATTATGATTATAGGTCAACCTATAAACAGCTGTGGTTAATGTCATAATGCAAAATACTTAGTTACAAATAAAGGTTCTGCATAAAATCAATTCTTTAGAGTACAGACATTTGAAAAAGATAAAAATGCTTATTTAGCAGCACAGTGCTTATTACGATATTTCTTTACTATTACAGTAGTATAAATACATTACCTTTTAGAGGTGGTAAGTACATTTACTTAGGTACTGTACTTAATAAGTACAGTTTTAAGTGATGGTACTGCGAGGGAATTTGTTTTGTTTACTTTTAGTCCACTGCAATTTAGGGGAATTGACTTTTTTTTCTTTCTTTCATTAATTCAGATGTATTATTATGAATTAACCAGCTGTGGTTATTTTAGTGGTTAAATCACCTCCATGTTTACAACATGTTATCCCACGTTAGCTCTATAAGTTGTGTTTTTTACCTTTTTAAAATGAATTACTAAAATACTTTCTTTGCCACATTTTGGAAGTTTGTTTAAAGTTTACAGCACATGTTAATTTAGTCCTCAAACTACATTTAGCGTTTTACAGACCAGTGTGTTTTTTATTGCTACTAGCTGAATGGTCAATTTACCGTAAGATAAATAGATAATGAGAAGATTAATATTTTCATTATCCATTTATCTTACTTACCACCACTGTCTGGGTGGAAACATCCCCTTACACTGAAGTGTTTTAGACACATCTGTTGATTCATAAACTGCACACAAAAAAACACAAAATATTTGAGACGCTTATAAAAACACATAACTGGATAAACCTGTTTGAGCATCCAGAGTGTAGTGAAACCATTGTCGTACACACTGCTACATTAATTTGTTCATATTACATTACTGTTATATTACTCAGTTTACATTGTTGCACGATCATGGCACAGGGCACTTAACCCTTCACATTTGGCACACTGTACATATGCCCTACTGGAACTTAATTTATAACTTAGCCCTTACTGTTAAAAATAAACAAAAGTGGTTGGGGGTGCATTTCACTGCGTTGTACTGTATAACTATGCATGTGGCAAATAAAGACTTTTGAGTCTTAAATCATTAGAGGCAAAACTATTCTATTAACTAGTCTATTAACTCAAATTTTGGCAGAAACTATTTTGATAAGATCAGGTAACAGAGCACTTAAAGACTCTTATCACATCAGGTGATGGTGTGTTTTGGTAATATTTATTTAAATTAGCACAAACTAGTTGACCTAAGCCTATCCTGAGGCGTCTTAGACTTTCAACACCTTAATCCAATAAACCCAGCCTGGGCAAGGTTGGGTAAAAGTCCTGAAGAGCCCCAGGGCACATTTTTACTTGTTGGGCCCTTAATGACCCCCAGGTTACACAGCAGACTGAAAAAAACATGTTTTCTCTCACTTTATAGTCAACATTTATGAAGTTTTGGTAAACAAGACAAAAATTTAATTTTAATATGCTAGCCAAATGTCAGTCTTGCCTGTCTTCACTCACAGCTTGAGAGCCCTGAAGTTTATGCTTTGGGCTACAACCAATGTTTAATTGTTCACATTAAAATACGCTGGCCGAATTAGCTAAGCAAAGGTCCTGTTTGCAGTGTGTTGGCAGTGTCAAAATTGTTTATAAGCTGAACAAATAAATCAATACCTCGAAATTTTAATTGCACCTGTGCACATCAGTATCTCTATTTCTGCCTCCCTCTGAATCCCCCTTCACCTCAAATAAACCTTTCAAAGAAGGAAATCATCTTTATAATAATACTAATTAAATAAAACAGGGAATTGAACCACTTACTGACTACTTTAATCGTTGATCATATAAGAAATAGGTCAGGGGGTTAAAAAAAACCGGGAGGACGACTGTCCAATCTGGCAACACAGGCAAAAACAGCGCTACCGGAACTATTGTGCTAGGAATCAACGTACAAGCAACGGAAGCATAAAATAAGGGAACCCCAACCGCCGATACACCTCAAGAAGAAGAAGAAGTAGTAGAAATAGAAAAAGAAGAAGAAGAAGAAGAAATAATAAGGGAACCGGAAGTTAACTACTATTTACCTGCCCGCCCCTTGCATTGCATGTAAGCTAATGTTTGTTGTTGTTCGTTCGCTTGCTCTTCAGAAACATCGAAATATCACAGCAAGATGAACTCCAAGGAACCCTCGCTACCTTCGCTATATGGAGTATGTAAATGTATTTTAACGTAAACTGGTTGTCAGATCAATGGTTAGCTTGTAACGTTGGTTGCAGTTAGCCTCTAAGCTAGCTCAGACCTGTCAGATTAAATACAAAACAGCAAAATGTAACGCTAATAATGAATATTAGTCTGTGGTGTTATCGAAGTCAAATTTTAAAAGTAGCAGCTTGCAAAGACTTGTCTAAATCAGTGTTGGACAGTCTAAGGTCGTTGTGATACTGAAACAAAAAAATGGTTTCTGTTTATTACTGAAGTTATAGTTAACTGTTCACACTTACTTTCATTGCACAAGATTTCAAAAAAATAATTTCACTGTTGTACCAATTGTAAAAACTAAACTGTATAAACATCAAAAGTAGTAGTGTAGAATTTAACTGCAACTCAAGTAATCAGTAAGCTGTCAATTACTCTACTGTATAACATATATTAATATGTTTTTTGTTTTAGCAGGCAGGCACCTCAGTAGATATGACACGCAGTACAGAGGAAGACTCTTTAGTGGACGGACCGTTGATCTCTGCTGATGCCCTCCACTCTGCCATCAGGAGAGAGTTTAAGACTCTACCAACACACTGCTATGCCAGCCTGCTGTCTCTGCTGCATGTATGATATGCACACACTGTTTTTAGCACTGTAGGGATGAGATAACTCCTTAACTAATCAAACTGTGTAAACATTTAGTTTAACAAGTTTAACAAATGCAGGAAAAGCTGAAATTTCTTTTGTGACGTGCAATGACGTGATGTTTGATGTTTGATGATGTTTGCACGTGTATGACGTGCAAACAGTTGATTGACAAATTGTTATATATAAAAAGTTATATATAAATTCTAGATAATTAGCATGTTCTGACTTCTGTAACGTCTGTAAACTTGATATCTTTGGTACGTTTTGTTGAACAAAACAAATTTTTTTATAAAACAGTTAAGCACATGAAAATTGGCAAAATTGATTTTTTTAGATACAAATTTCTTGTTGCCGTCAAAGTTTAGTATTAAAAGTTTTATATTATAACAAAATGATGAATGCAGAACATGGATATAGTTATTGGAGGTAACCTTTTTTGTTCTGTGCAATGATAGCTGTACTATATGCTGGATTTTGCTAAATACCACGATACATTGTTTATTTCCCCTACTCTCTTGTTTTTCTTCTCAGGTTCTGTATGTGGTGTTGTCAATATGTGTAGCAGTGATGTGTCTGTTGAAATATGGCCGGGAGGAGGTGTGTTCGAGTGTGTTGGGTATGGTTTCGGGTGAAAGTGCTATTGTGTTCGGGAAGGTGTGTTTATGGCTGCTGCTGCTGTTGTTCACTTGGTGCGTGCAGCATCATCACAGTCAAGCCAGAAGAAGAGGATACCTGCAGTTTTACAGACGGATGCAGGGACTGAAAGACCTGCCTCTCATCATACACTCTACAGGTACAATTCCCACAATATGTTTGTAGATAATTTATATTTACATTGATAAATGGGAGAAATGGGGATCCAGTTAAAGCAAGGAGTCCATCAGCATGGCACTTCATGACTTGACAATATTTGCTACTCTTCCTTGCAAAAGCACTCCAAATGTGTCTGATTGTGAGGTAATCTTCTGTGCACTGCCCTCTTCAGGTCACCCCGCAGCTTTTCTATTGCATTTGGTTATGGGTTCCAGCTGGGTCAATTCAAAACCTGAATTTACTTCTGATTAAGCCCTTGTTCTGTTTATTTGAATGTATGTTTGTGATCATTCTCATGTTTAGGTGATCTTCAACTTCAGCTTTCTAGAAGACACCTAAAGACTTTTGATCAAATGTGACTGGTGTTTAGAGCTATTCATATTTCTCTCAACCGTGTTTAAAGCCCCAGTTCCAGCTGATGAAAAAAATTTTGTACCCTTTTCCTGAGTGATGTCTTAAAACAAGGAGATCACTTTGATCCTGTGTAAGCTCTCTGTGAACCACGGCTTTTTCTTGTAGCAAGCAACTGAGTAAATTTCAGAAAAATCCTACTTAGCTGAACATGATTTGGGTTTAATCAGACTAACGTTAATCAATGTCAGGTGTTTGTACAAGAAGACAGAAGCTGTAATTAAATCAAAGTGCTTCAACAATGTAGTTTAAGGGTGTGCACGCTTTATACAGCACAAAAACCTGGCACTTTAACAGGAGTGTGTATACAACTTATATCCACTGTACCGTTTGTTTACATCCATTGAGCACTCACATAGAGTCTTTTCCACCAGATGGCACTAAATTCTAAGAACAAATATGTGTTTGCAGGGAACGTTCTGCTGTTGGTCGTTCTGGTTGCTGGATTATCACAGACTGTGCGCACCTACCTGCTTGTCATCATCCTCGGGATGGAGCTCTTGGTGGTGGTTTCCTGCTTGCTTTATTATACAGGTAAAAGTTTTAAAAACCTTTGGGTAGTCGAGGTTTTATCTTTTATTCGTTGACTTTCAGCTTGCAAATTCTCACCGTCATCAGCAAAAGATAAAATGAAAGCCCCTGTTCACATCTCCTCAAACACACCTATCCTCCCTCGCACCAAGAAGCCAACTAAAATGGTACACACTGAAAATATACATAAAAATACACCTGCAGCAGTTTAGATTCTCAGTGAGAGCACAAGCAGCAGGTCCAGCCCAGGACCAGAATACATAATCTATATCTTTACAATTTTATTAGGGCGACATCGTCCCCTGCTGCCTTGTGATAAACGGAAGAGGAAGTGATTCCGATCACGCTCTGATGAAGGCTACAGTTGTAGCCGAAACATGTTAGCAGGTAACAACAACAATTTAACACTGTGTTTAAAAAAGAATCAACTTAAGAACATGCAACTTTTGAACAAAGGGCGTTTGTCCAGATTATTAATTATTTTAGGCAAAAACAAAATTTTTTCACGTGCAATTAGTTGAATCAAATTAGGATGGCAGTATTCCAGATTCAGTTTTCCTGTGGATGCTTGTAGTTATGTCAGTAGTGTTATATGGAGAGACACACCCTACAGATTACATTACACACAAACACACAATCTACCCCCACTCTCTATCTTAGCGCATTCGCATCACAATAACGGCCCAGCCCTTTTCAGACTCGACAGCATGACAATCAACCATTCAGCCTTCTGTCCTCCCTCCCTCTACCACTCTCTGTCTCCATGCAGATGTACTGAGGTTTTACTTTTTCTTTTTTTGCCTTGATAAAATATACAAACTTTGGCAATTCTCACATAGGTTTATTGTCTTTTGCTTTTTATTGAACAAATAAATGACACGGGACTCAATGTTTTGTCCGCTTTTGTGATGGGACATTAAGTTTGTCATGAAAAGTCACATTATTCTAGAGAAATAAATAAACCCATAGCACAGGAAAGAAGCAAAACGCCGCTTATTTGGATGTCTCTCCCATGTACGATTAAACCAGAGGTAAATATGATTTATGAAGAAGCCTTTTGCATGTAAAATGCTACTGAGATTGGATTAATTAATAATCTCTGCACTAGCTGCAGAGCAGTCATGGAGAAACATTAATAAACACTATTATTATCTCATTACATCAACTTATAGGTCAATAAGCCATAATAAACCATTGATGAAGTGTTTTATACCTCCCTATATACCTCATGAATGCTTAATTAGAGTGGTAAAATAATTACGCCAGCAGACAAATCAGAATTTTTAGAAAAAAGAGCATGCTGCTCTGCTGGTTATTATATTATGTGGTAGCTACATACTAACATATAAATAATAGTTTTATTTTATGGAAAAATATAATTTAAACTTGTTTGATGTTAAAGTATTGTTTGTAGTTTTTTTAAGGACAGGAATTCATTGACAGAGACGAGAGATGTGTTTGTGTGTGTGTGTGTGTGTAAGACAATCTTTTGTTTTATACAATTTGGGGGATTTATTTAATTAACAAATGGATGAGATTGCAACAAAACATAAAATGACAAGGAGAGTAGACGATAAGTAACGCTGGTATACTGTGATATTGGCTGAGGCTAATGCCGTGACCTTCCTGTCGCTGTGCAAAGGAAAACCTCTGTAAAGATGCAGTATCAGAGGATATTGAAATTTAAGAATCAGTATTGAAAGGAAATTCATATTAAAGGTGTGTTTTGCAGCTGAAGGGCACAGATTGGAGATCGAGATACCAGAGAAGCAATGAGAGAAGATAAGGGGCATTAGGATTTAACTTAGCCAAAGGGTAGTCCTCAGTCCACTACACCCAAACACAGGGAAACACGCACACACACTCATGCTTACACACATTGTCCCTCTGTTTACGGTGAGGGTTATCCAGTGTGTGAGGGGGGGGTCTGTGTTTGCCCGTCGCATTCCTGCTCAGATCAGGGCAGTCAGGCTTGCCACGAACCGAGCGACACCTTGCAGCGCAAACCTTTTTAAAGCACGCACACTCCGGCTAATGCAGAGTCAAGTGGACATCAGCAGGGTCACGAAAAGAAGAATCTCTCTTGTTAGAGGAGACAGACGGGGGACAGGCACAGATCTAATGCCTGCAGCCATGAAGTCCATACAGGAAGGCCTCGTTCAGCTTCCCTTTGAAGTGCGTGCCGATTGTAAGTGCATGTGTGTGTGTTTGAGGTTTGCTGTATGTTTCTGCCTCTCCCATTTTAACATGAATGCACTCTCCTCTAGACCTCTATGCACATCAAAGCCATGCGTTGGCCTTCAAAGGCTTAACTTCGAATACATCTCTCTCCTCTGCCTGACTCAGAACTCAGCGTAAGCACTGCAGGGCACAGTGGTAACACACAGACACACACTGATACAGATACCTACGGGGTACCACTGTCACAGACACAGAAGGATACCTACAGGTTTGCACTTACAAAAACATCTGTCCATCCAAACTGGCGTGTTTCCCTCGTCGCTGTTCTTTGTTCACACGGTGCGATGACTCCGTCCAACGGAGAAAAACTGTTTTAGTTTATTGGTGTAGATTAATAGACATTAAGCCACCATGAGATTTCTTTATAAGCTGTGTTTGTCTTCTGAAAATAGCAGAACAGTGTGAACACATTCATTCCTATAGCTGTTTTTAGTCTCTTTAATCTTTCCGCATATCTTCAGCAACACAGGTTGAGCTGAAAGTTGTCCTTGCTCCTTTCCAAACTGCACATCAGTCGGTGTGATGGTCGGGATCCATTTCCTTCCACTTCTTTGATTTCAGTACTGGCTGTACGCGGCTGTTGAGCGCTACACGTGGTAATATTAGCTGTTAGCACCTCCGCAGCTTCACCATTATCACCTGGAAATGTGCACTTGTGGATAGGGGATTTGAAACCTCTCAGATCAGAGTAGACCGGGTCTGAGCACCGTCTGTCCAGCCGTGGGAGAGTTTCTAACAGGGACGTGTGAAATGTGTCACTTCTCTCACACTGCTCCCATCATTCATCCATCCAGCGCAGTGTTTCTGTTCTTTCTACCCCCCGCGGTAATACACTGAACCTCTCCTGATTTCATGAATTCCTGACCTCAGTCTCACCTTTGCTAAACGTGCGCCACTTTGTTCCACGTGCACTTATATGTTTATACACAGCTTAATAAGCTACCTTCTGTAAACCACGACCGAAAACTAAGTAAACACAACCCAAGTAACAAACATACGTTACATGACACAACGGTGCTCGTTGAGTTATGCACCCACTGATGGTTTTTAATTAAGAAGCAAACACAGGTAACATTAAAATACATGCGAGCAACATTTATGCAGTATGAGCACAAACACCTGACATAAACTGTAGCATCACAATTAAATCCTAAATACTACTTTACATGATAAAACATATTATTCAGAATCCTTAACAGATGGTAAATATTACAAAGGAGAATTATATATTATTATTATTATAATAAATGAATATTAATTTACTTAGTTTTTTTTTAATTATCAGTATTTATTTAGTAATTTATTTATAATAGTCGGTATGTCATTTTAAATGCTTTATTATATGCTCAAAATATTGTGAGTAATGTTTATACTCGAGGAAAAAAGACAAGTCTGTTGGTTTCTTATAAAACAGCAATTTATTAAAGGGTCGTAATGAATGGAAATTTGGGAAATAGTTGTTGGTATTTGTTGGAATTATTTGACAGCATTTGTCTCTTTCCTTTGTTGTTTTTGCAACAACTGCTCACATTCTCCTTTTACCTTCGTCTACTGTTTTTTTCCTCCACCAGTTCATTTCTGTGCCTCCCAGGAATTCCTCTCTCTCTCACAGTCCTGCTCACTGTTGCCTTCCTTTACACACAGATTCAGAGCCTCATCATGCAGGAATGTGCAGAATTCCTTTGGGTTGTGTGTGAGTGTGGATGCTGAGATGGTGCACTGAAGCAAAGCAAAGACAATTTCCTCTGACTAATGACTATGAGTCTTATCAATTCTCCTCCGCCTGCTCTTCTTCACACATGCTGCGACCTTATCTCGATTAAACAGCACCAACATCGCTCATATTTTAACAGTGGTTCCTCTTGCCTCACCTTGCCGCTAACCCCACCCCCTATGTAAAGGTATATGTTTAGGGCGTGAGAATTAGAGGCCTGAGTGCAGGATATGACAGCCCATAAGGCCTAAGTGCGGGATATAACAGCCCGTGTGTGTTTAGGGGACAGAGAGGGATGGAAAACAGTAAAAAAACAAATGTGTGCTGTTTCTCACCTGAGTGATTAACATTTGTTAGAAAGCTCTCACTGCGTCTTTATGTGCAGCTGCTTGAAGAAGGTTAATTTGTGCTTCTAGTTCAAGTGAAACGGTTCAACAGCAAGGGAGCGGCGCCAGATGTGAGCCAAGAAGATCATTCACACAGCTACAGCGTCACGAGTCTGCCGACTGAGACGGGCTTCAGGTACACACGATTCACTCATACGCTCCAGAGAAATCCTCTGAAAATCATTATGGAATCATAAGTATGTGAAGAACATTAACAGCGCTGGGATAGGAGATGCTGCGTCCTGACTTTGTATGTGTTTGTTTTCTTTTGGCTGTGTGAATTAAAGCAGACTAACAGCTTTTATTTAGAGCAACACAAACATACTTGGCTGTGAAATCTGCATTGTCCAAAAATGCAAAACGTATACCTCACAATACTTTATTCTGCCAACACAGTTACAGTAACGCAGGGTCTAGTCAATAAAGCCGGTTGTAACTGGGTTTGTGCAGGAGAAGCTGGTCAGTGAGAGCTTATGTGCTGTTTTTCATGTGCCACAGAGAGGGCTCCAGGCTGGAGGAGGTGGTGGAGAAGCAGGCTGACCTGATAGAGTACTTGAAACAGCACAACACCTTGCTGAGCAAGAGGCTGCTCAATCTCACTACCCAGCACTGAGTGGCGGTCCAGCCGTGTGAACCAGCCGACACTCTCTCTGTTGAAGGCACCCTTCAGGAAAAAGCCTGATCATTTTAACACAGCGAGAGACGATCTGTGGGATTGAGTGGAAAAGACTAACTCTGCAAGAGCCACAGGATTAAAAGGACTCAAGTGGGTAGATGCAGCTGTACGCACAGAGGGAGACGAGGTGGCTTCTGTGTAGGGCGCCCTCATCTGAGATGGACAGATAACACAGGAGGAGTAAGGAGGAGAGCTGAGAGTGGAGGACACTTAAAGAGGCAAAGTGGCAGGAGGAGGAGGAGAGGTGTCACGGGTCATAGATCAGAGGTGAGGGGTTTTTATCACTCTTTTACGGCCCCCAGTGATCCGTGTATGCTGCCGCTTGTGTTACTTTGAGGGAAACACAAGAGGCCAAATAGTTTTAGAGGTCATCTGCATTAAAAGAGCGGGGAGAGGTTATTTATCAGGATCATATAGAGTACAATGTGAAGATGTTTTATGTCTCTGAATGTGTGTGTAGACACTTTATTCGGTGAGGTTTGTCTTTCTGTTGGATTGATTAATGCTTTTGTATATTTGTGATCAGGTTCTAATAAATATATAATATTCACATGTTGTATTTCATTTGAGAATTGACACCAGCAAGTTGCTAGAGTTTCATGTTGAGCGTTTCTCTTGTGGAAAGAAGAACCCAAACAATAGAAACACCGCAGTGTGATTGTCTTCTCACCACTTCACCATTTCTGTGGTAAAATCTAAAAGTCACGGGAAATATCGATGTCGTCATTTGAACCCTCGCTGCTCGTTCCCTATTGTGATTCCTTTATGCTGCGGTTTCCGTAACTCCACAGGGAGCGCAGTATTTACGACTTCTGTCCCACGTGGCTTCAGCTGTAGGGTATTTAGAGTGCTGCAGGTAGCAGGATCCCTGTTTGATCCTGGACATATAATTATATGTTTTACTCTTTAACTGTTGAATCATTACTCACACAGACAAAGCAGTACATTAATAGATTTTTATTAAAAAGCTTAAAACATAATTGAATAAACATTTGAAGTGCATACATGCGTTATAAACACTTTGTAAGAATTATATGTAGATGCTGTTCATCGAAGCTGCAGCTACTAAGATGTTTCCAGCTCCTTGGTCTGCAGCTTTTAAGTCGAGTGTCCCTCCTCTCTGTCCGTGGCAGTAAAAGTGGTACTGGATTTAAAAGGTATTGTGTGACGGTGCCTGCAGCTGGAACAAAACCCAGATGTGTGTCCACCAAACTGCCCTACAGGCAATATTTCATGTGTTTTTGTGTATTTTCTGCTTTTTCTTTGTTATGAATGAAAAGACGAGTCGTCCACAAGCTGAAAAAAAAGCTTGTTGCTCTTCTGCATGTTGTGTGTATAACCAGCAACATACACACAACAGTCTTTGGACGGCATTTCATGGAGCCCCTTATTTCCTCCACCTCAGTGTGTGTCCCGGTACGAGGGTCCATCCAGTGCAGCGTTGGTGCCACACACACACTGCAGTTGCTTCATAGTCCCGTGTCTCTCCTTCGGTCACCTGCTTCAACCTGTTGGTTCAAAAAAACGGCCTTTAGTGTAAGTCTCCAAAAGCAGCTTACGTGAATGTACAGAAGTCGGTGTTAAACCTGAAACTTCTCATCTCTCCCTACACTCTCATCCAGGCCCCGAGGCCCTCCTCTTCATCGTTAGTGAGATTTATGTCTGCAACTCCTCTCTCTCTGCTCTCCTAATCACACACCTCTGCCACCAATCAAGCACACCTACTTAAGTGCCACCTGCCATCTGTGTGACCTGGTTTTGTTCCACGTATCGCACAGCTCTGCTCATATCCTCCTCCTTACACAGAAACACATGTCTTACCTTAGGGGAACGGTACTCTGGAGTGCAGAGGGAGGCAGCGTCTGTGTGGGCAGTGGTGTCTGTGATATTTTCTTCTGAGGTTCAGGAAATCTGAAAAGACGAAAAGGTTTCATTTTAATATGCTGAAGTAAGACGCTGTTTATCAAATGTAGTTTTAGATGTAATTATTTATGGCTGCCTGTGGACCCTGTATTTCACCTGATGGGACTAATCACTACCACATGGATGGAAATAAACACAGCGGGACTTCAAGCACCAGAAATGCATTCAACTTTTTCCAAGATGAGCTTAAGTTATTTTGCAGCTAATTAAGCTCCTGTTATGGCCCAACCTATCCTCCGCTAACAGTGGAAAAGCCCACTTTCATGAATTTTATTTGCCTACCAGGCCTCTAATAAAGTGGGGACATGGAGCTAACACATGATTATTTTCAAACGTGCCTAATAAATCCACTTTGACTCCTGCGGTTCACAGACTGCAGGCCAAGCCCAGGAAGAGATAAAGTGCCAGATGACTTTATGACTCCCCCTCCTCTACTCCCCTCTGAAAGAAGCTGCTCCCCACGCCTCAAGGTAGGCTTCTTTACACTTGGCACCGCTACTCCATGTCATGTTAATAAAGCTCGGGTATTTGCATGTCGTTTTAACACCGTGATTAACAAAGGCGCACCGGAGGGCCTTCCAGCCGGGGACAAAGGCGCTCACACGCACCGCTGCGCGGTCCCCCGGCGGCGCTGCCGCGCTCAGTCCCCTCGTCCCCTCTTCTCCACGGTCACATGAACCGCATCACGTCCCCGAGAGCCTCAAACTTTTTTCTCTGCCCCCAAGGCTGCGCTGAAGTGCACCTGCCGCAGCATGAGGGCTGATAGTTGGTGGTTGCGCGTATAGAAGTTTAACAAACACTTAGAAAGACCGAGCTGAGACGAACCAGAAGTAAACATTTGTGCAGAGTCGGTATAAAAATGGGGAAATCTCTCGGTAAGCGTATTTTCCACTGTAGGTGACGCCATTTGTTTTCATTTACTGCATAAAACAGCTGCTTCTTTCTAGTGGAGCCCTGTTTTAAATGTTGCTGAAGAGATTTATTTGAAGCTTTCGCGTGGTCATTAGTGACCAGCTTAGTTTCTTAGTGTGCTCGTATTTACAGTTTGTAAGACGAGACGTGAACGCAGCAGATGGTATCATGAAGTTTACTGCAGCGTCATCACAGGCACATTTCTATACTACATAGTACACGAGAGAAGTACAGAGTATACGGGAAAAGTACAGAGTACACGGGAAAAGTGTCTTTAAAGTGAAATGTGTGTGTTTAAGGTCCATTTTGTCTGTGATTAATTAATTTAACAAGACTTGGAAGTGGGCCTTCTGTTGCTATGGTTACTTGCAGGGTGATCTTTGACCTGCAATTTTTTAGGAGCTGTTTTAACAAAGATTGACCTGGAAGACAAAGAATCGGGATGCTTACCTGGTCTGGAAGAGGAGGCTGCTGCAACCACAGCTGCGAGCAGCAGGAGCAGGTAGAGCAGGTTAAAGATCCTCATGGCTGGGCTGCACTCCCAAGAACCTTTCCTCCAGAGGTTCTTCCTGGTTTTCCAGTGGTTTGGAGAGTCCCTGTGGCTCTGATCCCAACTGGACCGGTGATGCTCAGGGTGGTTCAGCTGCGTCTCTCTTCTCTTGTCTTTAGGTCCAACCAGAAGCTCCACCGCGGAGAGAAGCCAGTGCTCAAATGTACCTCTTTTCTCAGGGTGATCAGTCTGTGCCAGAAGAATGCGAGTGTCCGGACTGTTTGTGTGTCCAGTGAGAGTGTGATTGTCTCTGTGTCTGAGAGCAAAGTGACAAAGGTGCTTCTCCCCCCATCTCCTTTATACAGCCTTTTAGAGGAAGGAGGGGGCATGAAGGGGGTGTAGCACCCACAGAAACCCCCACTTCAACCCCTGACACACACACTTCAGCATTGCACACATTGACCCCACATGTAGAGGGTAATTCGAATGACAGGAAGCCCCCTCCCTCGCCTCCAACTGCCCCTTGAACACACAGACTGCGTTTTTGTTCATGCGTATGTGTGTGTGTGAGTGATGTGTTTGGAGAAAGCGGAAGGAGCAGCAGGAGTTGATTTATCACGTACAACACTGGAGCAAAGATTTCAGAAGCCGTAGTTGAAAGCAGCAGGTCCTACGAGAACCAGATCCCTCATCGTCCGTCGTCCCCTGCCCCCGTGCTGAGCGGGACGCACACATGTGGGCTTTGGGTGATGCCGGTGGAGGGGGTGTTTGCCCCGAGCATTTCAGGGCAGGGAACCTGATTGAATGAAATCCAAAGATGCACTAGACTGACGATAGCTTGCCTGTCTGTCTGGGTCTCCGTCTATTTTCTCAATCTGTCCACGGAGACTCTGTTTTTGTTTTATTTTGGTTGTTATTTCTCTCATTTGGTGAATTCATTAAAGTTTTTCTTACAAGTAGTAATTAATATAAGTTGTATTTATTTTTGTTTAGAGTATTGCTTTTAATTGAGAGGTGGCATTCAATCTTTGACCACTTTGGTCAGAAGTCAGAAGTCAGAAGTATCAGGCGTCGTGCAACATTTAAGTTCTTTTAAATCACAAATTTACAGCCACAGTTAGAGAGCTGCTTGCATTTAGAGATTTTAACATTTGCCTTTTCTCAAAGCAAAACATTTTTGACCCAGAAACCTTGCTTTTGTGTCTGTGCGGGTACAGAAAGTTTCAAACCAAACTGATCCATCATGTCTAATGCTGGTTGTCACTGGTGGCATACCCGGGGATTTTCCTGCAGCAGGTAACTTGGCATTAGCTTTGGAGTTGCCGGCAGTGTGGAGACTCATTAGTGTGTCTGCTTACGGTCGTCTCTGTGGACTGAGACTCTCCATTCAGCACCCACCTAATGAATTAACACATTAAGATGAAATGTCAGCTATTACATGTGAATGAGGATTAGAGAAGCAGCAGGACACTAATGGACCACAGGGCTCAAAATAGTCACAGAGACTTTGAACAAGCATCTGTACCGTCGGGTCTCTTCAGGCCTGAAAAGTGGAAAAAAGGGACTTTTTTTTATTGGTATGTGTCTGCATGTACCACTGGCATTGTGCCTTTTAGAAATGTTGTCTTTATTGCTTTATGGTGTTTGCAAAAATGTTGCTTGAAATGACAGATTCCTCATAGATTTAGTTTGTAACACACACACACACACACACACACACTCACGCACACACGTCTTCATCCGGCTCAGCTGAGCTTGTAGTTTATGTCTGTGGCGAGCTGCTCTTTGCATATCAGCTGCCATTGTCTTTTAAAAAACTTTAATTTTACCTATTTGAATATGCTAATTAGGCCTCAATTGTCATTCCGATCCACCTGGTATCCACTGCCCACTAACTGACGTCAAATCTCAGCTTCTCTAAGTCTGTCTGTGTTTTTTTTTCTGTTTCTCCTTCGAAACAGAAACAAGTGAAACTCACCAAGTTCCCCCCACCAGGTTTTCCCTGTGCCTGATTAGTATGTGTTGTAATATTTGCTCCTTCTGGGGATTATATGACTTTACAGGGATTACCCAGCCTGCTCAAACACTCGCCTGTGGGAGAGACACACACACACACACACACACACACACAGAAGTTTACCTCTCATTAAACTGCGTCAGCACCTCAGCATAACTGCACTCCACTGTTGAACCCAGCTCTACTGTGAAAGGTGCATTTAGTAACAATAGCTACGTCCAAAATATGCCCACCTCATTGTTTACTACAATGTAAACTAATAATAATAAATATTAGTTATTTATGTGTTCATGGAAGATCAATATATAATCAGTAGATTACTAAGTAGTGAAAATGTTCCTGTTCAGTCAAGGTTAAGGATTCATACCTCACACCCCTGTTGTCCTGTCTTCGATCTGATCATAATGAGCCTCATTCCCCTCAAGATCTTTTCGCTTTGTACTGTTCAGCCACAACATTAACTCCACCTGGTGGCGTTAGTTGTGCGGTTGGAAGGGGTCAGCATGTGCTGCAGCTTTGCGACAGTCTGTGATGCTCTGCGTGTTCTGACATTAAGTGTCGTGGCTCATTGCTGCGGTGTGTTGAACTGGATGTTGATTCAAATACTGTAGATTAAATGAGTTCTTTGTTTAATCGCGACCCACCTGTGTGTATTACATGTGCACACTTTTAACTTGGCACGTGGGACACTCAGCTGCTTTTATTGCTACTGTGGCAGTAGCCAGGGTCTTCCTAGCACCTGTAATCTTTATGACTATGCAGGAAGCGTCGGTCTCTCCTCCCTGCCTAGATTTTCCCCCTTTTCCCCTTTTCCCATCATCTCCTGATGGGTATCCACTGATAAAGAACTTCCTTTGTGAGGAACAGTGCGTCATAAAAGACACTTTGTTTTCCACTGAGTGATTAGAAATCAAATGGCTTGGTTTTACTTTCTTCACCAACAGTCCTTTAAAAATACACTGCTCAAAAAGCCAGTGGTGGATCTGCCAGTTCTGGTGTTCTCCAGTGAACAAGCATGTGGCTGGGCTGTGAGCACTGGAGGCCATTGAGCTCTTGTGCCACCCTCATGGACAGAGGCGGTCTGCTGGAGGTCATTTTGTAGGGTACAGTGCTCCTCCTGTTCCTTGTTGCACAAAGGAGCAGTTACTAGTCCTGTTGCTGGCTGTCTTTCTTGTGCCTCTTGTGCCTCCTAAATGGACAGATCACAGATGTTTAACTGACCTTTTGAGCAGTGTATTAAAATGTCTTAAATGGTGTTTCTAGTCTACAGGAACCAGGAATCATGCGTAATGTTTTTGTACAGTATAAAAGTATAGTATAAAAACTTGCAGTATCACTGTTTCAGACAGTATTCACTGATCTTATGAACAGTGGACAAACAGTGTGTGGATCTTGAAAAAATCCGTCTTTCGAATATTGAAACAATACAATCTGAAAAAATGTGATATAAATCTATGCACTTAAATAATTTCTCTTACATTATTTTGAGGTCTTAACAGAATAATTGGTTGATTCATTGATGATGAAAATCACTAGTTGAAGCCCCTATTGACATAGAAAACCTCCTTCCCTTTATCATTTTTATACGAGTCAGTGTTTTCCTGTGACAACTGTAGAATTCATCTGCAACACATTTCTGGTTGTTGATGCTATTATTCTAAAGAAAATGTGTTTGTTGCATTTGTAGCGATGTTGTTGTGGTCCAAGGCCTTGAGATAATACTTTTTGTAGTAGAGCTTTTTTATCATGATTGTTATCATAACCATTAGAACCAACTGCTATAGCCGTAAAAAATGGCGTGCCGTGTTGTCTGATTTTTCTAGGGGTGTAGTCTGTGTGTTGATTGTGCTCTAATGGGTTAGTTCGTGGTCCATCGTTAGAGCGACTGTGGGTCTGTTGTCATGCCAGAAGTCGTCAGCGTTAATGAGGGCCGCAGCCAGTCACAGCCTAATGACTCTTAAGACCCCTTATCTCTAATTGCCCAATAGAGACAGCAATAGATGCATATGCACATGAACAGCAGTGAACAACCAATACACACCTAGATGGTATGTATCATCAGGACACATCACACAAGCTCAGTCACAACACAAATGGGACCGTTTTTTGTTTTGGTTTCTCTCGCTGAGAGAAATAAATAAGCTCTTGTGACAGTTGAATAACTCAGCCTTTTTTTCAGCTCCTCCCACCCCTCCGTGTCGGCAACGAGACGGCTGGCTGTGGAGGAGTGACGGAGGGCTAACAGGTCAAGGGGCAGACTCAACAGGGAGCAGCCTCTAATACCCCAGGATGTCGCCCTAGCGGGGCTACAGGGGCCAAAAGTCACTGGATTTGTTCAATCCTAACTCAGACACAGCGTCTTCTCTGAACCCAAACCAGTGTCCACGCTGGGGTTCGACTATTGCACGGAGCTACTGATCAGTCTGGTTTCATGGCTTTACACATTAGTAGATACAAAGAACTGAATTAACCCCCCTGTCCGGTTTAATAGAGGCTCCGTCAATTGTTATGTCTATGTGATACACGGGGAAAGCTGCAGAGGGGGCTGAGATTTGTTTTAAGTTAGAGCCTGGGAGCTGTCCGGATGGTAGAAAATAGTCAATATTAGGGGTTGATTATCTTTTCTTTCCCTAATTTGAAGACTGCGTAGACTACTGCAGGACTGTGTACCACAAAAGTTCCTCTCTTCAGAACATAATCCAGTAATACCAAAGAAATGTCCAACATTTTATAGATGCTAAAATAGGACAGTTTGAGGGGTCTGTCCTGTCCTTCAGGATGCAGATTGTTGCTGAGTCTCAAGTGATATAAGTGAAAGAGCCTACAACATTTGAAAAAGACCCAAACAAGGAGAGGTCTGTACAAATGAGTGGCGCCCTCAACTTTGTAGTACAGAAAAATCCCCACTTTCATTTATGGCTTCTTTCCGGCCTGCTTGGTGATGACTCTCTGCTTCCTGTTTAACGGTCTCGACTTCTCTGCTACATACGCACCTTTTTCTGAAAGAGAATTCACATGCAGCATGCGGGTTTAGAAAAGCTGAACCTTGTCTCTTGTATCTAATAACGGGAGGCTTGGTACCTTCTTGTGGTTGGACGCAGATTGAAGCCAGACTGAAGAGGGAAAAGATGACAAAGGCAATGATGATGAAGGTCAGCTCAAAGCTAGAGAAGGGCAGTTCCATCTGCACAGCTACACAACGCAAAGTATTTGTATTAGTTTTATAAAAATAGACCTGTACAATACGTCCTATTAGAGGTTCTCACTGCCCTATGAAGTTTTCACCTTTTAACACTGAATCGTGGTTAATTTAATTTGACTTTTTTGACTCAGACTCCATCCATCCATCCATTATGATAACCTCCTGTCCTCTTAAGGGTCGTGAGAGTGCTGAAGCCTATACCAGCTGTTATTGGACGAGAGCGTGCACCTTTTACATCACAGGGCTGACCTACAGAGACAGATTAACATTCACACTCTCACGTTCATTGCTGTAGGCAGTCGGGAGCCCCATCGGTAAACCTAATATTGGTTTCTGTGGGTGGTGGCAGGAAGCTGGACTGCCTGTAGAAAACCTAAGCGGGCTCTGGGGAAGAACATGCAAATTACAAACAGAAAGGCCGGTCTAATTGTTCTGGATCCATGCCACCAAACCACATTCATACTGCCATAAGTAGACAAACGTAGCTGCTATTGACATACATCTACATGAGATAAAGTCTACCTTTTCCTTTAAATGCATTCACCATAGGTCTTAACAGAAACCACTTCACAAGTTATTGAGCTGTAAAATCAGACATGATCACATGTCTGGTGTTAATAAAATCAGGACTTGTCTGTAATTCATATGTTAATACGCCTTTTCTACATGCGAAACTACTTAATGCATCGTTCAGTTTAAGATCACACACAGCAGTACATAGTCACGTCCACCAGAGGGCCCCATAAGCTTATGATTTGTGATGTTGTATTTGTCGGTTTATAATACTGTCATACTTTATTGATGCGTTTGCGGCAACTGATGACCAGTTCTTTAGTCTACTAGTGCGTTGGTAGTATTTAGTTACGCAGTGTATTTAGCTGTGCTTAAATATCACATGGTTAGAAAAGGCAGTATACTGTGACACAACGAGAGGCTCCTGAACACGATAAGAGATGGATAAAAAAGAGTTCCAGAAGGTTTTCTCTCCCAGAGGAGCTTTCTTTAATGCGTCCATTTTACATTATCATGAAACCTCCCCCGGACTCCAACATTAGCTTCAGCCAAAATGCTTCAGCTGCTTCGCTTTAACTTTAACTTCAAAGGTGGACTTATTTAAATGTTCAACCTAAAGGATCCTGACTGTGAAAGCGTGTTGTACCACAGTAGCAGACGTCCAGGAGCTTTGCTGAAATTATAAAGAGCCTAAACAAATGATTCTCCTTCATTTATATTGCATTTTATATGATATTACCGGGAGGCTCAGTGAATCATAATGGACAAACCCAGATGACCTGAGATTCACATGTTGTTCTCCATTACTAAAGATCTGCTCATTCTAAGCGTGTCAGCACACCTTTTGTTTGGGTGCTACATTTGGAGAGATCCTCCGCAGAGCTTCACATTTACACCAGAGATTACATTCCTCGTGAAGCAGATCAAACAAAAGAAAGTGGTAAACGTAATGTAGGGAGCCTTACCAGGAGGAGAAGCACATCAGATCAGACGATCAAATTGAAATAGGTTTTGTGTGTGTATCCACACACTCTCACTCGCTCAAATGAGAAAAAAAATCAGGTGTGACATTCAGTCCTACGAGTTTGTTGAAGCAGGTAGATATTTTATGGTTTGTTTTTTTTACAGCATACGCCATTTAGGCCACTCCTCTGTTCCTTGTCCGGGAAACAAGAAACACTGGATCCTTTAACAAAGTACTGCTAAATACACACACACACACACATCCAGACTTCACTGTTTAGACTTTGCTCTGGTATCCGATAACACACAGTGTCCAAGGCTTTGCTTGAAGTAAGGCACCAAACAGAAAGTTTGCAGATGGCCGCCCAGATGTTTTTGATTCTCCGACATCAGAAGTCAAACAGTCACCAGGTGACTCTGTGACTGTGCGTTACTCTCTAAAGGGGGAAGAGTTCATAACAGATGGTCACTTCTTTTGTTAATCTTCAAATATGTAATAAAAAAAAATGCATTTTAAAAATATAGACTTAAAAATGCTCTACATACTGTTCCTGAATCTTCTTACTACTGAATATGCCTTTTATTTTATAATGATACAGTCATTTGTTTTAAAAAGGTTTTTCCAGGTGAATAATTAAGGAAGTTATTAAACATTATCATAAAACATTTGTCTAGCCTAATTTCCATTTCCATGCAGTGCATATTAACACATTGTCCACCGTGGTTCAAAAGGTAAAATATAATAGTATCACAGCTGTTGTTTATATAACAATGTGTACCACAAATATGTCATTGCCCTTGCTTATTAAAACTCAGAGGTTTAACGTGATATTCAAAAAATAATTATAGTGATAGAAAATATGAGAGTCCTGCAATAAACACAGCCTTTTATAAGATGATGAGATTTTGGTGGCCAGAAAAATTTGAGCTTGTCCTCATACATTTATGATAAATGTATAAATCTATTGTTGGGAGTGTTGTTGAATTGTAATATATAATATCCACTTAGTCAGCATTTATTAATATAAACAAAGAAGACAAAATATCATAAACATAATCATAAACACCTCAACAAATATTCCATTTTTTTCCTTTTATCTGTTTTTGCTTTTCCCTCGTGTAAACCTTTAACTGTTTGGTATTTGTTGCTGCCTTTTCCTGGGTAAATATAAGTTAATAAAATAAGCCTAACCCTAACCCTAACCCTACCCCTAATAAATAAATAAAATAAAGTTATTTAGTTGACTTTATATGTGAAAGAGATGTGCGTGGGTATACTAATCTAGGACACTCAGTGAACCACTTCTCCTGTCAGCGGTGCTTGGTGATAACATTGCTGCAGCTGACAAGCTGTTGAAATATTGTTTTTGATCAGCAATCTGCAATATAGGGAAATAGTGGCCCACTAAGGATTTTAAAGACCAGATCAGCTATGGTAGAGCTGCTTGTGTTACCCAGACTTCTATTAATTCCCTTATTACGTGCCCCCTAACACGAAAATAAACGTGGGCCTTTATCACAGCAGAAATTATGTCAAGATTAATTAAACTTCATACACTGACCATTCTGAAGAATGGTATTAAAATATTAACTATTGCCTGTTCATTTACTGTAAGTTATGCAAGAGAGTGCCTGCATCTCTTATGAAAGTACACCATATGTTAAATTCATGGTTATCGTGCTGTGCGTACTTTGATAAATATTCCTAAATAATAATAAATATTGTAGGAGCTGTAGAACTACATTGTGTTACAGAGAGTGCTGCAGCTAATAGCTCATTTATATGAATACGGGTAGATATCTAAAATGTCTAAGCTGAGGACAGCGTAGAACAGTTTCTACAAAAACAGAGCATCATAACTTTAAAGAAGTTGTGATTTGTTGAATCAGATATATGTAATAAACTGAAAACTGCATGTATAGGAGAGGTCTCTGTTTTGTCCTGTGTAAAAGTAGACACAATGACGTACTAGAAAACCATACGAACATAATATTTTAAATGCAATGAGGTTGTGTTTTTAAGGTGTGCGTGTGTGTTTGCAGTTGTACCGTTCGAGTATGCCGAATCTTCACGGAGGATCCCAGTAAGTGTAAGGAGGGCAAAGACCAGGAGAGAGAACATGATCGTCAACACTTCCAACTCTGTGAATGGAGATGCCATGTTCCCACAGCTGCGTGTCGACAGAAAACAAGGTACAGTCACCTACTTTCCAACAAAGGTGACAATCCCATTACACGCGCTGAATTCAAATTACAGTCGAGCACCTACTCGGGTGGGTTGAAGGAGAAACTAGAGGTTAACCATCACACGGCAGCTTCACAACATATGACGCACACACACACACACACACCATTTCTCAGTATGAAAAGCTCACTTTTCTCTCTCTCGCTCTGCCTTTATCAGTACTGTGAAGAGCTAATTTACACCTCCCTTCTCAAGTTTAAGTGAGCTCATATGAACCCTAATTATTAATGGACTCTGCGCCTCTGCGGGTGTCTGTGTGTATGTTCAACACCAGAGATGAAAAATGTATGAGTTTTAAAAACATCTGACTGTTGTCAGGTGGATTATTGTAAGAGATATTGTAAGATAAGATTGTTAAATTGTTTGTTCCCACATTGACATTTGTTTCCAAATAATTGAAACTGTAGAAGATAACGATCAAGTGGTTTCTCTTTGTGTTTTGAGTGTTATGTGGTTTTTTTCTTCCTGCAGCGGAACCAATGTATTTCCCTTCTGTGAAACGTCCCTTTGATCTTGAGACTAGACCTCCGAACTAAAAGCTGTTAACAGGACTGAAGGTTTGCATGTCATTGGTTGGATGTGTTGATCAAAAAGCATATTGCGTGTTTGTGTGTGAGTATGTGTGCATGCAGTATACTGTGTGAAAAGGATGTGTGAGTGTGAGTATACTAGTGTGGGATACACGTTTGACCACTTCCCATTTTAAAATTGCTTGGTGAAAACTTTGCTCTGCAGTTAAAAGCAGCTGAAGAACATCAGCAACCTGCAAAATAATGGCCCACTGAAGATAATAAAGTTGTTCCAAGAAATAACCTCTCAAATGATTAATACTAAAATAAATCACACAATTCTCATAAAGCAGAAAATGTGCAAGTGATAAAATAAAACCTGCCAAGAGGCGGGAAACACCATAGACTGGGTGCCATAGAAACAAACAACCATTCACACCTAAGGGGAACATAAAGCTACAAATGAACCTAACATGCATGTCTTCAGATGGTGAGGGCGACATCTGGAGAATCCGGAGAGACCGCCACACGTGAAGGCCCTTCCATGTCAGTGTCATTTCACTGTTGTGGTGTAAGTTGTTATTTTTGCTTCAAGCTTTTTGTAGCACATCACATATCTGCAATATGAATCAAGCAACTTAATCAACTTAATAATACTCAAGTGCAGAGCTATCACAGCAGAGACTGCGACTCTTGGTAAATCATAATGTATCTGAAGTGACCACATTCCTCTACTTACTTCTACTTATAACTTCGTAGTTATGTTTTGGGGTATTTTTCTTGGAAAAACATCTTTGGATCCACCACTTAAGCTTCTTCATCAGTCACCTATTTTCTAGTTATTTCAATCACCCCATGACCTAAGACGATTTTAAATAGGATTACTCTCTCACCACCTACACTCACTCACCCACGCACACACACCGCACTCTCTGAAGGTACTTATGTGGTGCTTTCTGACAGTTTTTAGAGACTTCGGACATCTATAACAATAAGAGAAGCACTTGTAGGATAACCACGACCTGCTTGACTGAGAATCTACTAACGCAGTGTCTGACCAGACTCCATCAACACTTGTATAGCAGTGAGTTTGTGTGTGTGTGTGTTGGTATCGTCCATGTGCACAACTTGTATAAGCTCATTAGCAGCACCTCTGGTCAGAGGAGGCGATTGAGGTTAGTCTAAGCCCTAATCCTCGTGGACCTTATGCTTGTTACCCAGCAAGCACGGCAAAATCCTGGCTCTGGCTCTGGGAGACATGTAACACACACAAACCTCACTACAACACACATTGTGCCTTCCTCCTTGTTTACTGTTCAGCTCTCTCTCAGCAGGAGGGCAGAGGAGGGGGAGGAAGAGGAGGAGGAGGTAGTATGCAATGTTGAGTTGTTTCTGAATCGTCATGAGGACCTCACACCCCACCATCTTCAGAGCTGTCCTCCCGTTACCACGGTGACTTGATCCGGTTTCATCTCCGCTCCACCTGATGATCCAAACCGGGCTGAAAAGGGAGAGTAATTCCAAAGCGTTGTCTCCCGTCACTGAAAGCAGGTCGTGGATAGGACAACGGATCACACACAGGGACGTGATTCGGGGAACAGGTAACACAGTGAGAATGCTGTGGGAGTAACACCAGAGCGTTGCCTGGTAACAGCAGCATGCCAGTACAACAGATAACTGTGGTTCCGGCCAAAGAGACGGCAAGCAACGGCAAGAGCGCTCCTCGCTCCAAAGACAGAAACGAGGTGAGTTCCTCACCCGTTAACATCCTCGTGCGTCTGACGTTACAGAGGTGTTACATGTATGGTCAGAGAAGTCATTTGATTAGTTCTTGGTTATTGATCTGAGATTATTGTGATGACTGAGGAAGTTGTCCTTGCATGCCTGTGTGTGTCAGCCTCCAGTGTCTGCTGACAACCGTTTCAACTCTGGCACTCACTCACTCACACGTACAACACAGATGCCTTTTATCACTGCTCCCTCACTGGGGCTTTGGAGCTTTCAGCTGCATCTTTTAAGGAGCCTGACAGAACGTCACATCACATCGCCTCACGTTACGTCATGTGTGTCAGGCTATGAAGACAGCAGGATGATGACAGTGATTAATACAGGAATAGAACCATTGTGGACAAGAGAGTTGGGTATTTAAGAAAGCTATATTCAAGCTACAAACTCATGAAAGTGGTTCAAAAGTTGTAACAGAGTCAGGGTTAGGGTAAAATATTATTATTATAATAAAATATTGCCCAAGCACGGGTCCATGCAACTGTTACATCCTGCAACAGGTAAAAGAAAACCTCTAATGCATCCCAGTAGTCTGCTGTGGTGAGACAATAGCTGTGGTAAATGTGGTTTGCTGATAATACTGACACACACAGAAACTATAAGAATAATAGAATTATTATATATATTTTATGACTTGTTTAATGTTTTGTTAAATGTATGTAATGTACAAAAGTATGCTGGTGACTATTAAGGTCTGACATAAGAGAACATTTTCTGCTGTAGTAAAGGGAGCTGAGTGACTTGTTGTTCTCACCAGGGGGGCATCGTGACCTGGGGCTCTTACTGAACTGGTGAATGGAAGGAATGGAGAAAATGGATTCTCAAATGAAACAAGTTATCCTAAAGGATAGGCTTCAGGTAGTAAACACGTAGTAGACGTGTGGTGAGTTCAGGGGTCAGAGAGTGCCTCACCAAGCTTCCCGTGTACGTGGTTTGGGCCAGTTTGAGATCAGAACAGCTGCTAATGGTTGACAACACAAGCTATTGTTTTTCATCAATCAGCTCATTTATTTTAAGCTGCTTGTGCTCTCTTCTAGATCTGAAAATCCGGATAATTCTTCAGGCCTCCTCTTGATTTCAGCTGACAGATGTGAAACAAACAATTATGTTTAACTTAGTTTAGACAGTTTGATTTCAATGATCGTAATGTTTTGTCTTCATAACAACAGTTTTTATACCAATAATATAAAAACAACTAAAACAACATCTATTTGACCCTCTGCCTGTAATAGCAGCTGCTAAAAACCAGAGGGCTGGTTAACAGTCCCACCAGATTGTCTCCTTCACACATATCTGCAGGTTAGCAAACCATAAAATGTCCATGACAAAGATTCATTCCTCTGTTGCAATAAATACTGGCACTCGCCTCTGGACGCACACACCAGAGTCTCTGGGAGGATATGCACACGGATATCCACTCCAATAAAGGGTCGTAAATGTTCTACAGTCCCTTCTTTCTGGCAAAGGCACAGAACAGCTTCTCATGGCCGGTTAGATGACTACCTGCTTAGCCGTAGCGAGGTGACTCCACCTACTAGACAACCTCTTACCATGATAAGTAATTGATGGGGGTTTTACATATACACCCTGGAACATCACATTTATTTTATTACATGAGGGATTGCAGTTTCTCGACTTCTGGTCGTTTGTTTGGGAAAACGTGAAGTTAAATTAAGACTGAATCTGAAAAGTTGGTTTGTTTCATTTTGTTGCCATGGAGATGTGATTAGACCAGAGTGACGTAACCCTGAGGGTTTCACTAATAAAGGCCTGTGGATTATTTTAATGTTCATGTTTTAAAGCTTTTAATTGGAGGACTTAAAAGTTATTTGAAACTGACAGTCTCTGAAACACGCTGGGGACAAATACACTGCACTGTGCATTTGCAGCTTCATGGTTGGTTGGCTAAATGTGTCTGTAGGTGTTTCAGAACCAAAATAAAGCTCTCGGTCCGTGCTACATCACTTAATGCACTCCGCAGAAACATGCACGTGTCCACACATACAGTCACTGAAACATCTGCTGTGCATCAGGGTGTGTGCAGAGCAGCAGAGGCTCAGGTAAGTGAGAAACATTTGGCTCAGACGCTGCATTTTATTACAGCTGAACTTTGGTTAAAGGCTTATTCAAGGCTCCAGCAGGATGGAGCTGCAAGTTGTAAAGTTCTGTTCTGTGGGGTTTGTCTCGTACAAACATTCAGTATTGTGTTTTCAGTTAAAGCCTAAAATGGCACAAACAATAATTTATGGGAATGGGGATTTCTACAGTGTCTCTCTGTGCTTGGAGAAATCAATACGGTGTGGTAGAGATGCAGCTACTGTAAAGAGGTTTGTGTGGTACACTGTGTCAGTCTGCTGTGTATTAACCCTTTACTCTTAAATCAGCAACACTTTTCTGTTCATGTTCCTTCTCGATCTCTCAGTGACTGTGTCATCAGCTACAGCATAGCATTGAGGAATATTGGAAATTCGTGTGATGTATTCTTGTCGGCTGTGCTCTGTGAGGATTTGGGTTAGTTCCTTATATCGGTAACTTTTTAAACAACTGTTGGGAAGGATGCTTGATGTTACTTTAAACGCAGAGTGGCGTAAACAGCTTGTCCAGTTCTGTCCTAGCACAGCAGTGTTTCTGCTGCCGTCATTGCTTCGTTATGTTAAAACACCACTGAACACGGACAGAAAAGGTCAATCACACAATACATTACTTTCGGTCATCCAGTGAACTAAGTTATATTTCACAAGTTACTGCCCATAACACACTGAGAGTGCTTTAATTTCAAGGGCGCATATTGCTTCAGTCTGTGGCAAACAACACATTTATTTGCTTAGGAGATTGAGCTCATCTGCGTAAGATGACAGTCTATAAAACACATTTGTCATTTCTACACAGACTGCTACGTCTCTGCACCCACACTGTGGGCCGAGCACTGGTCAGGATACACTAGAATGATGCCTACATATCTCATCAGGCTCCAGCTTTTGCCTTCAGATTCAACAAATTGTTTGTTCCTCAACCTATACAACTGCTAAATTGAAGTCTGGGGTTCTTAGTGGACTCAGTGTAAACTAATGAAGTGAAGTGATGATCTGGTTCTACTGCAGCTACAAAGAAGAACCTTGCCCTTCCTTTGTAAAGTGCCTTGAAAAGACTTATTTTGAAACAGATATCACCTATCATGACCTATCATCTTTGTCTTGTTTTTAAAAGGAATAAACTACCAGGATCTTACTATCTCTTAATTATAGACCTGTTTGTTTCTGTTAACATAGCTTTATGTAGTTTTAGTTCTGTATTGATCAGTTTCTGTAAATTTAAGAAGTATAGTTATAACTTTATTTGTAGAGAAATTCATAAAGTCATCGCTGCTGAGAGAAGAGGGACTCGTAGGCTCAACAGAGCTATGACTCTGTCAGTCTGGCTACAGTGCTGAAAAGAAAGCTGGGGTTGTTTTTATTTACCTCAATTAATGAGGAATCATTTGTGGTTCTAGCTTTACAGAGGACCTTTCATACATTAATAAACTGTCTTTCCAGGCTACACAAGATTAATCTGAATTTGTGGAGCGCCACCTCATTTCGAGCCTACTGACTACTGATTTAAACCTGGCTATCAGCAAATCCCTTGATCAGCTTAGATGATGCAGCCGTCTTCTTCTTCTTGTTGGTGTCTCGTCTTTATTCCACTGATTTGCACAGAGTGTACCCACAACTGTGTCCGTGTGTGGGCTGATGAACACAAGCTCTACTTATGCCTTTTTGCGTGTCAAGCACAAGATATATATAAAAAGGACGCCCACATACGAGACTTATAACAGCAAGTGTAAAGTGTGTAACTATCCAGTAGGATCCATAAACTCTGAATTTTCATAAATAATGTGCTGGTGTGAAACTAGAACAACACTCTACAATCTGCACAAACCTATTAGAGGTTTGTCCAGACAAGATTTGAGACACTTTTCACTTTTATTTTGAATGAATTAGCCTCTGCCCAGTCTGCGCTGCAGCAGCACACAGCTGGTAGTTTATCATATGTGCTCATACAACCACAGCACATCCACAGTAAAGGTTTGTCTGGTAGCAGGGACACAACTTGTCGATTCCTATAATGCAGCTGGCTCTCAGTAACATCGACCGTGTAGTCTGGGCTGAAGCTTCAAGTAGTGATGTAGGAAAAATTGATTTTAGAAAATACTTTGACCAGAAGCAAATTTTTTACTGCAGTTTGCAGCATTTGCAGCTTGTTTGTATCTAGCTGTCTCAGGTACTTGGAACTAATTTGTCAGTTTGTTTTCCATATTGTGATTTAGACACTCACAGCACATTACGTGGTTATCTGACCTAGATAAAGAAAGTGTTAGTGTGAGGAAACCAACTTGGAAACATTCAGAAACGTTTTACCAGTGGTGTCATTGCTCCCACACGTACTGGTAACTAAAACATGCTGCAGGCTGTGGAAAGAGGCCAAAGATGTCTGATGGCTGAGTTCAAGGTCTGGCAGTAGAGTTCAGACAATCAACGCTTGAGGTAGTTCTAGAAAAACTGCTTTAAGTTGACTTTAAATAGAGACACATTGCGTAGCACCCTGTTAGGAGGACAGCCAGGTAACCCTGTTAGGAGGACAGCCAGGTAATAGGATTGGCTGGCTTTAGCTCGGGTCCCAAATAAATAACAAGGACATGTGGCTTTTCCATGACTCCTGATCCTGAGCTTTAATTAATCTACACAGAGGTTTAATTACAACATTTTGGTTTTTATCATTGAGTTAAAGTACCTTTCAGCACGGAACAACAAAACGCTTATTCAATTCAGAAACAGTAATAGTAACACACAATTAATTGTTGTTTTCCCTCCCGAGCATTAATTAGTACTAACTTATTTTTCTTGGAAACATAGTTTTAACAAGTGAAGTACTGTGGCTGTTGTTACAGTCATGTAACAGCCCAGTGACATGAGAAATATTCATGTAATTCATGTAAAAAATGTACATGCATTTAATTCTGGGAAGCAACAAAAACAAGATGTAACCCAGAATGTTTGATGGGCATTTATTAGTCATTTTTAAGACTAAACTATTCGTTGAAAATAGTTGAAAATATGTTTATTGCAGCAAATCATAGAAAATCTTATAGTGAGATGGATGTGATGTGAGTGAAAAATCGTTTTACAGTCGTATTATCGTTGTATCTGACGGTGTAGCCAGAGGAATAGCCAGATCACCTCTGGCTACACCGCTGCCTCCTGTTATTAAAGCATCACATACTTTCTGTCTTTCTCTCCGCAGGGGAGAAAACCCCCGGGGCGCTCAGGGAGTCGATCCAGCAACATCTCCAAGGTAACCGCTTAAAATCAGAGAGCTTACAGCGACACATTCAAGGTCATCTTCTTAATCATCGTCATTGTTTAACCAGGCGTGTGCACAAACATGTTCCGATGTGCTGTATTTTTTTATGTACCAGTGAGACAGTGAATCTTTGGACAGCGTATTGCGGTTAATAGCAGAAATACTTTGTTCTCTCCCCACCGAGTACGTCCCCAATGAATGAAGTTGGTTAATAAAAAAATTCAGCAAGCATCAATAGCAGCAGCTAAAAACTCATTTCATATGAGATGATGCAGGAAAAACCAGACCTAAAAATAGACTGTACTGATGTGAGAGTGAAGACTAGATTTACATTAGTCAGTTACCCAGAAAATACAGTCTCAAAATTAGTGTTTGTCCATGGCTGCTGAATGTTTACGATGTCAATACAACAACAGGACTGGCGGGACTGGGCAGTCCGGTCTTTACATTTAATAATTTACTTTGGATTATTTTGCCCTGTAACTGACAAAAACATCAATGCCTCTTTAAGGTGATTCATGCTTGTTCACCACTGGTATTTATCGTTGTCGTAGTCATTAGTAGTGTGGTAATTGTACTTGAATTAGAAACTAATTTGTCCGTTGTTACAGGCAAGCAACTCGACAGCAGGACTAACTACAGCCTCTAGGACGTCCGTCTCCCCATCTTCTCAGGACATATGCAGGTGAGCTCCTTTTGAGTATTGCACAGACTCGTTACTTTGGCAGAAAATAAAGACTGATGTTCTCTGAGTGTGTGTAGACACAAACCTTGAAACAGAGCAGCTACAGTTCTGTGTGAGATTAATGATGATGTTCTGCAATGGGAATAATAAAACTGGAATCTAACGTTCTCCCAAAACACAGTCGTTACTTTGCAGACGCTTTTATCCAAAGCGACTTACAAGGAGCTAGCGCTGGGTGTCTGGCTCAGGGACATACCTGGTAGGGGATGGATTAGGAGTCAGACGGGGAACCTACGACCTTCTGCATCCCAGTCTGACGCTTAACCCATTGAGCTACCAGGCCAGTCAATGAGAGGAACATGACTACACCCAGTGGTGGTGTGGTTGTCACGCTGACAGGTCACGTGATGTATGCGCGTGCTCAGTTCGCCATTTGTCACTCATCATGTTACCGACATGTTGACAGAGCTGCTGTCTTCACTGTTTTCACTTCATTTCTCAGTCTGTCGTCATGTCTTTGGCTGCACTTTTATGTCTCTGAGAGTCAGTCAGATAACACAGTTATCAGTGATAACACAGAAGCCACCGCAAAAGTTGCATCTAGCTATTAACATGAACACATTTTCCGTGTTGAAGAAATACACCAGTCACATTCTTCTTCACATTCTTCTTCTTCTATTGTTGTTCTTCTTCCTATTATTATGAACTGGAATAATTGAATTACTGAAAAAATCAGTGGCGTGAATTTGATCCAGAAGTCCAGAAGTACTCTCAATATTATTCTTAATGTTAATAATACTATTTTTGTAAAAGCATGTAGGCCGTCCTTACCTCACAGTGTAAGTGGACTAAATGTAAATGTGAGTGTAAATACATACAATTCCAGCCTCTTATGTGTAGCTGAGGTCCCCCCATTTGTGTCTTTTCCATCTCGTCTCACCTTATCTTTGCACATTTCCATCTCTGTGTTTTTGTGGGTGTATTCAGTTTTCGCCAGCTGATTCCTTTAGAGGAGGATGCTTCTGAATCACACAAACACAACAAACATGCACACACCTCTGCGATGGCAGTCACCAGCACCACTCTGGGCTCGTTGGCTCAGGCCCAGAAGAGGCAGGTGAAGCGGCGTCACCGGCGCAAGAAGGGCAGCTGCACCGCCTTCGACTGTGTGGAAACAAATGGCAAACAGGAGCAGACGGACCGCAGCGACCGCAGCCTCAGCTCAGACCGCAGTGAGAGAGGAGAGAAGAAGGAGCGCTCCTTCAGGACCCGAAGGGAGCTGCCACCTCGCCTCCGCTGTGCAGGTGCCCTTCAGTCTGACTCCTCCTCAGAGGGTGACACTTGGCGCCAGGCACGCAGCTGGAGCAAAGAGAAAGCCCGCAGAGCACGGCGCCGCAGCGGAAGCAGTCGTGAGAGGGATGAGCCAAACGGGTGCAGAGGAGGCAGAGATAGAACTGAAATCATGGAGCTGCAGTCAGTGGGTTCAGATGAAGGCAAGGAGAACAAGCCTCGGACGGAGGACAGTGCAGGCCTTAAAAAAAGGCACAGTAACCAAGGCTCAATGAAGAGAGACGGTCGTGTTTCACAGAGGGAAGGCTCACACTGCAGAGAAAAGAAGAGCTGCAGGTCACGCAGCCCAAGAGGCAGCTCCTCACTAGCAGAAGACGCCGAGGAGCTCATCACCAAGAGATACCAGGAGAAGGGAGCAGGGGGCGGAGACATGTCCGTGCCCACAGCACAGAAACATTGCGGGGTCAATGGGGGCACACCAGGGCTCTGCTCTGATGACTCTGAGCTGGAGGTCTGCAGGTTAGTGCATGTGTGTGCAGAAACCATGACTCCGTGGTGACAGTGTGACAGCTGCGTGTCATCTGTGTGTGCTTGCAGGATCTGCCACTGTGAGGGGGATGACGAGTGCCCGTTGATAATGCCTTGTCGCTGCACGGGGAGTCTGAGTTTCGTCCACCAGGCCTGTCTCAACCAGTGGATCAAATCCTCAGACACCCGCTGCTGCGAACTCTGCAAGTTTGACTTTGTTATGGAGATGAAGCTCAAACCTTTACGCAAGGTATGTGTGAGGCGCACACAAGCCAGGATGTTGTACTGCTGCTTCCCCTCTTCACATCTGGTTCTACTATGCGTTTCATCCCCTTTCTGTCTCCGTCCCTTATTCTGTTTTCCAGTGGGAGAAGCTGCACATGTCGAAGAGTGAGAGGAGAAAGATCTTCTGTTCAGTGTTTTTTCACCTGATAGCAATAGTGTGTATGTTGTGGTCAGTCTTCATCCTGGTCAGGAGAACCACAGAAGAAATTAGACTTGGAAAGAATGGTTAGTGCTGGACCCAAGGCTGTACCTTTTTTCCTTCCTTACATATCACACTGATGCCATAAAAAGGTCAACTATAATCCCCAGACGTGACGTCTGTTGTCTTTCTCAGATATCACCCAGTCAGAATCGGCTGGGCCTGTTCAGCATTTTATACACGTCACATCGCACGACTGGATGTTATTTGGTCATTTATACCACGCTGCGTGGAAGCATCTGTATTTGTCTGTATTTCATAAGTCTTATCGTAAACTCTACATTACAAAGTTAGCACAAAATGTCAGTATGTTGATATACCAGTAATATAAACTATATAGGACCATTGTACTGGTACTCTTTGGCACGCTCTAGAGGCTGATAACTCCACAAACTAGCTTTAAGCTTTCCACTTTATGATCTGAACACGTGTTGGACTCTGGGTGTGTTTGTGTTTTTTCTAAAGTGTTATTAGTAATAGTTTAACAAGTGCAAAATATATGTGATTGTGAACAGCATTCATCTCCCATCATAATCTTTTATGATGACGATGTCCTTCAGTATGAGTCTATATTCCTATTGAATATATATTTTTAATACACCTAGTTTATCATACAGATGCTTTCAAAGACTAAAATTACATTTACCGGTTACTGAGTATTGAGGTTAAGCTTTGGACTAAATTGCTGAATCAATGTATCTTCCTTATGAAAATACGAAGAATTTGATGTCCGTTACAGTGAAAGTAATTCCCTCTGTGCTCCTCCGTTGTCGTGTTTGGTGATGGTGTCTTGTGCTGTGATTATCACTCTTGAGCGAGGTAAAGGCACAAACCCGCTGCCGGGTTATTAGCTATACTGATACTGAAGGTTTTAGTAAATGTGTGAATTCTGTAGGATGTGGCGTGAATTCTGTAGAATGTGGTGTGTGGTGCTGTTTAAGTGTGCTAGACTCTGGGTGTTTCTATCATTTCAGCCGCCCCATTTGATGTAAGTGAGGGTAGGCTAAATAACAGAAACACATAGGTAGTTAGGGCACTTAATATATGTTATTATAAAGAAATACAATAGAACACATTTCTACCAACTTCATAGATGTAAAGAGAAATTACTCTTGGTTGCAGATGTTTTATGGAGATTTTCTCTTCTGAAGTATTATAAGCACCAGGGTAAGCACAGCTCGGTTTATACCAGCCATCATGATCCGGTGCACACGCTGTGGGTCGTCTAACAACCCTGTGTGCGTTTGTGTGTCCACCCGCAGGCGTGCTGGAGTGGCCCTTCTGGACCAAGCTGATCGTGGTGGCCATAGGTTTCACAGGAGGACTCATCTTCATGTACATCCAGTGTAAAGTCTACCTGCAGCTGTGGCGCCGCCTCAAGGCCTTCAATCGCATCATCACTGTGCAGAACTGCCCGGAAAAAGAGCCGCACAACTCTCAGGGCGCGCTCAGTGGCCTCACCAATGGCAAGCAAGAAACTGTGGAGGTTCCCGTCTGTCCAGGCCCCACCCCGGCTCCGCAGCCACAGGTGGACTCTGACCTGTCAGTGGAGGCTGCAGTGGCACCGGCACAGAACCCTGTCTGACCGTTTCTCCTCTCACATCACAATCGCACCATGCTCACACGACAACCCAAGCTGATGTGACATAGACTCCTGCCGTGCATTAATGCATTCTACTCGGCTCCTCTGATTACTCAGTGATCAAGCGAAACTTCGAGGCTGAAGGGCTGCATTTAAGCAGGAAGAATCCTGCAGGACAGAAACGAAGCAGAGAGTTAAAAATGAAATAAAGCCATCAACACGGAAAATGTGTAAAGACTCTAGTTACGTGTTCTACCTACACCATTGTACTTCTGTATGCACTTTGACAGACTGCACTGACCTGGGTTAAAGGTGTAGAGACCATTCAGACACCGCCAGAGGTCTCAGTATGCTTCAAACTACCTTTGTACGACCACAACAGAAGTCCTCAGTGGACACACCTACACACATTTACAAGGTGATGCAAGTGGTTTAAATTTAAAACAAGGGGCAGGTATAGTTAAAACTATAAATGGAGTCATACTAGTTTGTTGGTGCATAGAGGCCACATAGCAACAGAAAAAGATTTTTTATAAATATTCTTCTCTTTGAACACATGGCGCATAAAACGTTCCACCACGTGTTATGTAGCAACTTCGTTCAAATGCCAAAACATTTAGGAAATGTGCTGCTAATTCTACTCATTCGTCTCTGTTCTGTGACATATGTCATGCTTTGCTGGACGTTTCCTTGAACACGTTAAGAGAAATTTCTCACTCCCATAATTTTCACTTTATACATACCTATATATATATATATTTTTTTTTTTTTTTTGCCAAAAGCTTTGCCTTCACACATCGCGAGTACATTTTTCACATGACTCAACGCCACAGGAAAAAGCACCTGAAGCCAGAAAAAGCACAGCGTTTAGAATAAATTCAGCGTTTCCTCTCGCTTGATATTTGCAATCTTTGGCGTTAAAATGGTTTTGCACAAACTTTCCAGAAGACAGACATTTCTTTCTTCACAGACGTGTGTCGCCTTGCATAAGACATGGCAGAGGTTGTCAGAAACCATACCGCCTGCACACACACCCACACACCACCTGGCCAGCTGCTGTGTGGAGAAATGAGGCATTAAAGGTGAATTTACGCGCTGATGATCCAACTGGCTCTTCGTTTGAAGCATACTGAGGCCTTTGCTTTCCTTTTGGACAATCAGCTCTACAGACACCAAAGAGCCAGGATTTATCACCAGAGAAACAATTATTTAATCGGTATTTTTAGCTCAGTCTGAAAATGTAACATCTGAAAAGTTACGGATCATAGGTTCTGAGTATTTCTTAAAATAGGAAATGTCAAGTAGCCCAGGTGTTTATGGCGTTTTGATTTGACATTCTGCAGCTTTATGTGGTCCTGCTCTGCAAGGCCCAGTATTTACACAGAGCTTTCATCGTTGCCATCCGTTCATGTTTTCACATTGGATTATAACAAAGTCAATTTGGACGTAAACAGTGTGCGAGTGACTGCTCAGCAAATTTACTAAAGGCAAATGTTGTTTACACTTGTCCACTTTTCTACACTTTTCTGCATCACTATCACTGAAGTTCTCCTTTTCTCTTTTGTCTTATATGCAGCAGAGCATTCATTATTTTTTTTATCCCTGATTAGATAACAATGAATTATTCAGGGGACATACGATGAATATTTGTTTGTGCAATAAACAACAAACGTAGATCCCATCACAGTCTGCTGTTACTGAGCAACAAGACAATTTCAAAAGGTAGGTCACAGCCTAATTCATTTTTTCATCTCTGAGGGCTTGGCACCACCTTCTGGACAGTCGAGGAGTAGCAGCGTCTTCCACAGCACACAGAGTCTGATGTTAGTCACTTTTCCTGAAGCTCTCCTGCTACAGTGTGGTGAAGTGTAAAGAGCCTCAGTTTGAGTCCGACATCAGCACCATCTCATCCACCTCCTCGTCATCCAAATCATCTTCATCGCCATCTTCACCCTCATCTGCCTCACATTTCTCCTCTGCTTCATTCTTCTCGTCCAGACCTTTACTTGACATCTTGCGCAGTTTAATATTTGGAAGTTTCTTCAGATCTCCAGTCCACTCCCTGCCCAAACACAGAGTAATATAGAATAGAAGAAAACTCATTATTTTAAAGGCATGTTTAGAAAACAGAAGTATTGTGGCAACATGTTTTGACATCTTGCCCAAATACACGCTGGTTATCATATTTTTCATCTTGCTCATTCAGAGCTGCAGAATCCTATTAGAGTGATGCGAGTACATAATGCAGACTTTATTGAACAAAGTAACTGTATCTTGATTTGGTATAACTGATGCATAACTATGTTCTCAGATTTATTTCACCCATATAAATGTAATATAAAGGATTCTTGACTGTGTGAAATGCTCAAACCAAACACTGAATCTTATTATTGCTATTATACATTAATAATGCCCATAGTAATAGTCAAAGAGTCTTTATTGTGTCAGATTATCAGGCCAAGACTCAGATTAACAGACTCTCCTTAAAACAAATTATAACAAGTGCTACACATCCACTCACCTAAATGTTTTCAGGTGTTTTGCATTGATGATGTCTGGGATCTCTGAAGAAGACAAAACACAGGACTATTATCCAACACGGAACTTATACATGGATAACAGTCACACACACACACACACACATACATATACATATATATATATACACACACACAAAAGTGAGTACACCCCTCACATTTTTGTAACTATTTTGTTATCTATTATCTTGTCATGGGACAACACTGACACTTTGATATAATGTAAATTAGTCAGTCTAAACTGCTGGCAACAAAACTGGGTACACCCCTTTATATATACACATATATATATTTATACAGTAAAGACTCACCGAATCCAACGCCGTCAAACTGGGCTCGCTCACGCTCCACGGTCTGTTTGATGACAGCCTCTCTGGCACCATGGAGACGACCCTGACGGCCCTTGATGCTATTCGTCAGCTCAATCTGCTCAAGTTCAGAATCAAACCTGTGGAGGTACCTAAAAGGACAGAAAGAAAACACAGGAAACATTAAAATGACACATTTTTCTGTTTCATGACCAACAATTTAAGTCATAGAAAAACATTAAAATGTAAAATATAAAAATATACAAAAAAGTAAAAAATTAATGAGAAAAAACAGAAGATTTATTTTCTTCTGTCCAGATGTCACATAATGTTTAAAATATCACCAGTGTCAACACACGTGTATCATTAAATGAACCACTGACTGAAAACCACTGTCCCACCTCTCAATAATGTCACAGGCATCTTTCTTGGTGTACACTGATTTTTCTGGATCCAGCTGACCCTGAAACCACATCAGCTTCTCACCTGTCAGCAATGAAAAGATGTTTAATGCAGGATTATTTCAACAGGAAAGTAGGTAAGACATGAAGCTAAACAACTAAAAACCAACAAGCTCACCGATGTTGCTCAGACGCGTAGCTTTGTCCGTCTTTTGTCTGTAGTATCGGAGAAAACAATAAATTGTAAGTATCTGAGCTTCCAACTCATACAGTTTATTTTGTATTTTATTTCAGAAAACATGTTTTAGTGTTGTAGGTGTGCCTATATGAAAATTATACTTTCATTAGGACCTTTTGTCCCCGTTTCATCATCAACTTAACCTAACCGCCTGTACTTGTGTTAGAGGTAAGCATCAATACGGTGTCTCATTTGTGGAAAGGTAAGGGGCATTTTGGTGGTCAAACATGTCTGTTCTTCACAATTAATTGGCTTATTGGCTTATATAAAACTACTTGTATTAAATGGACAATCTTTATAATAAACACAGGAAACTGACCTGACGTGTACCTATTTTTGTTCAACACTGTAATAGATGTGCTCTTTTAGGAGCAGCTTTAACACACCTTTCTTTCCTCTTCAGTCTGATCTCCTCCCTGGCGAGGTAAGCAGCCTTCCTGCTGTACGGGTGAACAACTTTCTCCGGCGCTTTTCCTTTCTGAAGCTTCGGCTGAAAAACAGGTCCATAAACGTTACTGTCACAAATGCTACATGACATTGACGTTATCTGAGCTTAAGTAAATAGTTTTACAGAAATACGCTTTCAGTTCCTGCAAACATTAGCATTACCATTTTTACAGTTCGAAAACAAGCGTGGTGAAGATCTGTTGACAACTAGACCGGAAACGGGTCCGTGATTGAATAGTGTCCGGACATGCTGCGGAGAAAACAACAATGTTCCTGATTTCGTTGTGTTAATCATCTCGCTTTGAATATTATTTTTAATGGTTTAACCTTCAAAGCTTAAAGTATTTGTTATTTGTATATATGGTTGTATATATGAGTATTAAGTTAAGCTCCACTGTTGCCAGATGCAACATTAAAGTTGCTATTAAAATATTTATTGATGTAAGTGAGCAATTTTGCATAGAGTACTTTTCATTAGAGTTTTTTATTTTCCTTTAGTAATTGAGTATTTTCTGTCATTATACTTTACGCAACACTTTAAATGCAGGAATTTATATTTTTATTTAGGTAAACTATCTTCTTCCCCTACTGGAAAACAGTGTCTGTTGCATGGTATAAATAAATCTTTCTGATTTGTATTTATAATAATTTTGATTTAACTCTCACTTTGGCCAGTTATTATTATTATCATTATTATTTGTATATATATTTATTTTGTTACAAATGGATTATAATCATAAGCCAAGTACCAAGTTTTTACTCAGGCAGTGGTGGTGTCCCTTTGTCCATACCTGTGCACAGGAAGCCCCAGAAATAGCAAAGATAACACAAGCACACACTCAAATACAGATAAAAGAAAGAAACTCAGAGAGGAAACCTAAAGTATAGGACCAAATTATAGGACCTGAAATACACCTTGTGTCATCTGACCCCCCAGGCTAAGAATAACTGGACTAAACAATGTGTAAAGCATAGCATTAAATGCTGCATACACTATGATGTGGTGTAGACACAAATTATATAGTGATGCAGAAATAAATTGTGATTTGAATCCGAAACATGACCAGTAAATTCTGCTGATGTAGAGTAAAAAAGTATATTTCCTACAAGAACATCAGGCACTTTACTTAAGGACAGTAATTGAGTAAATGCTCCCAGTTACACTGCGAACAAGAAAACACCTCTAGTAATCAAACCATGAACTTTCAGCTTCTAAAATGTCCACTCTAAAACCATGTTACCTGGCATATCACTGATCAAGTATCGACTAAGGCGAGTTACATCTTTCATTGACTGACTCACATTAAATGACTCAGATGAATTAAAATCTTTTGAGGTAAGGATGACAGATGCTGGAATCACACAGCATGAGTCGGCTGCTCCGTCACACGGGAGGATTATAAAATAGATTTATAAGAAAATCGTCATTCATTTTCCTCAGAAGTGATTCATTTAATTTCATCATCATATAATAATATCTAAGGCCTCAATTTAAACTCTTACATAGATGTAATGTGAGTATTCAAAGGATGTGTGACTGTGCTGGTCAAGTTGAGTGTCTGAGGAATTCTGAAGCACAGAAACCGTCGCACACGTCCTCCTCATCAGGTTGACGTCAGTGGTTCAAGTGAAATGTCTGGACATGAAAATGTGATGTTTGTCGACTCTCTTGTTTGAGATCCATGTTCTTACAGTTTAATAGCTATATTCAAGCTAAATTTAGCTAAACTGATAACATACATGCTCCTTTTTTCAGTACAAACATTTGCCTGGAGTAAACTGGACTGTGACAGAGAACGAGATAAAGATAGTCACTCATTCAAATATCTAAAGATGCTAAACCGCGTTAAAATGTTGAGTGCATAAAATTTTTGTTTAATATAAATCATTTTTTTCTATAAAACTATTTTGCACTGCTGATTGGGCGGGGGGGTATAATGAAAATACTATTTAGTTATTTGAGTTATAGTTATAATAAAGTTATATTAATGTTCCAATTATTAGTTAAATGAAAAAATGGAAAACAATTCCAAAGTTCACAAATGGGAACCACGAAACTTCCCCTGCTGAGTCAACAAACTTTTATTACAGTATAGATATTAATCAATAATAAGAGATATTCATTAATGATTAGTTACAGCCCTAAAGTCAAGTTACTAATCATGCTCACAGTGTTAAAGTACGTCAACAACCTTCACCTACAGATAAATATAGCAGCATGAGTCTTGCTTGATTTTCAGAATGATCCAGAGTGAGCTGAATATCAAGAAACAGATCCACAAACTTGCAGCCTTGGAGTTATTTTAGGGAGCAGCTGCACACATTAACACCTTTTTCATCATACAGTGCGCCATCTGACGCTAACAGAGCTCATGCAAATACTTTTTCCTTCCTTAAGGTTTGTTCAGCTTCCCCCTCACTCTGTCGAGCTGCATACCTCACCAGCAGGAATGCGATTGTACTGCAGCTGAGGAGCCGTCAGGCTTGTGGCTACAGGCTCACAGTTGGTTGCATCACATCCGAGTGAGTTGTCTGAGTGAGTCTAAGGGTGTGTGAGGGTTTTTTTTTTCTTCTTCTTCTTTCCCTTCCATTAACGTGTTAAGTCAAATCAGGAAGTTTGATGCTGTGACAGTACAGAAGGAAACAGGCACACAATGGCACTATGTCTGCCTCTCAGCCTGGTAACATGAAAGGCCCCCAGGTGAAGACCCCTCTGCTGCTGCTGCTGCTACTGCTGGCCACTCTGACTGGGACAGGTAGGACTGGAAACGTTACGCTTTCTTAAGGGCACAACAGCACTCTCCACTTTCCTGTCTCCTCCCTGCTTTTTCTTTGCGTGTTGACTAAACGTATAGAGTGTTTATTTGGTTACAGTTGGTGAATCAATGAAGATCTTTAGTTACTTTTATAATGACATAATAGCGTCTGCTCCAGTTTTGTTATATCATTAAATCATTGTTGTAAAAAATGAAAATGAATTCATATGATGATTCCGAAGTAACATAAAACTGAATGTAACACAGAATAATATTCTAACACTGTTTATTTAAAATCTATTTTTTTAAGCAAGAGAATATATTTAAGGGATGGTAAATATTGTACATGGTAAAGCTGTGAAAGGTTCTACATTTCCATGTAGTCCTCTCTGTCCAACATGTAAATTTAGCAACAGTTTTGATTTTTGTAGCAACTGAACCCGTGTTAAACGGAAGTCTTAAGTTCCTGTATGTAAGGGACAGCTGCTTCACGGCAGATGTTGTTTTTGATACCTGGCAGATGAAATCCTTTGCAACAATAACTTCTTCTTTCACTTGTTTTGTTTCACCTTTACTGTAATCGCTGCGTCGTGTGAAAATGATATGATGTGAAGTAATGGGAGGTGTTAATTTGCAGCGTTGTGCCAAGATGAAGACATCGAGCTACAAGAAGACAGCGCTGATGACTCAAGTCATGCAGAGGCCACAGGTGAGAGACATGAATAATACCATACATAAACCAACAGGGAAGAGTCTCAGCGAGGTTAAAATTCACTCACATAAAACCTGGTCATCAAAAAACAGGCCACAAAAACTCACACGTAATGGTTGATAACATATAATTATATAGATATAAATGTAATGATAATCCTTATAATAATAAATCAATCTTAATGTGATGTGCAGACACTGGGGGACACTGAGGGACTAACATAGGCACTAACATCTTTATAACACCTCCGTGAGTTTTGGTTCTCTATAGATGCAGATAAGAAAATGATACAGAGTTTTTAGACAACAGGGAGATTCCATCTTTGTTTGGGGAAAAACCCTTTCATGTTTCAACATGGTGAAGAAGTAGTTTCTTGTGCAACAACTTGTCAGACCTGCACAGAGCCTCTGGGTCTGCAGAAGAAAATCGAAATGCTTCCCACAACCAGAAACACGACTCTTCCAGTCCTTTAGTTCCACATGATGATGTGTGTTTGGAGAAATCCTCTGAGCCCAGGTACCTGCCGGCCTGTTGACTCGTTGCAAAAACTTGAACCTTCATGTTACTTATTCCAGATCCTTCGAGGCCCTGTGTAACAAATTGACCCACTAGTTTTTAAAATATTGAAAATATTGTGATGATGATGATGATGGTATTGTGTGTTTTAGAGGCTAATTCCACGTTACCACCAGAGACCTCAGCTACATTGGGAACAAGTAAGTTCACAGCAACTTTTATTCTTTATGTGACGGTTTATATATAATATTAATAATATTATCACTGTTTGAGTTTGTGTTAATTAGCTGAAAATGTTCCAACGTTCATCCAATTAGCTGTTAGGTGTTAGCTGTTGTCTTAGTGTTTGTGAGTCACAAGAGTGCGTCAGAGATTTTATAAAATGCTAATACTAGTAAAATTCCTCATTTACAGCCAGAACATAATGAAGAGAGCATTTTTATTATTTTCTCACACCGGGATTACTGTACACAGAGTGATAAAAAGCCAATGTCATATCGTGATTTCCTTTTGCCAAAACCTTCTGACACTGACAATGTGACACACAAGTTGCTGGAATGAGAGGAAATTATTGCTCTTTGCTACATAAGATAAAATAACTGCTTCATTGTCAATGCATAGTCACACTTTGTACATTAGTCCAACAAAATTGGAATATTGCCCCACGTCAGTGCTGAAAGGAGTCATCTCCGGCTTTGCCAAATCATGTGCAGACAGGAAACACAGACCTTAGTCACTGAATTTGATTATTTTTTTATTGACCTCTTGTTTTGTTTCCAGTTGATGGGCCCATAGAAGACGATCACGGCTCAGGACATGGCCGCAGGTTTGCGGAAATCCCTGGTATGTCAGATATAACACATGAGTGACAGGACCCTGAGCTGTAATAAATACAGTCAGATCCAAAGAAAGGAGGTTCTACTTTATAATTCTGTAGGAATTATGCATCAATTCAGCAGGATACATCTGTTAGCACAGTAGCTGTGATTTTTCCTGAGGTGACAAAACCTCTGAGTTGGACTGTTACTGTGTTACTTGCAGAAGCAACAGAGGAGCCCAGCTTCACCGATCCAACCACCGTAACGGTGAATGGAGAAGAAGGTCTGGATCTCATCATCATCCTGATCCCTGCAGTGCTGGTAGTCGTAATCATCAGCATCATAGTCTGTGGCATTGTCATCAGTCGAAGGTGGAACAAAAAACTGAAAAATGAAGGTATGTCCATCACCTGTCCGCAGAGAACTTTACTATACCAACAAAATGTTCTGTTAGAGCCATAAAAAGTCTGATCACTATCTACTAATGTCAAATTGTTTGTTAACGTATATCTAAAGTTACATGAAAAAATTTAATTGTTATGTTATTTAGCTGCAGATAGTGATTGTGTAACATATTTTGCTTATGGTCTGTGTTCAGCCGTTGTACTGTTGGCTTGTTTGTTTTGTCACATTCAACATGACTTAAGCAGCCCCTCTTTTCATAGAGCTACAAAAAGAAGATCCATATTTGGATGAGTCCTGCACAGAGAAGGTGCCCATGTAAGTATTACAAAGCTGTTCATTTGAAGGATATTTGGCAAACATGCACATGTGTCTTTATGTCTGATGCTTAGTAACGCTGTGTAATTTCCTGTTTGAAAACGCTGACAAAGAAAGTTTCCAGTGAGATAGTGAGACATAAAAGGGATTCGTCATCATATCGTGTATTCTGTGGAATTTTCTCAGCTGCTTACTCTATACCCGCAGCGTCTCTAAACATCACATGAACCTCTTCCTCTCCTAACTGTGCAACTGTAACAATAAAATAAAATTATTTCTGTGTTTGGAGAAACTCAGAAAATGACACTATATGTCGCACAAGAAACAAATCAACGTTCTCAAACAGCACCTTACCTAATTAAGACGACCTAAAATCTCACCAGCTAACACTTTTCTCAGCGGGCAGGGTTACGCTCCCCTGGGTTCCTCTCATCTCTAAAACATTTGATGCATTTTAGGCCCATGTTTGAAGAAGATGTGCCCTCTGTACTGGAGCTAGAAATGGAGGAGTTGGACCAATGGATGAAAAAAGAAGGTAGGTTTCTGAAAACACAAGCTACTGGGTGGTTAAGAGCTAAAACTGATGCTGCTCAGTACAGAAACGCGTGAGTTTACAATAAAGGACTAAAGACGTCAGACATAAGTTTATTTGTGTTCAACAATAGACAAAAGAATACAATTACATTGACTAATTAGGTTTAAGATCATTGTGATTAAGAAGAGCAGAGCATTTTGTTCTTTGTGTAGTCCATCCAGTGACTGGAGGCAACATCTCTGCAACAGAGAGTCAAGTAAAGAAAGTTATGTTGTGTAGCTGATTATTACATTTTGAGGCTGTAGTTTAGGGTGCAGTTGAATGTTGCATCAGTATAAGATGTGTTTCTGATTTGTCCAACCTATTTTTATTAATGACTCACGGAAACACATCTAAAAACACAGGATGATTATATGTGGAATCAGATAAGATTAGTTGTAGCTAGATGTACCTACTAAACTGGAAAGTGAGCGTATGGTTTATGGGAAACTTTAGAAGCAGTAACATGTTGTTGGTGTAAACGGTATCCAGCAGAGGTCGCTGTTGCTTAGAAATGAACATGAATCACTGTCTCATGTCAGTTCTTCTCAGTAATTTATACAAATCCTGTGCATTTATTAGTATTCAATTGCTTTTGAATGTTAGTTTTGAACACAGAATCTAATGAATATAGAATCTACAGAGGGCTCTAAACATTCATAATTACAATTATGATGAGTATAATTTACACATTCTGATAATCTTCAGTGTCTTCATAAATGTGCTTTGAATTATTTCTCGCTTAACATTATGTGTAAAATTGTCTTTTCATGGAAATAATCTGCATTGCAAAAGGAAAACAGAGGAATGAGCTTTTATACAGTACAGATACTGTATAGAAGCTCATTCCTCTGTTTGCCTTTTTGTTCCTGCTTTTGTGCAGACCTTGAGTTTGTTTGGCAATGCTAAATCACGACAGTCACTGGGTCACACCCAGTCACAGTGTGTCACATGATGAACAATTTCCTATTTAGCTGCGTTCATACATGTGTGGATATAACCTGCAACATCTCAAAACAGCAACATATGAAGTGTCTGCAGTCTACACACAAGCAATAATTATATGCAGTGTAATGTGTGTGTGTGTGTGTGTGTGTGTGTGTGTGTGTGTAATATGAACACAACACAGATCAACAGTCTCTCCAAATAGTTTCCACTTCTCTGCCAGGCTCTGTTTGTTTAGATGCACCAGCTGGTTTCAGGATCGCTATGACTGATGAACTGTGACCTTTTTGTCATTCTACATGGTACCGTTTGAAAGCGCAAACAACCCTTAACATCTGTTAGTGATTACAGCAGCCATGCACGGCCACAACTGTTGCCACAAAGTAACCCTGAGATAGTCTCCTTACTGGACTTACTGGGAAGACAAGGGCAAGGTCCACTCCAATAACTGTTGACCAACATCGTTCACACACTGCTCTTTCTCGGGATTGTATTTCCAAAGCTGTGTAAGGATTAGAGGGTACTTTCATTCCACACGGAGGCACTCTGTACACATTTGGTTACACAAGACATCTCAAAACAGAAGTAAATGTGATGTTGTGTTACCGCTGTTGTGGTAGCACAATGCGGTGCCATCGACTGCAGCAGCTGCACCCTGTTTGCTGGACCTGTGAAATTCCACAGTAACTTTGGCACAACAGTGGATCGAATTAAAGAAAGAAAAGCATGCACAGTGTTGCTGAAGCTGCTTAGGAAGCAAGTTTTAAAACCAGTTGCAGTGAAAGTATAAAATTTGTAAAATGGCACCTTAACACTACGGGATGAACTCAAAGTCACTCACTACATTAATAGATTTGTTTCCCATACATGGCCACTGACAGGGCATCAATTTATAAATATGTTTAGGCAAACATAATTAGCAACAGTTGTCTGTTCACATATTTGGCAGGCGAAGCCCGAGAGAGATGTGGAGCTCTGAGTACTACACATCAAACCCTCACTCTTTTTATAGCTGATTTGGTTTATATCACCTTCTTAGAAAAATAAATCGCTGTAGCCGTGTCATGTGCAGGGAATGTGCACTGGATTTATCAGACTTTTCTTTATTAAATATAAATTATCTGTGTGTTCTGTTTGAACTACGCCAACCAGAAGTGAAAGTGTAGTTTGGGCTGTGATCAGTGCTGCTGGAGCTTGTCAGTGTCATGGGTTTGTGGTGTGGAAGGTGCATCTTCCTTGATGCACTGTGGTGACAGTAGTGAGCAACGGATGGTCTATAGGACAGTCAGGAGCAGCGAGTGGCATCGGCCTTCACTGCAGTAAGAATGAGAGCAAGCAGCAAATACAAGAATCTGACTTCATAGAGTTGATGTTCCAGTAAACTGTTGCAAAATGTGGTGTGAAAGTGTTTCCTGAACTTCTGACAGTGAACTGCATCATAAGAGTTTACAGAAGTCTGACGCTGTCGAGTCTTTCTTTACTGCAGGTTAACAAAGGACGCTCTCCCGCTGTGCAAGGACACACAGTCAACAATGCGTCGTTGCCAACTTGGATGTTCTGACCTTTCTGCAGTAATCCAGCGACATTAATGACCACAGGGGCTGATGTGACTGCCAGGAAACAACAGCACAACAGTTACAAGATGCTCACAGAGATTCCCTTCATTTTTACAGTGAAATAGTCAGGGCTCAATATCGATCTCTGACAGTCATGGCTGTCATTCATCCTGACAGTCTTCATCAGTGGAGAGCAAGGAGTAGCAGCCAGATTACTGTGTTAAATAGTGTCTCCTTTGTTATGACAGTGATCATTATTTTGCATTCAATGTGTTGTTTCTTTTTCTGTGCTTTACGTTTTTCCACTGTATGTGTTTTGCCGTTTAAACGGGTACACAGTATAGTTTGTGTGCAAAAGCAAATCACTGTGCTGTAGCTATCAAATGTTCCCAGTTATTCTGATTCACACTGTTAAAGATGATGCAGTCATCTTAGAGTGAACACTTTGCCCACCCCCCTGCAGACATACCTGCTCTTGGTGACTGTGGATGGCGTCTCTGCGTCGCGTTACCCTGTGCGACTCCCTCCAGCTGCAGGTTCTAATCGGGGAAATCCTGTTGAACATGTAGGCATGCATGACAGAGAAGGCCACTCCTTTTTCATGCCTGTGCAGAGCTGGTTAAGACAGCAAGAAAGTGTTTTCATTCAAAGACTGTTCAAATCGCATCAGAGCGTGACATCATGTGTTTTTTTGAGATACATTGCTGACTGTCTCTGAAACAGCTCTTAAAGAGCTGATACTGGTAAGATTTTCACCTCACCAAAGACTTTATTGTCTGACTGACTGAATGCTTATTATCTACTGATGTTTTGTTACCGGTTTTGGCTTTAAAGTATTAAATATAAGCAGTCACGACACTGACCTAAATGCGAGCACAACTTTCTGTAAGTGTCAGTCAGTATTTAGTATTTAGCTGTAAATACAGAATACCATAAGATTATTTTCAAGGTATGTCCTTTGTAAATGTTTCATATGAGGCTAAAGTATTGTTGTTGTACGGCTTGAGCTTGTATATAATATAATAAAGTAAATTTCGGGATGATATCAGCATTACATACAAGTAGCATGACTCTAGGGATAGAAATGTCGGTCTGTGGATTCCTATGTAATTATAATACTCACAGCCTGAGAAAATCCATCCTAAAGACACTGATGATCCTTGACTTTTACTCTTGAGCAACAATGAGATTTCGTGGCTTCCAGGCAGTTTTTTGTAGTATCAGGTGAAAATCTTTTATTGATGTCTATCTGGTAAACAAACATGTAACCAAGAACATAAAACACACATAAATATTTACACACAATAAATATAGATACATAAGCGAAACTAAATTATAACGATGCCTGAAACGTAAGGTGGTAGGAGGTGCAAGAGCGAGGTAACAGTGAAAATCAGATATTAGAAATTGGACACAGCTGCTGTAGACCAGGCACTAATGGTATCTTCCTCCAGGAGAAAGCTCTAAGTTTAAAATGTACAGAAAAGAGACAGTCCAGTGTGGAGGAGGCTTCCAGGTGAGTACCATCCTCTGGGCAGACATCAGACCAGGATCCTTCTCAGACACAAACTGCAGGCCTGGGTTGTACTGAGTTAATGGTTAAATAGGATTTTCCCCATGTCGGTGCACTGAGATTATAAACACTAACTTGTCCAACATACTTTGTTTGTATTGTCATGCTGAAATGGTTGGACTCACAGAGCTGGTTGCACTCCTGTCTCTTGTTGCTTTGACATTTATATATTTGGCAACATTCAAAGACAACAAATCCTGCATCAAATTCACAGAAGCTCAATAAATACATGAGATAAACAGCACGTTTGATAAAAATGATACGGTCATCAGAAATTAGATGCAAATCAGGTTAAATCCAAAACAGCAGTGTTGAAGTGTGATCCATCTGTACAACATGTGTTTCTGTGACTGTACGCTCTCTGTTTTAGCTGTGTTCCTGGTGTAAGCTCACTGATGAGTCTTTTCTGCTTTCCCCTTTGAGCTCTGTATGACTGATGGAATTCATACTGTGGAAAGGTCTGAGGCGGCAAGGACACACAATCCATGCAGACCAATAATTACAAATGAGAAATAAGTCTTCTGTTCCATTTTCAACCTTTCTCATTAGATTTCCAGACGGCAGTTTGGTCTGTCACAGCACAAAGTCTGCGCCGTCACTGCCGTCTGGCTGGTCTGACACTGCTGACTAAACACTGACATTTTCATGATCAACAACTAGTGCCTAAGGAAAAACTGAATGACTGTTTTCACAGCAATATCAAGCATGTTTCACTTATCTGGCTTCTGTTTGGTTGTAATTTAAGTTTGGGTCATCACATTAAAGTCTTTTTTATCTCTTAAGAATAAGCTCTGTTTCAAATGGTTGAAAAACAGAGACATGCTTTTATTTATTACAGTGCTTTGAGTATTGCAACAGCTTCTTCTTCTTCACCTGTCTTAACCAGAGCTCAGCAGTTAGGCCTGTCTTCAGAACATCTGATGTGCTGTAGCCTCTTTACACTACTTTATTTTTCAATTGCACTTATTATATTTAAAGGGTAATTCCACCGATTTGTGATTCTACTAACCATGTTTAACTTGTTAAAACAGTTTTTTTTAAACATCTTCTGCGATTCTGTTTGTAAGACTCTGGAGACAAGACACTCATATGACTTTGTACATAACTTGAAACTCCTGAGCAGAAGTCTTTAGCTTGTTGCAGGGTCCATGCTTATAGACAGACCTAAAGTTGTGAAGAAAAGAGACGTGAAGAAACAACTTCAGCTTAATCAGAATCATGTTTAGAGTCTCATGATCATATTAACTCATATCGTTATCCTCATTCTTTTGTTATTCTATTGTTATCTTTATAGTTATGATTTTAGTCTCCAGTTGAACATACTTTGTTATCACCTCAGGTTTTATATTAGCTTTTGTGTTTGTGTTTTCTTTGGCTTTAGTAAAGCTGAATGATAAGCAGATTAAACAGTTTGATGTTTAACATAAACTGATCATTCAATCCCATTGTATCACTATAAATAGCAGCATTCCCTGGATGGGATCAAGCGTGAATACTCTTTGATTGTAAACCGAATAATTCCACCATCGTTCCCTGACATCTCATAGACCCAACAATTTAACCATTAATCAAGAAGCAATCTGCAGGTTTGTATTGCCAAGGTATTTGCCTCCCTGCTCTAGCTCCATATTCAACTCACAGACCTAAAGGGTGGCATCAACCTTGTCACACCATTCTGCCGGTGGAAATGGTTTGTTCACACCGTGCTAAATTCTGGCTAAACATAAATAAAACAGCAAAGCTATTCATCAAACATGACTTTATGCAATTATTTACATACTGACTGAGAAATCTGAGCCTGTAACCTAAGGCACTTTCAGCTGCACTAGGTATGTGGGAGGATATGTCGACTTATTATTTTGATGTCTCCCACGGTGAATAGAAATGTGACATAATTCTCTGCAAGACACATTCATAACATCATATTTCCTTATTTCTACCAGCTCCATTTTCGCAGACGCACCAGCAGCTGTGTTTATTTGCCTTCAAGAGCTGTGATGTTACAGAGAATCGTCTGTCTGTCGCAATCATCACATTCAGTCATTCTTGGGCAATATTTGAGTGGAAAACAGAATACCCCAGGGAATCTGTGTGTGGGAGAGTGTGTGTTTGTATCATTACAGGGGACTATTACTTCACAATAGTTTGAGTTCGGTGCTTTGTAGAGTAACAATGAGCAACTTGAACCGTGTGAAACTTTTCACAGCCTCTTATGAAATGTTGCTCTTTGCACCATTTGGACAATATTTGATAGCGAGTGATAGGGCTGTAGCTACTACTGAGAAAACAGAGGTCATGTCCTCTTTTTATGGGAATTAACATTTTATAATTTAGTGTTACACAGTGATGATGGGTTTTAAGATAGGTCAATCTAGCAAGTTCACTTGGTGCAGTAAAATATGAGTTACCTTATCTCAAGTTAAATAATTTTAGAAAACTAATTTAACAGAACGTAAGAAATCAGAACTTAAAGAAATTTGTAACATCTGATCTGTTACACTGAAAAACACAGACAACAGATTTTGTTTTTATAGTTTTTACAGAAAGATAAAATAAAATACAGTTGTATTTCTTTTTTAAATGAAATTATGGACCATTTTCTTTCTTTTCTACCTTTAAAAATACTATGTTATAAGAATGATCTGTAATGTATAAACGATGACAAGCCAGCTGTTTTAGATTATGGTGTTAAAAAATAATCAGCTGAACTAATCAACTAAAAACAATCAAATATAATCTCATGTTTCTTATCTCATTAAGTATATTTATCAATGAAGTATATTTATCAATTGATGACAACACAGCAGGTAAATTGAAAGCTGCTTTCAAACCTTCTATTTTACTGCATTTAAAAACAAAATGAGGATATTTACAGTTTTTCTTTGTTTTCTGGGCCTGTTTTCAGTTTTCACTGACCAAATGCCAGCTTCTATTCCACACTTCTCAGCATCTCATGTTTGGTGCTTAGTGATATCTCAGGGTTTCAGACTCTCCCTGGAGGATCCAGATACAGGGCATGAAAATGGCTGTGAGCCAAAGTTAACCATAGCTGGCACTGCCGGGCAGCAGCAGGAGCAGCAGACTAATCCATGAAGCTTGCTGAGATGAGGTTCAGTATGCTGGGAAGAAATTGATTAGGTTTTTACCTGGCATTATTTGCAACTCAATATGCAAATTTAGCTTTAGAGTCCTTCACCCATGTAATGCTATTTTTTAAAAAACGTAATCAAAATCTATTTTTAGTTTTATCATGTAAAAAGCGTAGCACTCTAGTAAAAACATTATTTCATTATAGTTTTAAGAATATTATCGTAAAAACTCAGCTCTAATTTATTTCTTCGCTTGATGTAAAACACTTTCAATTTGCCTCTGTGTGTTAAATGTGTTATAGATAAATAAGGTTGCTTTGTCTTGCTGTAGATGATTTATTATGTTATGCGTTATCTTACTCAATAGAATTTAAAGATACATTTAGAAATCTGCACTGATTTTGCATCTGATTGTTTAATGGGACAAAACAAACACTACTTACAATTAATTCATGATGACTTTCCTTATCCATATGACAATGGTGCAAGTGCACAGATTATGTAGAATTACTCTATTAGACGTAAAGGTCCTGTATTCATAATGAATTTGGCTAGAATAATACTTTAGGTACTAATATGTGTAATATACGCAGAATGACTTCCTTCACATAAATTAATATTGGATTGATTCGCCAGTAAATTATAAAATAAAATACGTCATATTATATTTGTCAATATTCAGTCTATTGTAAATTCCCATGAAAGTCACCCAAAGAGCCACATAATTACATCACATTTGAGCGCCCACTTGCAAACAAAAACGTTCCGTCATCATGTTGCGACAGCCATTCTGGAGAGTCAGAGACGAACAAACCTGGCGGTTCTTGAGGAGGCTGTGGACTGCAAATATTCCATAACCAAGTCGTGATTTTGTCTCCGTGGATATGGTTTCCATTTTCTAATAGTTGAAGGCCGCTGTATGTCGCTCAGTATGGGAACAGAGTTAAAAGGTCGACCAACACACTCGTCAATCTGATAGAGCAGCTAACGTTAGCGGTGTTGTATTAGCCTGCTAACATTACACGAACTTGGTTCGTTGGTTGCCTTGTAGATGCTAACGTTGGTTAGCTGGGCTTGCTAACGCGCTAGCCTCTGTAAGTTGACTAGGTGCGAGCACCGACTGCTGCTGGTGGAAAACCAAGGGACGAAGAAGGAGTGTTATATACCTCATCGGAGCTTCCAGCGTTAGCTTCTTCGGGCTTTTAGGGCATCTCTGTTTGGATACACCGCCCAAAAGAAGCTTAGGAGAGGCCTGCTCTCTGTTCATCTTCACATTCCCAAGGTAAATATACTGGAAAATGTTGAAGTTCATGGTTGGTACTATGCAATTTTCCACTAATGGACTAGAGAGAAGGGGCCTAGCATTAGCCAGCTAACTGCTAACACATACCTAGCTCATGAGCTAGCTGTGTTAGGATGGCTAACGCTAACGCACTTGTGTTGATGTGGTGCTTGTTGGCGACATGAAAAAGTTAAAGTTTAAGATTTAGGTTGTTGTTGCTGAGCGCACTGTGTTTTATTGTTACCGGCTAAAATGTAAAACTAGCAGAGTTCTGTGTTGGTTGTCTCAGGTGCCAGCACTGTGCCTTTTAAACATACTGAGTCTAAAGATGCAAACTGTGAGAGGTCCACAGCGCATGCAACACGTTAGCGCTTCAGTGCAAAAGGTGTGAATTCACTTCATTTATTTTGGTCATGTGAGGGTTCAAAATATATGTGTAGGTGTCATTGGGCAACTGAACTATCTCTTTTCTCAGCTGCTCAGGCTGTAATAACTCGCGTGCTAGCTGAGCCCATAAAAACCTAATTTATGGCAGAGTTCTCGCCTTCGTGAAATCCGCATGTTGAAGTGAGGACTGACGGATGACAGAAATTAACTAGGCAATAACAGTCATTACTGTTTAAACGTGTATTGAAGGACACGACTTGCTCAGATTGTTGTAAGTTACTTACAAAACAAGTGTTCTTCAAAGAAGGCATTTCTAGTTAGAGCAATATTGGACTGATTGAACAGGACACTGTCAATCAGCCACATTTATCTGTATAGTGAATACAGAGCACAGCAAAAATACATTTGGCCAGGACTCGCCCTAGCAGCCCAGGTTTAACCCTGTCCCTTAATGTCTGGCCATCCACATTTGTGGGCGAATATTTCTGTTAAACTACAGAACAACAACAAGTACATTACATAAGTAACATTCAGTTTCACTTCTCCCCACACCCTAATTCTCTTAGCTGGCCATATGGTGTCTTTATCTCGTGTTGTCATGTCTGAAAGCCAATTAAATTAAATACCACTAACCCTGAAATAAATGACAGTTTGCAAAAGTAGTGTCCGTCCCACATTGAATTCAGCTCAGGAGGAGTGTTGTGGTGTGAGGTCAAATGACAAATGTTGACTTATTCTCATGCATAGTGAACACAGGTGTAAACTGCATCACTCTGCAGGAGAATACTACACTGTCTGCACCCTACCTGCTGGTCTACAGCCGCTACTTGACCTCTTAGGTGATGTAATGAGGTTAAGTCTTTAATGTGATAAATAGAATAAAAAAACAACCATAGTTTGGTACTGAAATCAAAAGTGAAAATCTGTTTCTTAAATCAGAGATTGAGTGTTATTTTTGCCAGACAACCACATGTGAACTCATCACGTCGTATGTGTTGTCTTATTATTCCCAGTGCATGGATATTCTAGTCGTATAAGTTATGCTCTGTGCACTCTTAAGTAAGGAAACATCATAAAAGTACTTTTAATCACTTAGATTAATAAAGTGCAACTGCAGAGGTAGTTTTGTCCTACCTATCTTTACCCATTGTCTCATTGTCAACTGTTGTCTTTGTAATGGCAAGATTTAAAAATACATTTCCCCGTAAAGAGTTATAAAAATATTTAATTAATTTGACATCACTCTGACATCATGTCAAGAAAAGCTTAAATGTATGTCTTATTTCAGTGCTTTATTTTGTTTACGTTTGTTTTCTGGTGTTTTAGCATAATATTAAAGCATCATGCTGTTAAAACATGCTCTTGGTGGCTAATGTTTAACTGAGAAAATAGTACTGACTGTGCATGAGATTTGCAATTTGTTGTTTATACTGCAGATACTATACATCCCCCTGAGTTTGTGGAAGTGTGATATTGTGCGTTTTATCCGGTCTTCTGTTACAAACAGCAGTATCAAAATAAATGTTTCTATTGTCAGTATTATTATCGCTTGGTATCAAATTGGTATATTTGAATTAAGATGCTAACTTTGTCTCTAAAACATGACTTACATTTGAGCATATCCTCAAGAAGAGATTATAAAAGGGATCCATTGAGGACAAAATCTCACGTGTTCTTAGAAATTAGACTGTTCATTTGATTTAATGCCAGCAGAAAATAACCACTTTGTTTTCTGGGGTCCAGCCTTTTGCCTTCGTACTAGTAGTAATGTACTGTAGCTGTCTTAAGAATAATTTTGAAAGACAAAACATATAGGGTTGTGACAAACACATGTTCTTTCATCGCTGTGCTTTAATCAGTATAAATGGGTGAAGGTTGATCACACAGATCACAGACTTTCTTGGCAGATTTTCAGTTCACATGAATGTGATGAAATACTATTTTCTGGCTGTGATTATCACTGCAAGACCTTGGAGAGTGAGAGATGAGGGGTATCCTAGACTTTCACATTCCCACAGTCCTGACTGTTGCTGTTACTGACCCTGCAGCCTTCCTAAAACCATTCTCATATATATGGACAGTTAAGATGTCCTGGCTTTGAAGCTTGTATTGATGCAGCATGAAGGGGTCAGATTGATTCTTAATGATGAAATGATGTGTAGTGTTTCAGCTGGCGTACATCCTGAGAGAAAGGATATCTTAAAAGATCTACAAATATAAGACAAATAATTGCTTACGTAATTGCTCAAACTTATTTTTTTCAAGCTGTACTTAAAATGTATTTCCTTTGGGCAACCACATATGCCTCTGGCTGTTAACCCAGTTAAGAAATATATCATGTAATCTTTGGTTACTGGGGAAACTGGAACCATGTAAAAGGTTTTTTGGATATATCCTCTGTTTTCTCCAGATATAAACACTAAGTTTCCTTTGTACTCTGGTCCCCGTCACAGCTAACTCTACTGTAGGCCTGGGGTGGGGAGAGTGCTGACAGATTTGTTTTTGTTTTTTTTACTGTGGATAGTTAAAAGAAATAGACAAAAACAGTGGGAAAGCACTATTTGGGGCTACTTCCTAAATTTAATTTTAAATTCCAATTTTATTTGTCACATACATAGTTACACAGTGTACAACACACAGTGAAACACGCAGTGGGCAGCTACAGGCTGCGTCCTGGGAGCTAGTGCTAAGTGAGACATAAACTTGGTTAGAGCATGGCGCAGCTGGGAATTAAACTTGCGACCTTCTGCATCCCAGCTTCATGCCTTATCTTTGGAATCAGTGCAACATTTTAGTTGTGTCACTGTACATAGGAAAGCCACATTACACTTTTAAAAAGTTTTTTTAACCTTGCCATTTTTAAGACTTGCCCTAAATTTAGCCAATTACAGCACTGTCGGAAAGGGTATTTTGCCCCCTCCTACCTTTTTCACATAGGACTAGACAGGTTTGGACAGCCCTTGAAAACTGAAGGGTCAAGTATGAGAGCAGAGGTTAGCTATACTGGTCAAGATGGGTTTGATGTCTTCTTCTAGTTGAGGCTTAAGAGGGAGTACAAGTCAATGTTACTCTGCCTTACTCTGAGTCAGATTTCAAGTGGTGATGGGATAATTGAACTGCAGAGTTTGGATTAGATAAAAGGAGGAAAGTGGGAAGTGTTATTTAAGTCAGTCTTGTTGAACACGGACCTTTTTCCTCTCAACGGACTGAATCATTTTTCAACCAGTCGAACAAATTCAGACAATCGTGGGCTTGTTGACGACAGATGGGCAGATCTAGACGAGAGAAGACAAAAAGGTCAAACAATAATAGGGGAAGAGATGGAAAGATAGGCGAAGAGATGCAAGGACAGGATGGATAGATTGTAGAGACTTATTAAGAGATGTTTGTAATTGTTGAAATGAAGAAGGAAATAAAACTGTCCTATAAAGAATTGGAGTAAGAATAGGTGAACAGACCGAGTAGAGGTTGTGTTTTTGTGTGTAGGCGTGGGCACTTGAGAAAAGGAGATAGAAGAAAGGGGAAATTAAAAAACATATCTGAGAAGAGAGAGGGATTCCCCATCTCCTTGAAATACCAGTGTTTTTTTGGGAAGGCCATTAAGTTGGACAGTGGCTCAAGATTGAAGAACATAAAACAGGGCAGAAATAAAGGTTAGGCTCCAAGTAAGTTGCACTTTTATCTCTACTGCTTCACTCAAGAAACACAAGTCTTCTTAGCTAGAGCTAAGTGTATGATGACAGTCTGATTACCTTGGGTACAAATCAATTACGTCAGTTCAAAATCTGTATGTTCTAGGTCTTCTTGTGGGTGATGGTGGGGATGATATGGCCTGGTAGCTCGATGGGATAAGAGTGAGTCTGGGATGCAGAAGGTTGCAGGGTCGAATCCCATCCCTATACCAGTTATGTCCTTGAGCAAGACTCAGCTCCTTGTAAGTCGCTTTGGATAAAAGTATCTGCCAAGCAAAGGAAAGTAAAAGTTATTTACAGGGAATAATGATATATACAGCATAGAACAACAGAGCTAAGTATAGGGTAGTTACTGGAGTCTTTTTCATGTAGACATGAAGCTCCCTTTTCACACCACAAATGATCTGAAAATGCAAAGTATGTATTAGATCTAGACACATGTAGACTGCTAAAGGTCACTTGGCTTGATTACTTTGAGTGACACTGAGATGCTGGAAAAAATAATCCTGTCATTTACTCACCTCTGGTTTCTAGCTCATTGTACAACATATCTCACACTCACTGAAATTCTCAGTTTCTTTATAAATGTGTTTTAGTTTTATTCATTCATTCATCTTTTCATGGTTTTCTTTAAAGTTCTTGGGCATATGATGCATATGACCCTCTTGGCTTTCTTACATCGAAGAGGTTTGAATGAACTCATTGAGGTTTTAACTTCAGCAAAGCATGTTCTGCAGCTGTGGATGGCTCTCTCCTCTGTATCTGTGAGGCACAGGGAGCGTGTTAATAATTCAGTATTGTGCCATGTATTTCTGAGTTGGTTAATGAACACAGGGTTGAATCTCCCAGGCACTTTGTTTTGAAGTGGGCTATAGTGGGAAAGCTGGGTGATGAAGTGCAGGGACACTAGGATGTGGGCGTTCATGGCAAAATAATTCAAAAGTAAAGAGGTTATAATCCTGCTAGGAGACACTTTCTTTGTAATGTGTTGGAAACAACAGTTTATATCTTGGAGGAATTGTGGTGGTCAGTCAAGCAGGTTCTTCCTCCAGTTGTAGATTTTATTTATCATCTCCTGGTATTTATGTTATGATAATGCTTTTTACATATGCATGTAATGCTGGCATCTCATGACTACGAACACGATAAAATGTCAGGTTTGCATGTTAATAGTCAGTAGACGACTGTACCTTGTTGTCTCATTGACAAATATTTTGATGGGTGGCTGAATTCTAATCAATAGGGTTCAGATCGCCTGCAAACATGAGTCCTACCACATCTCAGTGCTGATCTGAAGTGGGCAGATCCAGCCTCGGTGTGATTTCACATCATACGCTGCCTTTAGGATCTGTGGCTTTCAATTCAGATTTTTTCCATCTTGTCTTAACACAATTGCATCTCTTCACTGCCACCCACAACCCATTCCCTCTTAAATGCCCACCAGTCCTTCTCTGAGACTGCAGCAGAGGTGCAGGATGAAAGCTGTTTGAAAGGAGGCCTCTCCCAGCAGAGGTCCTGTTGGCATGGAAACGGCTGTCTTTGTGAATGGAGGCTTCCCTTACACGCCTGGTCAGGGGTCTCCCACTGTTTTCTGGTCCAAGTGGACGTTTTTCGACTTATTAGAGGCAAACCTTTAGGCTGTTCACAAAACTGTAGGTTTTTATCACACTTTCTGGTAATGATTTTATGTTTTCTACACGACTTTGTCTCATATTTTAATGATTGTTACTACACAGCTTAACTGTATTTTCTGTCTTCTAGGAAGTCAGGCAGAAGGGTAAAGTGTCAATTTCTTTATTAGTGTAATATTGAAAGTGTGATTTTTTTTTTCTCTGTTTTTTAATATGGTCTGTACATCTGTGTTGTGTTTTCGTAGGATAAATTTTCTCTTGTAAATTATTAAACAAAGGGTTGTAACAACTTATGCTCTGTTAGGTTTTGATATTGATTTGACAGTTTTTCAGCCCAGTGTGAACACCGGAGTGGTCTTTCGTCTGAACCCCCAGACTGAATATACAGACATAAAGAGAAAACATAACAGAGAAATTCAAATGTCCTGCTCCTCTCTCCTGTATTTGTTCAACAAAACCAGTGGAAACCCTCTCAGTATTTCTCTGTAACGGGAAACTGCATGATAGTACTTCTTTAAGCTTTGTTACTCAGATGTTCAACTTATCACAATTCATATTTGGATCATCAAAGTTTTCTTTTTACAAATGTGATTGTTCACACACTAGCTTTTAGACTTTGTACAAGAACACTGATTTGTGAATGCATATTCTTACATTTCGGTAGATTTCTCTGTAGGTAACAGGTTACCAGATGAAGGGATAAGATAATTGACCAGATTTCTAATACATTTGCTCTATCAAAAGGCACTGATTGCATCATAAAATACAAAAGATCTTGGCCTTTATAGTTGTGATCACTTGATTATCCCAATATTGTTCTAGCTTACTTGTAAAATGAAGTATTCAATAGCTACAAATGAATAATTAGCTGACATTTATCAGCTCAAAAGAGGCCAGGAAGGATAAACCCACTAATCATAGGTAAATCAGTGGCACACACCTGGTACAGGGAAAAGAGTTTATTGCCTTTTCTGTGCAATCATCTAGGTTATGTGTCTAAATGTGTCAGTTATTACACTTCGTGGAGTAGAAAAACAACTCTGTACTGTGACCTGATTATTAATCATCTGTCTCACTATTTCCAATATTTCCTTAGACCAGAAATTAGGAAGCTTTAAAGTTTTATTGCACCGTTGAGAAAAAATAACTTGAGGAATTCTATGGTAAAAATCTTGCTGCTAATATACCAGAAAAGTAACGGTATTAAAGTCTTACAGTTGAAGTATACAAAGTTAGAACGACTCTGAATCAGAGTTATTTAATTTTTAATTTTCTGACTATTGGCTTTACTGCAGTTCTGTTCAAGCTTCACGTTATGTCTAAAATGTGTCTTGGTGATAGTTTTAAGCTCTAGTATTTTTGCACACAAAGTAGATGATTTTGGATCAGATTTCTCATTACCAGGATGAAAACATTTAGATACATGATACCAAATCTGTCACTTTATTCACATCAAAATGTTCGTGCTTTGTTATTTGGTTAACTGCAGGAATGTATTGGATTGTGATGGTAGTGATATCCTCCCTCAGACTTGACCTGGGTGGCTTTCTGCAGGGGACACAGACAGCTGGCAGCTCATTTAAAGTGCCTTTAAGTCTATTAGAGAGGATAATCCTTGAAGGAGAGTTGCAGTGAACAGAGAGAGAGAGCAGAAACAGTCGGCCAGTTCACTTTCCTCACTCGATGCGATGCAATGGTGTATCTTGTGCGACTCTTGTGTTTTTCCATTCATCACATGGCCGGCACATGCTTTCTTCATTACTCCCCAAAAGAAAAAATGGCCACTATAAACAAGATTTAAAAAAAAAAACAACATAAAAAAAGTGACATGCTGTGGGACCCTGTTTTATATTCACCTCAAACAAAATAGCTGTAAAATGATCGCCGGGTGCTTGTTTTGACATCACAAGATGAAAGTTAACAGGCATGTTTTGTTTATTTCTCTGCTGCTGTTGGATCTTTTGTACCTCACAGTTGTTTCTCACCTTTGCTGCTTTCTCTACATTTTCTCTAGCCTCCCACCTTCACTGCCCCTGGGTCTGTCGGTGGCTCAGCAACACTTCAAAGGGGAAGGTCTGCGTTGCTGCAGATAACGCACTGTACCCGCAAGCACCAGCGAGCTTCTTCAACTGACAGGTTTGGCCCCTTCTGCACCTTGTAGGAAATAGTTTCTTTGCTGATGTTGCTAGTGTTTGTTTTTTTTTTCTTTCTTCATGACCTTTCTGACTGCAGTCTTCATTGTTCTCTAGAGCCACAAGCTTAAATGTACACTTGCATTGTCGCCTTGCAGCATTTTTATGCAGTTATGAAACTTGACAAGATGAAGGAAGTCAATAACTTGTTGGTATTTTGTTAGCAGGAGTATCACATCCTGTTGTACTTATATAGTCTTATATTACATTTTAATTATTTCAATTAAATAATTACATCTGGTTTACTGGTCTTTAGGGCTCATAATTTGTGGTTATTGGAAACCAATGTTCCTTCTTTTTTTGATCTTTCTGTGTTATCCGTCACATTGAGCAAATATGTGTGTGACCTAAGGCACTCTGGGCAAAATAATTCAAATGAATGCACATGCACATTCACATCCACCACTGTTGGGTGATTTATTAGGTGTTGGTTCCTCAAGAAACAGCTGGTGGAGCTATTTCATTCAGTGGGGAGCCATTAAATCATTGCAGAAGCGCAAGAGTTGATGTAATTAAAAGAACAAACTTAGATGCAGGAAAATGATGTAGATGACATGATATTTAAGTTGCATGCATTGTAATTAATTTGATATGTGTTTCCATTGCAGTTTGTCCCATGCATCAGTCACGATCTACACTGCCATTGCTAGTGTTACGGTTGTTACATCTAACATACATCTAAGCAGTGGTGACAGTAATCCTGCAAGACTTTACAATGTATCACTAAAATTGTTGTGCGTTTTTGCAGAGCCAGTAAAACAGTACAGAGAGGAGATGGGTTTAAAAATCTCAAATGAGCCTGCACGCCAGAGGATGGGAACAAAGTCTGCAAAATCTTGAATGGATTTTTGGAATGGTAATAACATTAATCAACTCTGAACAAGCAGTCTGCCCCAAACATGTACTTCTCCATCAATTCCATCTCCTCATTAGTTTCTGTTTTGTTGTGTAATGCCTCTTCTGCATGACTGAAATGTGAGCTAGTTCGCTGCAGGGAATTTTATTTGTTTTATGACGAGACTCGCAGCTGCAAATTCTGTCATGATTGTGATGATCAGGTCTTGGTTACTCGGTGTAAAAAGGGTCCTGCTCTTGGAGGATGAAGCTGTTGAGAAGGTGGGGTTAGGGAGGAAATGAGGCTGCATTCCAGTGCTGATTTATGAAGTGTCTTTCACCCTGTGCTTGCTAGTCTGCAGCTGCTACATACAGTTCACCCACATTAGTAGTGGATCCATCTCAGAATACATGGTCTTAAGGAAGTCTTTAGTTACCACTTGAAAAAACCCAGTTTGGTTTTCACCAATGCAGTCATCCGTGAGTAGTGTTATACAGAATTGTGCAGATTTGGCATTATCAGTTTTCAGACTGGGTTTAATTCACCAGCAAAATATCTTGAATGAAGCTCCCGCTTGGAACACAAAGCTCCAGCTAAAACAAAATGCTGCAGAATAACGACAAATGACTCGTGTCTCAACTGTTCAGTGTGATGAACCAAGATCCATTTTAGTCCAGGGGCTGTCTGGCTACGTTGACATAACAGTATGTCATTTATAATACACACTTTCTTTGTGTATTAGGAATGCATCGGAAGCTACTGTACTTTGTATGTGTTTCACATGGATAACGTTTTAGTACACACCATGAAACATGATCTAATTAAGTCGAAATGAAAATATATGCCCTTATTTCAGAGGTTTCAGAACGTTTTCTATGTTTGTGTCACATTCTCATCAGACTTTTTTTTTTTTATCTTGGCATTACCTAAGAATTTGTGTTCTGTTGTTTTGTTTCAGACCCAAGTTATTGTTGTTACATAACATTTGTTATCTGCTAAACAATAGTTTCTGCATTTTTGATGTATAAAAGCATGCAAATCAAAGGACAACACTTTTTTCTGTTAAATTTAGATAAACCAGAGGGCAGGTTCTGAGTGGTTTGGTTCAGATATTGCATGACCCAATGTTTTTCCCATATTTTGACCAGAGTTACTCAAACAGAACCAAAGCCAGGAAACATGGCAGCCGAATTCCTCCGTGTGTATTCATTTTTATTTGACACAACCAGACACAGCTGATACAGACTCAAGTTGGAGTTGCCCATAACATCTGTGCTTGCTTCACTCTGGGTTCTCTGCAAAACATTCATCATTCTTCCTAGAAAGCTCTTGGTTTTCCCGGCTGGTAAAAGGGTTGAATTGTGGTTCATGTTGTTGGCAAACAGGAGTTGGTCAACATGTAGCTTACAGACTAGGCAAAAGAGTAGTGTCAGACCTTTGTGTGCAATTTAAGGAGATGTTTTCAAACTGTAAACTCACATTGATGAAGTGTCAAAAGCAACTCGGCCAGGCCTGAAAATGGCAAGTGAACAAGGCCAAGTACAGGCGTCGGATTCGCCTGCATCGTTCTGTGTTGTGTATGACAATAACAAGGTCTACGTTACATCTTTCTTACGCTTGCAGTAAAACTTTTTGATATGATGAACCAATATAAGACAGCATCACATGCGGATTTGTTGACAATAAAAGTAGGTAAAAGTCGGTTAGGAATAAGCAACTCTGTCTCTTTGTGATAAACATCTTTTTCATGCAGATTCAGATTAGTTAAAATCCATAACCAAAGCATTAGAGGTGTTTGTATTGGAAGCTGTGCAGGATTTGCAGTCATGGAGATGCAGGATTTCAGCACACAATTAAAGGTGTGCACCTTTATAATATCCCCTCTTACACACACACACACACACACACACACACACACACACACACACACACACACACACACACACACACAAAACAGTAATTTGTGAACTTTATAAACAGACATAATGAGAGAATGTCAAACACCACTTGCACAGTTCAAAGCCTATAATATAGTTTATGCCACACTGATGACCTTAGTCAACAATGTGCCCAGTTTAAATATAAAATCATTTGAAAACGTATTTTAACTGAACAAGCAGAGGTATTAAGATTGTTTTAAAGTGTTAAAGTTTCATATAGTTTTAGCCAATATCATTTTGCAACAACAAGCATTTTCCCAAACTGAAGTGTGCATTTTGTGAGATGCTCCACCCCCAATCCATTTGACCCGTTAGTAGATCAAATCTAAAGGCATACAAGGAAAAAGAGGGTGTTATGACATGTATTAACCCCTTAATACAACACTCAAATTACACAGTCATACATAATACGTAAGCTGGGTTTACATGCCTGTTTCATTCCACACAACATATAGTTCACAGATCCAGTCTTTCTGCAGAAAATCCAGTGTCTGAAATGTCACTCACTGGGTTGTCCTACAATTTGCAAGCATAGTTTAAAGACTAATACTCAGGTATTGTTCACCGCTGGTAGTTGGCAACATCTCACCACATCTGGAAACACCCACCAGCTGCTTCATGCAACATCATTGCACAATAAACTGTGCCACTTATTACAGCTTGGTTCGTCTGCGTTATTGCTAATGAAATCTATATATTTCGGACTTGCAGGTCTTTCTGTCTGCCGACTGTCTTTCTGTCTCACGGTGATCAAATGACAAACAGCTGTATAGCCTGTCTGGGCATCTGTTCATTTCCCAGAACTCGGTGGCCATATTCAGTTGTGTTTATGTCAAGTTAGAAATCCTATTCTCTCACTGCACAACCCAGCTCCTCAGCTCTGCTGGGGTTCCTACTGGGCCTAATTATGTTTTGTAGGCAGCTGCTCAAAACCAACAGCTCAATTTCTCATATTAAAACACCTTTGTCTATGTTCTGACCTTTTGAAAAAATTATACTCCAGGGTAGAGAAAAAAGATAATTATTACAAGACATTTTGTGGGAATTTCGTGAGTTGAACAAATGGTCTTAGTTAGAAGAATCTCAGGGGCTTAGACACGGCTGTTAGTAGTTTAACTGTTATCTAATTCGTTTATGTTCAGATCTTCTCCAGAGGTGACAGGTGTTTTTAGATCAAGGGTGAACTGAAGTTAAAATCTTATCAAGAAATAATGACATTTCTGTAAGTGTATGTGGGGGTGTGTGTGCGCTGACACACGCCAAAAAACAGATGTTGGCTCTGTTTTTTCCACAGTGACAGTGCCCTCTACATTATGGCTCTCCAGATGACCAGAGTTAGACATTGTACTGGGTTTGATTGGCTCTTTCTACACAGGCAGGCACTAAATATAACTGGTTTTATCATGGTTGTCCAATTTGGGCTTTAGCAGTCAGACATACAGTGAGATATGCAGTCTGTCTGTGCTAGAGGAGCTGCTCTACGTCTTACTGTACCTGTGTATAGTGATAATAAAAGGCATTCTATTCTATACAGCTGTCATGACCACGCAGGGAGCTGAGGCTACAGTGCTACCTGTTGCTGTGAGTTTTGACAAACCTCTCAGTAGCTATCACTACAACTCTATCCTTGAAAGTCTGAAATCTAATGCCAGCTAAGCACTCCCTACTTTGTGTGTTTGTGACATTTGAGAGTGTGTAGGAGCTTGACAGTGGAACTAAGCAGTGGATCGAATAACACAAATGATAAAACAAGATTAGCAAGCTAGGCTAACATGCTTTCTGCATGGATGCGTTTTAGCTAATCTGGCTTGTTTCCACTTTAAGAAAGCAATACAAATTTTCCAATGCAGTGGTTCCTTCCAAATGCACTAGGAAAGTTGACAAAGTAATATTTTATCGTTTTTTATATTGTATTTTTGTATTTGATACAACAAGATAAGAAATTCCGGTTTAAATTGCACTTCTACAGGGTCAAATACGCTTCATCATGTCCACACTGTTATCTTTGCTCTGGGTTGCCAGAAGTTATCCTTTACTCACTTCCTATCACACCACACGGAGGAATAAGTGACACGCGTGTGGTGGTGACTCACTGTTACATGCTGATGCAGGTGTTGTACTGTATGTTGTGCCAGATTGTTGAATTGTTCTGCTGCAGTTTCCTTGGCAAACGCATTGAAGAGCTAGTGCTTTCTGTCTGGGTTCCGGAGGATAAAACCGTGCTTATCTCACCTCTTTGGTCATCCTGCTTTATCTTCTCCTGTTCCAGTAGGCCCCATGACTTGTTAACACTTTGACCTCTAAGATTGCATCACTGACACCTTTTTTTTCTTGCTCTTTGTCCACAGAAAGAATCAACCCTTAGAGTAGGACCTGAAGTGGAGAAGACCAATTGTGGCCTGAACAAAGACAGACGGAGAGAACTGTAAGTAAACACTGCAGTTGTGTGAACTTCTCCGGGGTCAGGGAGTTTTTTTTTGTGTGTGTGTGTGTGTGTGTATATAGCTTGTGCACAGTGAGGTGCTTATCACACAGGTTTACACACAAGGCTAGTGAGATGTGTGGTTGTTTTCAGCTGGAGAGAGTATATCTGTATTGTCTGTAGATGACTAAATTGCTTCTGGGCAAATCTTTGTTTACATGTCTGGATCAAAATATACAGCAGATGGCTGCAGATATGTAACAGCTATTTGTTAGACTGCTGTCTGAGTTCTCCTTTGATGCAATCATATAGTATATTTTTGAAATTGTGGGCTAGGCAGTATATCTTCTTACATATGAAGAACATTGTGTTGATAAGCTGTGTCAGAAAATAAAACCAAACGCTTAACAAAACAAACAAGGATGCTGTGCCAGTGTGTTGGCTCTCTCAATGGCAAAGGCAGTGAAACGTAGCAGGGCAAACTATGCTTTGGGAGTATTTTTGACAATGTCAAGGTGCTTTTAAAGATTGACACATTGATGGACGTTAGAAACACATTGAAGTTTTTCATGTTAGCAGCTGACAAGATGAAAGCTTGAACCCAGTCGTTACCTAGCAACACGTTTCCCATTGAGGTTTGCCATTGAGAGGCAATGCATTTAATTTGATCTGATACTGAAGAGTTTTGGTCATCTAACTGCAGAATTAACAATATGTCTTACAGGAAGTGCTCAGAATAGGAAGTGCATTGGCTATAAGAAAAAAAAGGAACTTGGACAGGGTTTGGTCAAATGTGTATAGTGGTTTGCATTAGTCTAAATATCTTGTGTAGAGTGTTGTAGGCGTGTGCTTGTATCTTTGTGTCTTTCCTTGCACTCTTGTTGTTTATGAGACAGAGTTGAAACACTTTTCTAACTTTGCATCTGCATTAAATTGTTTTTAAATTGCTAAAGAGTTGGTGACTGAAACGATTAATTCTGGTCTGTATGTGTGCGCCACTGTGATGGACTAGTAAACCTGTTCAGGGTAATGGCACCACAGGATAAGCAGCATGGCTAATAAATGGACAAATGTCGTACAGTGCGACAGAAACAGGCAGCAATCATCAGGACTTCAAATCACTCTAGTTCATTTTAACACCTGAACCAGTATGTTTATACAATAATGCAGTTCAGTGCTGTTTTTGTATTTTGAAAAGTACAGTGAAGCAGCAAATGTTGGAGGGTATTTATGTGAATTTAATAAATAAAGGAGTCTGACCAGTACTAGGAAAAAATTAGCATTTAATAGTGCTGGGAATTTGAAGGTTCAAGGTAAATTACTATATTGTGACTATCAAGTATAAATTGTAATGTAAAATTAACGGCATGTAATCCACTTCGTCCTCCGCTTCTATGCCCACTCACAGCAGACAGCTCACTCCCCCTCTCAACCAGAAAAACTCCTGATGCATGCGCCTTTTATCGCCCTTTAGGCTCACTCCAGAAAACTTTCCTAGGAAATGAGCGTTTTTCTCTGCTGAAATAACAGCGAAGGGAAGCGAACTCACAGAGAGAGGCGTGAAAGCCGAAGCAAAACCTTTAGAGCAAAGGTCCACAACCACTGGTACTGGTTTGTGGGTCATTTCCCCAAGGGGATCAATAAAGTATTCATTATTATTATTATTTGGTACCGCGCCGCAGATTGCAGTCTGCGCTTTGTAAACATGACTGGTATATTGAGTCTCCACGCACGATATATAGCGTCTTTTCATATAGCTTAGAAATATTAGAACTTTTTTTAGGCCGTATCGCCAAGCTCTACTATAAAATCATTAACTAGAAACTATTTGCATCCCTGCTCATGGTTCACATGCATGGGATGTGTAGTTTATCGAGTGTGACATGACTGTTGGTATTTGTTGTTTATGTTTGGTTCAGTTTTATACTAATCTTGTTATTGTGTTATTTACTGGCGCCTGTAAAAGCCAAGGAACACAGTGGCCCTTTGTCTAAAGACAAAATCATAGTCACATGAAATATTCGTTTTTTTTTTAAATGAATGACTACTTGAACATTTGAAAACCATTGCCCGTTTCTAGTATACTAGATGAAAAAGAGAGCTGAAAACTGCCGTTTGTTTTCATTATCTGGTAATTTTCTGATGATTTTTTTAACTGACTAATCATTTTCAAAATATCAAGAAATAGTGAGCTGACGAGGCTAACCCAGATGTTTAAACCATGTGTCATCTAATAGGATGGAAAAGAGATAAAGAGGACAAGAAAATGAGTGCCCTGGAAGATGCACGGAAGCCCCGCCCTGTGTTTCATTGTCAGAATCTCAGACAGGATGCAGACCTTTCACACTTCAGTTTGTTATTAACAAGCACAGTTAATTTGCTATAGAAGCAGAGAAGTGAAAAGGCACGAGAGCCTCTGCTTGTCCTGATAGTCTAGACTTTTGTAAGAATAATTTTAACTGTGCAAACTGGTTTCTTTTTTTAATATGAATGAATGTTTTTTTGAAGGCACAGTAAAATTATAGGTGAGGGTGCAAACATTGTGTACATTGGGGGGATGAATGTGCGGTTGTCAAAAATAAATACTTGATTTGTTGTTTCCTGTATTCAGTGTTCGGTTGTGTGGGGAATTCTTTCTCAAAGCCAAGGCTGTGGTGTAAGTCTTGAATAATTCATCCTAGGCACACGCCGGCGAATTAATGGTAAAGTGATAGCACAAAGCAGCTTGGCTCACTACTGCATTTTTAGTGTGGACTGGTACTCAAATGTCAAAATGTTAACATTGTCTTCCCCCCTAAAACTGTTACCCTGGTCTCAGGGACCGGATAAGGGATATTTGATATGGAGTTTAAATTATTCAGTTTGACTTTTCAAGTGCAACTCTGTTTGTGTCCTAGTGCAATTTCTTTTTGCCTGACATGAATCCTTAATATTGTTTGTCAGGCAAATCTGAGCATATTTAAAGAAAACTGTGAATAGGAATGAGGTGTGTGTGTGTGTGTGTGTGTGTTGCAGCTGTCTTTTAAATCCTGACACCATTCTTATTGTGACATTTGCCTGTTCATTGAAGTGGGCATTCTCCTGCTTGTTACCGTCATTGGATTAGATTTTGCTGCTTAGGTTGAACATATTAAGGAACAGAAGACTGGATTTCAGTGAAAAGGAGGTGGAATACTATAGTCTGCCACAAAGAGGTGCACTGTAGTAATTTCCTGAAAGGGTCCTTTTTAATTTGAAAATACTTCCTTAGAAGACTGTTGAAAGTGGCTGAGATTTAGCTCTCCTCTGTGTCCCTCCCTAATCAGTCCCACACCTCTTACTTGCTCGTTCCCTGTAAATAATTCAGACCAGCCTTTTGCCTACTTTAGAAGACAGAACACACAAAACCGGCAGAGGAACAGTATGCTGCGGAGAGTAAGAAACGACTGCTGCTGCACGTTGTAGAGGTGTAGAAAATGAACATTCTCATCTATAACTCGTCTATAAATTGATTTTTTCTTGTCTAATTTATAATTTCTTGTTTACACATATAAATTAGTGAATAATCACTCGGACTTTGCTTAAAGTATGCAGCAGATGGAACCTAAAAAGATACTAAGTATTTGCTGATGTTTTTAAAAGTCTCTGTGAATGAGGAATAATCTACTAACATACTAACATCCCTCTTCTCTGTGACAGTTGTTGGTTGCAGTCCTGCTTGAGTTTTCAGACTTTGCCCACTAGAGTGCACCCCACTCAGAGTAAAACATCTCTCTGGAGGCACAGTTGTACAGTGATGCAAATATTAAGAAATAAGCGAAACATTCCTTTACAATATTACGAACTGAATACTATTAATTAATTTAGATTAATAGCACCATGTTAAATACCACACTGACATAATTGATCTTTTAGACAAAAAAAGAAACTTACACATTATCTTAATGTTAGGTGAAACATTTCCATTATTAAAGTTCTGCCAACAATGATTAATTTAGTGTGCAGCTTTTAGGCTATTTGACCATTAAGACACTGGTTCCAGCTCTACCTTAATGTCTCATTAGTGGCTGCATCAGTCTCCCAAGAGCGTGTTATAGATTTACTGAACAACAGTCACAGCACAATTGATTTGGGTTTGAAATGTTAAATCGAAGTTTTAGGAGCAGATACTGCACAAGTTGTTTAGGTTTAACAGTGAACAGTTGGAAAAGGGATATTTAATAAATATTTAATACAGTAGATTGACACGGAATAAGCTTTCTCTTCCTAGAAAAGGTAACAGGTTAAATCCCAATAAGTTCCAGGTGGTAGGCATGCAGCTTGTAAATCAAGTCTGTCAAGTAAAGCACTGGTATTCGTTCAGCACTCTGTGTCTGTATTTCTAAAATGTTTAGGTATCAGAATTAGCATCATGAGAGAAACACAGTGGAGCTTTTCCCAGCACAGTTGTGCAGCCTGGGAAGAGGCTCAGATGTAATTTTCATGGTTGAAAAGCTGTGTAATGAAATGTTATCTTTTAGTAACGAAGAATAAAAGCAAGAGACACCCAGGAGAATTAACAGTGGTGAAGTTCATGAGTTCACATATGCATGTTTGGAATTTCTGGTCCTGCTAGTCTTTTCGTTTGAGCTCGACATTGCTGTACATATAGGGGAAAAGGTTACACTTAAATTGACTTCAGGGCATTACTTGCTTTGACAGAATATTATAGGAAAACAAGTAAAATTTATTAGAAAGCAGAAGCGTCTGGTCACAGAAGGTCTGTTCATGCATCTTTCAGTCTTTGAAGTTTGAGCTAATGGTTGGAGACCTAGTGCTGTTGTGTGTTAGGGTTGAACGTTTTATTGGTACTCGAGGCTCTAAATGACTTGGTCTTTTCTCAGTTATACCAAAATGATCCTTTGTTCTATCAGATATCTCTTCAGTCATGGACCATAGTGTGACTAATGTATTTTACTGCTCACCAGATCAGCAAACGCACCGGATCGCTATTGTTGACATTTTTCTTTTGCAACTTAGAGAACGTCAAAATAGGCTAATTGCCGGTTATAGAAGCGTTGATCACAGTAATTGAGCTTTAGCGTGAATCATTATTTCTGTTGTTGTATTCAGCATGAAAGAATCAGCATGTGGTGAAACGATGCCACGTTTCAGTCTATAATAGAAGATGAGGCAACAGTGACACAGCTATTTTTCCTGCTACAATTGTCTGTGGACAGATGAGGGCAGTTATCTTCATTCACGGGGACAGGGATAGGCTGCCTTGGTTTGTGGTTAGTGAAGTTAAATTTACATTTGCACTGACCTTCAGACATCTGTTTGGTTTTAAATTAAAAGCTTAGATCGGAATCGGCTTTATTCGCCAAGTGTGTTGCACATACATATATAGATGTGTGATTGACTTTCTGTTGGTCCACTACCCAAACAACAGAATTTGCCATGTCTCACGATTCTCTCCTTCAATTGTCTTCTTCTGTTTGTTACACTCTGCAGCTGCTGCATTTTGCATGGGGTTGTTATGTGAAACTCTTTGCTATAGTGCAGTAAGTCTCTGTTTTATGGATCAATACTAAGGCAGTGAGCTGACACAGTGAAAAGCAATATTCATAAATAATGAACAGCCAACACTTTCACCCTGTCCCTTTTAGTCCTGACCAAGATGAGAACAAAACGGTAAACAAGAAGCATATTTTTGCTTGTGGAGCATTTTGATATCAGATAAAACACCTTATCGCTGTCCTACTTTAATACTTAGCTTCTCTATACTAAATATGAAGGTTCAACTTTTGAATTGTTTTCTTCTGGCAGTGTTATACTTTTTTTATGGATTGTTTCTGATGATTTCAGATAGAGCTCGCTGTGTTTTCTCAGTTCAATTTCTCTCCTGATGTGTTGTTTGTTCTGGGAGATGGCAACCTGGTGTTTCAGGAAGCCGCGTCATTGAATCACTGAGGTGTCATCTTTAGTAGCACTCTTATCCACAGCACAACGATGTGCCAGCGAGTGAGCATGGAGAGCGGCGTCAAGTGCTTCATCGCTTCTGCTTCTACCACCTTTTTTTGTGAGCTGCAATTGGCTGCCACAGCTGCATATGATGCACTTCACCCAAGCAAACGGATGGAGCAGTAACAGTAACAGTCGTTTTTGCAATATCCACCTGAAAAGGGACTAATGGCAGTCATTCTGAGAGTGGATCTCTTTGCGTCATTAAACTCGGCCAGAATACTGAACAGGGTGGAGAGCGAAGCTACAAAGATATGTGGGTGCTGTGTGGCATAGATGCAGCACAAGCTTACTGTAAAAACATTCGTTTAATGTTATTGCACCGACATTTGATCTAAGGTCAGTGAACAGGGGAACAGCTAACATTTGTGCACATGCTGACAAGGTTGAATACTTTAAAGGTACACTGCAAAAACACAAACAAACTTACAAGAATTAATGAAGGTTTTAATATTGCGCCTAATTTTTGAGCTAATTTCTTTCTCCAAAATATGAAGAGAAATCCTTCACTTAACCTGCTGAAGTTCTGCCACCTGCATGTAAAATGTATAAATTGAAATGGAAGAAAAACCTCCTATTAAATGAACTGCTTTCAGTAGAATTAGGTGTATTGTTGTATGAACTGTTACGCATGGTAACCTGAAATCACAGTGCTTCCATTAGAGGTTAATCTGCCATTTATCTTCTTGTTTGTTGGATCAGAATGTTTGTCTGTAAAATGTCAGGAGTTGAAATATGTATTTATATCAGCTTTTCCCAGACCCCAAGGTCACCTTTTCAAACGGTTTGTTTAAAAATGATTCGTTTAGTGTAATACAAGGCAGCAGTTTTCAAACTGTCAGGCTGTCCGAGGGAGAGAGAGGAGAGACGTGTGAGGTGGAAGGGACAGGTGCATACTCACCAGGGTTCTGAAAACAACATGACATTTTTCATTGTTGTTTTACTTGTTGCCAACATGGTCAGCAGCTGGATGTGGCACAGCTGCTGTGACACAGTTCATAGAGGCAGTGCAGGTACTTTGAAAGCATTTGTTTGTTTCACATTTTACATGAATTACTAAACTACATGACAAAACAAAATGTTTATTGTATGTAGTGAATAAATATAGGAATTGTAGAAAAAGCAGCCGATCTAGCAGAGAAATTCATTTTTGGGTAATTGTTTTAGCTTTAGAAAATGTAAGTGCCAGTTTGCAATCTTTATTCGATGCTGTTGTATCCTCAATATATATGAGTACTTATATAAGCTAGCATAAACAGACTTGTCTACCTCTTGCAGAAAAGTGTTTCTAGTTCAAGTTTATAACCTGGCATCTTCTTCTTTTTCATTGTCGTGGTATTGGTGATGATTTACTGCCATTTAACGCTATTGTGTATGTGCTAATAATAGCAAGCTGCTGCAGTTCCTTCAGCAGAGAGACCATTCCCTTTTTTTTTTGTCAGCCTGTCTTTGCCTTGCATATATTACTGCCCCTCCCACTCATTATCTCTCCCTCCCAAAGCCTCTCAGCTTCATCAGCTCTTTGCCGCTGCTAAATGGTGTTCATGCTGTCCATGTGCATCACTGGGCTCATCAGGTTAAACATCTGTCATGAGGCAAGCAGGGGAAACGCTTTATCGATATGGCCAGGACAGAAGTTAACACACAAAGAAAATAAACAGGATTGCTGTTGGACCTGGCATCAGTTGAAGACATGCATGCACCTGTAATATGTCTGTCTAAAATACTGTTCATTGCTTAAAGGGAATTTAATAACTGCACATTTCAGATCGTTGCTTATTTTCCCATTAATAGTTGCATTGTGTTGATTTTTTTTTATCTTTCAATAAGTCCATTTTGTTTCAGTCATTATTACAATGATCATCTTTGGCATCTTGGCAGCACTCACTGCTTATTACCATAATAATCATGTCTGCTCTGTAGTCTACTAAATGCTTACCCTGGACCCCTCCCCCTCTGCCTTTTGATTGTATCCTGCTTATCAGTCCTTCTGGTTCATGCAGAGTTGCTTGGATTTCTTATAATATTCTGTCCACTGCTTCCTCAATTAATGGAACAACTAGGAGCTCGAATGTCATGTAAGAGAAGCACTTTATCGGCAAGTTGGAGGAGCTCAGTCTGAGTGGTTTACCGCTCGAGCTGCTGCCGCTGGTGGTGGTGGGGTGTACAGTAGTGGTAGCAGCTCTGACGGGGGTAGCATCCTCACTGCACGGCAGCCGAATGCAGTGGAGGGAGTGGAAAGACACGGGAGGAAATCGTGGCAGACAAAAGGGAATAGTGACAGACCCGGCTTCTTGTGCATTATTGCAAAATCTGGAACCTTAGGTTTGTTGGAGTGAGTTTGGGGGGGGGAGCTGCAGCAGGAGGTGTGTGTCTGTTTAGCAACAGAAGTACAGCCGAAGGAGTAGAGTAAGTGGGAAGCAATCGCAAGACAAATGGACTGACTCGCTGTACTTCCCAACTGATTTGCTTTCCCTGTGGATTAAGGTGAGCACTGGCATCTGTATTATGTTTGCTGCCGATAAAATCAGCCACATCTCAGTGACGGAGTACTTCTGTATCAACACCACGTGGAGCAGGCAAGAGAAAAGGCATCGGCTGTGAGGACATCTGAGGGAATTTGTACCAGGAAGTGGTTGCAGCCTTTTTTTCCCCTCCTCACACACATCTTCTAACCCCAGAAAACTGCCATTACTAATGAGCAAGTCGATGTGTGGCTGTGGCTGCAGCATCATCTCCTCTCTAATGAAGAGACTGGGCCGCACGGCTTGCTGCTCAGATCTCCTCTCCTGCAGCCATACTTCAGAACAGCTGCAGCGACTGGCCACTGGATGCCCTCCCCAGCCAAAGGTAACATCCACATCTGCCTCCTTACAAGCCAGCATTATGCCATTTATGTGTTATCACAAGTATGCAGGTAGCACGGATCCTGACATCATGTTGTCAAAAGCACATCACGTGAAGTGCAGAGCCCTTGTTAATCAGCTGCTGATGTCTGAAACTATTTCTCAGGTCTAGGAGCTGTGCTACCAGGGAGAACTGCACAGTAACTGATTCTCAAATGGAACAGGTGATTTAATGGCTCTAATGTCTTGCTGCCTTGACAACAGTGGACCTTCAGCTTGCAGGCTCATTTAAATGGATGCTTGTGGTTTACAGTGATCACTGGCCCGGCTCGCTTGGAGAAAAAGCTTTTTCTAATGGATCAAATAAAAGCCAAACAAGATTGTGTGTATTTGAGTGCTTAGGTGCACATGCCAGTGTGCATGAATGGGCGTGACTATGCTCTAATGCCCTCTGTTTCATCGCTTGTTATGCACATGATTGTTTAATAGTTGGCTGCCACTGAGTCCTGTCAAGTGTCCACCCGGCATTTGGCCAGTCTTGCAGCAGTGGAGATTTATTCTTTTAGTGTCAAATAAAATAAGCTCTTTCTTGAGTAATGATAGAAATCAACAAAGGTAGTGTTGTGCTAAGATTTGGCTGTTGCATGGCAACAATTCAAATGGAAAAGGAGTGATGAATGACAGTTTTAGAGGGCGTGTAGTGCTTATAGACACAACCCTAATGCCACCTTTATGTTTCGCAAAAGTCATTATTTTTCCAACAAAGCTTTGTCAGACACTAAAGTGGTTTTGCTGTGAAATGAATGTGGAATAGTGTTGTCTCTCTGTCAGGCCACTCGGGGATTGAGCTTTCACTTTCTGCCTCTGAGACATCACAGGACACGAGCTTGAAATAGAGCCATCGATTAATAGCTTATGCATTGAACTGTAGACACAAAGGTATTTTAACAAATGCTGTGTAACTATAGGATGTACTTTGTAGCACTACTGGAAAATGCTTCATAATGTTTCAGAATATTCAATAAATCTTATTAGATTATCTGTTACATTGCGCAGTTTCTAATGGCGCAGGTGTGATCTAGCAGATGGTCCTTAAACCTTCAAGCTCCATTATCGGTTTGTTCATTAATGTCCCATTGGTAATATTTGAAAATATAAGTAATGCCACTATGCAGCCACTGCTCAATTTATATCTCTTACTATGTGCTCCGCCAATATTTTCCTCACTCTCTCCCACTGTTCTATTAAGGTCACATTGCTGTGATTTATTGCTGCCATCTGAGGGGTGGAGGAAGTTCTCTAGTTCTTTTTCATGTATTCACTTTTTGTAGTCTAGCTTGAAATACCTTCAAGTCAAGTTTAATCTTTATAAGCCATAAGTGTGGAAATGGTCAGTCTTCAGCCCTGAATTGTTTTTAAATAACTAAATAGATACCCCTCTTTTTATGTTAATCTTAAACGTCATTGATTAATAAATAAAATATATTTGTTGCAAAATGACAGGCAGTTGTTTGCATTGTTTAAAATATACATAACTACTGGTGTAAGAGGAGACCCTTCACATCCTTATGAAGGGAGTTGTGCAGGTCATGAACTTAGCAGAAATCTGTATGATGGTTAAAAATGAGCATCTCTCTTGAATAGAGCTGGGCGGTATGACCAAAATTCTATATCTCAGTATTTTTCATAGTGTTTCACGGTATTGAACGGTATTTATTTGGTGTTGGTGTTAATCTTGTATATAAGACACAGCATGTTCTGTCTGACAGCTGAGTGTCGAACGCTCACATTAATGTTACTAGTTAAAAAAAAAGCCGCCCAAGCTTAGAAAACCAAACTATCCAGACTGTGGTTAGTATGTAGCATTTAACACCCCCCCCCCCCCCTTAAACAGTCTATTTCAACATAAGAAAAAACAGATAAAAACATTTTTTAGTGTGAACCGGCACACCCTCCAGCACTTCTCTTGAACACTAGTTGCTACTATTCTAATGTAGCTCATAAACAAAGTTTTACTGACTTGTACTTCTGCTTTCACTTTACAGCTGTAGGAAACTAGTTGGAGTGTCAGACGAGTTGTCGGCTGCTCTCATGCTGTTTGTAGAAAGTTCACGACATACTTGCTGCCCACACATCGCAGCATGTACAGAACCCTGTCCAAACCCACCTAACAGAAGCATACTATTACTGAAGTGCCCCATGTTGAGTCTGTGCACGAGGCTAAAGTAAAGTCTGTGTGCCACAGCTGTGGCTCTGTCTGTCAAGTGCCAACTTGGCAAGACACTCTGAAGAAGTCCCAACCCCCCCTCCCCATCAGTAGCTGCCTCAGGGACTTTGAATGCAGGTTGTAGTGCCAGATTACTGGGCACACATCATCAATGCCGGTCTACTATATTCACAGATCTTTTGGCCTGTGAGCAGCATTGAAAGTAACATGCTTAAGGACACAATTAAGGAAAAGCTGTCTGACTTGGCATTCCATAAAATGGGTCAGCAATGGGCACAAATACAGATTTCAGACTATTTCAGCTCATATAGACAGTGAAACATTGTTGAATATTTCGTGTTTTCTTTGGCCACTCTGGGACTTTGGATAAAATCAGATAAACGTATCTATTGTATTCTTGTTTACCATGTAGTTGCACATAGTGTGTTTATCAGAGCTGTTTGCTGGGAGAAAAGCTCCCTGCTGTAAGTAATGAAAGCAGAGTTTGTAGGCTATGGATGAGTTTAAAAGAGTGACTCATTTTTTTATTACTCATATCTTTATTTTATCTCGTTATTATAAAAGTGTTGATTTAAACATTATAGTTTTTATCTATTTAATGTGACATGTTGGTGGAATTTAAATGTGATTGTGTATTTTTGTGATAATAACATATTAACTCAGGAAAACCTCCAGTATTCTCCTTGTTTACTCTCTGAGACTCTCTCTCTCCCGGGCACCTGTGTCACCTGTTTGCTTCAGGAGATATATTTGTTCACACCTGCCCTCCCCGGCTTCCCAGACCTATTTTTGTCCAGCAACTTAGATGAATGAGGCTTATGTGTGCAGTACTAATAAAGACCTGAGATGCTGAGTCTTTGTTGAGCTCAGAGTTGTTTGAATTTCTTCTAGGTATTTGTTGTGCCAAAACACCAATTTGAACATTTATTAACTTCAAAAAAGGAACAATTTGTGAAACAGTTTAAGCTGCTAGTGTGAGCGGTTTCCTGCTGACCATTTAAGTGGCCATGTTGAGTGAAGGAGCAGAATGGTGAGTAGTAATATGATTAGAAAATCACTCCATTACTTTTTTTCTTGCTATAATTCTGCCATTTTTGATCAAAAACACTAAAGTTTAGGAACAAAAAAACCCATCAGAAACTAGCTTGTCTCATTTAATCAGTTTACGTTTTATATCATTTGTTAGCCTCTCACTCATTTTGCGCCACTTACAATTGTTTGGACAACAATAAAAAACAAATTTCACGCTGTGTTTAGGAAACTAATTAGGGAACCTTGGCTGTGCCAGTAAAAGCCAGGGACAGCTTTATCTATTCATAGCCTTCCTCTTCTCAGCTCTCAGTAATGAACTGGCAGTCCCAAGAGGTGGCTGTGCAATCTGAGATCGGTCTAATGCTTCCCACCACAGCGCCGGGACTATACAGCAAAGAGGAGGAGACGCCGTTCAAAGAGGCCGGCGACTTTTTTCCTCAAGGTCAACCCAATTGCTTTGCCCTGAAAAAGATGAAGTATGTGAGCCTCCCAAAACTAGTTTCTCTCCTCGTATGTTGTGCATTGAGGAGATTTGGATCTGCAGCCTGCATGGCTGATAAATTTGTCACAGTTTTAAGGATTAACTAAATACCTCATGTGGGCATTGAAAAGGCCCATTAGCAAACTTTAAAGCTAGCCAAGCTTATATAAAATACATGTATTTTCATATGGTGTTTGACCGATGGCGAACCCTTGACTTTGTGTCCCCACTAATAAACTGCCTGACTGAAAAGAGCTGAAAATCTGAAAGAATACTTTCTGGAAGAAGGGTTAAGCTGTCAGTTGTGCCTTTTTGGCTTTATTGTGGTCTTCTTTTAGAAGTTGATGTAATGGCACAGCCGTTATGAGCGTCTAAATCACACTGTACAGAGTTATGTCGGGAAGGAAATGTGTTTTCTATAACAAGGCAGGCAATCTGTATTTGACGTATGTTCATGTGACTTGCAGAATACCTGTCATTTTCTTTCACTGCTCCTGATAAACAGCATGCCGTGTCATAGTGTTTATAAGCTGCACATTACAAAGCTGTAATTGATACAAAGGGTGGAGCTTCTGTGCATGCTACCTACTCATCCTGCAAATGCACGAGCCACACATCCCACTTACCTTTATTTACATACGCCTTTTCTTGCCACTTCAGTGTTGAGTCAGAGAAATCAAATTTGTTTTCAAATGGTTTGAGTATATCAAGTTACACGGGGTTTCAGAATGTATAGCTTTAGATTGTGTAGTTTTAGTCCATCATAGTTTTTTATGTTGTTAAAATGGAAAACTACACGTTTTACCTCCTGTTATGTGGTATTTAAGTTCCTGATGTTTGTTTTTGGTTTGGTAAATTTATCAGATGCATAAATTTGTCACTTTTATATACAAAGTTCAACTTGGCAATACCTATTGTTTTAGATTATCTTTTGTACAAGACAAAGTTACGAAAAAACAGTGATTCAATAACTCGACTTCAAAACAAATTCAATAACTGTTTTGTTATTGAATATATAACTGTTGCTACCAGAAATATAGATTTAAATTTAGATGATGACATTAACTTTCAACAAATGTGATATGGCCCATTTAGGAAGCGTGTGACAATGTCGTACATCATCCTCATACTGAGCTGTTGCTATTACAGGCAGTAAATTTCAGCTGAGGTGTGAGAGGAGAGACAATATATTACAGCAAATCCCTTTTTTCTGATGTTATATTTTCACTCCCAGGTTCCTTAAAGTTCTAACAGGCAAAATAACTTTAGAAAATAATGACTTTATTCATATTTATTTATATTAATTCCAGGTTTCTGTTGGAACTAGGGGTGTTTAATATTGACAAAATATTTATTACACTATTTGTTGCCATTTTCCCAATACAACAATAATTGGACAATATTTTTATTACCCCAAACATTGTTAAGCCTTATGTTCGATTTGTTTGCAATAATAAGTCACTAAAGTTCAGTTTATAGCTTCCAGTTGTTTGTAGAATGATTTCTTGTGAGGATCAATAGAAAACATCCCCACACTGAGAGCATTTGTGCACATTGCTGCATCTGTGGTAACATCTGTAACTTCATGATCAGAACAGTAAATTATATTTCATAGGGATGTCTGGACATTTACATTTGCTAAATAACTGCAGCATATTTCAAATAAGTCATGAAATTGCGCTGGACGGGACGTCAAGAAAGTGAATGCTGGTTTACTTTGTTTTGTATTAATTTTCATACAAATATTTTTGTGTTGTGAAACTAATGATCTGAGTTTGTTTTTTCTTATGGGAACGTTTGCTTTGATATACTTTGTTTTGCATTCCAAGCACTTTTTTTTAGCATAATTACCATTTAAAACGGTTTATCGCCAAGTGTGGTCAATCGTGCCTGCTGCCTCATTGAGGCAAAAAGTTGACCTGTTTGGAAAGCCGATCTCTGAAAGATTCGGGTGTGTGCTTCTTTTGGAAACATGCCTGTGACTGTTTCGAAATAAAATACTGTCGTGTGAAAACGAAAATAAAATAAATATGCTCTTTCTCTGCGGCCCGGTACCAAATGAACTACGCTCTAGAGGTGTTGCTTGGGCTTTCACGCCTTTCTCCTCTCTCCCTAACTCGTAGCTTTGCTTTGTGTTCTATGTGACACATGCTTTATTCATTACTATCACTAACTACACAAATGTTAAGTACGCTTGTTGAACAAGGTTCTGCTACATTTAAGCCATGTTTTGCTTTTGTATTTGACAGATTGGACTTTGTTTATTGGCTTTGTTGGAAGTTGGAACACTAACACTAGCTCTCAAAGCTATTCTGCCCGTCCATCCCCATTTGAAGTAGATGATCTAACGCTGTGAACTGAAGCCCAACACAATCAGTCACCTTTTTTTTATTAAGTGTGGTTCCTAGAGCACATTTAATATCTATCATCTTAATTCATAGGCAAGAGCACAAAATGAGATGGTTATCCACACATTCTTCTGCAAGAAAAGAGAAATTGATGCTGGGTTTGTGTGTCTTACTCTTTATTCCATCCGTAGCAGTTTAGCTGGTGTTGCCTTCAGACCCCAGACAACATATTTTAATTGGCTTCGCTTTTCTCTCCTATTTCGTGTTGCAGAATGTCAAGACCTTCTCCTCCTCCGACAGCCTAGCGAAGGTCCAGGAGGTAGCAAGCTGGCTTTTGGAAATGAACCAGGATCTGCTGTCGGGGGGCAGCAGCAGCAGGCGGAGTCGGGCGCCGGGGGTTCCGGCAGTGAGAGGTAACGCCTCCTCCACAGCCCGGGCAACCCAGCAGGCGGCAGAGGAGGGTGACGAGGATGAGCACATGAACCGGGTAGTCGAAGAGGAGGAGGAGCAGCTGCAGCAGAGGGTAAGGCCAAATGGCACAGCGAGTTATTTGACACTGGGGTACAAACGTATGAAATTTATATAAGTCAAATTATGGTTTAAACACAATCTGAACTTTTAGGCAAGGTAAGTTCTACAGCTTGAATTCTACATGAGAGCTTTCTTAAGAGACATTATCCACTTCTTTCATAGCCCGAGGTGTCGCAGGTTGACGGTGAGAGAGAACAACCATGGGTGTCCAACGAGTCAGGCGCCAGCAATGGCCCTCGGGTGGATGAGCTAGGGGAGGAAGATGAAGAGGCCCCACCAAACGAAGTGAATGGTGGGGAGAAAGGAGCCCGATGGATGTGGGGTGCACCGCAGAGGCGGCTGCGAGGTCTGGCCGAAGAGGACGAGGAGGAGGAAGAGGAGGAGAACAACAACAGCAGCGGCCACCAAGAAGAGGAGGAGACAGAGGAGAGGACAGAGGGAGGGGAGGAACAGGCAAGGGAAGAAGAGGAGAGGGAAGAAGGTGAGGAGGAAGAGGAGGAGGAGGACGAGGAAGAGATGGACCAAGACAGCGATGAGTTTGAACATTCGGTGGAGAGTGGGAGGGAGGAGGAGGAAGATGAGGAAGGAGAAGGGGAGGAAGGACTGCGGTCTCCCTCTCTTAGGAACAATGTGTCTGTCCCCAACAACAACCTGGACTCGGGTTGTACACACCAAAGCTCTTCCAACAACAAGGTATGTTTTCCCTGGAATGTCTGCTGTACACTGTGAGGTCTGTGGAGTAGCAGCGATACCGTTTCTGTTGCTGAAGTCATTTTGCAATGAGCACCACAAACACAATTGCATTCCACTCCTTTTGTATTGGTGTGGAGACAAAAGTCTGAGGGATGTCACAAAAGTGGGAGAAACAAAGACGAAGCAATTTGCACAGTTAGATCCCACTACGCGTGAATGCACAATAAGTTAGTCAAAGTGTTCTGAGAAAACAATGTTCTGCATCATACATGGTTCATATATTAAGCAGCAGCTCCCTCTTTTGGCCAAACTGTGTTAGTGCACAACTGGCAGTGGCCAAATGTTTTCACAGTGTCACAGTCTCAGTTGTTTCTCAGCAGGCATCTCTCTCTCTCTTTCCCAATCTGATGCTTGGATATCGTACATGCGGTTCTCTGATTAGATCTTTTTACGTATTTGAATACCTGTACAGTATCGAGGAAACACTGATGTTCTTAAAAGTTGAAAAGGGGCGTGTTTGATGACATCGTGGAGGTTTTACCATCAAAACAGTTACTGTTTAATAGTAAATAAAGCATATTTGTGTTATTTTCCTGAGCTAAAATGAACCTAGGCTACTAAGTGGTTTTCACAGTCTTGATGTGTGTTATGTGCATCAGGTTGTTTTGGATTTTCCTAAAAATATTCTTGCTCAGTGTGACTGCAGCCAAAACATGTGGTTTATTTAACCTACTCGGCTTTCATAGAGTACAGTATGATGGCAGGTCAATACTACACAAACGTAAATGATCAAGGGTCGGCAGAGAGGACAACACTGAGATTAAGAGGATGATGTTGTACATGGATAGTTTGCTTCTCAACTCTCCCAGTCCTATTTTATTTATTCATATTAAGCTTCACAATACATTGAAAAGTATTTTTATATGTGCAGCAGACTGAATATTTGAGTATTTCTGGGAATTTAGAGACACTGAAAAGTGTTGTTCAATGCCGTCTAGGAAACGATGTCTGTCAAAGTCTCAAAACCTAAAACTAAAACAAACGTGCTATGTAGATTTTGATGTGAGTTGTTGTCCTCATATAAAAATTTCAGATCATTATCTGATAGAAGACTGCCTGGAAGCATGGCAGCATAAAACAATCTTTATTTATAAGTAGAGTGCACAGAAGCCTCTTTCAGGTCCTGTTGAAAATCAAGAATGTGACGGTTGAATGCAGCATTGATTGCCAGCATCAGTGACCATAACAGAATTTGTGAATCAAATTGTAATGGAACTACTGTGCTCGGTTCAAAGTGAAGTAGCACAGCAGCAGTGTTTGAATGCTAATGCTGGTGTCTTGTTTCTGTGATGACTGAAGTTTGTTGATCAAGGCCCGGTGGCCTTGACCACTCCTGTGCTTAAAAGGAGGAGATTGAGCTTGCACAAATGTTCTAAGAAACTCAGGATGATATTTGTATTTGATATTTGCCATATCTGTCTCTTCTGACAGTAATGACACTGTCACAGCAATGTCACTGCTGCTCACTGATGTTTTGTTAGTGATACTGAGGAGCATTGTTTCCTGTGTTATACTGTCATACCTGTGCTCCTAATATAGAGTGGTGAATTTGCCCTTGCCTATATTAACCTTTAATATAGCACATGGTCTGATTTTGTGTGTGAAACAGCTGTCGTTTGTCGGGGTCTTACTCACTGTGGTGGGCCAGCTGGCTTTGATGCCGAATGTATACATTTCGTTCAGCTGTGGATCCTGTATGCACAGAATTAGAAGTGGATCAGAGAGAGCAAAGAGGGAGGGATAAAACTGTCATAACCTGCTTGAGTGAAGAAGTCATTTTCCCTTTCACCTAAAAATCTCTTTGTTTTACCATTGACCATTTCTTACCATGACAACTGCAATCAAGCTTTTGCGATATCTGGAAATAAGTCCTTCATGTTGCCGTGGAGATCCACTCTACTTTGCCAAATTGTTTTAATTTAGCCACATAGGAGCGTTTTCAATGATGAAAGGCCTAATGGCCCGTTTAAGGTCATCATCGGGCCACATCATCTCAGTAGGAATAAATTCTAGATTTTGACCAGGCCACTCCAAAACGTATCATTTTTTTGAGGCATTCAGAGGTGGACTTGCTGTCATTTCAAATGATTGTCCTGCTACATACCTCAAGTGTGCTTGAGCTTGAGGTCATGAACTGATAGCTGGATATTTTCTTTAACAAATTTCTGGTAGACCACAGAATTAATTGGTTTAGTCAATTATGGTCGTCCAGGTCCCGAAGCTGCAATGCAGTCCTTAACTGTCATACTATTACTTTTTCACATAGGGCAGGTTACAGTTTTTTATTACATGGAATTATAATTCAAAAACTTGAAAAACAAAATTAGGAAGAAGTAAAAACTGTCTATAAGCATTGTGGAAAAAAAGCAAAGTGTGGAAACATAGCAACAAGATTGTGAAGATTTAAAACCCTAAAATATGAATATATTTAGCCATTAGTGTCTTATTGATCACAGACTGTGTTCCTGGGCTCCAGGTGATGTGGGCTCAGGTCACCAGAAACACGTTTCTCTTATGCTCATCATTTAGTGATGATTCACCTTTGTGAATCAATACATTTAAATGTGCTTTCATGCCCCTGTCAGGTCTGCGGTGAGAAGACATTCTTGAGTTGGGTCAAAACCTTCGTCAGATTTACATTTTGAGCAGATGCCTTTCTATTCAGAGGCACTAAAAGGGCATGTATCACGTGATATTTCGACGTGTTGAATGACATCAAACAGAATATGTTGCTGGGTTAACATGAGACTTGTGAAGCAGGTGTTTATCTGTGTTCTGTGTTACATTAGTCCCTGAGAAGGCAGGTTATTTGACATTAGCACGTGGGAAAAATGTTTGAGGTTGTTTAAGGTAAGTGCTTAAACACAGTGCAAAAAAACTGTTAATGCTCCCACCCCTAATGAAGATTACTTCTTACATTCAGTCAACAAACATATCAGTCATGACTGGCTTATCCAGAAATTATCCAAGTAGGGAATATGAACTAGACTACTGCAGATATATACCACTTGATAGTAGTATGCACATTTTGTTTGGGATAAAAATGAGCAACAATACCTTGTTAGCCAAGATGTTTATTACTGTTGCAAACATGGAGAATTTGAGCTGCATTCTTTACACACAAATTACTGCTCATTGCTGCTAATTAAATGTTTTTCCAAAGAAAAGGCAGCCTGCTTGTTGTAGGTGGTGTCTTCCACACGCTGGCCTTGTCACACAGGCAGAGATAAGCCACAAAGGACCAGTGTTCTCATCCACCTACATAAAAGAAGCTAGTTTGAGTCACTGCCGACACATTGACAACAGTTTTTAGCAGAGCACTCACTAAAAACTGATACATCTCCTCTTGTCCGCTGAATTGATCATTGTTCCCTTTGCTCGCTTGCTTTAGTTAATCTATCTATCTTGGTGATTTTCACTGTTGCTTATCCAACTTGGTGAAGAAGGTTTAGATCCCACATTGTTAAGAGAACAAATCACACTCAAGTAACACAAAGGGTT
>JAUMHF010000001.1:5969839-5980001 GCA_032359275.1 Microctenopoma steveboyesi
CTAAAATATATGACAGTCTAATGTTTATCAGTAAATTACAGGAAATAATGAACTTTATCACAATATGCTAATTTTTTTAGAAGGACCTTTATAGGGTCTGTGAAAGATGCGGTCCTTCATAATAAATATGTCGCAGCTTGTCAACATTGTCTTTAGAGTGAGATATGAAGCAAAACCAAACCTCCCCTTGCTGCTTGACCCATTCTGTAGACCTGTCATCTGGATAATCAGGTCTTTAGGTTCTGCTGCATTTTATTGCCTTTTTGCTGTGTTGTAAAAACCTGATGCTTTTTTTTTTACTTCTGCAATGAGTCTGCTGAGCATTTTTCTTCAACAATTTAACCCCTTCTTTATATATATATAGGAAATTGCATCCATCTTCGTCAGTAGGCACAGTTTGAGCTGCTCTGATATATTTGAACAATTTCGGCTTTGTGTTTTCACGTAGCTGCCAACTCTATTACCACAAGTTTAAAAAATGTCTATCATTTTATTTTTCATTTGAGACTCGTCAGGAAATGGTTGAAAGCTTGATCAGTTTAAGGGCGATTTACTGTTATTACATATACGTAATAGTCCCCAAAGGCAGGTCTGGGGAGGAGCTGTAAGTTTTGAATTAACTAAATAGACTAAATGTTGTTGGTAAAATGACGTGTATTGATATTATGTTCCAACTATGTGGAATTCTAAAGGAGGTTTTAATTGCTCTGCAAGTGTTTAAACTGATGCGACTTGATCTTTAAAGTGAGTTATCTGCTGCTAGTTTGGTTATTATATATAAAATATAAATGTACTAATTTTAATGGCATGGGAATGATATGTTTTTTCTTTTTAAAGGCCAGAATGAGCCGGTATACTCCTATGCTTGATGTTTTGACTAGACTTATTAATTAAAGTTTCTGGTTTCTAAAAAGGTTTCTGTTTGACTTCTGATGCTTGAAGTCTGATGAAGTGCACTCTGCTGTGTTGAAGAAAAGCGCTGTCATGTAAGACTCCACTAATATCTGATTGTAAATCCACATCCCACTGCCCACCTTCATCCTAAAACTCCTTTTCGTTTTCATGCAGTCTAAGTTGGCTCTAACCGCAGTGACCGTATTTATTTTGGCGTCATCATTTGACATTTCTCCAAGTCTGTCTTTACAATTAGACACTCCACCAGCCTTAACCACGAGGTGCCTTCAGAAATGTGCAGAGCTGCAAATCAATGCGTCTCCTTCTTTTTCCTCTGACTTAGCATCAGTTTTTCTCAGGGCTGACTTTCAGCAGTCCAACTCTTTACCTTTTTCGGTGTCCTGCTCGCTATAATCTGATGAACAGTGAAGACAGCCTGTGAATGGATAGCTGACGCAAATGTCTGCATAGTTTGTCTTATCTGTGCATTAACGCTGAGTCACAGTGTGTGGTCTCCCTGCTTCTGATGTACAGTGGTGCTGTCTAGACGCTTGCTGCGATCCGCCACCTTCTGGACTGTCGCCACTACAGCCGAAATGGCAGTGTCTGTTACCACATTTGTGAGCTTGTGTTACAACCCAGCTCACTAGGGGGGAGGGACGCAACAGAAAATACCCAGATGTTAAGAGTAAAGGTTGTTTAATGACGGGCGAGGTAGAAAGCACAGTACACGAAACAACAGATAGACGAGAACGTTGTCTGGCAAACGTTACTCAAATATTAGTGACCCTAAGCTACAAGCAGGATAACAAACAAGAAGTCAAGCAGCTGACAAAAGGAGGGCCCTTCAGAGAGCTGCAAACGGCCATATGTATTAAAGAAGTAACAGAAACAAATACCAGAGATACAGTTACTTAACCTAAACATAATTCTTGGGTTCCTAATTCCTAAATTAACGCAGTTCTAAAACCATGGGGCAAGAACATGCAACTCACAAGTGGTTAAGATGCGGGGGCGAGCAGTCCACACTGAGGTAGAGTCGCCGCCGACATGTCGCAGCTGCTAAACCATTTAGCAATCGGACTGCCACAGCCCCATTGGAGCAAAGGGGAGAACGCCAGCCCAATCAGCAGTCAGAGTCGAGCGTCTGCGTCCAACCACGTCCAGGCGTCCACACAGATGCATCAGCATACTGAACAAAGTCATACAGAGAGGAGGAGAACGAGCAAAACGCACACACACACACACACACGGCTACAGCTGTAACAGGTTGTCATCTTCCTATTATGTTTACTAAAGCCTGAAACTGAAAGGGCATCTGTATTGTCAGGCAGAAGCTACTTAACAAAATGAAAGATATAGTTTTAATATCAAATAAATTTGAAGAGTGTTTCTGAAAACTGCAAACTATAAAATATTAATACAAAAAAAGAGATTCAAGGTTAATTTTATTGTGCTTCTTCTGAGAAAATGTCTTTAATTGAATGTAGAACCACTCAAAGGGCCTGTTTACATAGCAGCTTCGCTGTGTTGAAACCCCTCGTAAACCCCAAAGCTCTTCATCTTCACTCTTTGTGAAGACAGAAACCTTGAGCTGCTTCCCCTCCGTATTCAAGTGCAGTGGTTGGACTATCAAGTGCTTCTTCATTACTTTCCAAACAGGAGGGTAAGGTTCTAGGTGAGTGTACGTGTGAGCCTAAATTAGCAGGTGATACAAATGTGGTGTTCAGAGGTTAAGCAGAATTCTAAGTGCTTTCTCAGTAACAACAGGATTAAGCCCTTTAAAGAAGAAGAAGAAGAATCCACTAAAGAATGCAAGGCCGGAGGAACAGAGCTTTTCAAACAGTAAAGCATAAAAACGAAGAAAAATGTAAACGATGACGTTGTCCTGATAAAGGGCTGCTGGTGCTTTTGCATTTATTTTTAAGTCAACAATACACACTCCATGTGGCATGCTAATTTTACCTGCTGATTTAAAGCAAACTATATTTTACGTCATATAGGGCAGACAGGAATTTCAAATTTTGGGGCTTTGAACGGCTGATCAAAGAGAGACACAATCTAAATAAGCTACATCATTGAGACTTATCAGCAACAGAATGATGACTGAAGAATGAAAAGACAGCTTTGTACTAAAAGTTATGTACAGTAATTCCTCTTGCGACTGTCGGTGAGCTGACCTTCAGTACTCATGTTCATTCATATTCGGGCGTATGACCTGATTCATCATTTGACATTGATTAGCTGCATGTGCAGTGTTGGAGATGATGGATGACTGCCAGGTTTAGGCCATGACATCCATATTTAGAATTAGCTGAATTTATGAATGACCTTGGCTGTGGTGTGCTGTACTGTACCTAGATGTCTGACAAGTAAGGCCGTGCTCAGATCATAAATAGCCATAATACAGGGATGTGTTGCTATAGGTACTGCTGAGAAAATGAAATGCAATCCGGCAGTTGCACATCCATAAGTTGGAGAGCTTAACACATCGCAGAAGGCAAAAGCAGTGGTTTATAAGACAATGAGTCGAGGATTTTACTACTCTACAATGTTAGTGCAGCGGCAACCATTTGATCTCCGGTCACAACATTCACTATCTAGACAATGGAATTAGCACTGTTACTATGCAGATATACCAGGAATATATGTTTACACATACTTGTTTGACCCCCCTAGGGTAATCCTGGATAAGGTAGTATTTATTTCTCTGTAGACCTCTGTTTTAGTGGCTCTGCAGTACCAGCGCAGAGGAAGATTAGCGTCTCAGCTTTCTTTTTAATGTCAGCCCACACCAAAGCAAAGTCTCCGAGCTGGTTAGATAAACTTGTTCAGTTAAATTACTCTAACTGTGCTGTTCTGCCTTTTCATATTTTATTATTCTAAACATCAATTTGTTGTGAGGAGGTGGATGCTTTCAATGCAAATGGGCTCCTACTAATGCAAATGTGATGACTCAGAAGACTATTAATAGTGTTTTGGGTCACCTTGTATTCACTGTACTATTGTGCATTATGTGCAGTATGTATTTATTTTGAATTACATAGTGATATTTACAGTGATGTCCATACACTTGGAAAATAGTAGACCTTTAAGCAATGTGAATGTATAAATCAGAATGATTATTAAAAAAGTAAAAACAGCTATGTTAGCTAACAGAATAACCTCAACAAGTGCCATTTTTATTATAAAACTTCCATTAGTTATTTTGCTATCAAAACAAAAATGACCATTACATTTTTATAGAACACCCACAAATGGCAAAAAAATGAGTAAGTGGCTCCTAAACTTTTCACTTAAAACATTAATTGATTATCAGTGTAGATGTTAAATAACTTCCCTGTCAATAGAAGCTTTCATTACTAGACTAGATTGACTCGTCCGGATTTTAGCCAACTCAAATTTTGACTTGTTGTCTGCCGAGTGAGCAGTTTCACTGTCTGATTTCCAATATGGTTGGTACAAACGTTCCCAAACGTATTGCTGAAGTAGTACACATACTGCTGAGTTATAGAATAGAACATAATTGTGATGTTTCATGACTTTGATTACCACAGTTAGGAAAACATTGAATACACAATCCTCCCTGAAATAAATATGCTTTTCTTCTTTCTTTGGTCTTCTCCTTTGTGTCATTAACAGTACAGCAAGGTGAAAATTATAGCTCTCTTTCAGTTGCCCTCTGTGGGCGTAGAACGGAGGGAGGGAGGCTACGTGCCTGGCAGAGTATTGAATCACTGTTCATCAAACGTCAACTCCTGCTTTGCCTAACCCATTGGTTTCATAATTCCCTTCTATTTCTACTGCAGTCTTTTCTTTCTATCATTCATTCATTCTTACATTCACGTTTTCTTTGTCAGAAAAACAAGGCTCCTGGTCTTACCTCTGAGCAGCAGAATCAACACCCTCCTCACACTGGATGAGCTAGTTATTGTCCAAACTAGATTAATAACCTGAATCATTCAGTCTGAGTGCAGATGACATTTGGCAGTATTTGTCCAATTCAGACAATGATTGATTTAGAAACTTTAACTTCTCTAAAAGGTGCATTATAAATGGTAAAAAATGTTGTTTATGTTTTTGCCAGACAAGGACAATAACACAATGAACAGCACATCTCTAGCACCTGTATATAGTGTTTTTTTTATTATCACCCAGCTGATTTAAAGATAGTATTGACATTGTAACGTTGAAATATTTGGATCTTTTAGTTGGATGTTCGTTGAGTAGCCAGTGCTCTCTAGACACCAAGCTTACTGATTGATCTAGTAGTTCATCTGGGTGAAGCAGAACAACAAGCAACTTGAGTGCTGTTTCTAAGAAAGTGTTTGCAATTATTGTTGCAGTTTTTTGTCAATTTATTACAGGGTAGAATGTTTTGGCTTGAGTGCTTCCAACGAAAGGAAGGTGTAAGTGAAATTTGATCAAGAAAATATGTGAAATGTGGAAAAGGAGGAAAAAGAAGCACTTTTTATTCCTGTGACTAGATACCTCAGACTTCTCACAGTATGTGGACCTCTGTGACTTGTGTGTGGGAGACGTAGTTCTCACTTTTTGCTTTCATACTAACAACTACACACCATCACTGTTGACTGGATGGTTGTTGTTTTTTTTAAAGTCAAACACAGCTACTGCTTTCATCCTTCAGGTGTTTGCGCTGACACTATTTCAGCTGATGCTGATCTGTGCAACTGTTAGAGAAACTTGGAAACCAAAAGGGATTTCTATGAATCAAAAGAAAATTGCTTCATCACCTACACAACATTACATCAGACAATGACAACAAACGCCTTCATTTGAGAGCTGTGAATCCCACTCTCCTGTAGGTCCTGTAAGTCTGCATCACACAGATCAAAAATGTTTCCCCAGGTAATATCCTGTTCTCTTGATTTGTTAAATGACTTATCAATCATTTCTGCGGTATATCTACAACTTAGTTGATTTAATAAAGAAATGGTGAATTGGTAGTATATCACAGGCCAGACAAAACTGCACAAAAACCACCTCGGCCACCTCAGTTAAATACCTGCAGTGCAGATAAAACTTTGCCTCCTCAAAACTCCATAATAGCTTGATGCTTGCGCAGAAAATTGCCTTTACACCTTTTAAATCGTCATGTGTGTTACCAGAAATAATTTCCATGTTACTCACAGTAGTGCACATCCTCTAGAGCCACTAACACTAACGGCAAATTGTCTCCTTTTTTCTCCTATGTGTTGCTCCCTCCTATGGAACAATCTACAAACACAGGTAAGGAACATTTATTATTTAACTTTTTAATTTAGCTTCCACATTGTACAGAATACTTCATAGATCCATCATCTCATGTACAATCTAAACACAAACAACCAAAACAAAATCCAGCAAAAACTAAAATGCTTCTCTTTGTGACCTCTAGAGGGCAGCATGAACTCAAAATTAAATGCCCACATGTATTTGGAAAGCCAGCATCACCCAGGTCTTCATCCAGTTCAATACACTACTAATGCTGGTCATTTCAGCTGCACGAATATTAACACGCCATGCATTTAATTTGTCTTCATTATTGATATTATGTGAAGCATGACTGTTTTCATGGAGTTTGATATGTTGCTGCAGTCATTATTGTATAGCAGTGGTTATGTGGTACTCTATGATTGTGTTTTAGTTCTGCAAACATGGACTTACTTCTAACCGAACCACGAACCTTTTGTGCCAAAAGACTGTACGAGTCCCACTGTTCTCCGTCTCTACATTTTACAGATATGATTATTTATAAGCACCAAGCAGTTGCGTGTCCTTCAGACATACATCTGCTGTCTTTCAAGCACCAACTCTTTCTGTTCACTCTTTTTCCACATGCACACATTCTCTGCTAAGAGCTTCAATAAATGCTCAGGTTGTTATGACGACTACGAGTACAGCACTCAGTACTACATTAAGAATCTGAAGAAGCTCTTACACTGTTGCACATCTCTGCAGTTTTAATACAACGGTAATTGTATAAAAAAATCCTTGGGAAACAATTCCCAGGAGGACTAATGCTTAAAATTCACAAGCTTTTGTTAAAGTTTTGTGAAACCAACAAAGTTTTGATACAGCAATTAAAAACACGTCAATCTTCTGTTTGATCACATTGTCTCGGTTAATATTTTGGTATCTCTTTAAAACTGAAGCACTCTGGTCTAAGATATTTTAGCATTTGTCCATTTTTATGATTATAGTGATACATGTTATGGAACTTATTTTGAAAAAGTTTAATCAAAATACTGGTAAAACTTGTAACATCTGTGTCAAAAGGCCCTTAGAACTGATGGATCTATTTTAGTACTCTACAATGATGCAGTCCGATGGTGGCATATTGTTCTCTGACTCATCAAAGGTTGCCTTATTGTTTGGCCCTCAGTAATGTAGCTGGTATCTGGAAATGAAATTGCTCAGTCATCAGTCTTAGGTGTGCTAAAATTAGCTTTGAGGCATCATTGGGGACCTGGTGCAGCATCGGTGCACCCTGACTCCTCTGTGGCAGTGCTGGGTTTCAGTAGGTCAAATACTCACTTTACTGCACAGCAATTTGTCATTCAAAGCTACTCTAATGTACTCATTTATGTAGCGCTTAAAGATCTCAGTTCTTTATCAACATATTTACTTATTTCTGCTGATAAGAAAATATAATTAGTTTGTGTTTGAATCGTAAGACATGTAGACCATGACTAGTATTTCTCATGATTATGACAGTTTAACTGCCCAATTTTATTTCTATCTTTTTTAATTTTTGTTTATTTACCAAGAAAAGCACATCATGTATTTTATCTCCACAATCACATATAAATTAACAGACAATATTTTTAATTTTTGGTATAATTAGTGGCAAAGATGTTTAAACTGGAATTCACATTTTAAATAACTTAATTTTAAATTGAAAGCAAAAGCTACGATTATGTTTTACTAGTGTTTTTTATCTTTAGACATAACCAGAAACCACCACTATACTATACCCTTGGTACAAGTAATTTCTGTTAGAGCCCCCATACTGAAGCCTCCTTCATTCTAACTGGGGAGTCCCCTAATGTCCATCCAAACTAAAAAGACACCATCACATTTACTGCTAAATTCTCCAGCAAGTCCATGGAAGTGTTGAGACACCTCTGCCAGGTGTCGAAAAGCATGAAAGACATAAAACAAATTGCCAAGCAGCAGATCTGTATTCATGCCAAAGGCTGTTCAGGCTACAGAGAAAACATAAACCAGAGATGTCCCTGTTGATATCCCATCCGGCTCATTGTGCATCGGTGTCTGAAGTAAGAAAAAGTCAACTCCTTTTTCAGCTTGATAGTATTAATCTCTATATGTATTCTTCTTGCTCGGGACAGCTTTGATCTCGCATTCAATAAAAGCATTGTCCACATAGAAGAAAATGTAAGAATCTCATTTCAACTTCTCATTGATTCTTATTTTCAGCCAAGTCCCTGAGCGCATATGTCAAAGTATTCACACATTGCCTCAACGTGAAGGGAAATTATTTTGCTGCTGAGGGTAATACTGGAGGAGTACCAGTTGGAAAAGGTGTGTAAAAGCAGTACTCCAAACCCCCCAGTGGTCTCTGCAGTGTTATCAGTATCTCAGAGTACGCAGACGTGAGACCTTAAGTGCCAGAGAAAGAGAATGTCACCAACAATGTTTTACACAATATTGTGTGTATATTTACACAATATACACATGCACAGAGATTAAAATGTATTTGCAAAAGTTTTTAAATTGCACACAAATGTAGCAGACAGTAATTTTTAAAAAGCAACTGCTCATTTTGATTGACGAAATTACATTCAGTACAGGCAGTACAAGTAGGAGGGGCATTTCCTGTTTTGTTTTAGAAAAACATCTAGGTTATGTTTTTAGGGATTTCTTTTCACATATCTAACAAATAACTTGAAACAGTAAATAACAATAGTAGTGAGAGGCTATTGCATGAAGATATGTTGAGTTAAATCTGAGTTTGCAGCATATCTTTTCAAAACACCCTTATCATCCCTTAATTTTAAAATGAACAAAACAAATTATACAAGGTCACAACTTGTGACTGTACCGCACTTTCTACCAGTCCCCCAACAGTTTAGCTCTGTTTGTTTTGCATGGCCAGGAATTGAATATTTACCCTCATGCTGTTCCCTGCAGAATGCGGATTTTGATTAGCAATTCATGGCCTCTTTAAAGCAGTATAACAAAGCAATCAATATCCTCTGCACTGATGAGAATAGAGGGGGCACGTTGTAGGGATTAATTTACTAATACAAAGTGGAAAATCAATGGTAGGTTTCGCACATAAATGCACACATACAGTATCACAGACCTTCTGAGCTTTGTTTTTCTATCCTAGCTGCCCCGTGTCGACAGTCTGTTATATTACTGTGATGGATGACAATGAAAGGGATTCTATGGCTACATTAGATTTTCCAGCTATCTCCTAACTGGGCAGCCTTCAGCACACCCTCATCACTCTTTGTTTGTTATCCCGTCACATAATGTTTAACATTAGTCTAGTGGAAGATTACAATTAATGCATCTGACAAGCTTTGAGTTAAGTCAATGTAAAGTTATTTTTGGCAAACCAGCTACATGTAGGAATCATTAACTGTGCTGGCGCTTGTTTCAAACATTAAATTGTTTAGCTTGTGTTGGTGGTCTGTTTGTAATTGAATCCTGTCATACAACTGACAGTACATGACATCCTCCATAACACCAAATGAGAAGCAAAAGCTAACTCAACCCCCAGCCTGGGCTGTGAGCTTCTGCATGCCTCCTTCAACCACAAATCCATCATTAAATATATCTATATCTATATATATATTACATTGGACAGAGTCAGATGATGTAGTATAGTTGCTTTAGGCTCACAGTGTCCACATGTGTGTTTCATGCTTCATCTCCACTGATCTTCCCAGGGCCGCCCTTACACCTTCATACAACATCAGCATGCTATACTGGATAAGAGAAAGTGCTGATTTGGTCCGACTGGCCTCTTTAATTTGTGATGAGCGTGGGAGAGACGGGCCCCATGGGGCTGCCAGAGAGCCTTGTGGCCAGGTTGTTCTGCTGCTTCACTCCCCCCCCCCAGCCAGCTGTAGATGCACCTGCCAAGTGAGCACCAGCTACCTAGTTCACTTTGTTCTCCTCAAAACCACTAAGACAGGGGTGTCCAAACTCGGTCCTCAAGGGCCGCAGCCCTTCTGGTTTTCCAAGCATCCATGCATTTGTGACTTCTGATTGGCTGAACACACCTGATCAAGGT
>JAUMHF010000001.1:5987072-6041560 GCA_032359275.1 Microctenopoma steveboyesi
AGGTGGCAGGCACCTTCAAAGTTTCCCCAGGAACTTTCTAGTTATATGATATCGTTGACTGTTAACTTGAACCTGCATAAGGCAAAAATATCAGCAGAATGCAGCACGGTGGTTTTCAAATTGATTTTACTTTTCTATAAATACATTTCGTATGTCTCTTTTGTCAACAGCTATTGCAGTAGTCTCGAGTATTTGTGTGTTGTGTGTGAATATGTGTGTGTCGAGGGCGAAACAAACATCCTTGCAAGCTATCCAAGGTTCACTGCTCCTCTGCCCTTCTTGAAATGAAACATTTATGACACTTGACCTCTTGTCATTCACAGTAGCCCTTTAAATCTTGGGAGACACATCTCTCTCAGCATCACTGTCATCCATCTAACTATACTCTGTAAGAATTTGTTCTGAATTTTTATGCGGTTTATGCTACGACTCTTTAGGTCTTCTTGAGAACAAGACCCCTATTTTTTTTTTCCCCCAAGTGTATAACATTTCCAACCAAGATTCCTTGCCCCATTAACTCTGTATTTCAGAGTACATTTACTAGTAATGTTGTGGGCTTTAGTTAGTTGAGTAAATCTAGTCATGTCCAGTCAAGTTGTGTTGCTCTTCCATCTTTTATTGCATCTTTCATTTTCACCAACAAATGCTCAAGCTGAAACGTTTATGTTCTTTCATGTGCCAGCTTATTGATCTCTGTCTTTTAAAGTGAGTCTCACTGTGTGCCGACATGTCGGGGACTAAAAAGGTTGCTATCATTCACTCTGCTGGTGGTCCATCAGAGATAACTATAATCCTAAACAGTCACTTTAGACAAGAGCATTGCCTTTGAGAGCATGGCCAGTAGACACATCTAAACGAGATCAAATGTGCCCTTCACTTTCTGGAAATTGGATTGTGTATCATCATGTGAGTCACGTAATTTACTCTTAGCAAATGTTGGGGTGTTTTGGTCTATGTCTATTTGTGCCAGTTCTCTATTCAAGAATAAGGCTGACAAAATAAAAACATTGTTTTCAACTTTGACTTGCAAACCGCTCCACCTGCATTCCTTCCAGATTACCTCATCAGTCAGACTCACCTGTCAGCAGAATCCACGTTAGTTTAATCTTCAGTAAAGGCAGATCCAAGCTGCTGCTATTTGCAGTTTCAGTTCCTCTTCCTTAAGACAAAACTGCATGTCTAGCCTTCTCTGGCCATTTTTATCTCTTCTCCCAATTTCTTGAACTTTATCATTGTACAGCTTGTTGAAAAAGCATCTCCCCATTTACCACCAGAGTGTACCACTCTTTGCCCCATTGTTTCTTACCTAGGAACTACCGTTTCTTTTGTAATGAAGTAACTTCTCTCAATGAAGCATTGTTCTCAAGGAAACATCTTTATAGTCCTTATAGTCATTGTTCAAGTGATATCACAGACCATAGAGCACAACTGTGATATATTTGTGAGACTTTATGTGATGTTTAAGTAAATCCTAATATCCCCTTGCTAACAAGCTAAAGATTAGCTGATAACGGTATTCAGTGTCTTTTGACTTGCAGGTATTTGGCCTTAAACCAAAGGTAACATAAAACTGACACTTTTGACTTGATGGTCGTGCTCAGTGAAAATGCCCAGCATCACCAAAATTATTAGACTCTAAGGCATACCTTTCTGAATTACAGAATCCTCTTATTTTAGGTGCCTGCTTACTTAAGTTGCCATCACAAAGCAAATGTCTATCTTATCTTACTACATCCTGTTTTATAACGGCTTCACCATAACCAGGTTGGTATTCCCAAAGCTGGTTGTAGCTGCTCAACTAACTCTGGAATTATGGCCAGGAGTAGCCTGTATATAATAACTGGCACTCTGTTATTAAACTACAATACAGGGCCTGCCTTAAGATGCTCACGGAAGGATTCCACCTCTTGCCATTTCATTGGTGGTGATGATGATCTGCAAATTAGGAAGTTTCTTCAATAACTGGCAGTAGGCTTGAATCAAAGTGGTGAACTAACCAAAAGACATTACTGTTCACACATTTACATCTCCATCACGGCTAATACAAATCGAGGTTAATGTTCAAAAGATGGGTAAATGCTCAGTTTTATTTTTGCTTTTGTCACTGCTTTAAACAGACTGTGTCAAATAGCGTGTCTGATCCACTGAGATTAAAGTAGTGTCTCAGTTCAGAGGTTACTCAGGCATACTTTCTTTTCAAAATTTGTGTTTGCAACAGCAAACAAGCAAATTACTGCTTTGTTGGAGAGATAAAGCGTTATGGGGCTATACGGTGTTTCAGGTGAGATCAGTATCACAAGGCAAAAAATACCAAAGGCAGTGAGATGCCCAAGTTTCTGTAGTGAGTTCAGGTCGAGGCATGGGACCAAGACACTGTCGAAGTGTCCCCACATGACTTTCCACCACCTTCTCAAGCATATTTAGGAATGTACAGATGACAGGCAACACCCAGTGGGCACAATTTGGTTCACTCTGCTTCATCTGGGATGCAGAGTAGTAATTCTGGATGATTAAAGAGGTTTATTCGTTTCTGTGTAAATGTTGATGCTAGGCCTGGCCAAGTTTCACCTGGCTCATCACACACATTTCCATAACCCTTCTTTCATTTCTGAATGAGATATGACGGCTCAGGCTGCATCCAAATGCAAAACCAGATAGGCCCTCACATTGGAAAGGGGATTAAAAATAGTGGGAAATATTAATACCCCTATAGTGAAATCATTCCTGAACATGAAGGTTTCGTATGCGACTGCCTCCTCAGGTACTTATTGCAGGGTATATTAGAATTTACAGGGCCAAAGCTGTTTTAAAACTTTCAGACAGACTTGACTAAATGTTGCCATTTCAGAACTTTGTGTGTATGTATATGTAGAAAACATAATAATTGAAAGTATTCTGAGTTTGATTCACAATGATACACACATTCAGGGCTTTCTTGGACTGGCAAAATTTTGTTTTTTATCAGAGTCAACACATTTGAGGAAAACTAGTGATACGGTGTTCATCTTTATCCCCACCCCTGCAGTTGTTCCCAGCAGGACTACAAGGTCGCCAGAATATCTGTCAAGATGTGTATGTTATTCTCTCCTTAGCTGAGACTTTATTTATAACTTCTACAAAATCAAACAAATGTGAGCCGTCATCGCCTGAGGCCACTCGCTCTCTTTTGACACATTTGGCAACATTAGTGAGACATTTTATAAGTTTATTTCTGACAACAAACATTCTTTCTGCACATCCAACACTTGTAACTGTGACAGATTTGAGTTTTTAAGGTTGTTAAATGGGGTTAAGCAGGAACAGATATAACTTCCAGTTACTGTTGTTTTAAAGACTTTTTAAAGCTAATAATTTGCCATGGTCCGTGATGATAAACTTTACTTTAAAGAAAACATTTTTGTATTCACTTACTAGAGCAAATTTAGGGTTTTCAGTGTAAGTCATAAAGTAGAATTCTTTAGTTTAGTGTGCACACTGATACCACAGGGACACTACCATCTTCACAGATCAGCATGATTTATTTTACATGGGAAAATCAGCTTCTTTTTTGCTTTTTTATTCTTGCTTAACTGAGGGTTTTAATACTACGTGTGACTTTACAGGACGCAGTAGGACTGTTGTTTCAGTAATGACAGAACAGAACTTTAGTTTGCTAGGGATGTAACCTGAAACCTAAATGAGAGTTTAAGCTTTGAAGGCCAGTTTGATCTGTATCTTCAATGCTAGTGTAACAATGTGTAATTTTAAGATGCCTTCTAAATTATACCATCATAACACATGCAAATGTTGAAGTAGCAGCGCATCACTAATGAAAGATGAGGCACGGATGCTGCTGTAGGAGTCATATCATTAGGAGTCATATCATTAGACCATAAAGAAACCGTTAATCATATGTTTCTGGGAGAACTATTATTTTTTCTGCATTGCAACATAATTGTTGTGATTGTCATTAAAACGTCTACAAAAATAAAAGTTTTTAGACCATGGAAAATTTTCAAATTGCAATAAATATTTAAAAGTCAATTTTTTAATCAGTTTATTGTGCTTATTCTGCCTTTTGATGATACAATTAGACGAATCTGCATCGGGGTTATTATGACAGGTCAGATGTAACCTTCAGCTTCACCACTCCTCAAAATGGAAAAAATTCCCCGTCTTGTGTGTTCAGTGGTTAACAACAAAAACTGAACAATGTTTTGCCCTCACATTTCCCAACCCTATTTACTGCTGATGTCTTTAGCTGTTGGTTGCATACATGTTTGTTAAGGCTTCCTTGCATTTAGACACACTAGTAGACACTATTGATTTTTTTCCCAGGTTTCTCAACTTGTATACATTTAAAAACAGTCCATCTGCTTGACTCAATTTTACCTTTTTTTTAAAATAATTGCCAGTAATTGCAAATATTGACCTCTGTTCTCCATTTATTTTCTATGAAACCCATTGCTGTCACAAGGGAGATGCCACCAACTGTTGCTTTAATTCTGTTTTGAACCGACCCCTTCAAACTTGAACATTTCCGTCGCGTGGGTGGCTGTAGGATATGTTAATTCAACTTCATGCCGTGCAGAAGATGCTATTATTATCCCTTGCAGAATACCATGATCCATGGTTTCCTTTTTCCTCAAACCTCCCCCACACGCTCTGCATCTGTCCACGGATTGGGGTTCACACTTCACCACTTTAGAAAAAATCTATTGAGAGGAGACCCCCCCCCCCCTCCAGTCTTCATTTTTTCAACAGGGAGGACAATCACACAATGACACAGACCAGTTTAGTGATGCATCGCTGCCCAAGAAGTATTTGCCTCCTTCAAGTTCACCACCTCACATTAAACATTTGCTCAAGAAAGCTCTTTTCTCCTTAAGTGTAGCCTCTCCGCCTCCACAACTACCAGCATCTGCTGACTTGGACTAGCTGGCCTCTAATCAACCTAGACAGGTGTTGGACCCATAATTTACTTAGTACTTGTTCTTGTGCTGAAAGGATGAATCAACTGGTCACTCAACAGAACATTAATCTCACAATTAATTACTTTTACCAACAACTACAGTAATTTATCAGTTGCGTTGCCTTTAAATCAGGTAAATGTTTATATCACTGTTAAATTTAGTAGGTTACTCTCAAACATGTTTGTGAAATACCTCTGCATATTCTGATACCAAGAGGATCTGTATTTATTCATTTTTTTAAACATTTTGTTGAAAATAAAACATACAGTTCATTAACCCACAGATTTATAAATAAGCCAATGAACAGTATGTGTTGACTCAGGTAAATGAAACCTTGGCCGTGATGGTGACTTCACGGCCACGATTATTCGTGTACAGTCAAATGAGACGGCATTTGCATTTCTCCACAAACTATCTACTGTGCTGCAATGTAATGAGTAATGAATGTATTTTTATACATCCTCTGCTGTTCAAATATTGCAGCAAAAGTCACCCGAAAATGTTTGTTTGTTGTTATCAGTCAGAAATGAGTTTGCTTTACAGACACGTGTTTTGTGCTGCTGGCGTTCAGCTGGATTTTGCTTTTGATGAGCAGTAGGTCAGTAGGTGGAGAGGCCTGTTAATGCTTTACTAACTGGCAGAAGGAGAGTGACAAAGAGGGCCGCGACCTATTCAAAGGCCACAGTGCAACCCCTCACACATACCAAGCATTCCAATGTGCTGTGTAAAGGTTGGGACTATAGAGAGCAACCAGAGGGCCATTCTCATGATGACTACTTTAAAACACACAGATGGAGCTTTTTTTTCTGCGTGGACTATCATGGTGGAGAAGTGTGACTAAAATACACAGATCAGCCAAGTCGCTCTGTACCTGTCGCGTCCTCTCAAATTATCACGATATATATATATATATATATATCACTTACCTTCATCCAGCCGTCTCCGACATAAAGTTATATGTCTTGCTGCATCTGATTAGCTTTTATTTACTTCATGTTATCAAGCAAAAGGCCAGAAGATTTGTTACATGATTTTCTTTTATACAGTGTCAAAAACTCAGCAATTATCAGTAAAATGGTGACAGGTTTTACCCGACCTCCTTTGCCAAATGTTGTTTCTTTTCAATAACAAGTCCTAAAATCCCCCCCTTTGCTAGGTCACTCTGTAATTACAGGTGTAGGACAGAAGCGCCTGAAAGGCTGCCAAACCACAATGCTCCATCACCTGTGAATACTGCGCTTCACATAATACCCCATTGTGTCCCCTGTTTTGATGATATAATGCAGATGTTTTGTGAGGTCAAGTGTTGGAAGACCTACTGAAAATAATGGCTTGTTCCGAACTGGATATCAAAAACAAAACAATGTTGTTGCCTGCTTAGAAGCCAGCAAATCCAGTTTAATCTAAACTGGACACAAATGTCCGTGTTTAGAAACTGGTCAGTTTAATGGAGAAATGTTTCACTTTGTTCTCTGCAGCGCTGTGACATAACGGTGTTGGCCATGGGTTTCTGCTTTGTCCAAATCAATCAAACAAAAAGCTTCTAGTGAATTTATATTGTTTGGCTAAACAAAGAAAATACTTATTATTTGTGTGTCCTCTTAAAAAAAGGCAGTTTGAGTTATGACCATTCACGTGCACAAAATGCTCATGTAATTTCCAACTAAAGCAGCTATCTTGAGGTTGTGTTTCTAGAAGACTTGCATATAGTTTTACAAACTGAGCAGGTGCCATGGCTCATGCCGTTCCATACTGAAGTGCAAATATTAGCCAGTTTCATGTGTGTGGAAATGAGCAGGTGCGGCAAACATGGATCAATTCACGCCGTTGCCTGATAGGTTATAATGTTAGACTGTTTTCTGTTGTGTCTGTTGGCTGGGATGTTGAGCCTTAGATGAAGCATGCTGCTGCAGTCTCTGTGTGTGTGCAATGGTAGAAGAGATACTATACTATACTATAAAATGTGCATTTTTCTAGTAATAATATAAATTATGACTTGGACATAAATATTGATGTTGAATATAATAAATGTAAACATTATGAAATGCTAAATAAACAAAGTAAGTAGTTAAAATAGAATATGGGTTGAATATTTATTCTGCAGTAGAATTTGTGATCTATTTTTTTAATCCATTGCCTGAATCCGTCCTTTGGCTTGGCATAATGTCTTTTGGCTCAGCCTTCTGCCATGGTGAATGTGTTTGTAGACTCATGTAAACACATCATTAGGCTGATATATTGTTATTATCGCAATATGACATTCATGCGAAGTAATTTTGCTGTGGACAATACGATATGGCACAGTCCTAGTGCATTAGTTTGCAGTCTTATGCTACAGACAACTTGATTCCCAAAAGTTGCATATTGTAGTATTTATTTATATACTCTGTGTTAAAATGCAGTAAATATTAGGCATTTTTTATATATGTATATAAATTAAGAATACTAATCCTGCAGACTGTCCATCAGTGTAATTCTATATTATATATCATAATTACTGATACATTGACATGTTGGATACTCTGATCCTGTAGGGTAGTTGGTGTGTGGAGCGTATTTTAAATGCTTTGATGTAGTTTTGTATGTTTTAGTTTTCAATATAAACTCAGCCAGAGCAAATGAATGTTTCCTGGTTTCCAGCCTTCAGAATATGAGGCTTTGCTGTGTTTCTTGCACTTCTCACAGTATACTAACTAGTTTTTGGTTTTGTGCTATTAGTCCAATAAATCATTCTCGGCTGGTTTGCATCCTTTTCAGCGTGGCTGTAATCAGATTTACCAATTAGGTAAGTTATTTATGTAAAAATAAGAAATAATATATATAATTTTATATTGCCGGAATGAATTTTGTGAGAGAAATGTCTGGTGAGTTCTTTACCTATTGGAAGCGTGTCTGCCGCCATGTGTTGCTTTACTTGAATGTTGATCCATATAATTTATATGATTACATGATATTTTTTAACTGAAGAATACCTCCTGTGTAAAAATAGGAAGTAGTGGTGTGGTCCCAGGGTGGGGTGCATGGATGGTGCGTAGTTGTAGGGGTCCACCTATTATGCAGAAGGACAAGTGCGCCCCCCTCCCGATCTCTGTGTGCCGCCTCGTGTGCTGCGCATATGTCCCCCGGTACTGTGCACGCTGAGGATGCGCTGCGCACAGTGTTGACTGTTGGACTGCACCATTCCTGCCGCCTCCACCAGGGAGGCTGTAATCCGATCCTGTGTGGAGGAGCCGTAGTGCAGCCTGCGAGGAGGAAGAGGACACTGCTGTGCGCTCTCACGCGCTCCCCTCCACTCCTCCCCCTTCAGCCGAGAGTCACCCTCTTTCTCCCTCATCTATTCACTCCCTGTTCGCTGAGGCTGGTCGGCGGCGCACAAACCTCCGGGATCGTCGCATCGCATTGTTCACCCACCGACCGAGCCTCTTTCTGAGTCGGCGTGACGCGGCGCTGCCTTTTTATTCCCGTTATAAAAAAAACCCAACCTTTACCGGGGAATCTACTGCACGCGCGCCCGTCCGGTGACGTGCCCGAGCATGTTCACATCAGAGACGGATTTACCTGAGAGTACGCTGCCCTCGCGCTGTCAGAGCTATCTCCCAGCCGCGCGCAGGGATTTGGACTTCAACGGCTGTCACTGAGAAGAAAGGGGAAAACACACCGGATTACAAGGATGGGGTTCTACGGCACTTTAAAGATGATTTTCTACAAAGTGAGTAGGATTTCTGCTTGTACTGAGCGCCAGCGTCACCTGCAGCTCTGATTATTGAATGCTGGACTCGTTAGGCTTGACGCGCCTCTCGCGGCAGCCTGTGCGGCCACTGCGGAGGATGAACAGCAGTGTAGCAGACCCTTAGAGACGTCGCTCTAATCAAGCCGGGCCTTGCGTGAAACGTTGTAATATCACTATGAGATTAGGCATCCTTGTCCTTCATAGTAACTTGAGCCACCTAGAGAAACGCCACCGCCGCGATTCGGGGATCATCGGTGCATTTTTAGATTGGTTCCGGCTGTGGTACTTATACGGCCATTTAATTCTGCACTGCCGGATGGATATATCTCCTTATGTCTGTTTGTGGATGGCAAATGATCCCATTTTCCTCCGGTGCTCCCTGCACCTGTACACCACACTATCCCGCTGCTACTACACATGTATTAAACATAGACATGATTCAGTAGCTCCTTCTGTGTTTTTCATAATGCTGGCATGAATATTTCTAAATAACCACCAGTTTCTCTCACAAAACAGACCTTGTCCTCTGCAGCTCTGCTCGCTTTGCAGCTTTATTATGATTCTAGATTATGCAGCAGTGGTTTTTCTTGCGTTGACCAAAGTGACTGTTTGTGATTGAATGCGTGTGATCAGTCTTCTGTTGCCTGCTGGAGTAGCCTGTTCCCTGACATCTTGCTCTCCCCTCAGGCTCCAGCCACAGATAATGGGTCACTGTGTCAGACTGCGTGAGGTAGAATATCCTCAAGGATGTTGGGTGCATTATGCTGAATGGCAGCTCCCTTACCAACAAAAACATAAAAGGGAATCTGTTTTGCAGAATGTGTGATGAAAACAAGTTTGTTAATCACGTATCCTTGAGAACGTGATTCTACAAACTCCTTGCAGTGGGATTTTTTTTTGTTCAGCTGTGTGCCCTGTGTTGAAGCTCTCCCTTATTTTTTCCTAATAATTAAGTGAAAATGCCATCCTTAATAAACGGGTAGTCGTTTAAAGCTTTGAATGTTCGCTCATTTGTATTCTCCAGCCATTCAGTGGATTTACTCATTATAAGATAACACGTTTTTGAAGTCAAACCCTGAAGCTCATATATTTCCCTCCACTGTCAGAAATTAAAACACACCCAGACTGATTTTTTTTAAAGATGGACTCAAACCCATCTAGTTCTGGTTTAATCACAGTTTTGGTCCTTGCAGTTTTTCAACTCGATCGCTCTCTCCAAGATGGCCAGTTCTCAGATGCAAGAGTCTCAGAAGCTCGAACAGTTGTGCTTGAAATGTTGAAACTGTTTCATGTGTGCTTGAAACACTGTTTGAAAAATGAGAAAAGGGTTTTTAAAGTGACTGATGCTGCAGGATGTAGCCTCAGTTGAAATGAATCAACACATTATGTAAGAGCGATTGCTGTCTTTAAAATATCATTAACTCTCTGCGTATCCATCTGTCGTGCTTTTGGCCAGATAGGGAAGGGGAAGCCAAGAGGAAGGCGGGAGGACTGATTAGTAGTGATTTACAAACACTGCGCTCTCTGGTTACCTTTTCCCAGGGTGAAACACAAGAAGCTGGTTACACGCTGTTTTTTTTTCTTGTCTGCATTTAGTTTGTGGGTTTCTTGCATGTACACACACACACACACACAGACAAGAGCAGGCATTCAAAATCAGTCAGCACTGCCGCTCTTCTCTCTCTTTCTCTCTCTCTTTGTCACCCCCCCCCCCCCCCCCTCTTTCAGATAGCCTTGGAAACACACCTCCAAAGCATGCATACACACACCCAGGCTCTCCTTGGCTACTGAACTGCCAAGACAGTGAGATCACTGCTTTAAGAATAAGGCAGTTGGGTTCAGGAGCCAGATCTTAAAACCTGGGAATTACTTGTTGTCTTTTCTATTCTTAAGCAATCAAACCACCTCTGTCAGCCAGATATATTTACTGAAGCTCCTTTCAAACATTTAGACTACATTTACGTGATTTTTGCCTATTACATTTTCTGCAGCATTTTCCACATATTTCCAACACGAATTAGGGTTTTTACCGCCCTTTCCTTTAAATCTCTTTGCAGCTTCACACATGAGCTGACTTTTGAGGAAAATATCACAAATCATTGCTCAGAGTGTAGGATAAAGTCCAGAGGGCACCTAACCTGCAGTGCATGTTGGTGTGCTAGTCATGTACACATACCTCCATAAACTCTGGCATTTGTCGCCACTGGCATATTGAATCTGTATTCGTAATTACTAGAGAAAAGGGGATCCAGTATTGAGACCTAGTACATGGCTGCAGTGGCTAAAAACACTCTGCATTTCACAAACAAAGCTTTTTTTTTCCTTACCTCGTCATTGCTTTGATATATTGCATGCTGTTCCCAAAAACTCAAACTGAGGCTGTAACAAACGGACTTAAGACAAACGCAGACTCACCAAATTATAGTGATAAACAAAAAAACACACACGTCCTGTGGAGAGACATGTAATCATGCCGCTGTAAGTCGAGACAGTATGGAGTCGAACGCACAAGGCTGTCTTTCATAGCGTATTTAGAAACCCTACAATAACATAAATGTATCACAAGAGCATTGTTTGCCTCAAGGACAAAACTGGGCTCTTGGTTTCTAAAAGACATCAGTTTCTACAACAGGACAGATGGAGGTTCTGCTACTTCCTGTTCGCCAGAACAGGTTGTGCCTTGCAGCACAGGTGGAACTGTTACCGGTGGACAAAGTGTTGCTAAGTACTCGAGACCTGGTATAAAAGTGCAGAAGCAGAAGTTGTTACATCACATCATCAATCGTTAGCTTGTTTATTCATGAGGCTCTGACGATGAGATGGTCCCTACATGTGTGGCAACAGGCCCGGCCATAGAGAGTGGCAGTCATGGCATGAAGAAAATTAGCTTGCGCCGGCCTTTGTCTGCGCAGTAGGGTAGGTGGCAACAGGGATTTGATGGCGTGAGCTCATGCAGGTGATAGAGAATGATGAACAACGACCTGCTCTGCTTTTCTTCCTGTAAATACCAGTATGAATCAAACTTCACTTCTGAGGAATGCACCACAGACCCTCCTTGATTTTTGAAGTTTTTGTGGTTACTTTGTGTGAGAACATGTCGTTCTCCTGGAGTTTTGAGTGTAAGTGTTTGATTGCCTCTGGGTACTATTGGGCGACTGGTAGAAAATGAAGCTCAACGCGGTTAAACAAGTACCTGCTTTGTTTCCGGCTGTCTCCTCATGATGAGCAGCTGCATCTCCACATGGATCATTCTTTTCTTTTCCACTATGGTACATGTTCATGAATTAAATCTCTAGCATATGCATTAAAGCTTAATATCACATTTGCATAAAACTGTTGCAAGACTTTGGTGTCTGTGTTTTAATATGCTGAATTTCAGACATAATGTTAACAAAGTCTGTTACTTGCAAAAGCAAAATTCTGCTCTCGCTACTGTTTTTAAAATCCTCCATGACCTGTTCCCGTTTTAAACTGAGAGTTCCTGTTGGAAATGTGGCTTTGTGCTGAAGTGACACGTGCTGTTTTCTTTATTGCGTGTGCAGGATGAAATGATGGATCAGAAGTAGGTGATGTAAAAATGTGTTTCTTTGCTGTGATGGTTTCTAATGTTTTTCTTTCCTTCCTTTCAGATGAAGAGAAAGTTGGACCATGGCCCCGAGGTCCGATCTTTCCCTTCAGGAAAAAAACCCTGCAAAGGCCCGGAGTATCCAAGGTAAAGGGACTTTCATTCCCAGTTTTCCTGCAGTGTCCTGTCCTGTTTTACTTTTTAGTATCAACATAGTTATGGAGCAAATATAATTTCAAATACATTTTGTACACAGGCTAAATGAGCCTAATATGAAAACACATTTTGAATAGTATATCTTGAGGTATCCTTTTCCCTTAAACAGCAATGTTTCACTTCGTATCTCCAGCATTCAGCCAGCAGATTTATTTTTTTTTCCCCTAAATATTTAATGCATGTGTTCACATGTAGCTACATTAAAATTCAGACTGAACACAGCCACTTTACTGTAAATGTAACTGGGTCCGTCTCAGCTTCCACTCCCATTAAAAATGAATCAATAATGAAATAGACCCCCAGCTTCCCATTTTGCTCTTAGCAAGCAGAATCTGAAGTATTGGCGGTGCCCACTGGATGGTTTCTCTTGTTGCCCTTACCTTACAAGGTCTGTGGGTCGTTGCACAGTTGAAAAGTTGAAAGTCTCAGCCAGACATATAGTCTGTTGTTAGTTTTAGATATACCTAGATAACACTAATGCAGTAATGCAATAAATCCTACATTCATGATGGCGATAATGGTCAGTTTATGCAGAATCTTTTATTCAGAAGTGTTCATTTGGTTTTATGACCAACCGGAGGCCTTTAGTTGGTATAAATGAGGTGTACAAAATGTCAGTATAATGCTATACTAAGACATACTTTGAAAGAAATGTCGATTTTCCTTTTCTCCTGTGACTTTGACATACAGTTCAAATTGGTTTTCCCATTTGTGACCAACAGGATCTTTATTATTCTTTATTGTTCTGAAGCCGCTATGTTTTGATGCAGTCTCCAGTTTGCATTTTGTTCACATTAGCATTGTACATTTAGATGTCTACAGCTGTGTAACTGGTTTAAATATTAAAGCTGCCAAGTAATTATAGGAGATTTTACCTTTTAGTAGGACACACATTTGTTCATTTTGTTATAGCAAAAGAATGCGGGTTGATTAAGGAAATTTCTGTGTACTCAAAAGAAAGCCCTGTTTTTATTTGACTTGCCAGCAGAAACACACACTTTCAGTTCAATCAGTGATGGGCAAACATTCTTTCAGAGAACAGCTTTAAATACTTAATTTAGCAGTGACCCACAGGCCGTCTTTTTGCGTTGCTATTATTTTGTAGTGGAAATATCTGTGAAAGCAGCTGCAAAGCCAATCAGTGAATAAATAAGCAGCCTCATAATGGTTTTATTATTGCTCTCATTCAATATGCTTGTAATGTTCCTTTTCCTAGACACTTTGGCTTCCACATACTCCCTCTCACGCCTGCACTGTTTCTCACTAAAAGTCTTATAATGTTATGCATTTTTAAGTTGTTTTGGGTCCCCTTTTTTGTAAATTGCAGCCCAACAGGAATTGTCCCATGTCCAGCCACACCCACCACATTTGGCCACATCAGAACAGCAAATGGTCAGGGGCAGCAGAGACGGCGTATAACCTCAATCCAGCCACCCACGGGTCTCCAAGAATGGCTCCGAACATTTCAGGTGAGCATGTTGGAGTTTTATTCTTCTTTTGTCTTTCTTTTTTTTTTACACCCCTTAGGCGACTCTGAACCCTTGAGCAAAAGCTCATCAAAAAGCAGATGTTGTGCCCAATCAATGTTCACTTAGTCTCCGAGATAATTGCTGCCTTGTTGTTCTGGCCCACCACATTACCATAGGCATTGTAGCGTGGAATTGGAATTAGCCGTACCTGTTCAGACTGAAAAGCAGAGTTGTAAGATCACATGTGCCTGCTTTAGACTTGCAGTCTGTGTTTTAAGGTGAACAGATGTTGTCTCCTATGATGTCCTGACATGAAGTTAGTTACTACAGCAGGATTTAAGCCTGTTATTATCTGGTCATGTGTCATTTTTACTGCATCACTCAGAGACCTTTATAGATTGGGGTCTTTGAGAGATAGATATTGGTGTCTTTCTATGAAGAGCAAAGTCAGAACAGACAGACTTTATAGATGTTATCTAATGTTAAACTACTTGTAATTACTGCTTATTAGTTACCACGTTGTAGTTTACCCAAATGTTTTATTAGTTTTACTACTACTACTACTCTGTAAGAACGTAATGAAGCCATTTCTTCTATGTGAGTTTTATACTCTAATCATTCCAGGCCTCGTGGAAATAGGATGTCACTTAAACATATTAGCATTGATGGGGTCTCTGATTTCTTATATAATAGGTTGAAATGGATTTCATTAATAAGAGAGTTTAAACTCATTATCTCCGAATTGCTGAATCGCACCGTGACACCGCAGTGTTTATTTTACATACACGAGTCCCCAATCCTGACAAAACACAATCTACGGTCTTTAATACAACGGAGAGTGCAGGCAACCTCCGACTTACATTCTGTACATACCCCAGTCCAGTTCTGGCCTGTAGCTCCTTTTTAGAGACAGAACACAGCCACAAAGCAGCACGCTCGGGTGAGGAAGAACACTTTACACAAAAATATACACATTTCTCGTTTCATTTTAAAATATAATAAATAACCTGCAGCAGTTTATCTAAACACCAAGACACAAGCAATATCACATAACTGGTGTAAAACGAGAGTTGTTTCCTCTTCATCATATTTGTAGCTCCTAGCAATCACACTGCAGCAATCTGTGTTTTGGTTGCAGTCGTTCTGAATAAGGAATTTAGTCATGAGTCAGAAATTAGGCAAGCAGATACTCCAGTGTTTCCGAGGGTCTGAAGTAGTTTATCAGCTCTCATCATAATGATTAGTTGATCAAAGAGCAACACTTCAGCCTGGATTCCCTGCATGTTCATTTATCAGCACTGTGATCACAGATGTTGACTGCCAGCGTGCTTTATCACCATTCTCAGGGGATTGTTGAAGGAAATCCTGGGAAATTTAGGAAACCAGAAACTGAGTCAGATTCTGGGCCAATGTGTTAAAGAGGAGAGTGATAAGCCCCGCCCATCAGTCACTAGAGTTTGTCCTGGAAACAACATTCAGCCACATTACAGCCTCGTAGGGATCAATACAAAGTTAACAGACTTGGTTTTGAAATATCCTAAATGTTTAGGGAGACCCACTTATGTACAGTACGCAATTAGAGAAACCAAACCTTTTCACTGAACATGAAATATTTCCAGCTCTGTTTCTATACCTGCGTGGTCCTCCCTCTGGCAGGGAGGAGGTCTCTGAACCCCCTTATTACCTCCAGAACCAGCACCTCTGGCTAAAGCTTTTAGCTGCCAAATTACAGGTGGTTTGTGTGTGCCAGATTTTCCACCCTGCTTCCTGGCCTGTAATCACTGTTAGATTTCAACGCTCCACAGAGGAAAACACCCGCGACTGTTGAGTCCAACATGTGGTGCGGCGCTATTCAACAGGTGGCGTTAAATAACTGAACGTTGGAGCAGAAGAAAACAAAATCACCGCTCTAATAAATGTTGATGACAGAGTCTGGTTCTTGATGTTATTGCACTAATATGTTAGCTTCTAAAAATAGGCAGGTGCCTCCAGTAAACCTGTGCTGCAGTGGAGGGCACACAGGGAACGGTACCTTCCCCTCAAACACGATTCACAGAGCTAGCTCTTTCCAAGATGCTCCAGTGAAGCTATCAAACGTAGCAAATGAGTTTTTCCCAAGAACACTAAGGGGTCTGGTTTGATGCTGGTAATTTTCAGTTAACACATTAAGCTCACAGCTGTGCTGGATGCTTCAGTCCAGATGTGGATGTGCTATTAATAATCAGCTCACAGTTCAAGTAGAGCATGAACACATGTGACAGTAAAACTAACCTGTGGATTTAGTATTTAGCTTCTGGACACATTTTCAGCTGTTTCGATGTGCATCTTCAGAAATAAACTAGAGCAGTAGAAGTTTCCAAACGACCTCCACTGTCCTCTGTTCCAGAGCTGGACCGGCCCCGAGAAGCTGCTGGCGCTGGATGAGTTGATTGACAGCTGTGAGCCCACACAAGTCAAGCATATGATGCAGGTGATAGAGCCACAGTTTCAGCGCGACTTTATCTCCCTGCTGCCCAAAGAGGTGAGTTCCTGAATCTCGAGGCATCCTCTCCAGCCCTAATCCTGTCGCAGTCTTCTCTCACATGACTTAACGGCATCCATGGTGGGTGTCTTGTTTTCGCTCCGCATCATAACTGACAACACAAACAATCTCAAGTGCCACACCGATGATAAGATCACATAACGGATTCTTTCAAAACAGCCTCGATCCACCATATCTTGTGGTGCTGATCAAATACGTAACACCCTGTCTGTGTCTGGCAGGTGTTGGGATGAAGGGGTGCGGGCGGTGGAAACACAGAGAGTGAGGCAATCAGATGCAAGATTTCAAGGTGTCAGCACCGCTTGCTCCAAAACCAAAAATACAAACGCTACCGTGTGTTCACACTGGGACATAAGCTCTTTCTTTTCATTTTGCTTCCCCTTTGCTGTTTCTTCATCTTTATTTTCTTCTTTGATAATCAATGTCTCCCCTGTCAGAGCTGCTGGAAATAAGGCGACTGGGGTTGTCAAGTCATTTTAACTGGACAATAGCTGCTGTCGCACTGTAGCTACAGCGGGGATTTAAACTATAAGCGGAATCTGAAACTGACAATGGAAACACTTGAAAAGATGGACAAATGAAACGCAGTCTTCACAATGGCCCCAGATCCTCTTTGAATGTTGTCATGAATGTTTGGATTGAAAAAGGAAATGTTCAGAGCTTTCATGAAAGTGCAAGAGTCTTCAGATCAGAAGGCATCTTCGCAAACAATCTGTTTCACAATAGTCGTCTAATTCTTATTTAGCTATAATTTGCACTTTATATATTTATTTGTATGTAACTTCGGTTACATACAAGTTATAGGTTTAATGTAGTACAAAACAGATTCTGGAAAAATAGCAACAATAAGGCTCAACATATTGAGGAAACCATTACCAGGGTACTGCAGTCTTTGTCATTTGGTGCCACCTGTCAGGTGTCAACAGTTGTTACCTGGGAAAGTTGAAAGTAATAATCATTTTAAGTAAATTTGCCACAGTAATTTCCATGTTCCAACTTGCCAGATGTTTTTTTTCTCTGATGTTAGCAAACTGAATAAAACTATAGAATGACCTTTTCACAAGTGATTTTCTGATCAATTGATTATTGAAAAAACAATGAGCAGATTAATATAAATATACAAATAAAATTTGATAATTAGTTGCAGCCCTACATCATATAAATCTCAGAGCAAGACTCTGCTGGGCTGAAGTGGCTCTGACAGTCATTTGACTCCTGATGACACCACTGTTGAAGTTGTTACTCGGTGTGTTATGGGTCATCATCTTCTCAGTTTATTGTAATATAATGAAAGAACAATGTTTGCACAATGGGTTACACCTCATCCTGTAAAACGAACCTACCCCTACTCTTTTATGATGATGCAGGGCGATCACTTGACTCTAATGGTTGATTCTCCACATTTTATTATTGTCTATTTATTATTTTATATAATGCAAAAGCCGCAGTTTTTTTTCCTTTGCACACGATTCCTGATTTAGGCTCATTATATCAGGTTTTGTGTCCTTATTTGCCGGCTTTTTGTTTCACAAACTGTGCGGCTGGCGTCATTACCTGCACTGTGAAGCCTGTATCCCATGTTTTTGAAGGCTTTCCTTGAAGTGTTGATTTAGTTCCGTGGTAATTCTGTACCATTTTGTACCCTGGTCAGTTAGATTCATGCTTTTGTTGCTGCAAATGTTTTCTTAGCTGTTTTTTTTTGTTTCCGTTAATTTAAAGTTTCTTTTCATGAGGTGTTTTTTTTATAGGTTTTGTTTTTTGCACTCACCAAAATAAATAATGGGTTTTACCTCACCAATTAGACACGTCACATTTCTCATCCTCGTCTTTTCACAGCTGGCTTTGTATGTGCTGTCATTCCTGGAACCGAAGGACCTCCTCCAGGCAGCGCAGACGTGTCGCTACTGGCGCATCCTGGCAGAAGACAACCTGCTGTGGAGGGAGAAGTGCAGGGAAGAAGGTGAGTTTCCACAACGGATGCAGAGAGCCAACATGCAGTCGGAGGCGTCTGGTCAGCTGTGCATGTTGTTGTTCATTGAGATTAGCTTCTTAAGTGGAAAAGCATACATACTTTTTTCAGTCCAGTCAGCTTTTTGCTTTCCCCTATCAGGCATTGATGAGCCTCTGCCCCTCAAGAAGAGGAAAATCGTCAAGCCTGGCTTCACTCACAGCCCCTGGAAGAGTGCCTACATCAGGCAGCACAGAATAGACACTAACTGGAGGAGAGGGGACCTCAAATCACCCAAGGTACTATTTCTTTAACTTAAATTCCCCACAGGTTACATTCATCCCAACTAATCTGATACAGCTGATATCAAATGGCTTTGAGTCCCAAAGAGACATTTCAACAAGCATCTGACGTGTGGAGTTGATGGAAAATTAGTGATGGGTCAGGTCAGTGCTCCTACATACCTGAGCTGAATGATGATGGAGACATAGGATGATCTTTTTCTCCTTCAGTCTAATGACTGCATTTGTCTTTTGCCTATTCAGAAGTTTTCCCTGGAGCATGAGCAGCATGCTAGAGTTGATTCTTAATGGGCCTTGTACACCTTGGTTCTGATTAAAACGGCCCGGGGCCATTTTAGGACACGGCTGATGTAGATTTTGTTCATACTCTTCACACCTCGCATACACATCGTGCTCTGTTGTTTGCTGACCCAGCACTCCTGTGGACCAGTGTTAGCCAGCGAAAACTCCCACACTCACTCCCCTTTACTTTCACGTCTGAAGCCTCGGTGTCATTGTTGGCGTCAGATCTTGCCATTTGCTTTGTCACTGCACACCCACCCTTCCTGTGTGTCCTTGCAATCGCATCTGTTTTTCTATCTGTTCTTTCTCAAAGGTGCTGAAGGGTCATGATGACCATGTGATCACCTGCCTCCAGTTTTGTGGCAACCGCATCGTCAGTGGCTCTGACGACAACACACTGAAAGTCTGGTCAGCTATCACAGGAAAGGTAAGACTGAATTACTTGTATTTCCTATTGTCTTCTGTACGTTTCCTGCCTTTCTTTCCTCCTGTGCTGCTGTGTTGCCGTGTTGCCACACGTTAATGGAACAATAGGCATGTGGCTTCATGCATTTTTCAGAAAGTGAAGGAAGCAGACTTGTGTAGATTAGTGTTTAATGACTTCCTGACAACAGATGGAGCGTCGTTACCATTATCCATACATAAAAACATTAACAACTGTTTCTGGTTCCTCGTATCTGCACAGGTCCCGCTAACCTAAAGTCGAGGTTCATGTAACATGTAGGTATAAACATCCTAACCAGACCTACTCTATCTCGGTCTCTATTCTCTCCTTCTTTACAGACTTGTTACACAGCACATGTACACAAACTGTGTTAGTATTCACAGCTGAAGCTGGTGCAGCCACACAGGCCTTGTGCTGCAGTTTTACACTGTATTAAACAGAAAGGCAGTGGTTGCGCTGTTGTGTGAGAGAAAGAGATTCAGGTATTGTTGTGAATCATAGTACAGGACTAGGACTACATTTTCTAAAGAGCTTTTCAGTAAAAATCTTCTGTGTAATTCTCTCGTCTACACTGCTCCATTAAGGTCTACCCTAATAAAAAAAGGTTGGGCTGTTTCACAAAAATAAAAATGCATACAAACCAAAGCCCCAAAAAAAGGTAGCTTTCTCTTTCTGTTGGACACAATAGACCCCAGAACTTTCTTTTCAATGCGGTGAAGACTCCTAACAGATAGTGAAGTTGGCTGGTGATTACATGCATATCAGTCTCAGCATTTTCTGACCTGAACAAATCTCGCCAAGGTTATCCAACAGACATGGAGCACAGATTGGGTCTCCCTCAACCAGTGACAAGTGGTTGAGTTACAGCTGTGGGGGAAGTCTGCAGTGAGTCACCATCAGGTTCTGCAGCTTTTTGTGAAACCACAGTGCGTGCACGCTGTCAGCACAGGCGCTCAGTATGTTGTGTGTGTGACTTCAACAATGCAAATCCACCTCAGAATTGTTTGTTTACATTAGTAATGAAGAGATGAGTCTAAATCCATCTCTGTTTGGGTGCTGTATTCAGAGCACATCCACTCGTTGGATTTCATCTCTCTGCTTCCTTAGCTCTCGGCACCAGAGAGAGAGAGAGAATCCTTCACTGGAGAGGAATGGCCAATTAAGCATAGTCAACAATTTTGGTTGAAGTGGCTGTCAGTGCCAGTAAAACCGTAAAGAAAGAATACAATGGGATTACAGGACCTGCATTTGTTTTCCTCTCTGCTGTCAGCATTCCTTACAGTCTCTGCCAGCTCGTTTGAGGGCTTGATTGCTACATTTTCCTCACTGCCAGTTCACCCCGGAGATCGCCTGGCCTGTAAAGAGGCTACCGGTGATCTCTGGGTGTTAGTTTGCGATGGCCCTTGGATGGAAGTCACTTGTCTCGTGTCTCCCTGTGCACATACAAATATCAATTTCTTTTCTCTTTCTTATTACAAATAAACAAGATGGCAGCAAAATCTATCCTCCCTAACCTTCTATTACCAACTGATTTTTCTGACCTTGGTGTGTCTTTCAGGGCTCACATAAATCCTTCAACTGCAATAAAAGCTCAGTCTTCTCTTCCACTACTCAGCCGCTGACACCCGAACTTAGGTATTACTCAGAATTTGATCAATAAGAAGTAGAAGCGCAATGATCAATGGAGACGAGGAACTCTTGATTTGAGTCTCTCTTCTTTTGTTTTCTTTTTTTTTTTTGTTAAAGTCTGATGCAATTTTCTTTTTTCTGAGGCATTACTTATGTTTGATTTAAGGTCTCTTTTCATTCATCAGACAAAAGCAGTCCCTGCAAATCAGTAATAGGTTTGGTGCTTGATAACAGATTTCAAGGGTAAATTGGCTCAGTATTTCAGATATCAACAGTTACTCCTGCCCTTTTCCCTCACAGGAGAGATTTGCAGTGCATCTCTAGTGGATCGTGCAATCGGTGGAGGATTTGATTTGACAGAATGGATAAAGATTTTGGTCACGCCATAGACAAATTTCACCACAGTTAGTTTAACAACGTTTCTCCTTAGCTCCTCGTGCTCCTTTCTTCTGGAAACTTGTGATAAATTTAGAGCGATCAGAAAGATTCCCCTGTGATAGCACGATGAATTCAGTGGTATCACTTTACAGCTATAAGTGTTCTCATGTTATTCATTACCCAAAGTGTCCCTAACCAAGCTCTAAATAAACAGTGCATCAGAGATAATGTCGACAAGATAACAGATGTTTCTATCAATTGTTAAGCTATCCAATATCGTGTTTTGTTTTTTTTACACTCACTGGGCATTTTAGCACACACAGTAAATCGGATAAAAAGGATTATTTGCATGGATGTGGCCTAAATTTCACAGTCTTCAACAAATATGCATCAGCTACTGTTCATTCAGTGGAGTCTCGTTAAAGCTTAAGCAAACACTAAGACAGATGTTTGTTAATGTTTCATCTAGGCTGCATGTTCAGTCTTGTCCTTGATTTATCATATACAAAAACACGGTGCAGTGAACCCTTGCTGTGAGGCAATCAAGGAAATATTACATGAAAATGTTATATGTAAATGCTTCCACACCTCTGAAACAAGTAGGCTGTTGCTTAGCGATCATGTAAGACAATGGAGATTTGATTGTGGTGAAAAATATATTGCCTCAGAGATGAGAGTCTGAAATCAAAGAGACATGCGTGTGCGTACGCAGCGCTCAGATTTGTGGTCTGGAGGAATTCTAGAAAGTATTCTCGCTGAAGAAGTGGTTGTTCTGACGATGGCTGAAGGCTCTGTCTTTTCCCGATGGACACTTGTCTTTGCGCGTCCTCCTGCTTCAGTGATGGATGTCAATCTTCCATCCGAGGCGCACAAATGCTGGCACACATCTCATTGCTTCAAAGGTGGATGCCCGGTGCTTAACAGAGCAGCGCGTGTCCTTGGTGGTGCCTGTCAGCGCAGCCTCAGCTGTCAAGCAGATCTAAGATGGCAGGTTTTGTGGACTGGGAGAGATGTCCTCTACCAGATGCTTTTGCTGCATGGCCACGCAGTTTAGCTTCACCTCTTTCTAGCTAACTCAGACTTGAGTATGCTTTTGGACACACTACTTATCACATTTAAATTTGATTTGGTCAGTTTTATTCCACCAGCCTTTTCTGTGAAATAAGCTGGGAACGGTCAGTTTTTGCAGTTGCAGGAAGAAGCTTGCAATGTAAGGTGCTTTGATATGAGGCATTGTGCTGGTTTAGTCGAGCAGTGTCCCAGCAGAAAACAATGGAAGATTAATCCTCCTGCACTGGATTCATGACATTGTAAATGGGGACAGCTTCCTGTTCAGATGCTTGAATTCTCAGAAAGCAAAACCCAAGCACATAATTATCTTAAAGAAATGATAACTAGGCTAAAGCAAAAACACATTTTCCATGAAATGTTGTAGTGTGTTTTAAATGGTTGACAACTGTCAAGTAAATCAAAAAATGAACAAAACACATGCAGATTCAAATGCATTCTGGGAAATCTTTATATCAAATTAAATTCTGAATTGTGAAATTTCCTGTTAAGATCAGAGACGGTTGTGTTTCTCAGTGCACAGGGAAAACTACAGCATACAAAGTCTTTGTAGTTTCTAATCTCACCCACCGTTTTTTTCTCTTTTCTCTTTACATTATGCAAATGTAAATCACTGTATGAAAGAGGTCCATCACATGTTCATTAAAAGAATGCTAATCTTCGTTCAGTCTCTGGGATGGGCTTACTGTAACTTCTGGACTATAAGGCGCACCTGATTATAAGCCGCACCAGTTAAATTTGGGGGAAACAACAGATTGGTCCATATATAAGCCACACCCTATAACCAGCAAAGGTCCTGCGAGGAAGAGATTGTCTGTACAGACAGAAATGACTGTTTGGGAAGGTAAAGCGTCCCATTAATTAACATTTGAGACACACAATAAATCTTTCAATTAATCATTCAAATTTTTGACATGATGAATAGCATTCAATGCACAAATAACACAACGGTGCGCTCCCAGCCCGCTTCCTGCAGTCATAGTACCGTGGTAGTGCAGTAGAACAAAAAACTAAAAAATAGTTGCATTTTATTTATTTTTAAAAGTGCTTGTCTGACACTAAAGGTGCAGTAACAGGTTGCTTACCAAATTGTCCAGCATCTTTTCTGAGAAGTGCCAATATAGCAGTAAAGGTCCAGTAACGAGGCCGTTTACTGTATCAAAAAAACCAGCCTACTTTACCAGAAAAGTCAGTCATTAATCCTCGTGTCTTCATCTTCTTCCTGTGTACTAAAACCACCGAAGACCTCTTCGTCAGTGTCGGAATCAAACAGCCTCCGAACGGCTTCTTCAGTCGTTAAAACTGAGCCGCGCCACTGAATAAGCCGCAGGGTCCAAAGCAAGTGAAAAAGTAGCAGCTTGTGGTCCGGAAATTACGGTAGTTTATGTTTGTTTCACAGACAGATAAAGACGCCTAAGCCCTTCATTTCAGATATTCTCTCTTCCCACGCACTGTTTGAGTAGGATTTAATCACACACTGTGATTCTTGCTCTTGGAACCTCATCTACTGGCTTTGATTCACAAGATTCAAAGAATATTGCATCCTTGAGAGTGTGCTAAACTCCAGTCCTGTATTTTATCACAAATGTGGATTAAGATGCGTGTTAGACGGTCAGAACTTTGTAAATAATCCAGATAATATACCAAAATGCTCAACTAATGGGCCATGTTTCTGCCATATTTTAAATGTCCAATAAAGTGTAATTTAATCGTTAGCTGCCCAGCTGCAGTTTTCTGTTTTCACTGCTGTATAAAGTTTAGAAAAACGACCACGGCGATAAACCAGGGGAGAGTTTAATGCCACATTGGCCCACGGTTAATGAAGTGATCTCTTTATCACAGTATAGAGGGAAGACAGGCTGCAGCGTCATCTTCCCCTTTTACTCACTGCAATAAACCCTCCCGCCCTGCACCCCCATTCACTGCTCAGCGGCTTATCAGCTACAGTCAGGGGGGTCACATGTTGTACACTTATGCAGCACGACCCACAGTGAACCCGACATATCCACAGCCCTCGTCACCAGCCGCCTCCGCCACGCTTTGCTCTTCTACTCTCGCCAAACAATTTACATTTATTTCATTTAGGAAAATTAAATTAAGGGACAAATGAGACAAACTGTGGAGACACAAATTCTGATGATCAGAAAGATTTCCATAACTGCTGTAATCAATGGCTAATCTACCATCACTAATGAGGATGAATGGGCGCATTTCTTTAGTGAAGACAGTCAAACCCTCTCCGCACATAGAATGAATTTTGTGACAGATAAGTAAAAGCAATTATAAAAGCCTGCAGAGAGCTCAGAGAGAGAGATTTAGTCGGAGTACAGCAGTCGCAGGTAGAAGTGACCAAGCTCTTCTTTCCCATCAAAGGTCACAAAAATGTCATTTTACTTCCCCCTGAGGGCACACAGGATTCACACACAGTAAAAAAAATCCAACAGAGATTTTAGGATTTTCTGTTTGATATGTGTGAATCAGCTCACCCTGGATGTTTAATCCTTGTCTACAGAACTAGACGAGTTTACTGATCCAGACTTCTGTTCCCTTGTGTTCTTTTCAGTGTCTGCGGACGTTGGTGGGCCACACAGGGGGTGTGTGGTCATCCCAGATGCGAGACAACATTATCATCAGTGGCTCCACTGATCGCACACTCAAGGTCTGGAACGCAGAGACAGGAGAATGTATCCACACCCTCTATGGGCATACCTCAACCGTGCGCTGCATGCACCTACACGAGAAAAGGTATGGGACAAGTTACGGCTGTAGTGTTTGTGGTACCGTGGGACTGTATCAACTATTCTGATAACTAAGCAACAGTTTAGTAATTTCAAGCACAAATGTGAGGATTTGTGGTGTTGTGCTGAATACTTTTGGCAATTTTACACGATCACTATTACTACTAATACTATTCATTATTTTCTTCACTTCACTGAGCCAACAGATAAATTCACTGAGCAGTCATTCTTATATCTGTACAGTACAGTAAGCTGTTGGCTTAGCCTAAAATCAAGACTGCATACAGGAAACATCTAACCAGGCTCTTTTCCAAAGTAACACAATCCTCCTACCAGTCACTCTAAGGCTCCCGAATTAACAGTTAAATACCCACAAAAACCTAGGTGTAAAACAACAATCTACTCCTTCATCTCTCAGCAAGAAAGCACAGAAGCTTATTTGCCAAAATTTCAAACTATTCCTTTAATGGTCCTTCTGAATCCTTCTTCAGTGGTCCCACTGAGCAAAAAGAGCAACTGTACAGCAGCAGAAGAGGACAGTTTGTGTATGACGGTGAGCATGTGGTCTTGCTGTGATTAAATAGACCCCGCGCATCGTCTTAAAGGAAGTGCTGCTCACTCTTTCACTTTGTATTATTGTGCTCCAGAGACTCAAAGTGCTCCTTCCGCCTTAGGGGCCACCAAGGTTTTTGTGTAGCATTTCATAACTCAGTCAGTGGAAACGCTGTGAGCTGCAGTTACTAATATGTTGGTGATTTCCATCTGTGTAGTGCTGTGGGGCATTTTATCAGTAAAGCGTATGCACTGTGTATCTCCAGCATGTTTTTGTTTTATCTAAATAGCCCCTGAAAAATCTAACTTCATAATATAAAGGAATGTCTGTGAGGTCTTCACTGAAGTGTCACAAATCTGAACACAGTCTGTGTTTTTTCACCATTTCTCATTTTTTTTAAATAATCGTAAAGAATATTCTAAGAACAAACTTCATACTTGTTCCTACAGTCATGATCTGAAAAATTGTTGTTCCCTAAAGGGAGTTTTCCGCTCTATAACGTATAATATATCTCTCCATCTTCTTTCCATCCTGGATAAAGACGCCGCTCGAGGGCAGTTGTTTCCGTTAGAGAGGTGTTTTTGTACATTCAAGTATCAACATGAGCGTGACGCTGTGGGTTAGTCATCAGGATCTAGGAAAGAAAAAAAAATTCCATACCTGCCTCATTATTCTGTCAGTGCAGCTGTGGAGTTTTAGATTTAATCTTACAGGATGTATAACTAGTGGGAAAAGGAGGCTCAGCATAAACACTGACATTCACAGTGGCTCTTTAGGCCACGCCCAACCTCGTACTGTGCGTTTAACTCTGGTGCCTGCCTGTGCGACTGTCGTTCTTCCTCTCAGGGTGGTCAGTGGCTCTCGTGATGCCACGCTGCGCGTCTGGGACATCGAGACAGGTCAGTGTTTACACGTCCTCATGGGCCACGTGGCGGCGGTGCGCTGCGTCCAGTATGACGGGCGACGGGTGGTCAGCGGTGCCTACGACTTCATGGTCAAAGTGTGGGACCCCGAGACGGAGACCTGCCTCCACACGCTGCAGGGCCACACCAACAGAGTGTACTCATTACAGGTGAGCACAGTGGGTCAGAAAGAAGCAGAAAACAGATTAGTACATAAATGAACTGAGCTAAAGTAGGATATGATATATTTCCTTAGACTCCAGTTTTTGTAACAGGTTTAATGTCCTCTGCGTATGTCTATGTGTTATTTGTTCATTCTATAAAAGGAATTCCTGTCCTGTCCTCTAATGTGTCTTCTCACCGACTCTGTGTGATGACTGTGCACTTCAGCTGGTGCCATCACCCTCAGAGAGGAGGCAGTTTACTGCTCTGACAGATTGGTTTTTGTACCACAGTGCGTCGTTAGACTTTTAAAGTGTTGTTACTCGATGCCGAAAGAGGAGCTTTCGCAGATCAATGAAATTCATTCATTTCAACGAATTTAATCTTAGGTTTGTTAATAAGATGAAAGCATGTGTCATCACCTACGAGTTGAGATGACAGCTTGATTTTCAGCCAGTTTAAATTGATCCTCTTTCTCCAGTTCGATGGGATCCACGTGGTGAGCGGCTCATTGGACACGTCGATAAGGGTCTGGGACGTGGAGACGGGAAACTGCATCCACACGCTAACGGGGCACCAGTCCCTCACCAGCGGCATGGAGCTCAAAGACAACATCCTGGTCTCGGGCAACGCAGACTCCACTGTCAAGATCTGGGACATCAAGACGGGCCAGTGCCTCCAAACACTGCAAGGTGAGTCCTCCGTCCCAGCAGGCAGGTTGTCTTTAAATATTACATTAGCGTTTTCCATAAATAATAAAAATAAATAACTAAAAAAATAAATCACATCTCATCTGGAAACCTGGAAATAAGGAATGAACTATGAAATGTGAGCTCTAACATGTGTACGCTGTGTGTTGAGCTGAATTAAATCAAATGCGCTGCAGGACTGCTACGCTGTGAATCTGTAAATGCAAAACTCTAAATAAGTGAAGGAAAAATGGAACCAGCCTTGAACTAAATATATAAATTTAGACTTTGCTTGATACTGACAGTCCAATTAAATCACCTGTTTCAGTGTGTGTGTGTGTGGCAGTGTAGAGCAAACACCTTGTGGGCCTGCTGGCGCTGATTACAGTCTCATTTCCTTTGTGTCTGTTGATTAGTTCCAACTCCATTAGCAGCACTGATGCCTCACAGAAAGTTGGAAATCTTTTGGTGAATAGCAGCAGCTACCGCTGGTGTCCCACCCCTAAATGCCCTCATTAGTAAACTCTGTGTGCTGGTCCTCCAAACACCAACACATACACACACACACTAAACAAAAGGGTGCCCCAGTGAGAGTCTGCAGACTGGGAGGGGTAAGACTGGGGAAGGATGCGTGTCTTGTGAAGAGGGGGCGACCACAGTGATGGAGCGAGGGCCAGGAAACTTTGTAGGTCACGTAATTAGGTCGGCGGACGTTCATTAATGTGTTTTGATAAGACAGTAGTCAACAACAAGGATGCCACTGTCAGCTGAAGAGAGCATAGGTAATGACGGAGCGGGCTGCTTTGTTGTGGAAATGTAGGAGGGGTGCAGGGAGGGAGGCAGGGAGGGATGTTGGGGGTTGGTGCAGAGCAGCATTGTGTACTCAAGTAAATAACAGTCTTTGAAGTAACTGAGGACAGAAAAGAAAAAGATATAAAAGCTTGTTGATGGTGAGATTTCAACAGATCTTCCTGCAAATGGAAAGAAATGAAACGAGTCTGAATGAAAAACCCGCTTCAACAACCTCAATAAAAAGCTGTTCATTTGCCAGAACCCGATTCCTGGGTTTTTCAATTGCTCTAATTGATTTAATTAAGATATCAAGATATTTAAGCCCTTAGCAAAATCTCTCAAAGTCAATCAATCTAAAATGAAGTCACATTTATAGAAGCAGTAACAGCCGCCATCTTCACTTTAACGGTGGCCTCCTGCCAGCACACAGACGCGGCAGACGGAGCTGCGTGGTCTCTGTGACGGTGAGAGCTCGTCCTTAAAGCCCGACTGCAGCGGGAAGAGCTCACGACACAGCGAATAAAAACATGTTTCCATTTTGAGTTGATCAGTTGCTAGGACGGTTGTCCGCAAACCCCAGGGTTGGTTCTTCAGCTCCCGGTTCATCCTGCCCACATGTCAAATAAATAAACTCCATTTTTATTTATCACATACATAGTTACACAGTGTACAACACGCAGTGAAATGTGTCCCTCTGCATTTGACCCACTGGGCATACAGCTGTCCAACAACAATGTCTTTACTTACTTTACTTTGCTTGGCAGACGCTTTTATCCAAAGCGACTTACAAAGTTAGTGTTGGGTGTTTGGCTCAAGGACACACCTGGTAGGGGGGACTAAGGGGATGGACTAAGAGTCAGACGTAGGTTCGAACCTGCAACCTTCTGCATCCCAGCCTGCCGCCTAACCCATTAAGTTACCAGGCCACAATGTCATCTCAATCAAAGTATCGCGTTTCTGTACATTATAGTAATTTACTGACACTCAAGCATTTTACTACAAACTGCTGTTTTGAATTTAGGTTATTTTATCTTGTTTACTATTGTACATAATAGTAATAAATTGTTCAGTTTACTTTTTTACCCACACGCCCAAATTTGGATGTTGTTGCTGTAAAATGTTTTGTTTGTGAAGTAAATCTTTAATTTCTCTGAATGGAATCGTGACCCATGAGTAAAACATAATGTAGAAACTGTGGATTCCGTTCACAAACTGCTGGAGCAGCTTCGTTGAGCTCTGTGTTTGATCATCCATGATACGTGCAGCTAATGTGTCTTTGATATTACCTGAGCCATCAGCAAGTGCTGCAGCAGAAATGTGGATAGGTAACTATAGTCGGACCCTAGCTTTAGCAAGGAACAGGTGAAGTTCCTACAAAAACAAAGCGTATTTTACATTTCATGCCTCTACCCTATCTGCTTCCTTTGTGTGTTCAGGTCCCCACAAGCACCAGAGCGCCGTGACGTGCCTCCAGTTCAACAAGAACTTTGTCATCACCAGCTCAGACGATGGCACAGTTAAACTGTGGGATCTGAAGACGGGCGAGTTCATACGTAACCTGGTGACTCTGGAGAGCGGTGGCAGCGGCGGTGTGGTGTGGCGCATCCGCGCCTCCAACACCAAGCTAGTGTGTGCGGTGGGCAGCCGCAACGGCACAGAGGAGACCAAGCTGCTGGTGCTGGACTTTGATGTGGACATGAAGTGAATAGGGTCATGGTGGGGAAGGATGAAGAGGGGGAACCGCAGACGGGAACGGTTAGAGAAGGAACGGGAGACGAGGCACCGAAAAAAACAGAGGGCCCAGAACTCTTCACCCAAACTCGCAAAATCCACCACCACCACCATCAGTGGGCTGCCCCGTCCTCGGCCATCATCTTCCCCGTCCCTCTTCTGGGTCAATGTTACGGACAAAGCCGCAGACCCTCGTGTGCGTTCAGCCCCTGCTTTTGAACCACTACCACCAGTACGAGGTGTCGGAGGGGAATGGGCTGAAAACGGGGCAGGGGGACACGACCAGTACGTCCCTCCATTAAGCTGAGAGAGAGAGAAGAGGGAGAAAGGAACGACTGATGACTGAACTCTTTAGAAGTGACACACTGCCCTTCCGGTTCGGGGTCAGCTTCGCACAGAGACTTGGTTTAGTTCCAACCTGACACATTTTGAGATGTACAGAGATATATTATTTTTTAAAGACCACCCCGCACCCCTCCCATCTGTATGCGCCCCCCCCCCCCCACACACACACACACACACACACTCAAACAGCCAACCGGAACGTGGAAAAACACTGACCGTAGGACAAGGTTTAGGAGAATTTCCACACAGTTACACGTAAAGAGCTGCTTGTTGTAGAGGAGGAAAAGTGATTGGAGGGTTCAGCCTGTAATCAGGCTCGTTTCTTGTCACTCCTGTTCCGTTCTTGTTTTTCTCCACTTGGTTTTCGTAGTTTCCTTTACACTATCGCACACAAACACAGCTGTGAATTTCCATAACTTTCTGGCTTTCACACAAGAGGGGTTTCTCCTTTGTCGTTGTTTTGTTTCTGGTTTTTTTTCTCCTGTTTTTTTGCCGTTGCCACCAGCAACAAATCCCAGTATTAGAAGCCTCCTCTGTTTAGGTTTGCTGTCATTATTTCACAAGGGTTTTCTTTTTATTTCACTTGTTTGTTTGTCCCTTCTGTTTTCTACATACCTGAGTTTGGACCTCTGTCTCCACATAAACATCAATGCTGTCCAGAGTTTTTCATTCTAGCTGGGGAGGTTTCCATGATGCCGGTGCTGTGGTGAGAAGAAGTACAGATTTGTTGCTCAAAGCACTGTGCATTAATGCCCCTGAACAGCCCCCAGCCCCTTCCCCTCTACTGTTTTTTCCCCAGTGGCCAAACTGTATTAATGCTGCTAGATGAACGGAAAAAAGAGAGATGGAACTTTTACTTGCTGTGACGTTTTAGTCCCAGGCGAAATTCCAAATTGAACTCTGTTTGGACTTAGAGAAACAAAAGATAGCGCCCAACATTTTTGTTTTATTTTGTTTTTGCCACTGAAACTTGAGCCAAATGTGCCTCTACGAGGCTGAGAGGAGGGAGTGTGTCCGACGGATACTAACGGGATCGCCTGCAGAGAGGAAACGAGGGGACGTACACTGTTGGCGTGCGTGTGTTTGCGTGCATGAGTGCCTGTGTTAGCGTGTTGATGGGCAACTTGTAAACACATTCCTTGGGACAAAGCTCTTTCAGCCTGTTCTTTGGGGAAATGTACAAATGCTGTGCGAACTGGCAAAAACTAGCAGATGTATTGATTTTAACACGCGAATGAAAGAACTGTCCGCATCTGTGTGTGTGATTGTTGTTCCATTCAAAGATGTGTGAAGCAACAGAGGAGACCATCACAAGCATCAACTGACAGCTCGAGCTGCAACGAGTCATAATGTTACATGTGATACTGTTAAACTCGCCGAGGCGGCTGCTGTGCAGCGGCTGCAGCCTCGTGGATTATCGGTGGGGGAAAAATAAAAACACAAAGGCGACAAACGTGAACAGAAACACTGTAGCCAAATGAAAACCGTCTCAATCTCCAAGAGTCACAACTCAAGCTGAACTGTGAAAGTGGTATAACACTGTATATTAAAAAACAAAAAAGAAAACAATCTCGCTCTATCTCCTCTCGTTGTTTTCTCCCTCCGTTTTAATTTATGGTCTGGTTTGAGAAATCAGATTTGTTGCAGGTGTTTTATTTTTTCAGTTCATGTAAACTGCCTGGCAAAAAAGAAAACAGAAAAAAACCTTAAAGGGATTGTGTATTTGTTTGATTCACTTAGAATTTTATTTTCTTATAACTTAAGTGCAATAAAATGTGGGTTTTTCTTTTTTCATTTCAAGCATATCAGTTGTCTGTTTTTGTTACGTGTGAAGGCATCCTATATGTTCAATAAAGCAAATTATTTGATTAATTTTATCCACAAAGGAATACTTCCAGCATCTATCGCAGTGCAGGTTTACTCGGCCACATTAGTCACACATCCTAGGAAAGACCTGGATTCTCAGGTGAGTATATTGAGTCTAAGAAAATCTAATGTTTGCTGAAGACAGGCCTCTGCGCGTTTGTGTAAAAATCCCTTTAAAATAAGCAGTAGTCCCTTATTATATTAATATCTCTAATGCTTCCTTGGTCAATTTGACGTCATAAAAGCTGCTTTTCTTTCAAAATCACAATTATATTCAACTCCAAACATTTAGTTGTGTATATATTCAATTATTGTCCAATACTGTTGTTCTTATGTTCACACTCCCAATCAAATCGTAATTTCCTAATATATTTGTTTTATGTAAACATCCACACTCCGTTTGTTTTGTGCAAACAATAATGTCAGATTGTATCTGAGGCTAACGCGAGAACCTTAGTTACCAAAGTTAGACAAATCAGATGCCATCAGCTAAATGCTGTTTATGGACACAAACCAAAACACTTTGATATCTCAGATGACTAATCCCTGACATTCAGATAAATTATAGAAGGCATTTCACTTTATTTTTCTGCAATGGCAGGAAAACGGCTTGTTTAAGTGTTGGATGGAAACTTGCATTGACTTGCCAGTTTCCTGTAAATTCGATGGACATAGTGGCCTTGCTCATGGTAAAGAAATGTCACCCAACTGCAGACGTTTAGAGGTTAGTGGAATTCATGGTTTCCTCCTGTCTTTTCAGTGGCTTCTGTTGCCAATAGCTAAATATATTCAGTTCAGTTCCATCCATCTATAAACCGCCAATATTTCCATGTCTCTGTGGACTCAACAGGTTCCTGTTCCAGCCCCAAAGTCTGTATCCTATATATGTCTACATGCTTTACAGTAATCTGACATCCATCTGTCCATCATCTTAACAGCTTTTCCTGTTGATGGTTGCAGGAGTGCTGGAGTAGGCGGGGTACATGCTGGTCAGACGGCCAGTCTATCACAGCTCTGTAAATGTCCCGACATCTTAGGTTTAGTAATTGTTTTCATAGCTGTTTGTACTTTTTTAAACTCACCACGAAGCTGTTAAAAATCTCAGTCTAGGACTCAGAGATTCAAAAAAATGGATTAATCCCAGAGGGAAATTATTTGCCATGTCACAGCAGCTCTCAGTTCCAGAGGAAAGAAGGAACATCGATAACCGCAAAGGAATAACACCAACACAAATACCAAAATATTATGTATAAAAATAATTCCTTGATCAAACTGATGTTGTGGAAATCATAACAAATGGTGTCTGATTAAATAGATATGATTATGGTAGTTGTCCTACCCCCTTTTAACATAGCTGTCCAACCCGCACACTGAGTAGGGGGGTGGGAGGGGTTTTCCAGGACAGGACAGCATCTCAGATACAGCATGTAGCTGCACACAAGTGATTGATCAGACTTTTAAAACGGTGTTTTTTAAACTGATTTCAACCTCAGTGAGGTACCAAACATAAAAACATGTTGCCTTTCCTCTGCCCTCAGCTGCATCTAACGCACAACAAAAACAAGTCAGGGACAACTTTGAATGAGACCCTCTGTTTTTTTTTTTTATTTCTTTCCTCAGTCAGTGTCAATTATCTCCACCGTGTTATCTGTCATGAGCCCATTGACTGTGAGCAGCAGCAGAAACAGAGTCGGTGCTGTGCCGTGGATTCCCTCCTGTCTGTTGCCTAGTGATAGCTCATCTCTGGCCCGGCCTCGGAGCTCAGCGTGCACTCGCAGTATAAATGGCATTGTGAGGAAGCAGCGAGGGCTGTACATCCTCACATGAATGGATGCGTGGGGGAGTTTCCACTTTGGTTGGCAAGGTTACACTGTGTTCGCCTGTTTGTTCCCAGGCTTCACTCGTCTGTTGTGTAAGCAGCAGCTCAGCTTCACTGACTGGTCACAGAGGATAGTATTTGACTTTTTTTTTTTTGGCCTCCAACAGGATATTGTTTCCTGTATAATACACAGACACAAGGCTACTGTACATAAATCAATGATTTTTTCACTAATTTATGAATAACATTTTGCCACAGTAGCAATGTGGATCAATCACATGATTACATGTCTATTTAGTTTATGAAAATGACAAAAACTACCTCCATCCTCCTCAAAGTAAAAATGTTCCTCCGACACGCATTAAAACACTTAAAAACCACAGCACCACTGTGGTTTAGTATCATGTAATAAAATATGGGTTGATCATAAACTATAACATATGAGACACTGCCGGATCTCCACAGTCCTTTAATAAACTTAATTTTAGGAAGTGATGAATCATCTCATCCCTCGAGGCCATTAGCCATTTATCTACCTCACACTCAAATGCCTCCATTGTGCGACACATCTTCCTCTTGATGGATGAATGTTCCTCTCTCTGCTCAAATGAACCATGTCTGCTTGTTGCCCTCAGCTCCAACTCAACTGGCGACAAACAACACGCCGCCAACACGAGGGAAGGAGGCGAGGGAGGGGGGGGTGCCCCTCCACTGAGCAGAATTTGATGGCATGGGAAGCATTTAAGAGGTGTGGATGTCGAGATAAGAGAGATGGAAGGGGGTGGGGTGGCTCCCGCACCTCATTTCATATCCCTACATCTCTTTGTTCAGTAATCCTGCCCTCAAGCACCGTGGCTCCTCTTATTGCCAGCAAATTCTCAAAGGGCCGCAGCATTAGCAGTGGTAGCATTCCACGTCTCTGCTTAATCCTATTTTGGCCCTTTGTTGTAGCCGGAGAACTGATAAAGGAGCATTTAATCACCGTAACCTGCTGTCAATGGACGAGTTTACAGTACTGGAACTCACCACTGATCCATGCACACGCACAGAAAGTTGATCTATGTGCCTGTGTTTCCTTTGGGAAGCTGATGTTGCTACCGGCCATTAATCTTGATGCTTAGACCCCGGCTAGGCACAAACATTTAAGGCTGTGAGGTCAGCAGGTTCACCAGCTTCTTCTTTGTGTCAGTAAGTGTGTGTTTGACAAGTCTGACCTTTCTCTCCTTTTCTACTTGTCGAAAAGAAAAAAGCTGTAGTTCTTGAAAACCCTATTGAAATGCTGGATTTATCGCTGGCAAAACTGGCACTTTCAAATGGATTCCTGCATTTGATCGCAGCTCCGCAGCGCACCAAATTGCATCTTGTGTTTCATAATGAGATGTGTCAAAGCCTTTCTTGAGTACAACAATCCTGCATGAGAAGGCAAGAGGCAGAGATATTCTCCCACCTTTCTGTCTTTTTCAATCGGTTATGGTTAATAAAGCTTGTGTGTTTATGAGGCAGATCAGCTGAAGCTTTTTGATCGCTCTGATGGGATTCATGCCTGAATGCCACTTCTTCAGTATCAATAACCCGACATCAGGAGGTGAAAATTGCAGGGGTCACGTCGCTGACAGTCATGTTGGCCTCAAAACACAAGACATTTATTTTAAATTACAGTTGAGTTTTAGAGAATGAAGAAAAAAAATGACAAGTCAAGTCATGCTAAATTATAGAGAAACTTATAAAATTATGTAGGAGACGTGTAACGATTTCTGTTTGATGGAATGCTGCAGTGACACAAATATGACATTAATATTTGAACTAGCGTCTACAATAATCGGCAGCGCTTTAATGTCCAGGCGTACCGCTGTCTTATCTTGACATCCTAAAGTTGTTTTATGCATGTGTGTTAAAGTTTAAAGTTGTTTTGATTTTTTTTTTAATTGAAGTGCCTGCGCACAGCTCTGTATTTAAGTATAGATCCCACTTTTTATTATAAGATAATTAAAACGGAATCCGATTCAATGTCGGAAACTGCCTCATCTCTAAAGTCTGTATAGAAGTTCTGTTATTTAAACTATACTTAAACTAAACTTAGTATCACTCTAATAGTGATAATTACTTTTAATTAACATATGGCACAAATGACCAAGTTCTATACGGTATGTTTCTGGCCTGTATTCAAAATGTAATGTAAGGAATGTAAACGTTTATTTTCCTCCGCACACTTTATGTGAGATATCCACTGTGCAAGAACACTCGCAGCGGTCACAGTTGGTATGATGGCAGCTGTTCATCTGATGTATGTAGTGGGTGTAGGAGAAATGCAGCTTTTGGTTGGAGCTTCTTGTAAACCAATGTAGGGCCAAGGACCAAGGACGCTTCACTATTTGTAACATGGGAACCAAACTTGATAAGAAAGCGTGAAACATGTAACTTCTTCCATTACTGCCTGAGAGTCACTAAGGGCGTGTGAATGATCAGAGTCCCACTAGTTATCCTGTGAATCCACAGGAAACAGCCAGAAGACAAATGTCACCTCAGCATCAGGGACTGAGTACTTCTTGAAGTCTAGTGACCTGGATGACTTCTACAGAATACCATTCCCAGTGGGCTGTGGGTTTTCTGGCACAAGACATAATCTGTGTCATCCCTGGTTTGAACCTTTCCAGGGTGCATTGTTGCACGTTATCAGGCGCCCTGGTAGCTCAGTGGGCTGGGATGCAGGAATAGCAGGATCGATTCCCAGTTGAGTCACCCAGCCCCTCCCCCCACACCAGGTGTGTCCCTGAGCGGGACACCCAGCGCTAGCTCCCTGAGCGCTGCCTGTGGCTGCTCACTGCTCCCCCCAAGGGGGGATGGGTCAAATGCAGAGAGGAAATTTCATTGTAACATGTAAAAAAATTCAAATTCAAAAAATCCCTACAGTGCTGGAAACTTCTCCCGTTGGGACACCTGCTACAGTCCACGTTTAGAACCCGACCCAATCTAAGGCATGACAACTCAAACAAATCTGTTGATTTTTTTTTCATTTATCACTGAAAAAAATATGACCTAAAGAACTAATCATTTATTTTACTAATCGTTTCAACAACATATTGAGTCTGTAAAAGCGGTTTCTCTCAGATTCACTGACCTTGGGTTTGTTGGATTTAAAGGTGAGAAAGTGAAAGTGTGTTTTCCTGCCACGGAGGCCTGTGAAGGAGCATTCAGCTACACGCTACACCAGAGCCCATCTGTAACACTCGTGTGCGTAGGCGGTGAAAGTGTGCCAGGGGAGGATGCCAGCACATACTGCTATGGAGAGAGCATACACACACACACACACACACACGCTGAATATCCAGCACCACCTGTCTCACTCGGGTAACTGATGAGCACAAGGTGTGCAACGGCGTGCGCTCCCATTTGTCTGCAGAGGAGATGAGTAAGCAAATTTACCTGTGGCGTCGCCCTCAAGTGCTAATTGCGCGGTCAATTTTCTGCAACAGCGGACAGAGTGCGAGAGCATTTCAGAGACATGTTTATTACGTTTGCATGAATAGGAAACAGATTGAACTGTATCTATGTTGAGGAAATGCAGTTGTACTTGCCCTCTGTCGTGTTTGAACAGTTGTGTTCTCCTGTTCGTGTGTGTCACTGGTGCTTTCGTGCTGCCTGCCTCTGCCCGCTGTGGCTTGGCAGGGAGACGCTGACAGCTTCTAAGCAGGGGAGTGCTACAGGCAAAGCTTGGGCATGACGAACCCTTCTGGAGCACGCTTATGACTCATCAGAGTCCAGATACAAAAAAAAAAATGTCCTGACCCCCTGCGTAATCAGCCTACGTGTGTCCAGTGCTGAAGACATCTTTAACCTTTTAAAAGGATATTACTAGTCACAGTTTGGGTATTATGTTGGTAATGGTGGCCACTTTTTTATCACATATTATATGACATATTTCATGTATCTGATAATGCTATGCTACAAAATGAGAGGTGGATCAGGAAGACGTGATTTACCACCTGAACCAAGCTGCCGCAGAAGGCTGAGCTGTCAAACCCATAGAGGAACAGGGAGAACTCACAGAGAACCTGTGCATTCAAACCCAGATCTTTCTTGCTGTGTGTGCTTGCTAAGTTTTTCAAGCTGGGGTCAGACACCTATGGGTTGTTAAGATTGAGTTTATGTACCCCTGTTACCCCTGGGCACTTTTACCTCCCAGTGTGAAGCTGTGGCACAAAAGCCTCAGAAAAAGTGACAATATGTTGACTCTAATTGACCGTATTATACTGTAATGTTCTAATATCTAAAGATTCAAAGCAAATTTTTACTGTTATTATATTATATTTACTTTGAGGAACTCACTAGCAGAGGCGCGCACACGCACACACACATACTACGTAGTTTATGCACAGCTGGTACAGTTACCTTCATAATTTAGCTAAATGCTCCATAGAATCACGGAGAAGGTAACTGACCTTCAACAATCTAAGATCATTAAGTTTATATCAGCTGCTATTTAATTCATGCAAATCATCAAACCTTTTCAGATGGAAATGCCAGCACCTTTTTTTTGTCCAGGCACCAGTGCTCATATGCAGGCTTCTTACAGTGACGTCTGTTGCTACCGTGGTTACTGATAGAAACGAGTGCTGAAATAAGTTATAATAAACCAGGATTACCTTTTAAATGGACAACACCAAAGGGTACAGTTCACATTTCCTCCTTAGTAAAGATCAAGAATATCATTGAGGTATGAGAGTGAAACAACTGAAGATTTCTTTGCTTCATCTAGGTTCAATATTATCCAGAGACGCAGAAAGCGAGAGAGAGAAGATACAATAGAGCAATTACTGGAAGGGCCTTTAATACCAGGATGCTAATTATACTCACCATTTGCAAAATATTGCAGAGCAATGATTCCCAAGACTGTAATGTTACACTTTCATCATGATCACACTTTCCCCCAGGAGAAAACGCTTCCATCCAACTTGGGACCAATACACGCCTGCAAATGGCTCCTGTCAAGTGTTGCAGTGTAACAATCATTATTATACTGCCAGAGGTTACAGCAATAATAAGTTAATGTTGAACACATGTTCAGGTTCATTTGAAGAGCATAATTAAAAACTAAAGCTACACGAAGTGTTTTATTTCGTGATAGAACCATAAAAATAATGATAAACCAGACAGCACACACACAAAAAGCTAACTAAATGAAAATTGTGTTTGTGAAAATCTCAGACGAGCAGACAGACTATTCCGTGCTTAAGGTGCATAAAGTCATCTCAAGGTACTCTACATTGTTTAAGGTTTAAGACCTTACACAATATATAAATATACACAGAAAACACAACAGTCCCACTTGAGCAAGCGCTGAGGTGACCGTGGAGAGGAAAAACTCCCTCTAAGAGGAAGAAACCTCCAGCAGAACCAGGATCAAGGTGGGCGGCCATCTGCTTCGATCGGTTTGGGTTGGAGAGAGGAGAGAGAAAAGAACAGCAGGTAACAGAGATCATAACAGCAGCAGACAAAGCACTGGGCAGGTTGGTAGGACCAGCAACCACAGCACCATGGTCGAGGATACCTGAGGAGAGATACAGAGAGAGAGAAGACACAATGTTCAACAACATGTAATGCTGTCATGGTAAGAGAGGGGGCGAGTGAGAGAAGGAGGAGAGGAGCTCAGATTGTCAGAAAAGTCCCCCAGCAGACTAAACCTATAGCAGCTTAACACTAGGAGATGGTTCAGTCGCCTGATCCATCTCTAACTATAACATTTATTAAAAAAATGAAGGTTTTAGGTCTAGTCTTAAAAGTAGAGAGGGTGTCTGCCTCCCGAACCTGGACTGGAAGCTGGTTTCACAGGAGAGGAGCTTGATAGCTGAAGGCTCCGCCTCCCATTCTACATTAAAACTCTATTCTAGATTTAACAGGGAGCCAAGATGCATATATGTTTAGTTTCTTCTGGTTTCATAGATAGGTATAGCTGGGTGTCGTCCGTGTAACAATGGAAAAACTATTAAAAAATGTTTCCTTAGAATTTTGACATTAGACATGTATAAAGTAAAACAAATTGGTCCAAGCACAGAACCATGATTAACTCCACAACCTACATTTGTGTGAACAAATCGTGATCTGTCTGATAGATAAGATTTAAACCAGCTTAGTGCTGTTCCTTTAATCCCAATGACCCAATGTTCTTGTCTATGTAATCAAATGTTGTGACCAGTAGTGTCGAATGCAGCAGCTAAGATCTAACAAGACAAGTACAGAGAGAGACCTTTGGTGTGAAGCTAAGATAAGATCATTAGTGATGTTAACATGCGTCTCTTTACTATGATTTAGCCGAAATCCTGACTAGATCCTGACTATTTTTTCCAGGATTTTAGAGATAAAGGGCAGATTCGATATTGGTCTATAATTCACTAAAACTCCTGCATCAAAAGTAGGCTTTTTGAGTAGAGGTTTTACTACAACTATCTTAAAAGCCTGTGGTATATAGCTACTAAGGACAGATTTATCTGCTCTAATAAGGATGCGCTGATCAATGGTGAAACCTTTTTGAGCAGTCTTGTCGGGCTGTGATCTGAGAGACACGTAGAGTCTGAGAAAGTTTAGATTATGAATGAATTATTCAAATTATTTATTTGTTATTAACTTTTATTTAACCTGGAAATTCTCATTGAGATTCTTTTTAGGGGAGTCCTGGCCAAATAGTCTGCAATAGTTACAAAACAGTTAAAGTTAATTAATTAAAATACAAATAAAAACAGACAAAAATAAAAATGAACACTGCTCGTTTTACAGGAAAGAAACCGTCCAAGTAAGACTGAGGTCCCACAAACAAATCTGGAGCTGCTGGTAGAGTGCATCCATCCCCGTCAGTTGTAGGGAGGATCTGATCAATTCTTTCTCTAATAGCTACAATTTCATATACAAAGAAATTCATAAGGTCATCGCTGCTGAGAGAAGAGGGACTCGTAGGCTCAACAGAGCTATGACTCTGTCAGTCTGGCTACAGTGCTGAAAAGAAAGCTGGTTGTTCTTTGCCTTAATTAATGAGGAATCATTTGTGGTTCTAGCTTTACAGAGGACCTTTTATACATTATTAAACTGTCTTTCCAGGCTACACAAGATTAATCTGAATTTGTGAAGGGCCTCCTTTCAAGCTCTTGTGACTGTTTTTTGCTATGGATTGTGAGTTGTACCATGGAGCAAACCTCCTCTGATAAACTACTTTCTCCTTCAAAGGGACAACAGTGTCATGTATACAGTAGTAGTTGCATTGTCAGGATTGAAGTTAGGATGATTATCTTCCTCTGTGTGGGTACATGTCAGTGAGTTCAAAGGTTGAGGAATCATTTCCATAAATGTGGTGACAGTATTATCAGACAAACTACTGTAGTGTAATTTTGTCTTAATTGATGCTGTCTGAATTATAGTAACTCTGATGTTATTAAAAACAACAACTAGACAACAACGAGTTTTGAGGAAACACTATTAAATTATCAATTTCTACTCCAGAAAAGTTGGAGAATGTGAAAAAAGCGGTTTATTTAAGTGGTAAACACATTGTGGATCTTATTTGGCAGAACTGAATCTGTAGTATTTCATTTCATTACCGTGGGTTATCACAATGGAATTAAATTAAGAAGGTCAAAATGACACCAGAGCATGGTGACCAGGGAGATGTGCATTTAAAACTTTTTAATAAAAGAATAACTATTTAATGTATTCACTTTGTTCAATTAAAAGGCAGAGGCTTGTTAAACAAGGACTGCCTCCAGTTATCAGCCATTGCTCATCAGCTGCCTCGTGTGTCAACTGCACTTAGTTTAAGGTTTCTCCACCAAGTCAGCATGTACCTCAACACTGCTCTGCTGGGCAGTTAAGTTTAACATTGGTCACAAATTCTCATGACAGTTTATATAAATGCACCAAAGTTTTTTACTTGTTTACGTGGCGATCACAAGTCAGAAACACACACAACTAAAACATTTTCTCTTTTGATGCCTATGACATGAATCTGTTTTTCAGTTGTGTTTTGTAGATTGAATGAGTTCACTGGATGAACGCGCAACACGCTGTTTATCATTGTCACTTACTGAGAGTTAATCTGATGAAGGCAAATACTTTTTATTACGTTTTAACACTTAGTCAAGAGACAGTAACAGCATTGCACAGATAATTAACCACAGCTACTTTGACAACTATAATTGAGTAGTATATGCAGAGCACATGGAAGAAAAAAGTTATTGTACCCTGGGCCAAGTCTGTTTTGTCGAGATCAAATTGTCATGTGCGATTTAACAGCTTGTTGTAACGACACTGTGCCATTGGACCAAAGGTCCCGCTTTACCTGAAGAGAGATGAGAGAAGAACTACAGAAGGACAAGAAATAATCCCGAGCACCTTTGTGACCTCACTGTGACCTGAGGTGACTGCACTTCTGGGTTCAGCCACATTATTTCTGCAGGATGTGATTCATTTCTCCTGCTGTATTATGAAGCTTACGTGACAAGTGATTTAGTCTGAAATGTTGTGTAATCAATTAATTCCACACTGTTCTTGTTTTGTCTAATCACCCTAATAGCTAAAATATTATTTTAGAGAGCACATAATCACAACCGCAAATGCACCGGCGCTATTGCTAATCCTTCTCTAAAGCCACTGTAAAAATCTTGTATTTTCTTTCATTTAAATAAAAAAAAAATCTCAATTAATTAATGTTACATCAAAGAAGCAGTCTCAGTCTATAAGCAGGAAATGTAATTAGGCACTAATGAAGAAGGAGCCTGTGCTGCTTTCATTCCTCCGTGCCGACACTACAGACCTACGTCACATTAATATCTCACTTTTATGCAGCCTGGGGATTTGATCAGCCAGTCGCAGGGTGAGGCTTTAAACTCCCCCTGGGTGAGATAAAACACGCAGGGGAGGGGAGTGCCGCTCCTAATGACAAGTGTAGGAGAGCTCAGACTGTAGAGAAACCCCGACTTCAAAGAGCCGAGTGAGAAAAAAGGAAGACGGCGAAAACAGGCAGGCCTGATGTGTCAGAACAGAGAGCAGGATACCAAGCTTCGGGTTCTGAACCGACACTGTCAGGTAGGCACCCGAGTGGTCAGGTCCACTCACAGTATACACTGCACTGTCCAAACACACGAAGCCCGCGGACTTATGTGATCATGTATAATATACAAACAAAAGAGCAGCCAGTCGTTGGCATGTCGTAGCATCCTTCACTGTATTTGGATTGATAATAATGAAGGTAGCCCCCGGCTATGTGAAACATCTTGCATGATGATGTGCACCGCATAAATCTGATCAAAGCACCAAAATATGAAATGTGAAGATGAATGTTTTAAATGGGAGTGAGAGAATAAAAAAGAAAGAGAGAGAGAGAGAGAGAGAGAGAGAAGAGGCTGAACACACGACTGCATATCAGAGTCTTTTCTCATTGGGAGCACTCCTTGAAAATCCCAATGAAATAAGGCGTGCATAAGGGCCCCCTGATGTATGCGACTGGTTTGTGAGATACATAATGAAGATGCTCTGGGCCCGTTCAGAACCGACTCCGCAGACGTTCACTGCCAGAGCCCTGGGATAATGAGGCCCAGGATAAGACGACTGTGAGGAGGGATTGTAGGAATCTGCAGCAGGCTGTTGGCAGGCTTGTGTTGTCTGAGCTGGGCTCTTACACAAACTGCACCGGATGATGACTCGTGGGAGGGGCAGGTGGAGGGAAGGCGAAGGAGGGAGTTTGTGTGAAAGGAAGACAATAAAAAACAGCCATATGAAAACTGCAAAACATTCAGCACAAAAAAAACATGCTGCATTTCCTCATGTGGCCCGCTGCTACCACAGAGACAGGCAGCAGTATAGAGGGATGTCAGTCTGTCAGACAGTGAGTGGGATGAGACAATCTGCCAGCAGATCAGATGAGTTGACATCACCAAACATACTGTATCTTGTCTGTATCAGAGAAGAAGCTTGACGGTGTCCTGGTTTCGGCGCTTTCCTGTTTCTAACGGCGCACACAGATGGAACTTTCTAATCTAAATCTTTTGTCAGAGATCGAGCTCGGCAGGTGAAGGTTTAGAAACATTTGAGTGGGACTAGTAGACTGGGGCACATGCTTACAATCTTGGTTCCTGGCAAACTTTAAGTTAGAACTAGTTACAATGTTTATTCTTTATTCAGTGTGATAAAATAATGCTAAAATAAAATATTTTATCATTACAGTATGTTACTGAAAATAATCAGGTCATCAGACAATCAACCCTTAAAGCTACAGCTGTAACGTTGTTTTATTAAATAGAAATATGCGCTATAATTGATTATAGAGCAATCGATTGGTTACCACAATCACAAAGCATAGAAAAAAACGATCAGCTTTGTATGTCTGTGTTGCATCACACATGAAACCGTCTACCTAGTTACTACCGAGCTGTAACGTAAAGTGTTACCCAACCGCTACCTGAAGGGTTGTGCAGAGAGGTGGTGTGTGAGCGAAACAGAACCGTAGAGGGAGAGCGGAGGATTCTTCACGGCTGTGTTGAGTTATTACTACAAACATTGACGACTGAAGTTGGAGCAGCCTTGGATGCAGCCTCCATCGACCCTACATGACGAGACAACCACAGGGACTTGGTCCGTTTGGCCAGTCTGTAGCCAGTTTGGGGATTTTCCTGCATGTTTCACAGTGATTTTGCACATATTTGCTGACATTTTCTCCTCTCCTCTCCACCTATTTGTAGATATTTCACTACAAATAGTTACATTACCATATTAATTTCTGTCATTTTCCATCTCTTAGTACTGGTTTTGCATTATTTTGTGGTTGTTTTATGTCATTTTACTGGATTTCTTACAAGAAATAAACAGTCCCAGTTTATACAGTTTATACAGGGGAGCGTTATACAACTGTGCCAACCCTGACCATCCTTCTGGAACTTGGTTCAACCCTCTGTCAAATTGTTTTGACAGAGATGCAGTAGGCACAGAGCAGATGGGATCAGGAGAATAGATGCTGCCGCTGCTGCTAGTGTCTCCCAAATGATTAAAAAGCAGGATGTTTTATCACATTTTGAGATATGTACAGGAAGAGAGAATTTGTTCGTGGGTGTAAATGACAATGTTCCATCCTTTGTTGTTTTCACCAGAACAATTTCTATTTATCAAAAACGATAAGTTCTCCAACAAAAACACAATTCCGCTCTGTTTTCCATTGGCACTGCAGTTCACATGGCCACTCATTACCCTCCCTCATTCATAGTTTCCCCTTGAACCAAAGGGAATGATTAAAAAGGCCCCGATTGGTTGGAGAGTTTCTGATTCTGCAGTCGCCCCAGACTTCAATCAGCTTCTAATTGAAAAGTTATAATGAGGTTCAGCCGAGCTCAGCTAAAGCACTCCAGCTTGACTTCAGTTCCACGTTGGGCGAAAAAAAAGGCAAAGATGCTGCTATTTGAATTTTCACACAAACAACCCCCGTGGAAACTGATCTTCGTGAGAGGCTTTTGTTCTCCTTTTTTATCAATCGTAAAATGAAGTGACATTAAAGCTTGATTTTATGCAAACTGAGTGCACAGAAGCAGTTTGTATTTTTCATTCTGCTGCATATGTAATTAGTCGCAGTCCATTCAGAGTCACAGAGGAAAAAGGAGGAAAAACAATGCATACATATTACATTAGGGAGCAGACGGCTGGGGAGGAGCATCATTAATCAAACATCCATAATTACAGCTCAGTATTAATCCAGCATTTACTGTCAAAGCTGTGGACACTTGTAACCAACAATTTATTTCAACATATTATTCCTAAGAAGTAGGAAAAAGCCAAAAAATGTGTTAACTTATTGATTGGTAGGTTAAACAAGAAGAGTAAGCAGGTTTACACCCTTTCTATTACCCTTTTCTATCTAGAAACATGAAGCATGAATTTTAAAATCCCTGAAGAAATGTGAATACTCTGTCAGCTTGCATGTTTTAATTTTCACCTCGAGATCCAGAGAGACTCTATTAGCATTCTCCATGTCTCATCTTGCTGCTTCAGCTTTGAGCTACACATATGTGGACATGGATGTTAAATTTTTTTCCCTTCCTGTGGGCATCACTGCAACACAGGAGGCTGACAATCCATTGCCAATCAACCATATCAGCTCAAATTAATTTCCCAGCGATTACCTCCAGGTATCCACCGCTGCCGTTTTTCCTCCACAGATCTATAATGCAAACATGAATCTGCACATGTGTGTGTGTGTGTGATGCACCATCCAGTCGCAGCAAACTATATTGTAGCTTGTTGAAATAGAGCACCCCTGGGCGTTGTGGAAGGGAAAGCAAGAGAAAATGGGGTAGAGACATGTAGAGAGAGGAGCAGATGAACAGTGTGTGTGTGTGTGTGTATCAACAGGATGAGAACATTTTTTCCTGAACAAAGGAGGCGTAGACTTAATATGAGAAGTTTGGCAAAATGTTAAAGGCCTAATGAGAAGCACCAGTTAATCTCGCCTTGAGTGAATCTGCCCCAACGGATCAATACTGAAAGGATCCTCTTCTGTGTGCATGTTCCTCACATAACCTCAGTGGCAGATCTCATCACTGAACACTCAGCCCAGAAATGTACTTAAAATATTATTTCATGCATTCGATCACTGGACGTAAACTCAGGCGAGATGAATTTTCTAATGTTTTCTTACACATTTTCCAAATCACTGTGAGATGCTGCTTGTCTCTTACTGCTTTCTAGAAAAACCCATTTCTAATATCCTGTTGACATCCTGCTGGAGAGGGTGGAGGCACCAGCAAATTCAAACTCCTCAAATATAGCCATTACCATAATTCTCAGAGCTATTCATTTTTTTTCCATATGTCTGTGCTCAGGGGCAACGCTCACAGCCTCTCCTTCCCATCTCCATTACACTCGGCTTGTCAGTCAGCAAGCGGGGCGGAACAAGGAAGGAGGAACAGTGGTCATAATAAAATAGACGATAACAAAGCAGGGGACGGAGAGACGGCGCAGGCAGCGTGAGAACACCTGAACAACCTGAGATGATGTCATTGCTTACGAGCACAGGGTTCGCTGAGGAGCCGTGAACTTTATACGATGGAAAATGCATGTTTTCCATCATTCCGAGCAGGCTGCCGTTGTCCAGAGCGATATCGAGCGATGCCCTCTCCATCATTTAGTGAAAACTATAAATAAAACATGGCCACTTACCACAGTGGTGGAGACGTAATGAAAACATCACTGACACTTGTTTTTATGTGTCATTTGATTAAAATAGTGCTCACAATCATGGAGGATTTTCAAGTGACGAGTAACTGGGAGGTGAAATCAACCACACTGTTGCTAATTCTCTCCAGAGTGTTATTGCCTTTGGCTGTTGTAACACTGGTATAAAATGATTCATTTGCAGCACTGATATAAAACGAATCAATTCTTCTGCCTCCAGCCTTCCTGTTCTAAACGTCTTGCTCCCTCCCATTTATGGTCTGGTCTTCTGTACTCACATTCATGTGTGCTACCACTAAACCTTTCGGTTTGCTTTGGCTACAGCCTGAGCAGGTGTATCCACAGTTCACTGCATGTCACTGATCCTCAGAATCAGTTCCTCGCCTTTCCTTCAAGCGAAATTAACATTCATTCGGCAAACTGCTGCTTCTCTTTCCACTTTAGTGTCCACTCCGAGCCATAAGCTTTGATAACACAATCTCTTTTTCGAGATATATATTGCTAGACATTAGTATGTAAAATCTTTTGGGACACAGTAGACTCTAAAGACACACGTGATGGTCTAAGGCGTTAATAACATCTCAGAGTGTCAACCAACCAGTTAGAACTGGTCCCTACAGTAAACCTAGTGAGCAATGCCTTTCCTCTTTTTACTGATGCATGAATAGTTCTATAGTTTATTTTGCAACTGTCTAGACAGAGAATAAATAGATTGTCGCAGTTGTTCCTCTTAGTTTTATAAACTAAGTTTTGCTCACTTCTTCACATTACCCAAAACAGTACAACAAGGCTCCGCCCTGTTTATTCTAACACAGTGTTGTTGTTGGTTGTCAGGCATGCATAGCAAAGTCTGTGAGTTTCTCAAGGTCTGGCAGTGGCACTGTGTTACTGAGAACAGCCATGTCTATTTTGGGACAAGCATACGTTACTTGCTGGGTCAACCAGGTAAACCTCTGTTACAGGTCACTAGGGTGCGGGCAGGTAAGGCAAGTTAAGCTGTGGGATGTAAGACTCCTGCAGTGGTTTGGATTGATGGCATTGTTCGAAAAATAGTGTTTTTGCTGGAGGCCTGTATGAATGCCAGCTGGTGAGGACAGAATGGGGACGGGAATAAGGCTTTCCATCTATCCTTTATTTCTAACAGCTTATACTGTACTTTGGTGTGGCAGCCTCTGGTTTTGTAAGACTCATGTGATGTGGGAGACGCATGGCTTCATCTGTTAGTTTGGCTTGTTTAGTAAAAGTACATTCAAAGTCCATGTATTTCAAGCATGAAATATCTGTTTCTACTTTCTTTTTAGAGCCCAGTTATTTCTCTCTATATATAATTTTTAGGTTTATATTCTTGTGTTCAACTACATTTTGATTTTTAAAACCACCTGCTGCAAGTACTAGAAACAGGCTGGAGACATTTTCCACATAAACCAACAAACTCAGTGACAGTGCCTGAAAGTCAAAGTTGATGTGAAGTCAGGATCAACACTCCAGCAACAAATGAAATATTGATGGTTGGACCTAAATAATGAATCGAGCAGAAGAGGAGAACATGGAGCTGCTGCACCTCAACAGACCAACCACGAAGAGAAACTCGGTAAAAAGAAATCACAACATTATAAATAAACCATCAGTGACCATTCATAATTTCCACTCGTGTCCTGAACTAGTATCTGTCGTAAAACAAAACATTACAAGACATAGCCTTGTTTCCAGACATTTCTGGATTCCCTTCCTTGCAGAGTGCATGTGTACTGTATCAGAGCCCTATGAGTAGCCCAATTGAGTATAATGGTGTTGCCAGTTAAAAGCCCCCAAATTGGCATCCACATGATGAGGAACAAGGGCGTGTGTTTCCATCCCAACTGGCTCAGGCTTGCTGTGCTGCCCTGACAGCTGTGTCTGTTGCACAAGCCTCATTACGACCCTCTCTCTCTCTCCCTGTGACTGGGTCTGATCTTTGACTGCCACCCCTTTTCTTTGCAAGTCCATCTGTTGCTCTGATGGGCAGGTAATTACCAGCCAGGTGACAGCAGCCTATTCCAGGAGCTGAGTTTATCAAGGTGGATTTTTTTTTCAGTTTTTCTAGAGCATCTGAAGCTCCTGAGCTGGATTCTCCTTGTGAGGCAGCAGCAGGCAGTGGTATTTATGCGTAAGGTGTTGCCATTGATGCTCCCATCCACTTCCTCTCAAGACATCTTTGATCCATGGACTGAAAGGCGAAGGGGATAAAGGACTTGCTTTCTATCTTACCCACTGGTATTACAGCAGTGTAGGCATGTAATTGCTGTGATTCCAGTGCATGTGAGGTTATACAGAATAATACTGCGTGGAAACTATGTGGAAGAAGAAAAAGTTTAACCGCAAAAGAGGGAATGATGAAAAAAGCTTGATGCTGAAGAGTTCCAGTGAGATGGGCATTAAAGTGACAGTTTACGGGCACAGAGAAATATTTGGATGGTTGCTTTGTTTTTTTGTGCAGTAAGAAGTAGATAGTTTGGATGGTAATGAATGTATAGCACTGTGGAAGAAAGTTTTTTTTTTTTTTTTGCCTGTGTTGCCTCTAGCTATTTGAGCAAGCGAGGCACTCAACATCACTTTGAAAATGACAAAGCTGCAGGTTTTGTCTTGTGCCAAAACACATTTTAGGGGATCTTTTACAGATCTGGTGTGATTTTATTGGCTTAAATGTTTTATGTAAGCTCTAAAGCAGCAATAACGTAAACATTTTGGCCACTAAAGGGCAGGCGAGGAAGCCATAAATACAATACTACCATAAGAATGTTTCACATGCACTGTTTTTGCTAATGGAAACAGGGAAATGTGTCTGTGTGTGGTAAAAAAATGACATCTATCAGCAGGTAGCAACAATTTTCTAATAATGACAAAAAGGCAGCTCTGCCTATATTTTCACCTGGGGCCTTGGGGTGTCCGCATGAAGAGAGGAACCATAGTAGTACTTACAATCCCGAATGAATACAAATGTTTATATGCATATATATATATATATATATATATATATATAGGTATAGTAATACATAGTATTTAGCATAACCCCCAGAGCCTCCTCCTCTGCACGTACCTGGATAGACACAATTATTCTGATAAGAATGGCAAGACAGCATGAAATCATTAAACCGTGGATCATTAAATCTTTAATGCTGTGCAAATTAAATATGAAACAATGGGGTGAAAGTTGCTTAAACAGTCTGAAATAATGAAACTGTAGATCTGGGTGATTTTGGGTTCATCACTATAAGATATCCCTCATGTTACACATAGAACTAATCTACTGTTTTTAAAAAAGTACTGAAAAATCCTGATTGTACTAGCTGCCACATTAAAAGAACACAACAAAATAATAACATTTAAGTGAAATTAGGAGACTCTATGAACAATACAGTAACTTTAACTTTCCGCTATTTCCATTATTGTGCTTTTATTTAAATAGTATGTCATGGAGACTATTGCCATAGTGTCCTTTTATATCCACACTGCCATGACAGCCTCACTGCTAATTATCAGCTTGTGTCGCCTGCCTTTTAAAACATGCAATTAAAATGTAATTGTGGCCTGTGTGTTCATGTTTCCGCTGGTCACTACTTCTCTTTTATCTCATTCACAGAATTAACATATTAAAAGTATCCTGCGGCTACACTTGTTCAAAGACCTATTAGCCACTCACTTAGCATCAGCTTCTCAGCAATAATTGTTACACAGATGCTAACCAATGCTAAACAGAGGACACAACACACAGTAGTGATCTGATGATTTAATATGATCTGTAGCTAAACATATTCAGCACCAGCACTGGTGCAATGATGAAAGACGTCAGTTTACCTCAGTATTATATTTAAAACTTTAATAATCTACTGAGTTCTTCCTGTGAAACTGCAAGAGGTAGAGTTAAATCACTCCCCCGTCTAAGGGAAGCCACTGCGCCTGTCGGAGTGACGCCCTTGTGATATTTTCAGAACAACGTGAACAAGTTGTGTCTCTTCTTTCTACTCAGCATACTGTTATTGCACACTTGAACCTCAGTTACATAAGACTCGGTAGCCTTTATTTAGACAGGGAGGGCTCTCATTTGAGGCGCAGCATAAAGGATGCAGGGCTCAGAATGACGCACACAGACACAAAAGTGGTGGGAAGGTTTCCCACCACGTCCGCTACTTTGGGTACAAACAGTTGCCGCAATGTTGGCAACACAGCTGACTCACAGACTGGACCTCACGCATGACGTATGCAACTCTGCTCAAAGTCTGCTGCTGCCGTCTCTCCCCGGGCGCAGGTCGAGCTAAAAGGTGCTCGGGTGCATAAATCAGAAACATTCCAGCATGAAAGCAGAGCTCAGAGAAATTTGGTCTCAGTCGGTCTCCCGTTGAGTTAAACATTGATGCTACTCAAATGCTAGAAAGACAAGCAGTCCTGCAGGCACACATCAGGGTGTGGTGGGAGTTGAGGTATCCACTTCCACAGACCAACACCACAGAACATTCTGGAAACTGCTGACTGTCTGTTCCCGGCCACAACCACGCCGCCAAGCAGAACCATCATTTACCAACAAAACGGTGCCTTTTGCACCAGCTAACCCCGATACTTACTCCCACGCATGCTGACAGCGCTATCATCATCTCAAAATTACAGTACTCTTCCTGCTCTTTACTGCGTTAATAAAAGCAACTGGCAAAACCAGCCCTCCCATCTCCGTCTCTTTGGCTGAGTGATGTATCTGCACATATTGACAAAAGCAAAGGAAAGAGAACACGGACTTCATCAAAATGGTCCCCTGCATGCTGATTGATATGCACCAACTGTTCTCGTGTCGGCTGCTGCTACTACTACGGCTGCACTGGAGGGAAAAGAGCAGACAGGCACAGAGCTACAGCAAAGAGGCAGAGATGAAAAGCCCACAGCTCATTCTATGATGCAGCTCCTCTGTTAAGTCCTAGGAAAACACAGCAGAGCTGCACTCTAAGCTAAACAGACCTGTGGATGTGAAATCGTTAATCTCACGCAAACCAGCCTAATTGATATTTCTCCGCTGTTCAGGATACAAGTCCATCCTTCTTTTGAACCTCGCTGGGTTGAAAGCTTAAAAACACAGTCTCTGAGAGGTGAACATATTTGACAGCACCATTTGATCTATCATCATGGTGTTTGTGTGCAGGCTTTTCTCTGGGTGTCTCCTTCTAAAGGTCAGAACAGGTCTGCTGAGCAGTGAGACGCAGCCCACAATGAGCAGAGTGAGACATCACGGCACCTCTCAGGTGTTCCTGATGTTAACAGTTTGTTCCACCTGATTTCAAGAGGTGTGTCAGCAAATTATCCCCTTCGTGCTTTTCTTCACATTCATTTCATTCAGCTTTCGAAACGCACACACACAAACAGAAACTGTTGCTGCCAGATGAAGCAGAAGTCTCGTGTCGTCAGTACCTATAGTTTGACAGCGCGAACCATAAGCCCGCTCATTAAATAGAGACAAGAGGGCTTGACAGTTTACATAAACTACAGCAGATATGTGCCCTGTAGGCCTAATCAACAACACCAAAACATCTCCTTAATTAAAAATCATTAACTTGATGCATTTGCTATTAACGGCACCAATTCATTATGCACAAAGCTAATGTCTCATAAATAATGGAAAGCCGGGTGGATGGATGAAAGGATAAATGGCTGCGTTCACTGTAGCACAAGAGGAGAAGAGCAGATGGATGTTCCTTTTGCTCGCTTTGCTGCGTCAGTGCACTCCAGCCTCGCCCCTAAACCACTAAACTACACTAATGGGGGTCTTGTGTCAGCGGTTCAGCAGTTGATGGTGACAACTTTGTTTAAGGGAACAAATGACTGTGCCCGAGCCATCTGTTAAGAGCCCACCTCAACTATGGCAGCAAAAGCTGCAGCAAAGACTTGAGGCCCTGGCGTGGCGTCCGCCATCGTTAATTTCAAGCATGTAGGAGTCTTCAGTGATTTTCTTTATGTTTGTTTTCCAGCTTTTATACTGTTGTCGTCATGCGTTTTCTTAGAATGTCTAATCTATGTTGTAGTACTGAATGAACCCCAGAAATCTGTTCACTGAAGCTAAAACATTTCTGTCAGCTGTAGTCTAAGGTGAATATTATATCTTCTAATCTAACATGTAACAGTAGTGTGCTGATGCAGAGCATGTCTGGAAACCGCTTTAGTCCTTTGAGCACATTCTTAAAACATGAAAATGCTACCTGTTAACCTGTAAGCAGCTTCCCTAATTTCATGTTCAATTCATTTATTCCCTCAACACTGTAACTGTAAAGTGTTTTCAGATCCATTGTAAATTTCTCACCATCTAATGTCATTTGAGAGATAGCACCAAGATGTGTCTTAAACTGTTCTGTGAGAACTTTTTTGCATATTCTTAAAGTCACACAATATACACGTTTCCTACAGAGCAAGTGCTACATACATATAAAATATTCATTGGGTTGCCAAATGATGGTACATCATGAGCTAATGAATCTCAGCTAGACTTACATTTTTATGGTTAAATAGGTTAAATAGAACAGGCAGCCTGGTAGCTCAGTGGTTAAGGCAGAGGGCTGGGATGCAGGCATAGCAGGATCGATTCCCAGCTGAGTCACCCAGCCCATCCCACACACCATGTGTGTCCCTGAGTGAGACACCCAGCGCTGTGGCTGCTCACTGCTCCCCCCCAAGAGGGATGGGTCAAATGCAGAGAAGAAGAGAATTTCATTGTAACATGCAGAAATGTATCAATGACAATAAGGTGGATTCTTCTTCTTCTACTACTCACTTGAACTAAACTAAATAAACTTTATTTTCAGGGCTGTTATTTTTTGTCACCACATTGCTCAGTGCACTATAGAAATAAAAACCAAACCTCACAGACCATTTTCCTCCCTCCACTATTTGAAGTTTTGATCCGTCACAGCCACCTTTCTCTCATCCTAGTGTCATTAACATGCTCGAAATGGAGGACCCAAAAGCAGATCAGAGACAAGAGAGGGTTCAAACAAAGGAAGTTTATTATAAATTAACCAGGAAAACAGTATGTAACAGAAAATCACTCTACGTCAGAGGTAAAATGGCAACACTGTGAGAGAGTCCATCCAGGGCGGAACCTGCAGAGCGTCGGGCGGGCGGCCCGAGGGAGGCAGGCGTGGACCCTGCAGAG
>JAUMHF010000001.1:6049130-6059463 GCA_032359275.1 Microctenopoma steveboyesi
TGTTGCTCAAGTGGGGCTGTTGGGTTTTCTCCATTATTTTGATTATATATACACTTATATTTTTGCAAGGTCCTAAAAGTTGCTATGTAAGGTGCCCTGAAATTACTTTCGTTGTGATTTGGCGCTATACAAATAAAGATGAATTGAATTGAACTTCTTTCTTTATGTAGAATTTAACAGAACTATCCCCCTCAGTGAACTTAAGTCTGTGCTCTGTGGTGAATTCACATGACCTGAGCTTGGTCATGTCATGACAAGCTGTGTGTAAATAAACAGAATAATTAGTTGTCGTTAACTGACTGAATCCATAATGTGACCTTTCGGACACACTGGTGTGGCTCTGGTCTGCGGTGACACACACACCATTTTTTGTTCTGCAGCAATAAGGTGAGGTCAACCTTCAATTTAGCTCCACGCAGTGCTGTAGAAGTCCTGAGCTATTTCCAGCTCAGAAACAATTTTCAAGTTTGAAGTTTCTTGTTCCTTGATGGATGAAGGACATGGAAATCTATGTTCTAGCAGTTCAGACAGCACATATTTGGTCTCTGTGGAGCTATATTAGTTTCTTTGAGAGTTGGTTTTTTAAACTTTATTTTTCAAACGTGGCGCTGTGACTTGTCTGATGACGAGCCTGGGTAGGTGTATTTGGGGTAAAGATGTTATGACTTTCCTTTACATACGTTTCAATGTTATTTTAACCTTTGTTGCTTGCAGAAAATGACATAAACTCATTATATTTCATTATTCAACTAACTGACACAGACGAGCTGTAGCTTTCCTTCGGCAGTATATAGTACCGTACAATAATTAATAAGTTCAGTAGTTGTATACAAAAAGTAAACAACATTTTTTTTATTTCCCATCAGCCTTGGCTTCTCCTTGAAGTCTCTAAATGCTCTTTGTCCTACATTTCAGCACCAGGTTCTTTTCTCCTCCTTGTTTTGGGGTTTTAAATGCAAAGTGATGGAGTGACAAAACACTGTCAGTCAAAATGTGTTTCATGACCACTTGAGATTCTTGGCTGGTCTTGGAGTGTAAAAACATCGAAAGGCTCTGAAGCCAAGGTTTCATCCAGAGACTGCACAGCAAACCTGACTCGACTGTGAATAGGCCACAAGACTCTCATTCTCAACTTAAGACTTCTTTCTTGAGAATGGTCTTTATAAAATGGTGTTTTGCAGTGGCCCCGTTCCCGTTCCCTCGGAATCAATGCTAAGCTTGTGAAAGCAGACAGCGTGTTTGTCAAGTCTTTCAATTAAAGTGTATAATGCCACAGTGTTCCTAGCCAAGAATTTGGTTTTTGAGATGTAAGAATACACTGGTAAACACGCTTATTTACCTCAGTGTTCTCAAACATAATCACCAGGCTTGGCTCCATTCTCTGTGCCCGGCATGAAATTAGCTTGCTATTGATTCCTTAAACATCTCCCTGCGGTTCTCAGCATTGGAGGCCTCTAATTTCAGGTAACGTGACAGTTTTCCTCCTAATGTTGTCTATAGAGGGGAGGCAGGTTGCAGAGGAACCACGCCGCGACATTAAATCAGATCTTCTTTTGTTTTTAATCATATTTCACGTCTCTGCATGTGCCTCAACAAGCTGGAATACAGAGACCTCGATGTGACATTTGGTGACATTTAACACTGGAATGTGAATGACTGAGTCTCAACATTGAAGCTCGTGCCATGTGAGAGTGTTTGCCCAGCAGTCAAGTCTGTCTTACACTAATGTGTACATCCCTGTATTTGTGCCGAGACAACGACTTGGTTATTTGGCTAATTGATATGGAGTCTTTTCATTATTATTATTATTTATTTTTAATAGTTGATGTGATATTCCACATAATTCCCAAGTAGAAAACTGATAACTAATTTCTTAAATTCAAAAGACCTTATTGACTGTTGGTCCATTTGTCAGTCATTCTAATTATAGGTACAGTAAGTGAATAAATGAATATTTGGCAGAAAACTAAAACTAATAGATTATTTGTTTTAGATTTGTTTAAGCCTCCGTCATAGCTATAGCTAACTGATTTCTTTCTTGTTCTCACAAGGTGAAGAAGCTGAGGTTAGAATTATGTTTCTACTTTCATAATAAGTTGTGTTTTTCTTTTAACACAATAAAACTGCTTCTAGCAGCAACATTTTTGCCTGTGTTGGACTACGGGGATCTTTTGTACATAAATACTTCTGCTGAATGTCTTTGAATGATTGACACCGTTTACCATTCTTTTCTGAGCTTTCATTCTAATTGTAAGGCGTTGACACACCTCAGTGCGTTATATGATAGGGTGGGATGGCCTGCTTTGGCCACCTGAAGGATTTGTCACTGGTAGTTCCCTATATATAAAGCAATTATAGGGTCACTTTAGCTACATTAGTTCCTTAATTGCACAGAGAAGTGCTGATCCTTACTTCTTCTGTTCACAAGATTATTTTTGGCTTCGTTCACTCTGCACCTTATACATGGAATATGTTGCAGAAAGACTAGAAAATAAAATAGAAGATTTTCTTTGGGCACATAAAAATGTGTGATTTTGAACAGTTTGGTATTTATTGCTGCATATCTTGTCCAGGAAATAAGGTTCTGAATCTCAATCACTTCTTGGCTAAATCAAAATTAATAATAAAAAAAGTTTGCCTTATGTGATGAATAATTTAACCCTTTAGTGTGTTTTAGTATTTTAAGTGTTGAAATGTCTGAAGGAGTCAACCGGAGCTTTAGGAGACTTTAAGAGACTACATTGTTTTATGGACCAAACAATAAAGAAATAATTAAATATGGAAACTAAGTGATGAATCTAATCAGGTGTTGCATTGCATTAATTCAGCACTGAAGTCGTTCTTGTATTGCCGAGCATACATTTATTATTATTCATGCTTCACTCTCAGTGACTCATTCATTAGAGCTTCTCGTCCACCAGCTGAGTAGACAAATTCAAATTCATGCAATTACACACTGCAGCCTTTAAAACTTGACACTCCTACAACAATACCCTGCAGATACCACCCTTAACCAGCTAAACATCCTCCTAACTTGCTCAGTTCTTTGAATTCATTGCTGCCTGTCCACACATCACAAGCTCAAATAACGCTGACTACATAATCAAAATTAAAAAGTCCTCTACCTACTCCAGCCAGTGGATCAGCATCGTCACAGTGTGAGATTCAGCCCACAGTGGATTCTAATTGGACAGGGACTGAGGGGACACTTGTGATGTGATGGTAATGACAAGAACAGTAGCATTCAAAGCCACGCAGCCTGTGGGAGCTCTCGCCACATCTTCTGACAGAATCGATGTGTGCGGCTGGTCGTGTCGAGGCCACAGGGAGTCCAGTTCAGTAGAACTAATTACAATTTGTTTTAAAAACTTCATTCATTGCTCGTCTATTCCTGCGTTTCCCCCCATCTATCTTCCCCACATTGCTTCATTGAATGAGTTGGCATTATTTTGAAGTGTTGCTAATCAGAGAGCTCTAGACAGCTCAGCTCACTGCTCACACTGACAAGAGACAGACAATAAATTGCTGTTCCACAGTTAAAGGGAAAAGCAATTTTGCACACTATTCATGAATTAGAAACTGTGTTGGGCTGCACTTTGTGAATTCATTACATGAACACTGAAATGAGCATGTTGTTAATGCCGGAAATTATTCCCCTGTCTCCGGTGTGGCCAACAACCCAAACAGTAAATTACCCTGATATAGAAACAAGCTTTTAGGGTTCAGATACGATCATATCTAACAGATGTTTTCACTGATGCCAAAACACAGCTCATTCGTTTCGTTGCCTTCGCTCTCATATCAGCGCCAGACTGACAGCGCCCAAACTCACTGGCTGACGTATTGTTTACTGACAGGAACCTGCGCACTAACTCACACATACACCCACACCCTGCCTTTTATTGGAAATCCAGGGGTGAAGCCTTCAAGCTGGGCTGCACAGCTCTGAGCTGATACAAGAAGACAGGCCGTTGTAGGTAAGTGCGGGGGCACTGACTGGCTTTGTCTGTGGGGAATCCACAGCGGGAGCTCCTGGGCAGGAGGGAGACTCACTGCAGGGCTCTTCTCTAGTAAGGCAGCTGATAGATGGTAGGAAGCACTAAGAAGACAGAAGCGAAGTGGGAAATGGTTGTCACAGGATGCTAACTATAACATTGCTTTGTGAAGTTTTGATTATGTAATAAAATAAAGTTTCTATCTTTAATCTGATATTTTACCTGTTTTTTCTTCTTTCAACTTCCTGTCGACACCTGAACACTTTATTAATTATAAAACGTACAACCAGAGTGACTGGCTGAGCTGGAAGAAAGTGAGACACTTCACTTTAAAGCAGTTTGACAATATATGTATCCACGTAGCAGCTCTAATTAGCTGCCCCACACAGCTCTGGGATCAGCTGATCTTTTTACTGCTACAATAGTCCTGGTGACTGGTCAATGTGTTGCTAATTATGTTTTGATTTGTGTACATTTTTGATCATGTCCTGGAGGCTATTTGAAATGTGTCAGGTCTTTAACTTAGAGTGGCAGTGGCTTGTTCTGTCCAGTGCTTATTCATGTGAAAGCTCATTACAGAATTAATGTAGATATTACAGAGGTTTAATTTATGATTTTAAATAATTTTCCAGACTAATAGAGTAAAAGTTATCAATTTTAGTAAATTTTAACAATCATTATCTTCATTATTAGGTTAATTACTGTTCTTGAAGAGAAAATCCGCTGATGCAGTACTTATACATTTTAATCTGGCCATAGGATCAGAGAGAGAGAGAGGTGACTTGCATTTACTACATCCAGCAAAAGCGACCAGATGTTATTTGGTTAGCATTAGTGTCAAACAGCAGTTTCAGAACAAACACAGGGGAGTGAAGAGTTATAGAAGAGCACAAAAAGGGTTTATGGTGCTATGGACAACATAAAGTTTTAATCCCGTATCCAGACTCTCATGCATTTATTTCTTAAGTCCTGGAGTAAAACCGTGGCTGTTATAAGTTCTGCCTTTGGCCAAGACCTAAATCCTATTAGACGTGTGCTGCTGAGGTGAGTTATTTCAGGTCAAAGTTGAATTGAACCCTTACTGTACTACCTGACAGTAAATCAGTCTGGTGCATTAAGCACAGCTGCCAAAGAGATGTCAACAACAAAGACACACAGAGCGGGTCAGCTCAAGTGTCAACTACATTTCATGTAGTCCTTGTTACAAAGACGATACATGTAGTTGCTTTTCACACAATATGACCATGGCAAAATGTTGTTCTGTGATGATAGGTAGTGAGAAAACCGGAGGCTACTAAGACATCTAGTGTGACAGTAATGTTCAAGTTTAGGTTGGGTTTGTTATAGAAAGACCTTTGGGTACCTAAAACATATCCCGACAGCATAGTCTGCATTACAAAGCATTTCTCCCTTCTTCTAATTTGGGTAGATCCTGTGTTCTGGTGCTTGTCCTTTATTGTGAAGAGGAGGTTAATGTTGAGACAGTTTTACAGTTAAGCTACAGTCCATTTACAATAAATGCATATTTCTTAACCCAGATTAAACTACAACTAAAATGCATTATTGAAAACATCTCCTTACCTTTAATAACAGGCTGCAGCAGCAACAGTACAATGCATCAGTCACTTCAGCTGTGTTATTGCCATGGCAGAGAGAGTTTACATTTGGAAATACAATAACATCTCAATGAAGTTGCATTTTTAGCTTCTCCTTTATAACAATAAAAGATGACTCACAAACAGACCTGAGGCACCTGCTTGGCTTTTAACATACAGTGGTAAAACAGGTACAATTATTTTTGTATTGTGTGGTACTGGTCATATATTACTCCCCAAACTGGTGTAACAAGGAAGGAATTGATCAAACACACTGGCATAAACTGACTGTAAAATTTTAAGTGCACATAATTTTAAAGATGGATATTAAAACGTTCTCTGGAATCCAAAATAATCATTACTTTGGGGCTTGGACTGCATTCAAGCACATTTAGTATTTCATGCTTAAATTTAGACACGGCATTAACGAAATCATTTAATTTATTTAGCCGTTCCGTTGTCAAAATTGCAAGTGGCTAATGTGCTTTACAATTGGATAAAACCCTTAATGTCTTTTGGTGCTCTTAGATGCCCTGAGTTCTTTCAGATCCTGTGTGAGAGGATGTAGAGTACGTGTGAGTGTGTGGGTGTGTCTCTGTGAGACAAATCCACAGAGGTTCCTCACAGAAGTCTCTATTTAAGAGCAGCACAGAGACCGTTAATCTCAGGTGGGCAGAGTCCACTGTGGTTTCTGCTTAAATAATGGCATGCCATCTGCGTGTCTCCAGAGGAGGGAGACCACCAGCTGCTCAGGCTTTGATCTCACCTGCCTGTCAGTCTGTCTGTCTGTCTACACATAGGTGGCTGTGTCTTCACACGTCTCCTGTACATGAACGTGTCAGTTCTCACCTCCTAATTGTGGACCTGCACGACTGAAGTGACATCACGTCTTCAGCACGGCACCCTCTTCGTTAACAAAGAAGTAGTCTGTTCTTGTTTCTCCACAAAACCAAAAACAGGATTTCACTTTATTTAATGCTGAACAACTGTGGGTAACTCTGCAATTCCTTCAGCTCTACTGAGCTTTTAAGCACCTTTCAGCTTCTCATTTTGTTTTTTATAAGCATAACTTTAATATTCTGTTCAGCCTCACCAGTCACATCACCAGTGTTTTAATTGTTATTTACATTCTGCAAAAAATAAAGATAAATCCACTTTACACTACAGCATTAACAGCAGACAGATAAAGTAGCAGCTGGGACATTTAATACCTAAATGAGTTGATGAAAAACAAAATAAAGCTCATTAGTTATGTACTGTATGTATGTGCTCAGTGTGTGCTGAATAGACAACTGTCTACTATTAAGCTCATCATATAAACTTTATAGCAACTGTGACACTGAAATAAATATATAAAACTTCTATGATTGCATGTAGCCTGCTAATTTATTAAATAGCTTGGATTTGTTTCTCTGGCTTTAATGCAGCCTGGAGCACATTGCAGTAATTTAATTCATATTAATCTTCTCTCTCTTCCGTCAGGTTTGTTGCCTGCAGGGATTTGCTCCAATTCAGCTGCAGGATCATTTGTGAGGTCAGCCACCATGTTGGGTGATTACGTCTGGTTCAAGTTCATCCCTGAAATGTTTGACAGGCTTGAGAACAAGGCTCAAACTTTCTCTTACCAAACATTTATTTTCAGCCTCCTGCATGGTGCATTGCAATTGTAGTTGAAAGAGGATGTTTCCCACAAAACCGCATGAAGTTATCTAAGAAATGAATGTATGCTTTAGCATTGCAAGCACCCTTATATGGCCTAAATCCAACCAATCTTAGCATCAGCGGTCTATTTGCACAGATTAAGTGAGCATCTTAGAAAGTTCACTAACAAAATCCCTGTTTCTGTTATCTTCCGATTGCAGCAGCACCACGTTACACTGATTCTGATTCTGATAACCAATACACTAATACTTATAATACAGACACCACAAATATGAAAAAACTGTTTCACAGATCATGAGCATCAGAATATTGTTTTAAGACAAGCCAGAAAAGTAGTTTAGAATTGTAGTATATCCCGTACTATGAGCCTTTACTGCCTCCTTCTTCTATCCATTGAAAGACACAGTTAATGCACATCATCATCATTAGTCTCATCACTGCTCTCCTTCCTCACTGCAGCCGAGGCCTGAGGACTGTCTGCCGTCACTGCTGGAGCAGGCATGTCCCCTCTAAGAGTCAAGGTGAAGCATCAGTGTCTTGCGTGGGAGGAAAACAAGCTGCAGATCACTACGTCTGCATCTTGAAACCGTCTCAAACAGGAGAAGAAAAGCATGCCCGACTTTCACTTCTATCCCCTCTCCCCTGAGAAAGCTTACGCAAGCAGAAAAGATTCATACAACAGTTAGAGGAAAAAAGAAACGAGTTTGTCATTGAGCATAGGAGAAGTCATTGTGTCCCTGTTTTCACGTCTTTGCATCCTCATTCTAAAAGTGACACTTATTTAACCTTAGATTGTGAAGTTAACAGCAATGTCTTTCAGTGCAACTTTCCCATATGTCATATTGTACTGCCTCTTGAATGACGGATTTCGTTTTGACTGTGTTTTAGACAGAAGAGACAAAGAAATTGCATCAATCACACAGACTTTATAGAGCATCCAAAGGCTGTTTATTTTCTGTGTATTTGTGCTCTTCAACGAATTTACAGGTACACACTGCCAAGTCTGCATGACTCACTAATAGATTGATTTATTTCAGAGTCATACACTGCAGGTGTCCAGCCCACATACCGTAGCATCATATTACACTGTTTATCATTAAGAGCTGATATATAAATGTTTTTCCAGGGTTTAAGACAGCCAATGTTTATTATGAGTGTCCATAATGGCCGATACCTTTGAATATTTTAGAAATAATAATCATATTTTGTTCATTTAATACTCTAATACATTTTATTGTCTCTAAGTAGTTTGTTTTAATCACTATCCATGTTTGTTTTTGTACGTGACCTTGAGTGACCTGAAGGCACCTTTAAATACCACGCATCATTAGTATTATTAATATAAACACAATCCAGTGAAGTCTGTGAGAGACAGAATTGATTCAGCCTTACAGGTAATAAGGGAATCTTCTCACTTTTATCCTCAATATACAAGTTGAATTTGAACCTTTATGATGTATTGCATTGTAGAGTAGTGTTGTTTTTGCTTTGATGGATGTGACTGCAAAAAATGAGGCTTGTGCCAACTTTATTACAGTGCTCAAATACCACCGAGAACAATGTAGGGTTTTTTATTGTATTTTATTTGAGTGATAGTTGTTATGTGAACAGACTGGTTGATAGCAGAGTTGGTAAAAGTTTCCAGGTGAGTTCAGGGGAATCTCTGGTTTGACATATTTATAACTCTGCAGCACTCTCTGGTTTTTGATCCCCTGATATTGTGTTTTTAATACATCATGAGTCAAACTGAGGGTTTGTGTGAGTCATTTAGCTAACGGTCTAAAAAAGTACATATAAAATTCAAATAGGTTTATTAATATAATACAAAACCACAACCGCAAATCATCTCAAGGCACGTATATAGCTGTAGAACATACAATAAATATATTGCACATATATTACACAAGTGACAAGTTACTTTGATCAGGAATGGTTTTCTATCAACTATCTAGCAAACAATCAAATACACAGATAAATAATAAGTGAGTTTGGATTACTTATTTTTCCACTACTGCAATTTGCTTCAAATGGTAACAACTAACTAAGACAATTAGTGTTTGGTTGAGCATCTTTGACTTCATGATTTATTTAACCTAATGAGTCCAAAGTATAGACTGTTCTAATTAAATTACAATGGGTAGAAGATAAATATCAAACTTTGTACAACAAGAATACACTGCAATGGCTTCAGGAAATGTCTTACTGCATTTGAGTGGTCCAACCAATAACCGTACTTCTTCTGAATCCATCAGAAGTAAGACTTTTACAAATGATTAATATAAGTTAGTTTACCTAAGTCCAGCTCAAAATAACTTAAATCAGTCAGTAATAACACAACAAAGATGAAAACTGACCAGAGAATAAGAACAGATGCCAATTCCCAGCATTTGAGCATAATGTTTTATACACTGTTGGTAGCTTCCAGTGAAAATCGGCAACAGGAAAACAAAGCATGCACTGCCTCCCTGTTCAGTTTAATGCTGAGGCATTCAGGTGTTTGGCCTTATTGATCCTAGATCAGTCTGATGTAGCAGGAATGACCTTGACTTCACAGCATCATGGTGCAGATACAGATAAAGGACAACACAAAGTGGGAATGAGCATGTCGAGCTAGGATATTAGAAGACAACTGCCCTGATTATAGGTAAATCCCCCATGAGTCCAACATCTGCCCCTTCATTAATTTCCCTTCTCTTGATTTATTTAATTGATTCCAGTCAAAGGACAACAGCCTCGCTGTCAATACAGCTAAAATAACTCCTTGCAGACCTGTCCTGTGGAATATAAAATATTAATCACGCCACGATGGCGTCCTAATTGCATTATGATAGCACACCACCTACGCTTGTCAGGGGATTGAGTTCACGGACCCTATAGCACTCGGAACACAGAGGGGTTCAAAGAAAAGAGGTTTATTAACAGACACATCCAATAATCACAACCAAGGGAGACTGATAACCACACATAAACAGCTCGAACTAAAAATCACTCCATAGGGGAGACCCACACTAACACCCAGAGATAACGTAACTAAGGAAACGTCAGACCTAGGCTGAGCTGAAATAATATAACTGAAAATCA
>JAUMHF010000001.1:6066342-6078033 GCA_032359275.1 Microctenopoma steveboyesi
CAAAAAATGCTCATTTGGTAGTTTCCTGGATACATAATCTCCAAATGAAATCTTGATAAATTGAACATTTTTGCCTTGAGGTTTCAATCTTCATTTATTTGATTGTTTTGTATGTTGAGAGTTTAGCACAACACAGAGTAGATTCAAGATTCAAGATTCAAGATTCAAAACACTTTATTAATCCCAGAGGGAAATTGTTTGCCATGAATACAGCGGCTCTCAATATAAAAAAATTAGAAGACCCACAACCATAAATAGCACCAACAATAAATAATATAGAAATAACAACTGAAAAAGCACAATAAACATAAACAACAACATGATGAGAGTAGCCATTTTCATTGTCAACTCTATGAAATTGTTTTCTTTTTCATATTATAACTGAAGGCCCTGAACACCAACTGTTGCAAAATATTTACTCTGCCACTTGCATTGCTCATAAAAATCATAACAAACACGTCATCTATTGCACTGTCCCTGTTTCCTTTTGTTCCTTGTTTCATCCTTTATTTCTCCAACCACTCATTTTCTAGTTGGCCAGTGAACTGAATTTGGAGGTGGGTGTAAAGTACTGGGTTTTTAACCACAGTTGCCTGTTTGAAGTGCACAAAGTAACTGAGGTTAGACTGACTAAGACTGAGCTCAGACAGAGGAACACATGGTTCAGAGATGCACCCACTGGATAACTGGTCATGATATGCATTGGATGGAGACAGGAGTAAATCGGCTGCTCTTTTGAGCAAAAGCAAAACTGGAAGGCTATAAGCATCTAATAAGATGCTGACATACAGATGCATGACTGGATCATAGAGTACGTCCGCCTGCAGAGCTGTGTGTCTGACACTGTGGTCTTAGCACAGGAGCTCCACAGGGGACAGTCCTGTCTCCGTTTCTTTTCAACCTGTACACATCAGACTTTACTCCGACCCCTGCCACCTTCAGAAGTTCTCTGATCACTCTACATTTGTAAGATGTATTTTTCGGGTGGAGACATCACAGAGTACATGGGAGTGGTCAATAACTTTGTAAACAGTGGCCTTTGCTGGACAGAGGAAGATGTTTAGCCAGAGACTCATCAGTGTCAAGTGCTCCACTGAACTCCACAGGAAATAATTGCTTCCTGTGGCCATCAAACACTTCAATTCCTCTCCTGCCTCCCTCTGTAAAGCGGAGAGGGGAGAACAACAACTTTATGAATTGATGTTATCAGGTTTTGTTTGTGATCTTATATATTTGTTGTTTTGTATCAAATATTCGTTGGTGCAAATTACGGGTGTAGGTCTTTTAATCTTTTCTGCAATGAGAGTGGCTGTAAGTAGGCAAAACAAATTTTCCCCTGGGATTAATAAAGTGTTTTGAATCTTGAATCTGAATCTGAATGACGGTGCTGGGGAGACCATGCTTAGGAAATGGTCCTAGATGCTGGCACATTTTTTTAAATTAATGTCTGTGATGTATATTTCTTTTTAAATACTAATCTATGCTGTGTATGAATTACATTTTCATTAACCAAGTTCACTTAAGCTACAATAGTAAAAAGGAAACTAAAAGAACTCTCCTGAAAGTCAACAAGCAAGCTGCATACGAGCAAACCTTTCTGATGGCTCCAATAGTGGCTTTAAAAATAGCCCTGGCAGTCCGCCTCTCCCTTCTCACTTCTCACAACGCGCCACTGTCAGTGTTGTCGCACCTGCTGTGGTGAGACCATTGCATAAGCATCTCTGCTCATGCAGAAGATCAGTGTTTCTTTGTGCATGTGTGTGTGTCTGTGCGTGTTCTCTAACGCCTTAAACAGAACAGTTTGTCTGACCAAAGGAAAGTGAAGGTCAATGCATGCATCAAATGAGAGGATTCATTTTTTAGCACAATTATTACTACGTAGGCATTAGGGTTCCTTACATTGCTGTTGTTGTTTACAAAGTAGCCTAATTTCTGAAAGATCAATTATTATAGTACTTTGAATAAGTACACTGTACATTTATAGTATTTTCATTAACAGTGTCATAAAGAAATTGATTTAAAGGTCGACTTGGAAAGAAAGAAGCAAAGAACTGAATCCATCTGTGAAAGACTGATGTAGATTTGCCTTTTACTTCAAACTGGCAGTCAAATCAGTTTTTAAGGGGTTGGGAAATATATGAAAATTCCAAATAATTACTTATTTTATCACCTTTCGAAGACTTAACTCACTTTAAAATAGTTGTTTAACATTTCCTTATACTCTGCAAACTTTGATTAATGAGCAGTGGCACATGGTCCTCCTATTTTAAGGTGCACTCAACGAGCAGCAACACATAAAGGCCAATATGCTACAGATGCAACACACGTATAACACAAATAGTCAAGTGCAATGCTAGTGTAAATAATATAAATGTAGGCAGGCACAGTAAACTGGTCTGCATAATACTTGCAATATACAGAAGCACATTATATCATCAGCAGATTCAGTAACTTACACAACAACTAAAGAGTTCATTATACTGTGGAATTTCTTTTTATTAGTTTGAACTTTGAGAGGCTGCACTCTCCTGAAGCACTAAAACGGGGAGGGCGTTGGAAAAAAAGCTGATTACATTTTCACAGGAGAACTTGAATGTGTCTAGAGGTTTGCTGTGGGTGCAGCCCAACTGACGCATTTGTCAGCAAATAATAGATTCTTTTAGGAACATTACCGTTGACTGCTGCACTAGACAATAGACAATAGTATGGACATACTGGATGAGCACATCTTTCATCTCAAAAGTTCAAATTATACATGCATGTATATGTCATTAATTATGCTGTTTACAAAAGGCAAGCCAGCATCAACACAAAAAAGCAAAGAAAGTGAGCAGGCGAACCCCAACAATGTGCAACGTAACAAGATTTACAATAAAATGCACATTCAGTTGTTATCTCTTATACAAGAAAGAGCATTCAAAGTCCACTTTGCTTTATAGGGGGCACCTGCTATAAAACAAGAAATAATAAAGCTGATTTTTAAAGCCAGCTTTAATTGCACTGATTTACTGAGTTATGTTATCTATAATGTGTCCTAATGTGGTTCTTTCAGCAACCATTAGCTCTGTCCAATTTAATATAACTGTAAAACACTTTAAATGGCATCATGCTCTGCTTTTCCAAGATACTGAGAAATATACTCAACTGCTGAATAATATCTTCCTCAACATGCAAGTAACTATCCTCATTTGATAATCAACATAAAATATGGCATGAACTATCCTACACAGTAAACAGAATATAGTCAATGGCTTTGCTGAATGTGTTGAATGAAGATTGAAACCATAAAAAGTACCTTCTACCATCTATGCTGCCTTTTTGAAATGTTTAAATGCCCTCTAATGATGCTTTTATGATTGTTTTTGTCTTAATAGTGTTCTTATTACATACTGAGTAGCATCTTTTATTTTCTGTATTTAAGTGTCGCTCTGTCAAACCTAATAAAAGGTTCAGAAAGAAAATTGGGTGCTGCATGTACAAACATAATACACTCAATCGGTTTGATTTCTGACTGTCTGACTAAGACAAGATCGACTTGAAATTGGGATCCGAGGCGTCTGCTGGGAATAGTAAGAGTGCCTATGTCTGATGTCAGGTGTAGTGAGTCAATTGCAACAGGAGAGCTGGGCAACAGTGTTCAATTTCAATTACTGTTATCACTTGCCTTTAAACATGTATGCATTAAGAGGCAGCCTTCAACTAAACCGAATGGCCCAAGAGGTTGATGCACAGATAAAAACAAAAACTGGTTTCTAAGGAGAATACAGCTCAGTGCAAGTTAGGAAAAAAATGCATGTTGCAAAGCCTTTGGTGATCCTTTGCCTCAAAGGTAGATATGAATGGTAGGTAGGTAGATTGACTATTGCTCCTAAAAGTTTAACTTTAAAAACCATGTGCACATAGTTCTGCACACAGGTGCACATACTGAACATTTATATTGATGGCCATCACAGGAGGCCATTCAGGGGACTGGATTACTGACTCCCTGGAATGAAAGTTCACAATGCTAGCTGTGACCCAAAGATTACAGTAAATTTCATTACCATGACCTTAGTCACAACAGTAGCAGGTTGTAGTTAAGAGCATTAAGGGGTGAGGGTTTTGAATTTAATTCTCATTCCTAGAGAGTTTGACATTGTCACAGTGTCCTTAGTACATAAAATGTGGATTAACAGTGTTTTACAGGAAGGAATTTCACACAATTCTGTGATAATGAATTTTTGTACTGTAACGAATGATAACAATTCAAGTTTATTCAGAAAACAGCAATAATACAATAATTTATAACATCATCATTAGTCATCTCCCTGAGAGACTGACTGAAAGCTTCAGCAACATAATTCAGTTTATCAAGATTTCTAATTATTCTGGTCATCATATCTGTTATGATATGCAGTGATTTTGGTTGCACGTGTAGCATAATAAAAAAAATAGGAGTCAGACCTGAATATACTGGGTAGCTATTGTCAGAAGCACATTATTTTGAAGGACTGCTGTAGTCAACAGTGGAAAGAATGACAAGAGACCTTTTATATTTTATACACTGTGTGACCTTCAGGATGTCTCTGCCTATTTCATCAACCCATAAGAGCGTGTGTGATATGTGATGGCGAGTTACGCAAGCCAAAACTAAACCACAAGCATATTATATGAGAGTAGGAGAAGGCAGAAGTACATGTTTTAACATGCAGCAGTGAGTGTGTATTGAGAATTAACTTTACTGAACTCTCCTTCCTACTTTTTCCACAAGCAGATGCGCTCGTGGCAGATTGTGAACTGCCAAAAAGGAACAGACAAGAAAACAGCCTGTTTACAACAAAAAGAAACATAAGGTCCAATGTGTCAATGCAACACAAAAACAGAACAGTAAAAGTAGTAAATCACTCCTGTTGTTTCTTTTTCATCCCATAGGATTGGATATTCCATAAAGAAAAAAACCCTTTGGGAAAAATACAGTTACATACACTAACAAAACTGAAAGTTGTAACTGGAAGCTTTGTTTAACTGATCAACTAAACTATGAATGTCACAAAGACATTCAACCTCCTTTGATAATTTTACAGATTACCACACGAGAACCATGATAGAATGAGGATTTAGCAAAGTACAGTTTTAAAAAATGTCTTTTCGAATAGAGCTTATCTCTAATCCAGTCTCAATAAATGACTCCCCAGGACAGGCCCTTTTTAACTCTTAATAATTAGAATTATGCTTCTTCAGTGTAGTATGGAAAACATTTAGTCAATGTTGCACTGTGCAGTTAAAATAAAAGGCAGAATTATAAAAAACAAACGTCATTATTGGCAGAGAATAAGAAGCTCTGGTGAACAGGACAAATAAACAAGCAATTTAGATGTCCAGTGAGGTGTTACAGGCCACAACAGGGGATTTTGGTGATTATTTCCAATGACTATTTATTGCTGTCATAGAGGAACTGTATTCAAACTTTTATTTTGGGGCCACTGTTCCAAAAAGCATTTATCAAAGAAGTAACACTAAATTTCTATCTAATCATATTTAGATAACAAAGGGTTCTGGATCAAAGTAAAGAGCTGGGTATATTCAGAACAATTTTTGGTGTCAGAGTTCCCTTAGTAATCTATGAACACATTAAAGAAAAGTTGCTTTTTCTCCAATTTTCCATTTCGATAAAACCACAAGAGGAGTCTCAAATCCATGTCCTGGTCCTACGTCTAGGCCCTTTTCATTCCACCATTGCTCCTGATAGCTCCATCAGCCAAAATGTTGAAAATACTGGATGACTGTATAGAAGGCAGTGCCAGTGCCTGGTATATAAGCCAGCTTTGACAGCATGCAGGAAAGGAGCTGGGTGCATCCCCTAATGGCGGGTGATCTGGCAAAAACATCATATCACAATCTTTTAAAGCACAACGATTAACAGTACTCATTGCACGTCTTCAAAACTTTTTAAATAGACAAACTAATGATACAATGTAATAATGAACAATAATAATCTAATAATCAGCAGTTTTCATGCAAAAACCCACAGAGACACATTAGTGGCTGGTTGCGTGGTATTTGTATGGCCCAAACAGACCAGCTGATGTAAAAACAAAAACAATGCAATATCCTCGGAGACCAGCATTCACTCCTCCCATGCATTATGTGCTGTTTTTAGTTGGCTATAACAAGGTAGTCGTCCTTCTATTTATTCTTTCTGATTATGACGTGGCTATGGTTCTATCCAAGGCAGACACATGAAGTCTCGCACGCACACACGCACACACACACACACACACACACACACACACACACAAGTAACGAGCCTTCCTAAGCAGACACGCAGAACAATAAAAACCGGGCCACTGCTAAATCTCATCGGTACTTATATGAAAGAAGAAATGGCTCTAAATGGTTGGTATTATGTTTTACCCTATGGCAGCATACTGCAATTTTAAGATGTATGTTTTTCCATTAAGACATAATGTCAAATGTCAGAAAGTCTGAATAAATGCAATGTTATAATTGAAAATAATGGCTTATACTTTTTTTTTCTCAATTGCGGTCTTCTGGACTGAGGACTGAGTCAGGGATTAGTGGCCCAGTAGTAATGTTAGTAATATCCTATATACATATAAACAATTGCACTGGGTGCAGACCAGAACAACCACACCAAGAAACCCAAAATAGGTAGTCGCAGGTTTCGGGCTGCGTTTACCTGCGTAAACGAACAATATGTAAGTTCTCTCCTGTGTCGCAAAAACATGCAGCAGTCGGCAACACAGGGCGTTCATTCTGTACTTACCTTTGGTTTCGAAGTAACACAGTTTGGTAGGCTTTGAGTTTTACCTCTGCGATAAGAAACTGAACCAAGAACAAAATGCTGCAAGTTCATCAATTGATTTTGACCCCAGCTCATTAAATAAGCATAAAATAATTTGTATGTAGATAGGCCAAATACAAAGTGGTAATCTTTCTGTGATATATAAATATTACAGCCTTGTTTTCCACTTGCAACCGTTGCCAATACTTTGATGTCATTCCTCCCTGACAGCTACTCCCAAAGCCTGGATGGTGAACTAGTACAGCTAATTATTTTTGGATAATTTAAACAAACAAACAAACAAACAGTGTCTGCTGTGTTCATTTTGGCAGCCTGGCAGCCTACACCGTCCAATAAGGAACTCAGTTTGATACATAACTCAACAGTTTGCTTCACTGATTAGGTGAAGACGGTTCAGTCCTCTCTTGCAAATGGCTTTTATTTTGGCTTTTTATTTTATTTCACTTACTAGTAAACAGCCTTTGGAGAGTGTTATGACATAATAAAAGATAATGTCCATATAAGTGTCAGTTTAGTGAGATGAAAATTAATAGTTTTTAGCTTTTATTGAATTAAATATTTGCAGTATTTTAAGGCTTTAATGGACTCATTGACTCGTTTATATTTATTAAAGATAGAGGTTGAGGCAGTAAAGGTTATATTTTTATGATCTCTCTGACCTGGAAAGGACACAATCAAAATACCAAGTTCATTAAAAATACCTCAGACACCCACTGTGCTGTGCCCAGACTCTCACACACAGAAAGAATTGCACCAGTGATTTCACACCATCTGACTAACTGTTTGGATGACAAGGCTGCAGCTAATGGGGAATAAATATAATTAGCAAAAGTGATTTTGCTCATATTAATCATTAACATAAAAGAAAGAGTTGATACTCATCAAACCAATTTACTGTGAAGCAGTACTTGGCATTATTTAATGACATGGAGCAACTGCAATATCGATATTGGAATATCAAGGGTTTTGATTTAATTTTCATCTGCCTGAGGACTTGAGAGGGCAAAGTGTCATTTTTAAGCAAACTACAGTCATTTTACATTTAGACTTGGATGTAAAAATATCAGTTCCATTAAAAAGTTACAGTCAAAGCACTTGGCCTGGGTTTGATTGAAGCCACTGCAATTTCTATGCAAAGTAAAAAAGGTACCTGATCACATCATTTTGACCAATACAAGCGAAAATTATGTCTGTGCATCAATTGATAACAGAAAGTAGGTATTAGAAATAATAACTGTGATGCTATTTAGAGCTTGTTTTAGTTGCCAAAGCACTTTAAAGTATTAAAATATGATACATTTGATACATGGCTGCCAAGTGAATCATGTCCTATCGCTGCATCTTTGGCTCTCCAGCACACACGCATAAATCTGTTCAATAAAACCACAGGGCTTTTCCCTCTACTACCAGTAATCATGTCAATCTCCCATGATGCATCATTAATTGAACCCATCTAGACTCTTCCCTGACCTTGACAGTAACAGTTCCTCATCAGCCTTTAGTAGGTACCACAGCTTGTGGATCAATAGAAGTATTTGACAGCTGGAAGTCCAAATGGTAATTTGATGACCTGTGCTTGTGTCAGCCATTTGGATCTGTCTGCCTATCACTGTCAAGCATGTTAGCTATAAAATAACGACACAGCTTTGGAGTCCCATCTCTGCAGAGGTGCTGACTCTGCTGATTCAGCATGTTTCTAGAAAATAACCCAGTTTGTAGGTTTCTCTACAACTAAACTCGAACAACAAATATGTTTTTGACATCTGATATTTATATTCTCAATTAAAACAAAACAAGGCAACAGATTTTTTATGTCATAATGTCAGATCTAAACCATCCAGTTTTCTTCTCTGCAAAAATATTTAATTGTGCAGTGTGTACTGACCTATATAACTTTACACAGTAATAAAATACTTCTTTTAAATTTACAGGAACTTGTTTTAGACCATAGAAATAAAGACCATTCTGAAGGGCTTTTCTATTCAACTGTAAAGTGCTACTGTACACACTTGCCTGTGTGGACATTTAAACAAGAAAATACATTTTAACATTTCAAACGCTACATTTAAAATGTATGCCTCTGTTTCTACACTAAAAGCCTTGATTATTGCTTCTCCACGTTCAGCAACTTTAAGCCTACAGTGAAGCACCAACATACCAGCACACAGCACCCAGCATGGGACATAATTGATAAAATAACACATCATTGACCCAGTTAGCCCACAATGCACAAAAATAGAGCCCTTATTGTTTCCACATTTTATCTTCATCGCCTTCCTCTTTCCTCAACTAACCAATTATCTCTCTCATATCTCCCAAGCTCAACCATTACAGTCCCAATCACGCAGCCAGAGGAGCTAAAGTTTGAAGCAGCCTTATGTCTGGACGAGCACATCCTCCGTGGCAGCAGTTATCTGAGGGAAGTGCCAGAAGTGCCACTATCTAGTGAGGAAGCTGCTGTAGATAAGATCCCATCAGCTTCAGGGAGGAAGACTTGCTACACAGATGACACTTCTTTACTTTCATTCATGCCACAAAGAGTTTGAGTAAAATTGTTTAGGCGTGAACTCACCTGAACCGGCATACATTTTGGTATGCTGGTGATGAAACAGGCATGAAAGTGATGGTTGTCCTTAACCATCACTTTCATGCCTGTTTCATCACATTATGTCATTATACTGTCTGCATAACTACTGTATGTTAGTATCTACGTTTTAAATCCCACCCTGCCTTTAGTGGAAATGTCTGGTGATTTATAAAAAGGTACTTTCATATACATGAATATCCTTGTTATAAATTATTGGCTGTGGGTCAAACTCTACTAAAAGCAGAACTGCTAGAATTTCAGGACAAATCTGTTTTGGAGTAAACAGGGTAGGTCAGTAGCTCCTGGGCTGTAAAACTCACTGACTTGGCGCTCATATCACAAGAAAACTGAACCGTCTGTGCACAGGGGTGTTACTTCTATTTGGAAAACGAAAAGATAGTGTTGATGTGAAAGTGAACCTCAGGGCCAATCTGTAAAGTATGTGTGTCTTGGCTTAAAGTAGGATAAGGAAGTTTCTGTCAACAGAAAGTCAGACTTATTATTGCCAAAGAGCTCTAACTGTGATATGTGTCTGAATGCTTTGTGTTTAACACTGAATTCTGACTTTGTTTCTCAAATCATGTCATATCAACTAGTGATTAAAATGACACTACATATTTTTTTAACCCTTTTGTATAGAATCCATGTCACCAATTTCTCAAATATAAATCAGTTCTGCAATTTATCTAATGACAATAAAACATGGATTCCAAAAAAGGGACTGGATGGAAATCAAGAAGAAAAACTCAGTATGCCTTTACTGACAGATTCAATACAGTTTTTCTACTCGACATAAGGGTCTTAATATCCAATATTATAATGTCTCAGTTTGTATTTTAAAAATCATTGTTTAATTAAGAAGCTTTAAAAGGATCTACAATGAAGTTTGATAAGGTGTGGTGTCAACACCTTCTCTACCAAATAGATCATATTGATGGCTGATTACTCGCATCATCCATCATCCAAATGTCCATTTGCTTTTTAAATTGTGCCTTTAAAATCTGTTCACAACACATTGATTTCTCTTTCCATCACAAAGTTACAGTTCTGGATACTGTGTGACTAAATGTTGTCATTTAATTTATCTAAAATGGATCAATCTTCCTCAAATTCTCTACTTCTATTTATCTATGTGACACTTTAGGCTGGAGTACAGCTCACATTGTACACACAATTTAACAATAATATCTAATCTTGGATGATAATGTGATAAAATTGCTGCCTCTCTGCATGGTAGGATTGTATACAAGCACAGGTAAACGTATGCCTGACCAGCAAGCAAACATGTATTTCAGTGATGCATCAGCAGCTGAACTATCTTTTAGGATTAAGGTCAGTATTGTCATGGTAAGAAGAAAGGTTCATGTTGCCAAAATCTAATAAATAAACGGCAGAGGGTTTCACATTTTGCAGATCTACTTATTGTAATGAATAGAACACCAGAAAATACCCCGTTTATCATTAAGTCATTTAGTCACCAATATAAAATGTTCTGCCACCATTTTTGCATGTTTTATATCGCGTGGACACCTTCTCATTGAAATGATGCCATATAGACCAGCAGTGAGCCGCGCTCACCTCTCAGTCAGGAAAGGCTTATTGTATTCTGTATATATTTGATCCATATTTGATTATGATTCATCCCTTAATTTATCTGTAGGTGCACAACTGTTTAGTGAGTTAAGTTGTCGGGGAGGACGAGTAGCAACAATCTTCCACTCAAGCTTATTAATCAACCCTAGATCTAAACCTATTAAGTCACTCTTAGCCTCTCTGATCCAAACTGGAAAAGTTCAAAACTAGCTCTATTTGTTATCCTCCTATCATCCTCCTGTCACTTACTCAGAATTGTCAGACTTTAAGACCTTTGAAATAAACGTTGAAATAGCAAAAACATTTGACATTAGTTCATTTTAATAATGAAATAACCTAAACATTCTACATGTCTCTTAGACCTCAAAAATGATCAGCACATCCATATTTAATCAGATCAATTTGAGTACAAATTTTTCAGGTAGTTGTAGTCAAACCTATACCCACAAAACCTACTCCAAACAACAAACCTATTATTTGTTAAACCCATGTGAGAATGCATATCCGTTGTTGCAGATTATGCAACCACCTGTGCAAGACCAATATGTTTGAAGATCATCAGTTAACCTGTGTGTGCACCCAGGAACTATTTGTTCCTCTGATTTATTTTCTTCTTTTCCTTTAGTCAGTTTGCTTTACTTTACTTTGCTTGGCAGACGCTTTTATCCAAAGCGACTTACATGGAGCTAGCGCTGGGTGTCTGGCT
>JAUMHF010000001.1:6078133-6104564 GCA_032359275.1 Microctenopoma steveboyesi
TTTGCTTGGCAGACGCTTTTATCCAAAGCGACTTAAAAGGAGCTAGCGCTGGGTGTCTGGCTCAGAGACACACCTGGAACGGGATGGATTAGGAGTCAGACGGGGTTCGAACCCACAACCTTCTGCATCTAAGTCTGACGCTTAACCCATTGTGCTATTGAGCCAGGCCACTCAGTCTAACCTTAGTTACGTCATGGACTACTAACAGGCTTAACTGTGGTTAAGCACTCACTACTCTACTTTACAGCCGGCACCAAATTCAATTAACCGCTCAACTGGAAAATGAGTGGTTAGGGAAATAAAAGACAGGACAAGGAACAAAAGGAAAGATGCATGAGCAGATGATGTACCTGAGCAGAATTGTTGTGATTTTCTGGGGCAATTAAAATGGCAGAGTAAATATTTAGCAACAGGAGGTATCTAGGGCAATGAGTTGTAATGCGAAAAAGCCAGAAACCAATGTAATAAAGTTCATTATGACAATGAAAATAATTACTTTGTATGTTGCTGAGCTCTCAACAAAACAACCAAATAAAAGAAGATTGAAATCTCTCGGCAATAATCTTTAATGTTTAGTTTAATAAGATTGTTGTATCTAATTAGAGGGCATCCAGGAAGAAACTAGCAAGAGCATTTCTATATCACAAGAAATCGGAGCAGACACCAGCAGACTGAACAAGCTGATCAGGACGGCCGGCTCTGTGCTGGGGACTCCACTGCAGCCCTCGGAGCAGCTGGTGGAGAGGAGGCTGCTCATCAAACTGCTGAACCTCATGGAGAATCCTTCACATCCTCTCCACAGCCTGTTGTTCAAACAGTGACGCAGCTTTTACCCTAGACCTCTTTAGCTTTGCTGTGATAAAAACAGGTTCCTGTCCTTCCTGCCAACAGCCATCACCCTGTACAATCACTTCATCGTGACAGAGAGCTCTGCTTCAACTGTCTGTTGAAACAAAGTAGAAATGTCCTGCTGGTAAATTATTAAGCATTGTGGCTTAATTTGTTTGTGCTCCCTTAGCCCCAGCTATTTTTTAAATATTGGCTTTTGTATGGGCATGTAAATGTTTGCTTGATTAGAAATAAACTAATTGAAAATACTAAATTCAATGAAAATCAACAATCATTAGTCATTGCAGAATATCTTTTCAGCTTCTACAATGACTAAATAGGCTGCGCAGTTAAATCCTTTCTTTTGTGTCCCTTTTATATTTATTGCTGCCTAGACTAAAGTTTTTAAGGATGTTTTTTGGCTGTGTTTTATAGCTAAAAATGTATTTATTATTCCTTATAAATACTGTAGATAGAGTTAGCATAAAGTGCATGTTCTCAGCAAGATATTTAAATTCAAATTGGCTCAATATTGCTAACAGTAAAAAGCCTTGGGGTTTGGATAGATGACAAACTAAGTCTGAACAATCATGTAGCAGCAATACCCAGGCCCTGCAGGTTCACTCTCCATAACATTCGAAAGATTAGGCCTTTTCTCTCACAACAGGCTGCACAGCTCCTTCTCCAGGCAATGGTCAGCTCTATACTTAACTACTGTAGCTCTCTCCTGGCTGGAGCTTCTGCAGTCACCATCAAATCCCACCAGGTGGTCTAAAATGCTAAGGAGACAAAAAATTCCGATCCCAATCAGGTCTATTTTTCTTTGTTGTCCATGGCTAGTGGAATGACTTGCCCTGCTATATTTGACTAGCTGAGATGATAACTACCTTTAAAAATGGTAAATTCAGTCTTTTCCTTGTAAGTCTGCCAAGTAAGGTAAGTATAAGCAAAGGAAAACCCTCTCCTCCTTGAAAGGCTACGGAGGGGTTGCAAGGACAAAAGAGCTACCTGACTTGAATATTTTTTCTGCATACCAGTGACGGCTTCAACCAAAAATACATTCTTATACCTATCTTTGGACAGAAAGACTGAAAATATGCTGGAGCTCATCTGGTAGACTAGACTGGTTACTAAGGTTGCTGATTACAAGTTGAAGATAATGGCCACTAGGTTATTATCAATTAATCTGTGCTCTTCTATATTGAGAAAAAAACATTAGGGGTCTATACAATAATAATAGGGTGTAAAACATACAGGAAGTTTTAGCTTCCACAGAAAGAAGAAAGAAGGAAAGTCAGAATATTTCTGCCCTTGAGAGGTTTCAGTCATGCACTGATGATTGAACAGTAATGTACTTCATGACAGTGTCAGCTGAGCAAGGAGATTTTCTTTGAAGTAATTTATAGAGAGTGAGTGTGAGCTGAGCAAGCTACAGAAGAGAAGGACATAAACATCAATGTTTTTCCAATTCAATTTCCTCAGAGATATTTGAAAAGCGATACAATCTGATCGCAATAGTAAAACTCCTGGCGAGGTCTTTATTGATGTATAGTGTATGTGTATGAGTGTGAATAGGAGTAGAATCCAGAGTCATAGTGTTGTGTTTCTACAAAAGCAGTAAGGAGTGCACAAAAAAGAAGAAAAAATGTCTCGAGATGCAGAGTGGGGAATGTGTGGGGAATGAAATGCAGAGAGATGTTCTAAATCAGAGGATGCACCAGCACAAATTGAAAAATTTGAGCTATACTACTAGACAGATGTAATTTCAGAGGAGTATGTGACATCACGGTTAATCCCTTTTGCTTTTAAATTCAGAGTTTTAAATAATTGTTAGAAAAGTTGGGTGACAGTTGTGGAAACAGCCCAAGAGCTATTTTGAGCAACTGTGACTTGACAGCTCTGTCGCAACGAAAGTAATGGAGCGTCAGACCTGCAGCATTAATTAAATGAAAATACACTTTCTGTGTGCTTCTAACTCAGTTTTCAGTGGAGGACGGATGTATGGTTAGTGAGAAAAGAGAAATGGTAGAAAGTCTGCTTAAAAAAATAAGTAATAGCATTTCTGCATACTCAGATATTAAACTAAGCAATTATCTCAGCGTTGGCCTTTTCACCGTGTGATAATATCAGCTAATCACAAAATGCTATGTATGGGAGTGTTGGGAATTTTATTTTCCATCATATTCACTAATGAGTTAAAGAGAGACGTTGATCTTACTTTGTAGATTCCTCACTAAAGCTGAAAATGCAAATTACCTAAAGGGGAACAGTTACTACGTGTTTCAGCGGAAATTTTCATAATATTTAGAAATTTGTGAGATTAATTCCAGGTTGACGCATACATATTTAACACAGGTTGGATAAAAGACTTTATAATTCAGTTTCTTGTTTTGCTTATGTACAGTAGTCATAGCTCTTGATTTACCTGTGTATTATATCTAATAGCAGAACCTGTACTTCCACCGCATAGGGGATTTTCTAGTTTTGTTCTCTACACTTCTTAGCAAAGCCCAGTCAGTTATCAGAGCTCAAAACCACATTTCCAACGCAATTTCCAAGCATGCAGTGAACATTGTGGATTCCTACTAAATTTATAACATGTTGTCATGGTGAAAGTAGATCTGCTTGAGCCACAGTCCATAGCTAAAGAAATACATCTGCAGTAAGAGTAGTGTGCAAGTAACTGTGGATAGTAATTTTTAGCTTTTAAAATAGCTCCTTTCAAACTGACATATTGTTGAGGTTTGATGGACTTTTATTTAATCCTAACACAGTATAACCCCAAATCCAAAGCTTTAAACTACATGTAAAACTCAAAGATTCTGCTCAGGTTTGTGATTGCCTGTTGTTGAGCAGTCTAAATCTGTTATAGCTACCACGTTAATCCACATTCACATAAATGAAATTAATTTTAACAACCTCTCACTCGTGTTTAATGAGAAAATTTGATCAGTAGCAGAACATTTACAGAAATGATGGCCGATTATAATTTAAAATAACAGCTAGAACACACTAAGCTTCATAAACTACTGCTTCCAAATAACAAAGGTTATACTAGCACTAGCTTATGTCACATATTGTAGCTTTACTTTTTCAGTATACAACTCCGTAGCTTTCACCTTTTAGCGTATGAAAGCTTCCTCTAAGGTTCTCCCACTGTTGGTTACTGCATATGCAAAACATAGACAGGAGGGTAGTAAAGATCCTCTTATCCAACTCTCTTAAAAGAATAAAATTCAGCCTATGTATTATGCAATTCTCCAATGTCAAATCTATTCCTAATATATATGAACACTTAATGTTAGAATGCAACTTATACTCCTCTTCATTTTACATTAAGAGAAGAAGGGAGACACAATCCCACAGCTGAGCTGAAAAGTCATGGTCGTCCTTGAATTGACAATTGACTTTAGAACTTGCACCTTTAGCTTAGCACCACTTTTTTAAGACCATATAGGATATATATAGTCTGTTTATTGCACAAGTCTTTGCTTAGATATTCTCCCCCTTGGCCGTAGGAGGCTTTATGCTTCATTGCCCCCGTTTATGTTGGATGGAAATTGAGTTCTTGGATCTCTAGAATCACGTTGGCAACACCCCTGCCCACTTCTGTTCCACTGACAAGAATGCAAGCTATTCTGTATAATAACCTGTGAATTGCCATCACAACAAAACTCACACAGGGGACAGGATCAAGTATATAACTGCTTCAGATTTCAGCTTAGAGATAGTGAAAAAATGGGAAAAAGTTCTATTTATGTTCACCAACAATTACAGAGCCACATGAATATGTTTAAATTGTCCGTGCCTCAAAGTGCCTCCCAGGTCTGGGGCACGTGGCAGACTCTACACACTTTCATTTTGTCACGTTTGCTCATTATGCTAAAGCGACACACTAGCTGTCGCTGGATTCCCTCTCTTACCCAAAGCTGTACTGACTTGCCTGTGTCTTCCTCCTCAATCACGAAAAACAAATGAAGAAGCGTTTCTTCCTAACTGAACAAGGAAAATGGAGAGATAGAGAAAAGACTGGGAGAGGAAAAGAATACAAAGCATAGAACACGGTGAATAAATGATATGATTATGGGCAACAAATTTCTTCTGGCTCTTGGGCTTGGAGCCAGCGTAGTTCATTGTGTTATGATCAGTGGTGCAGTAGAGAGCAGACCTGCTCCTCTGATATATTTCCTCCCCAGTGAGGGTGTTGGCAGAGGTGAATCACATAGGGTTTCATAAAAAGCAAGGAGTAATAAACATGAAGATAGGCTCAAGGCCTCTTGGTACACAGCATCCAAATTCAAGGGCAACAGAGAAATGGATTTGTTCCTTCAACTTTAGAAATGGAAATATATTGATGGTACAACTGCTGTGATGGCTGTGATAGATGATATGCATAACTGTGCTGGAAACATATATTTCCCTTGCAACAACCATGAAACTTCCCTAAAAAAATAATATTATTCTCAGAAGAGTTTTAAAGTTGGTAATACAGAATAGCTATAAAATATTTAAGCAGGAAAGAACTTTCTGACATGACAAAGTGGTGTCTCCTCTGTCCAAATTAAGGGTTTTATCTAATGTTCTGATTAATATCCACAGCATTTATTTCAGTCTTAATGAAAAACATGTCAGAATCACGTTAATGGCAAACAAAAGCAGAGGCCACGGCCACTGCATTATTACCAAAGACATATTTTTCACTCTAAACCTTTTACTTTGTTTTTAGGATAATTTGTTAATAGGATTGTTTTCAATAATATCAAAATTCATATTTTGGCAATGAGGCTGCAGGTATGATCGACCCCACTTTGCAAAAAACTCTATTACAGAAATTTGAAAACAGTATGTCCAGTAGTACTACCAAGTATGTCATTTGGGCCTTTCTCAAATAAAACTGTTTTGGGACTCAATTTAAAAATGTAAATTTTTCCATTCAAATAAGGGCTCACAAGGGAGATGACTCCAACTTGAGCAAATGTATTATGAATTGATATATTGATAATGAAACCGTATACTGGCAAATAGCAACACACAAGTATTTTATCTAGACACATAACAGTTGCTTTCCTGCAATATTCAAAGGTCACTGCCCAACTAACAAATATCATGTCTTGTTACGAACATTATCCATTTTACTGTTTATTCAAAATCTGAGTTGGTTTAATATAAATGATAATTCTCATTAAATATTGTATTTAAATATTGTATTTGTATTTATTATTTTATTTTAAAATATATAAAACAGGCAAAGACTACCACACAATACCCTCAAATTGCTATTATTACATAGTAATTTAAAAAAATGCATGCTTCTTTTACATTTCAGGTACACCATCTGTACAAGAAACAATATTTGTTGGACTAACACAATAAGTTTTTACTCTGGACTTGTGTCGTGTCCCTGAGTTCCTGCAAGGGAGTAATAGATGTCTAATCAGGTTATGAACCATCTCTGTGTCCTTTTAGTGTACAACTCATTTAGACATGTGTAGGAATTCAGGAAACCAAGCCCTTTCATCTTATTGTCTGATAAAATATACATTAAAAAGACTCCATCTGTTCACTGTGGTTCAAGGAAATGAAAAGAAACTTTGTGTTATTAGGAAACCATGCCTCCACAAACATTGGCCACATTGCATTGTATGTAGTACTGCATGTTCAGATAGCACAAAAAAGTCTCAGCTACAAGATGTTCAGCAAATCTGATGCCTGAAGGACTAAAATTTAATCAGCCTGAGTGAACATAATCTAATTACACAGAGACATTGTTTGTGCTGTATCTTTCTATTTATCTTTTCCTTACAGGTGTGTGTGTGTGTGTGATTGTTTAAGTGGCACAGGCACAAATGGCCTTTTAGTTATATATCTAAAATGTTAGAAAGAGTTACTGCGTTCTAGTTAAGATAAAACCAAAATGTTTCCTGTGGGTTTTAGCACATTATAGCCTAAAGATGCCTTATCGTGTCTGCTTGACATAGCTTAAAGCAGCACAGACACTAATGGGTTTCAGTAATGCATTCATGATATCATTCAATTAACATCCTGGGTTGATGTCTGCTGTTGATTTCCCATCCTACAGTAGACCATGGCAAACATAACACAAAAAATAACTTTCAAAATGTCTTTCGCACTATTCTTTTGGCCAAACTACTTGGATAATTTCTAATTCACAATAGTCATAATATCTAATTTTCACTGACAACACCACCACTCAATACAACACGAAATAAAAAAATTTACATAATGAGAATTGTTGTTTGCACCATAGATGTCATATAAAATGGACAAAGCTGACAGTTGCCTATTAACATGTTCAGAAGATCCAGCGCATTATCATTCGTGAAAATGAATGACGGATTTAGTGCAAAACATACTTTCCTTGGCAGACGCTTTTATCCAAAAGCGTCTGCCTTACAAGGAGAAGACATCAGCAATTACCGTGTCGGTTTCTAGAGTTACTACAAACTAAAGCCTTAATAAGGCCCCACTCGTCAAGACAAAGAACATGCTTAGGAGTTGTTTAGGGTTAGACAATTACATGAATGTGTGTGTGTGTGTGTGCGTTTATGTGTGGTAGACTCACTTTAAGTACAAGTGAGTTTTCAAATGTTTTTCAAAGTTGGTGATAGTCTCAGCAAGTCGAATGGGGCTGGGAAAGTAGTAGCACCAGCCAGGGACAACAGAGGAGAATAGACTCAACTAAGATCGGAGACCCCGTGAAGAAGGTATTTTTAGTCTAATTTCGTTTGCAGACCTGAGAGAACGTGCAGGAGTGTAACTTACCACTAGTGTGTTAAAGTACGATGGAGCAGATCCGTTTAGATATTGTAGGTGTTAGTTTAGCTAGCCAATTTGGATTGAAATGTTTTGCTGAGCGGAGTTGCTGCCTGGGAAGATCAAGATCTCAGATATGGACAAGTTCATTTGGAGGTGTCTCTCAGACATCCAAGGCGATATGTTGGAGAGACAAGTTGAAATTTTAATGGCGGTATCCCTCTGGTGGGAAGGACAAATAGAGCTGAGTGTCATCAGCATATGAGTGATATGAAAAGCCATGAGATTGGATGATGTAACCGAGAGAATAGGTGTATAGTGAGGGCCAAGGGCAGAGCTTTGTGGGACCCATGTGGTTACTTTAAAGAGTGTAGATGTCTCACCTCCCCACAATACCTGGAGAACCAATTCAGTGTGTATCCTGTAATTCCTAAATCTGACAGTTTGGAAAGAAGAATCTGGTGAATAACCGTGTCAATAGTGGCAGATAGGTCCAGAAGGATGAGGACAGATGATCTGCGGGCAGCTCTGCACCACGAAGGTCATCCACCATTGCCAGGAAGGAGGTTTCAGTTGAATGTCCTTTCCTAAAACCATACTGAAAAGGGTCAAGTAGATCATGCTCGTCGAGATATGATGAAAGTTGTGCCAGAACGGCTCTTTCAAGAATCTTTAGAAAGAAAAGAGACTGGGCAGTAGCTGTTGAGTAGAGAAGGGTTGAGTGTGGGTTTTTTGAGCAGAGGAACGAAAGGAGCCTGTTTAAAGGCTGTCGGAAATGATTCTGTTGCAAGTGAGGAAATGAATATGTGTGTCAGCGGAGAAATAACAGTGGGTTTAATGGACTGAAGAAGGTGTGAGGGAATGGCATTCAGGGAACAGGTGAGTGGGTGACTTGAGTAGAGAAGCCTAAACAAGTCTGATTCTGAGAGTGGAGTGAAGGCAGACAATGATCTAATTTCAGGGGTAACAGAGAGGTGGGGTCTGGGGTTAGGGGGCGAGAATTGTTGCTGATAGAAGCCATCTTCTCTGTGAAGAAGGTCACAAAGTCTTTAGGTGAGAGAGACGTAAAGGGATGAGGTGGGGAGGGTTAAGCAGGTGGTTGAAGGTGCAGAATAGTCTTTGAGAATCTATGCAGCTGCTTACCTTATCCTAGAAGTATGTCGTTTTTGCTGTAGTGACAGCAGCAGAGAAGGATGTTAAGAGATCTGCCACGCAGTTGCGTGTGAGAACGAGATCTAGTTGCTTACCGGCTCTATGCGTTGCCAGCCTGCTAAGAAGTTTGAGGTTGGATGCCCAGATGAAACTGTGAAAATCAGCTGTTTGTGGCTTCAGCAGGTTGAGTTTCAAGTCTCCCAGGAGCACAAGGGGTAGTTCCTCCACAGTTCAAGCTCCTCAGCATTCCTGGAGGAAAATATACAACAACTATGGACATTAAAGTGTGTGTAATAATTGTACAAGTGGCAGAAACGGGAGTGAATCTCCATTTCTTAGAGTGGCTTAAGCATCAGACTTCGAACCCTGTCTGACTCCTAACCCATCCCCTACCAGGTGTCCATCCCCTGAGCCAGACACCCAGCGCCAGCTCCCTGTAAGTCGCTTTGGATGAAAGCGTCTGCCAAGCAAAGTAAGGTAAAGTAAATGCTCCGCTAGTTAGTCTGAAATAATGTTATAGTGTGGAATGTTTTTATCACCACAACTGGCCCTTTTTCACGTTAGACTAAAGCTTTTTTGCACTGTAAAAATATAGCAGTTTGGGGCAAGATTTGCAAGAAAACTGTGAGCCAATTTTTTGGAAAAATTAAAAAAGGTCAGTTTCCAATTTAGCGTATAAATAAACTATTTTATTTGAAAAAGATGGCATATCATACGTAAGTTGCTGCAGTGAGGATAACCTGCAGTAATGATGTGCAAATTCTGTAGCCTCCGACACTATAGCTCAAGGATTAATACCATAATTTTGCGATAAACAATTAAAGAAGAAACTATAACATTTACTATCTTCCTGACAACAGTTTCAAATCCAAACCGCTGATAGGAGCTCAGGGAAACTACATGAGCCTGTCAATCTAGATAATTGGTGTTTAGACCCGGGTAATGAGTCTGTTCTCTGTGATCATCAGTGTTCAGCATTTCTCATCTGTCTGTTAATGAAATCACTGACCCAGTGTCTCGTTGGCTAAAGGCAACAAGAGCGTGTACATTCACTGAGACACATTATCCATCATTCACTTGGTCACCCAGTTCCCAGCTAGTCTCAGGCAGTCAGCAATCTAAACGTCTGAATGCTTAACACAGCCGCCAGAAACAAATGTCAATACTGGATAATCCAGGAAAACTGGGTCACTGGCAACACTTTGAGCCATGCTAGCAGCTTGGGTCTAAGGATAGTCATCAACCACCACAGATAGACATACGTTAAGTTTGTGATCAATTTTGAATTCTGATAATCCCCAGTCTTTTTTTACCTTTTAACAATGATGTGTTGGTATTTTGCTCAAGTCATCACTGTGCCTTGTCTCGTTATGGTTCTTGAAAAATCATAGTTACAGTTAAGAGACACACATTGCAGGTTTGTGACATGTGGCAAACTCTGAATCTTCTTTTCAGTCCCATGGTGACAGATACAGATATTATATCACATCCCTTTGCACCAAGTCAAGCTGCATAACAATGTAAATTAAGAATATTAATAAACCAAGTGCATGAATATTCCCAGAGCAATGATGCGCCATTTTAAGCTAAAAGCAAAGTTAAATGACTCTTAGGACTTTCCCCACAGTTGACAGAAGTCCAGAAACCTTATCATTATCTTAGTCACCTTTAAGCATAAAGTAAATCAAACTTGTGAAAATGTTTCCGCAATGGTAACTGATCATGTATGGTTGTTATATTGTTAATATCTCAACCGCAGTCTGAATCATTCCTGCAACATCAAATGGCAATACCAAAGCGTAGTATTGGAAAATCAGCCATGCAATAGTCCAATCTACCAGCCTAACATCCACACCCATATCATCACCTGTCCCAGAACAGGATATAAATTATAAGGTACACAGAGGTAAATCTTTGAGATACTGAAGTAGTGTACTACGGGAAATATTGAAGCTCAACAAAATATCTTTGGAATAGTGAAACAAAGAGAGAATCACAGACTGATAGAAAAACGTAAAGAACTTTTCGTAAAGAGAAACATTTCCTCTAACTCCAAATTTGTTTGTTGGCATTAAATGCAGAGCTTGTGGATAGGATGCGGTCACGATGGCAGCTGTGTGGATATGAGAATGCCCAGCCATCTCACTCTTTTTGAAGCCAAGTGTGAAATGGGCTTTAAATCACTTTTACCCCAAGCAGTCACATTACTGATGGCAGCCTCTGAGTCCCATGAAAGAGGGCGTCTTATCGGTTTAGCACAAATGCTGCAAATTAGTGAAGTAATTATTATGGCTTTAGCTTTATAAATGTAGCTAACCACAATCCTCTCAAAGACACACGGAAATTAAATATTTTAGAAATGCCTTGGTGAATGGAACAGACCAGAGGGCACCTTCCACAATCTGGTTTGATTCATGCGAAGCCCCTCTTTGTTTTTACAGTACAGAATAAACAAAGCACTGTGAGCGCCCCCCCTCTTAATTCATTATGAAAGGGTTCATTTTGTGATATTGTTTCATTAAACACAAATGCACTGAGAACAAACAGGAATATGTTGTTGATGCCTGCAGCTTTCATGTGTGATTAACTGCTTCAGCATCATCACTAAAAAGATTCCACAAGTTAAAAAAAAAGCTTTCTGACTGGTAAACAGCAATATGACAGACCAAGCTATAGTACACTCAGCTGCCTATACTGAGATATAGGGCAGCACTCATGGGACTAAATGACCCACTAAGATCTAGATTATTTCCCACCAGAGCCTCTCTGACCTTCAGTTTGTCTGTGCAGAGGATCTGTGCAGGACATGGGATGGGGAAACATCAGGGGAGCATTGCTTTTTTAATTACAGGTGCTGACAAACATCACAGCACCATCACACATGTGGGGCACAGCCAAGTTCAGTGGCAGCTCGGGTTGTTGCACCATCAGCCTTCAGCAGCCACAATTCATCTTTGCTTTGTGCATTTCTCTGGGAGATATAAAATGACACAGTTCCCACTCTCATCTCATCTAATTCTCCGGAAGCTGTCTCTGATGTGATGAATCATTTCATCTTCTGTCTATTGGTTGACGGTGGAGAGAGAGAGCAGCAGGCATATTCCCAGCCAAATGTATTGCATACTCATTTTTACAGGCCTTAGACAGCGAGTCTAAACACAGAATATTAACATTTCCTGAAAGATGATTATGGACCCATCACCACCTCCCTATACCCATATGACACACACACACACACACACACACACACATACATGTTTTTGTGTTAATGTTTCCCTTTATCATGTTTTTTTCTGATAGTGTGATAGATCACTACAATCCAAATTTTAACTTCATCTAAGGGTTCCTGGAAGACTCTACATTAGCTTTTTCAAGCCAAGCTGGAGTTAATATGAATTAGTTAAATTACTCAGAAGCCAATCTGATACACTAATCTGTCAATAAGGAATCAGGTAGAACTCACCAGGATGAGTATGGAAGTGTGCTGTTTAACCCTGCGTGAAATCAGTGATCCATTGGTCCATTATGTCTAAAAATATGATATATAGAGGTAAATCATAAATGACAAAGTTGAGACATAATTGACAGTGCCCATACCCTTATTTTATTTTCCCAAAATCTGTCATCTGTTGTAGATGTGTGCAAAGACAGCACCGTCACACAATTTCTAAAACAAACTCATGGTTTCATTGCCTCTCCTCTACCTGCTCTGCCCTTTCCTTGACACAAACAATGACATGGCAGGCTCTTATTAGGATATCTGTGCCACGTAATGGCTTCAGCTCTGTCCATCACACGCACACACACACACAGAAAATAGCAAGCGCTTCATTATAATGTGGACCAACGGGGACCAGGTCAAAAATGCATCTCGTAGTTAATCCACTGCAGCAATCACCACCGTTTTATAGATCCAAATGCATTTTTCATACAAAATCACCATCTTTATTCATTTTCTTTACTGTACACTCTAGACCAAGACAATTACCAGGTGGTGATTTTGCAAAGTGGATGTGAACATCTCAATTGTGAGTGCAGCTGTGCCTCTTGATTGATATAGATGTGTAGGCAGCATACATGGGGATTGCAATTCTCACCATGCCTCTGCTCTAAGAGGCTATTTTCAATCACAGCTTCCAATCTGCCCACAGCTACGTGCAATGCACATGCTACTGCTATTATTTCGATACTTTCATAGAAATCTAGTCCTCATTAAAATGTGTGTGCACTGTAATAAATCTTTAAAAACTCACATAATAAACAGTGCAGGATCACTTGTGTCAAACAGGATGAGCTTTGAAGTCTAGGTTTGTTGCTCCATCATTAATCTAGTCTTTGTAAATACAGATATGATAAAATAAGCTTGACATGTTATGAATATACTGTGTGTCAGTTACCTGAGGTGATAATTGGAAGTTTTGGCTCCATGGGCAGCCCGGGATTCATCTCAACAAGACTATCTTGTTGGTAGCATTCAGACATAAGCTGACATTGTTCAGGTGTAACAGAGACTCTGAAGGGTTTGATTCTTGTGGGATTCTTTGGTTCATTGATGAAATGAAACCTAGCATTTCTCTAATTACATTATCTCCAGCTGAGAGATCTCTTTGTGTTGACTGCACAAAACTCTGAGGTGAGTGAACCTCCTCATTGATGCAAATAATCATTATCTTTATTAGATTAAACTAATAATTATTTTTCCAGCGCATGAATTGTTTGTGAAAATGTCATTTACATGTTCATAGAGCCCAAGGTGACATTTCTAACTTGCTTTTGTCTGATTAACAGTCCACAAATCATAACTAAGATATTGCATTTGTGTAAATGTAAAACAGATTAAAGAAATTTCATGTTCAGAAGCTGGAATCGGTATATGTTTGACATTTTTTGCTTAATACATAACCTTCAGTTAATTATGTCTATGAAGATTCTCAGTCATCCAGAAAAAGGTATCCTCCAGGTTGGACTTCAGTTAATAAGGTTATTAAAATGACAGATTATCAAATTCCGCAAATGTTTTTAATAATCACCAATGCACTTTGTCACAGATTAAGTAGTCTGGAGTTAAATCCAGCTATAGAATTAGTACTTTTATTATCTTTCCACTGATGTAATTTACTTTAATTGTACTATATTGACATGAGAAAATATTTAAATAAAGAAATAATAATTTCAACCAATTATTTCAGCTCCACTTCTATGTAACTTTAAATCAGATTTAAAGTCAGTTTACCCTTTTGACATTCATGAGTAACATTTATTTACTCTTTCAAAGTTGCTTCATCTTGTTAAGTGCAACATAAAGTTAGCAAATAATTTACTGTGATGTCCCTAACTGTACAGTTCTTTCTTTGCAGGAAACAGAGCAATAAATTGTGATGGCAGATTTGTGGTTCAGGTCGGTCTATTGTGTTTTTACAACTATGTCTCCTAAAAAGTATGTTTCTATTCAGCTATACTGCAACCACAATTCACTGCATTTTTGTAGGGAGTGTAATTGCAACCCAGTCTTGCAATACAACATGTCTGGACATTTTTAATGTAGTTCTGTTTTTACTGATCCCTCACTGCCCTCTAATTTTTTGGGGTGCATGCCTATTTATTGTTTTGAGTCACCATGTTCTCTTTGTGTTAATTTTCTTTTGTGTAAAAAGCAAATGTATAAAACTCTTCTTAAACTGTAAAACCCAACACACATTGGAAGACTCCCTCTTATATTGCATGAGATGTAATAACAAAAGCAGACTATAGAAACATGAAATGTTAGGAATTAAGAAACACTAACGTGTACTAAAAGCACATAAATACATTGTTTCATTTCCTTCATATTTCATATTACTACTTCAGATTTTATTTCCAGGACTGGATAAAGGAGACTGTTGGTGGATGGTGTTTTCTTCTAGTCGTTTTTATCAAAAGTTAAATGCATCTGCACAATCTCCTTTGTCCGAGTTACTTCCTTATCAGTATCTTATTCTAATGCGCAAAGATAAGACAAGTAAAAACTCCCCATTATCTGAATACATCAGAACCCTGTTTTCTACATTACAGCAATAGAAGAGTAATTACGGAGGTCTGACTCGTGACACATCACAACTCAGTGAAATATTACACCTCCAGATGAATAAATCATTTCACACAGGGATACCTCTTTCTCTCTATGAAAGACAATAAATTGCTCAAGAAAGTGTTTGAAAACATGAGTAGCCTCTGAGACCATAGAAAAAAAGCAAACAGACAAAGCAGGTAGTCATTGCCATTTTATAAGATCCTTTTGCTTTTAAGATTATTATATTGTCAAACGAAATAGAAAGTATCCCTGACTTTTAAAACGTAGAAAACAACAGTTCATAAAAATGGTTGTAAATCTGTCCACTAGTCTTTATGTAGGTAACATATTTTCTAATGGGTGTAACAGATAATGCTCAGTTCTTCAAAGCGTACTACAAGGAAACAGCAAAAAGCATCGACTTCAGCGTGTTGTATTAAAGTCAATAGTTATTCTGTGCTTAGCTCCATTACAGAGATGGGGAAGCTTATTTGGACGACACTCCAGAATACAGGTATTTCCACTTTGAAATCAATTCACATGAAGCCACTTAAGAAAAAGTTTGAGTAATTATAACTGACCAGTGAAAAAAAGATGCAGAGCTACATGACAATGACTTCTTGGACAGTGAATATACAGTGTCTACATATGTCCACTGACCATTGATCTACATGTTGTTTCCTAGATTAGTTGATTAGAGTTTTGTAAGTAATGTCCCAGGGATGGAAAATGTCCACAAAAGTACTCAAGACATTCACATACTTTACATAGAAAACAGTTACGATCAATATTTATATAAACTTTATCAAATGTGAAGACATTTGACAATGTCAAGGGAGGATTTTGCACATGCACTGGATGCCTGAACTTCTCCAGACTTTACCCGATGGGCCTGCATGTGAGAATGCAAATCAGTGAAGTCAGTCAGCACAGCCATTACCTGGACTACATCCTACCCTTAATAGTCCAGGCTATTTGCAGTGAGTGGGGGTGTTTTCTTTTGTCTATTTGCTGAGCACAGACAGTATAGGAAATGTTTACCATGCTTTCTGTTGAATTGAGCTTCTCTCCTGGCAAGCATTTTCAGTTTCTCTTTTACTTAACTGTGACCTGATGAATGTAAAAACAAAGAATTAGTTTCTTACGTGACGTAGTTTCTTCTGATTATGTTCACATTTGATAAGATTTGTTTTAAATTTTGATGAAAAAAACTACAAAGTCACAATTGAGTAATGATGTGCAAAACTCAACATTTGTCCTGAGTAAAAAAACAGAATGAGAAACAAAAATTGTGTCCCTTTGAGCAATGGCTCATCTGAAGTGCAGTTTCTGGAAGATGTACGACTGTATCAAAGTACAAACAGTAAAAGTATAATGTCCTCGTTCGTGGATATCACGACCTTGTAAAGCAAAATCCTTTATTTTGGTCTAGACCACCCAAAATGTGATGTCCACTCAGGTAGACGCCAGGTCCTAGCACGTTAGGGAGACCCGAGCTACATACATATCTTTTTTTCATGTAAATGGCTCTACGTCAAATGGTATAAAAACACTGATCTCCAGTATGTGGTTTCTGTGTCACCTTGTTCCTCCCATACTCTCTAGAGTGACCACCTCCCACCCCAAAACCAAACTGATTTTTCCTTCATGTGAGAATGCATGTCACCCAGACTTTCTCCCGCTGTGTGCTACATGTGTGAAAGCAATGTCCAGACATGATTCCCCAGATATAGTCCAGAGAGCATAAGAGAAAACAGCAATAAAGAACAATTCTGCCAACAGCTATTCTTCTGAATAAAGATTGACATTTGCCCTCCAAGGCACCCAAAAGACTGACTTTGTAATAATTTATAATGAACAACAAACAGGGACAGGTGAGACAACATAATTGTAAACTTAAACATTGTTTACAAGAAAACTATGCAGGGTACCATTAATTTTCTGATGATAAACTCATTTATTATTTGTTTCAGCTCTATGGTTACTTCAGCTCTTCGTTTTGTCAAACCAAAAACTGTATATTTTCAGTTTGGTGTTTGACAAATGCCTAACGGAGAGCTGAAGTAACCATGTAGCCATTTCTCACTATGTTTACAGCTTATACATTTTTTTACACCACACCATCAGCAAACCTGCAAAAACCACTAGGGTGTGTTTCATACAGTTGTTGCCTCAAGCAATCAAAAGAAATAAGATTTTAAAAATCAATGTGTGTCTACACTTTTTTGGGACTCATAGACCTGAAAATTGGCACCATAAAATCTAGTGCTTAGAAAATGATAGCAGAGCAATCATTATTGTTACTTCACGCTCTAAAGTGAAAGCAGAAGCAGAAACATATGATAAAATCTGACAAATCTGTGGAGATGAAAATCTAATTTGAGACACGCTAATAGAAACAGATTAAATGTTACCATGTTCACTTACACAGAAAGTTGTTTTGCCTATAGGGTCAAGCCTCTTAAGGGGATACAGTTACTCTGAGACAACAAAATTTAAACCTCTACAGCCAATTCATCTCACAGCTAAATCTTAATGGGCCGCCCATGTCCTATCTGAAGGCCTTTTAAACTGGCACATCCATAAAAACACAAACCCACAAGGCCGCAATAAGCCAAAGCTGCAGTCATGGCATTACTGCAACCAGAATTCTTGCACCACTTGTTCAGACTGAAGTAGTAATTCCCATCCTGGCATCTGCGCTGCCTCACAGTGGATGGATGGAACATGCATATGTGGCAAATCCAGCCCACTCCAGGGTCTTTGTAGTATGCGGGTACGGGCATGAATGTCTTAGCTGTGGCACATTTCCATGGCAGTAGATTTTAATGTTTCCACTGAGGAGAGTAATTGCAGACATGCAAAGCCAGACTGGCAGTACACGCCACAACACACACACGCACGCATGCACGCGCACACTCGCACACTCGCACTTGCCCACTTCACACTGAGAGGGGGCCATAATGACAGTGCTAATGATATCTGCTATCAAAGGCAGGAGAATTAGCCATGAAGGACAACAAATTTCAACATCACAGACACAGGCTTTTTAACTGGGTTGTTTAGATGAGCTGAGTAAACAAACACAGCTATTAATAACATCAGATGGGCATAAAGGGAACTGTAGTAATGATGCAATGGGAATGATCTAGCGTAACTGTTCAATATCCATGGAAAACAATCGAATACGCTAAGAAATTCACAGATTTTCACTCATGTCTGTCTTAAAAACTGATTGATTGCGCTACGCTTCCACATCATAGTGCCATGCAAAGCCTTAATTAGGAGCGCTACAGAGATGGGATGAATTATGTTTTGTTGTTTCTCAGTGTTGAGGTTAAGAGCAGCACAATCGAGTTCAAGTCTGTGGTAAAATACTAGAAAAAGACATACCATAAATTACTCCACCCTCTGCACTCATGTACCCCAGAACAGCAACAGAGACTCCAGAGTATGACAGTGTTTGATCATTAGCTTCCTTTTGCTCCCAAGATCGTTTTTGTCAAGTATCTTGTGAGAGCAGCATAATCAGATGAGTTGCATCTAAGGATCAGCTCAGGCCCAAAGTGAGTGTGGGTTAAAACCGCTCAAATTAAAAAGAAAACTTTGATCCTGATTGAGCAGGGTTACACAAAAGTGTTTCCAAGAATAATCGGGTTTGCCTTATACTGCCTTACTTCACAGAAGAAAGTGTAAAACTTCTCCTACCTGTCCTCTGGGAGGAAGTCAGAGGTAGAAGTTTGCCATAAGGTATTATTGTGTTTGAATGAGGCAGTGAAACCTATACATTATTCATCACATTTGGTCAACTTCAAAGGCTAGATGTAAGCAACACTAAGGTATTACCACTTTACTGATATCACCAGAGACGCTCCATAGGTTTTTGTTCTCTTTGTTGTCTCAGCCTAGAGCTGGAGAAAGAGAGAGCGCTCCATCAAGAGTGAGCTGCTGATCTAATACAATAAACTAGAGTTGTGCTATTAATGGGACATATCATAATAGCACAAACAGTATTATCATTCAAGTAAAAGTATCTGAGTCTTTAAATGATGTTGAACAGCTCATGCTCGATTGTAAACGCACTGAATGAAACATGAGACTAATTTCTTTTCAATTAATTTCAGATCCTAGAGGTTCCCATACACAAATGTAACTAGATAGATCCCCTTGTAAATTGTATTATTATTATAAAAACATTAATAAACATCAGTTTATGTTTGTCTTATGTGATTCCTAAAGTTCCTTTCTTAACCAAATTGCAGGATAATGAAAGTTTGGGATAAGCCAAAGTTTGGGAATTCATTAAATAGCTCTTCACTGCTCTAAAACAGCACAACAACTATGCACAAGAATCTCAAAAGGTCCTGGGGTTTCAGCAGTATGGTATCTATTGGTAAACTGTTTGTTGCCATCAGTCCCAGGAAGTAGTCTGCACTTAGCCCTCCAGAACAGCTGAATATTGTAAACACTTTCCTAATTAGGTCTACACGGAATAAAATCTAACTGTATCCTTACTGCTAAAAATTCCATCACGAGCTAAAGTTCAACTTTAGGTTCCTTCATTATTAGATTTCATTTTAAATGAAGACATAATTATAGTAACTGTACTAAGTTGGGGTTATCTATTGGTAAGTTAACAAAAGTATTAAGCACCTGTTGAAAAAATATTTTAAATAAATGATTATTTTATTATTATACTATTACAAATAAATACATTATATTAATATAGATTATTTTGGGCCTTGGTTGTGTTCATTTGTCAGGAAGCAAGTAGACACCCGACCAAACAGAGCAAGGGGAAAACAAGGGGACAAAAGTTTTTCCTGTCCCCATACTGCTGTAAAATGAAGGAAAGAAGGGCAAGATGAAGGCCAGATTCAGAAAGGGATACCGAGAGCTGCTGGGGGCAGTTTGTTAGACCACAGAGACAGCCATCTGATTACTTTCTTCCTAAGCTAACGATGACTCTCAAAACAGCAGGGGGACAACAAATGTCTTACAGTCCTGGCATTTCAGCAAGTGCCTACTGTGAACCCATAAATCAACAAACTACTTTCAGGCCATTCGGAGGCCACCAAATTTATCATAAAACAAAATATGTAAAGCAGATAAAGAAATCCAAAGGTGCTTTTTGATGTATGTGTATTTCTTTAGGCGGAACAGCGAGTAATGCAGCAAAACAACAAAATATATATATACGGGTATACGTTAGATTTAATTTCACAGAACATAAAGCTAGTCTTCATTAGTTTTCTTCTTCAGACTGTCAGGGAATAGAATATGCTGTACCTCAGAATTGTTGAAAATCTAGTCTTAAACAATAACTATGGTTTTTTTCTCACTCCCTTACCATAAATTACACAGCATAAGCCATTTTGTCATTTCATTTTGCCTATGCCTTAAATCTCAAAACAAAGCATGGGAGCAGTCTTATTGTTTTCACAAATTGAAAACAAAAGACATTTTTATCCTCTCACCATATCATTAAGCTGACTGAGGAAGTCAGAAAAAGAGGGGTGGAGGTGGGCGATGTAAAGTTCTGTGATATGGGATGCAGACAGTGTAGTTTAAGACGGTTTCATTAGCAGCATGTCTCTTAACTGGGTTGTCTGCCATAATTGGTTTGGCTGAAAAATAAATAAATTTAATGAGTACCCTGAAGAACAGAAGTGACAAATAATATATTTATAGGTTGTCAGTGGTACTGTTTTCACTATGTCCTGAGAGCTTTCAGTGTCTGTCATACACAGGATCTACAGTGTGATTAGTTTGTTTCTACAACTAATGATCAATGTCTAATAAGAATTAATTTCTTTGTAAAAATTCTGAATCCATACTGAGTACACCTGATAAACAGCATAATATTGTGCTGTTTATCACGTGTACTCAGTATGGATTCAGAATTTTTACAAAGAAATTAATGGCCATGGATTTTGAAGAATGAAGACTTATATTAATCTCTTCTACAGTCATCCTTAACATCAGTCTTTTCCACCTTGTTGAACACTTAGAGAGATTATGAAAAATAGGAGGCAGCATTTTTATGAATGCAAGTATAAAAGACATCTATACCACAACTTCCAACAAGGCCTGCCAATGACTCTCTCTCTCTCTCTCTCTCTCTCTTTATAAGTGGGAAGTGAATGAAGCTCATTGGTCTTTAGATGATGCATGTTCTCTGCCTTTAACTTCAGAGGCAGGTCCAACATTTACAACGATGAGCAGAAACATTAGGTGTGACGAAATATGAGGAGGATGCTGGAAATGTTTCTCAGGCAAAGACTTCTCAACCGGTCAAGGATTTCTCTATACAAACTGAAATATTATTTCAATGACAAGATACTTTTTAAATGCCTCGGTATGCGCTTCATTTAAATGATAAAATGCTTTTCACAGATCTAGAGTATGTGTTCGCTGCCACGATCTCATTATGGCTGAGTGTGTTAATTAAGATCTCATTGGGGATGACATTTCCATTCTCACTCTATTCCTCGATGGTCTGGTAGGACGGGAAAGTCAACACCATCTCCCCTGAGATGAGAGTAATGAGCGATGACACTGAGGAAAGAAAGGTCTTTGGGTAGCGCTAATGTATGAATCAAAGCATACAGAAAATATGCAGAGTTCTTTTCTCATTTCATTGCACTTGCATTCCAGATCAGGACCAATGATTTGGATTCATTATGTGTGTCTTTGTTCATCTGTTTTTATTCTGTCCTGCATGCGGACATGTATACAAAGTACGCTTTGATAGATAATCAATGTGATGTCTCAAGAACACCCCAAATTTTTACTTGCGATCAATGCTGAAATTATTCAATTTTTGCGGTAAAGGGTCAAAGTTCAAGGTCACTGTGACATCACGAGTGTCCCAAACGTTATAAACATTTGGAAGTGATTACCTTACATCTGTCTAAAGACTGGAAGACACTTGTTGGTTATACAGCAATAAACAAACAGCTCCACAACATGAACCATATAACCGAGTCACCTAAACATAGTTTTAATTAAATAAAAAGAAAATAAAAGCAGGAGTTGGCGGACCAACTAAACAACACTGGCATGAGAGCAAACACAAGCAGACTTAGAAAGCGACGCACTGCTGGGAGGCCCAGCTTGTTAAGTCATTTCACAGAATAAATGAAACCTGCTGAAAACACATCATCATCACGTTAACGTCAGTGAAAATCATGGTAAGTAACCTTCAGTTCACCTTTCAACTTACACTATACTAAATTCAGCATTAATTATTTCATAATCAGCTTTTATCTGATTACAACTACACAACATTTCAGACATAGTGAGCCTCTGTCGACCGTGTGCTGCACTATCACCTCATGTCACATGTACAATGACATCAACATCAGCCTTTTATTGCAGAACAGATGCAGGTTACTGCATCACCCCATGTTGATGTTTAATGTTCCCAACACCTACAATAGATACTGTCTGCTTGTCTTGCCAATCTGCTGATCCCCCAAAATGCTCAGTCACCTCACTCCACTTTGTTCAGCCCATGAGAGAATATGCTGATAGCAGAGTTAACCTTCAGCCATACAGGCAGATAATTCCACCTGCACGCCTCCAAGCCTTTGGTACTGCTTTCTGTATGATGAGGTGTCTCCTAATGAATGCTCAGAGGCCGGGCGCTGATACTGTGTTAACTGTGAGTAGAAAGAGACATCGATAAATACAGAGGGCATGAGCCTCATTGGACAGTTAAGCAGCAATCCTGAGGAAGTACTAAATGAAACACAGAGGTGAATATAATTTCCACCTGCTGCTTTGTTGCATGATCTAGCTGTCACTCTCACTGGTGTTTATCATTTTATGGAAATTACCCAGCAAATATTGCATACCTTAGCTTCACCTTTCACAAGATTGCGGCATCAAATTATCGTTACCAATTGACTTTATCAGGGGCGAGCTGGATAGACGTCTGTGTGATGAAGAACAACACAAAGGATTTTGTTTTACATAAAGCTGTTATGATAGACACAGTGTCACCCTTGCTGTTCAGAATTAATGGTTAAGATGAAATGAGTTGTCTGTCTGGGGACATGACATGCATGAGATGACTGCCACTAAAATGAGAGGGCAGGAAGGCAGAATTTTCTTTCATTCTCATCTGTCCGACAGTGTAATATGTGCTGACAAGTTTATTGCCGTGCCCCATCCTTGAACGAGCACCAATTACTGCGGCAAGTGCTGATAGTCAGTGGGATCCTGCCAAAGGAAGTTTATCACATGAGTTGGAGGATTTTTTAAGAATGAGTCAACAAATGACTTAAAAATGTGTGAAATCAGAAAATGTACCATTAGGGGTACAAAATCTAGAAGGAACCTACTCAGAAATATGTTTTAGAGGTCAGAGCCATTTGAGATTCTTCTTGTGTTCAAGATCAAAATAATCAAATGACTGTGTGTAGTGGAAATTCATTGGGTTGAGTGAGAATCGGTTATGGCCGGAATGGACGTTATAAAAGACTTTACACAAACAAAGTATGCAGTTTTTCTGTACTACATTTTACCTAGCAGCATGTCATATTGTCTGAATTGACTCTTACAGAAAATAATGGTTTGTTATACCACCCCCTTAGATATGTACTGTCACTGTGCCTGTCAAGCTTTCCGCTTTTATTTTGATGCATTTCTTACAGTTAATACAAAAGATTTACTGCATGAAGACTTTTTTAAAGATGTTATTCATGATTTCAGAAGAGGAAGAAACTAATAAAAGCAGAAAAATCATGCCTTTTCCAATGATGACTGACAATCATTATATCATTACAAATTAGTTTTTAATTTTAACCATAATGACAAAGGTGACATTACCTAAAGGATGCACTTATTAGCTTAAAGCATGATTTGTGAAATGTCTCAATTTGGATATCTCACAGACTGCCTTGTAATTTCAGCTGAAAGAGATTGAGATTTGTGAGATTTTGAATTTTAGTCTCGTCTTTCTGTCAAGCTGTCATTTTAGTCTTTTTAGTCTTAGTCATGATAGAAATGCCGCGTCTTACAAAAAAGAAGAGTTATGGGTTCTGTGATGGTCAATCCTCCCACAAAACAAAACAAAACATTCACAGTTGTAAAGTTAAAAAAACAAATGTAAATTCAGTACAAGCCAACCGCAAAACACAATGTACTCAGTTTCCTTAAAATGGATAGAAACAAAAGCTGGTTGCCAAAACATAATGTTCAGAATATCGATAAACTACAAGCAGGGTTTTAACCCACAACTCTATTGCGCCCAGTTCAATCCAGTTTGTTACAGTCTGGGTCTCACCACATACCTCTCAGAACAAAACTAAACAAGCCAAGACGTTCACTGATATTAGAAACACAATAAAACAAGAAGAAATAACGTCTTGTCTCGTTTTAGTCAAAACAAATAGACATTTTCTCTTAGCTTTTATTTTGCAAAGCACATTTAGTCTTGTTTTTATTTGTCAACAGTGTTACATCATTTATTTAGTTACAGTTATTGTCAGTGGACCAGTTTTTACATTTCCTCTCATTTCTATCGTGTTGTGACAGCGCAGACATAAATACAATACGTAAATATTAACAACATACCGCAATCATAGACATCCCATCATCAACCAGTCACATTTACTGATGCCCAACAAGCAAACAAAAATATTATAATTATAAATAACAAAATAAGACAGGAACTCTCAAGCTGCAATAATCAATATCTGGTAAAGTCAGAAAAACATCCAATAAACGTAGCAAAGCTGCTCATCACTTGAAAACAAAGTCCATCTTCCTTTTAAGTTTAAATAAAATTCCATTCTAGTTACGTACTAGCTTAACTTCCGTTGTCTTATTGACTGTCCGGTCACGGAGAAAGCTTGTAATGTCAGCAGCTAGGCCAGCTAGACGGCCCCAGATGGTCAAAGATCACACCCAACACGGCACAAATCTGACTGGTCCAAGACAGTCCACAAAGTTGTCCCCATTGACCCCATTGCCTGCAAAAATACAATAAGCCAGGCATACTAATATAACATATTGGTAACAAATTATACCTTTTTTAAAAAACAAATGTTTGTCCCACCCTTTCCTCCCTTTGATTGGCTACATGGTCTTGCTTCAGCCAATCATCTCTCTCATGATGCAAACTGGAAGAGCTGAGCTCCTCTATAAGAAATTATCTCATCTGAAAAAATTATTTATAAGGTTTTTTGGGGCAGTTCTTTATAATTTTCTATTTAAGTGAAGGATTTGCATTTTTCCTATATCATCATTGATCATCATAGATCAAATTTAAAATAAGACTGTGACTGATAGTTGATTTATGATTCAGGTCAATCCATCACTAATAAATTGTTGTAAAGGTACCTGCATGGAGTGAGAGAACGTCAGGTCACCAATGAGAGCGCTACAAACACTATCAAAGCAGTCGAGCTCAACATGTGGACACACGTTTATTTTGTAGGTTACAGGAAAAAAAATATACAAGCTAAGCAGCCAGTCTCACGTTACTCAGCTGTAAAACTTCAAATGAATGAGAGGTAAATGTTCAATCGCTTCAATCCATGTACTGTGATAATCGCACAGACTGATTTTGTTTCAACTAATCGTGCAGCTCTACTTTATACATATGTTTTCTGTAATTAAACCCTTCAATTTTGCTGCTCCAGGGACTGGTAGGGGTACTTAAACCTTAATTAAACAAGACACTGATGCCCACCGTTTCTTTTTGTTTTATTATCTTCATATAGATAGTATATTGTGTATCTAAAATGCTGCTGAGTTGACCTTAACTGAACTGAATTAAGATTAACTAACCTGAACTCAGCCGATCTGATACATGTTCCTTACGAAGTGAAATGAACTGGGCAGAACTTAATTTAAAAGAACTCAAAGAAACTGACTCTGAGCTGAGAAAGAGAGCGAGAAGGTGAGGCCAATGCCTGCTGCAAACACTAGTATTATACTTATTCAATCCAGTCACATCTTCCTGCAAATTATACTGCTTATTATCTCTGAGCGCTCTATCGCAGCCCTAAATCAGCCTGAATTATGGGTGCACAGCCTCTGCCTGTGACACAGCAACAGTGCGAGGCTGTATGACAGCCAGAGAGAACATCGTCTTACTCCGTACATATTCTCCGTCTGCTTCATCCTCTTTGTTTCTTTGTGTGCCAATATGTCTTTCCAATTTGACTTTACTTCAGATCCACTCTGTCCCTTGATTCTCTTTATCTCAGATTCCAATTTTCATTTAATTCATTTTTCCTTATCAAATTTGGCTAAAATATTAAAACCCATGAACAATCTTTCTCCACCAGGCTTTTCACTGTTTGTCATTTAACACTGATTTACACACTAACGAACAGTATCCTGCTCTGGCACATATATGTCCTCCTCCAGTATATCCATGAACCTTCACTGAGGTCTTCCTCTTTTTGTCTTGCCTGGCAGCTCCATACTTTGTCCAATATATTTACTATCCCTCCTTTGCACATGTCCAAATCATCTCAACATGAGCTGTCCCTCTGATGTATTCATTTCTAATTCTGTACTTCCTGGACACTCCCAGTGAACATCTTCAGCTCCGCCACCTCTAGCTCAGCCTCCTGTCTCTTTGTTAGTGCCACAGTCTACAAATCAGAC
>JAUMHF010000001.1:6104664-6120104 GCA_032359275.1 Microctenopoma steveboyesi
TTTGTGTGCCAATATGTCTTTCCAATTTGACTTTACTTCAGATCCACTCTGTCCCTTGATTCTCTTTATCTCAGATTTCAATTTTCATTTAACTCATTTTTCCTTATCAAATTTGGCTAAAATATTAAAACCCATGAACAATCTTTCTCCACCAGGCCTTCCACTGTTTGTCATTTAACACTGATTTACACACTAACGAACAGTGAACATCTTCAGCTCCGCCACCTCTAGCTCAGCCTCCTGTCTCTTTGTTAGTGCCACAGTCTACAAATCAGACATTATAGCAGGCCTCACTACCACTTTGTGGATATTGGCTTTCACTCTCACGCGCGACACTCGTCTCCACCCTGCCTGCACCCTCTTCTTCACCTCTCCTGTGCTCTGCCCATTGCTTTGTATGGTTGACCCCAGGTATTTCACTATGCCTACTTGCATGTTGACCTGATTCGCTGCCTAAGCGAAAACCCTTTGTGATACTGTATGTGTCAGGAGTATCAGAATAGCTGAGGCGTATTTCCTCAAAACACTGGGTCTCAGTGGCTTTCAAACCCCAATTGATTGGTCCATCCCGAGGATCGGGTGCTATGGCACAAACAGAGTAACATAGTTTACGCAGTTCAGTGCCAAGAGGATTGCCCTGAATTATACATTGATAAAAACCAAGCTGGCGTACCATAACAGTCTGTCGTCAGTGGTCCAACTTTTGAAAACCTAACTCTGCACGTTAACTGTAGTTCACCAAACAGAGGTAACGTAATTGCTAAATAGTTAGAACACACAGTATTCGTGATTATTGGTTTATCAAGTTGACATTGAAATTAAAATCAGGATTAACTAGCCAATTGCCTGGTCATTTAAACAGGCCTTTCATCAGTATTGTTAAAAACCAAAAAGTTAATTTTATCCCATTATGCGAATAATCAAATAAATAAAATATTATTGTTAAATAAACTTTAAAAATCTACAGAATAACAGGCCTAGGTCTAAACCAAAGAGTGCAACACCAAGTGACCCATTTATATTTTAATATTTGAGAAGGATAAATGCAGTCTTACTGTGTAATTAAGTGACAAAATATCTTGACAACATGAAATGGAAATGAGAAAAGTTGAGCTAATTATGCAATCTCAAAAGGCCAAACCCTTTCTCACAGTTTTGCATATTTTTGCAGTTTTCAGAAATTTGACTTGCAGAAATGTTTCTGTGTATTCCCCAGCTTGGCGTAACCTGTTACATCAGGATGAATGCATGATTAGAGCTCAGCAGTTTCTTTTCAACTAGTCCCTAATGATCAGCTTTAAACTTTACTCATGCTGATTGCATTAGCATGTGCTGTATCTCACTCTGTTTTTATTTGACTAAATGATATAATCCCCAGTTTGTCACAGTTTGCTCCGAAAACTTAGATCTGTTCAAATATCTTTTACAGGTGCATCACTAGATGAACATTTGTTACCTCTAAATAAGGGGCAGAAATTCCCACTCTATTAAACGATTCCGTGATCTCCCCTACTAACATAAGGCTCTTATACGTACTAGCCAATGAGTCCTCATTAGTATATAAAATGTGTGGCCTTACAGCCATAGGTTGGGAGATAGTGAAGACGTTTTAACCATTCTATTAGCTTTTTTTGTTTTATGCTGCCATATGACCAAGCAGAAAGCAGTCGCCTGTTAAACGTATTTGTTTGTGGAAAACAAAATGTATGAATATTAAGAATACTAACTGTTACTGAGCCAGGATAGGGGCCATGTACATGTGCACAAAACTAAGGGCATAAAATCAAACGTACTTAGGCAAGTTATACTCTAACACTTTTACTGATGGTTTGCCAAAAGTTTGTTGTACAAGTTTCAATAGGAGCAAACCTACAGCTACATTCACATGCAAGACAGCTGAGCTGCCCAGAATGTTGCATATTCTGTCATGTGTGAATTGGCACGAGTGTATGTGTTTTTGTGAGTTAAATTAGTCAGCAGGATTAGTGCCACTCCTGTGGCAGGTCCATATGGCACAGAGCTCAGCCCGAAGGCTGGCTCTACTCATTAACATTCCCCCATCATAAAGGCCAAGGGGAATGTACAGACCACTGTGAGTGTGTGTGTGTGTGTGTGTGTGATCTCCTACAAAATCACATCACAGCTCTTCTAGAGCAGACACCAGTGATACTATGGATACCTGCCCATTCTCTACTTGCCCACACGCACACAGTGGTTTCAACATGTTGGCTCCTAATGAGAACCCATAAATAAAATCTAATAGTGGCAATGAATTCAAACATGAGCTAAATTGATAAAGAGCAGAATGAGAGGGTAAAGGAGGGGAGCAGGATCAATTGTCAAAACTGTGTGTTGCATTCCAAAAAGGGTGCCTGCCATATGCTAGCTGTTGAAGAGGCAGCAGCCCCCAAAGCCTCAGAGTTTATGTTTTTTTGGTTTTGTGTCCTGGCGCCAGTGTGATTCTGCACTAATTACTATTCTGGAAGATGAGGAAAATAAGGAGACAGACACAAATGGAGGCAGAAAAAGACTGAGAGGACAGAACAAAAACAACCCCAAATCTTCCTACAACAAAAGTAATTTTTTCACCAGTGTTGTAATCACTATGTTAAACATCTTTATTGTTATGTTTATGAAGGTGCACCTTCATTACGGCCAGATAAGGAGTGTGGTCTTGCATAAGGCAGAAAAAGTTAACTTCAAACAGAATGCACATTTATTTGAACCAAAATCTTTTTTTTTTCTAACATTAAAACACAAAGATATTATTGGAAATTCCAGGCACTACAGTGAGGCACTTTGTAGACCAGGTTTTTACTGTATTTAAGACGCCAAGTTGTGCTTCTTTTATTTATGAACTGTGGTGATGTTGGTGTGCACGATTAGCCAAAATTTCCCTACAGCAGGCTTCAATATGTGGTGGCAATCGCTCTACTACCTGCTCCACAGCTGAAGATAAGTAGATGAGCTATTCATATAGGTAACAATACAAATCTTGATTTGTGCACAAATTCTTATAACTCCATAAAAAACAACAGATCATACGGTGTGATCACAGAGAAATCATTCTCTCACCATTTACATCCTTGAAAGTCATAGTACTAGGCATGTACAACATGGTGATATTAGATCATGAACAATCAAATGTCTCCACAAAAATCTTTACTATGAGATCGTTAGTACACTGCTACAGTTCACATTGTTTGATTTGACACAAAATTAAAAAACTGTTTTTTTGCTACAACAGCTGATTAAGCATTGTACTGCACATCTGAACCAATTCAAAACTTGTCTGTTTGTTTTTTTCCCCTCTTTGGTTTTTTTGACTTGTAAGAATAATATATGCCATATCACCCATCCCTACATGGCACACCTGCATATGTAATATATGTAATCCCCTAACTTCTATACTACTATCCTCACCTCTGTCTGTAGTTTACAGCATGACGACAGAATCCCACACAGGCAGTCAGAATCAGAATACAAGTTCGATCTCCCATAGCTGCTGATCTGTGGCTCGAAGTATCAACTGCAGCTCATCAGAAACCATCCAAGAATGTCTCAAAGATGAAACGGGCAAAAATTCCCATTTCAGGTAAAATAAGATGTTATAGCCTTGTTAGCAATACTAAATTTCACAAGACACATCCAAGGTAAACATAAGCTTTAAAAATACTATATCAAAACATTTTTACAAAATTGGCAAATGCATTAAAAACAAAAACATTTAAGACTGAGCATTAAATGTTGGTGTGCACAAAACACAATGCACAAATACAAACTTTAACTGACTGAAACGCCATTAATCGTCTGTCTCGAGTCACTTTGAACGTTAACATGAATATTTTCTTTAACATTTTTATTTGAGATAAACTACTGCACTGTTATCACGTGCATGCCAACTGTAAATACAAAATCTGTAACCATTAATAATCTGACTCTACACTACACACTCTACCAGAAACTTGACCTTTGATATAAGACTCCCAGAAGCAGCTACATTTACTAGGCAAAGACTTTTTATAGAATATTAAATCCAAAATATTTGCAAGAGTTTGACTGAGACAGTGGCTGAGTGCTGATTTGCTGTCTTTTTTTTAAAGCAGGTAAAGGTTTGAACCCAGTGAGTTAAAAAATCTCCACTTCACAGCTGACTAACTTGACAGACAGGACATTTGATGCCAACATAAAGTCCACAAGACTGTCAGTGTGACACACTCCCTGCACCCTACTTTCTTCTTTTTAACCATTTTTTCAGATGAGTTTCTTCATCCATTGTTTCTTTCATAAGATCATATTGTGTCCTCCATTCATCATGGTTACATAGATTTAACAGTAAAAGACGGAAATATATAAATGGGACTCCTAAGCGCTGCTACATAAAGACCACTTAAGCATTGTAAATGCATTTGTCTCAAGATACCAATTAAGCAAATGCGACCGCTCCCCATTCATCAGTACACTGTGTGTGTCCTGTGAGATCCAACACAGAAAATTACATTTCTGCATTTGTAGACACTAATAACAAAGACAAAGACACTAACAAGACAAAGACACTGAAACTGGACTGAGCTAAACCTATTTAATTTTACTGTCAGTACAGAGTACCTGGAAACGTGAGGTCAGAGATTCCATTAAAGAAATGTCTGTTATCCATTTAGGGAGAGAAGAAGAAGGCCTGCCTCATTGCCACATAGCCATTTGATTTTTAGACACTAAAATATGAACATTGGAATTTTCTGCTAAAATCTGGTTGAGCGATAACAAACCTGTTAAAATGCTATCGCGAAAACATATACAGCAGTTTGTATTTCTTCAAAAGACGAAAGAGTCTCTTAAAAACATTGTACTCTATAGGTGTTGGACAAGCAGCGCTGGTGGTAATTCAAACAAGAGCTTGTAAGAGACAAAAAAGAACAGGGAGAAAATAGGAGAGAGAAAAAATGAAGGCACTCTTGGGTTGGAGGACATTTCCTTTTCAGAGAGAGAAAGGACTCCTCTCCTCTGCCTCAGTTGTGCCCCTGGCTGTGCCTGTGTTCAGCTGTGGGAACAGACCACTTGGTAGCCTGTCCTGAATAGGGGGCCTTCACCTCTTAGTGAGAGGCTGCCAGCACACAGGCTTTGGACCACCTCTTACTCCTTTTCAGTCTCATCTTGTTATGTTATTCATTCATAAACACACTCAGCACTTCTGTGACCATCTGTAACTTTGCGCTTACTTTTTAATGAATCTCTTTTTTTCAGCATTGCCATTCCTCTGCTGTGTCCTCTGTCATTTTCTCTCCTCCTCGCACCATGTCATTTTATAAGGGAATGAAGACAAGGGGACCCCCGATGTTTAAATGCCTGTGTGTAATAATTAGTCATCTTTTTAGTTGTCCAGACAGGCTGCCCTGGAGGCTGGCATTTCTTGTGGAGTCCTGGACTTTGTCACTTGGATCCGGCCTCGAAGGCTGGCCCAGATTCCTTTTGGACTGTTCCTGCTACTGATTCAGAACATAACACAGACAAAGTCTGTTAAATTAGGCGCATGATGCAGGCTATTATGTGACCACAGAGATGAGGGGCCCTTCCCTTTCGCCAACACACCACCCCCTTTAAAAAGGGGTCCTGAGTGGATGACAGAGGTAGAACGACAGGAGGCAGGAATGAGGCAGCAGGCATTAACGGTCAAAAGTGCATACCTCATAGAGGGAGTGATCAGTTGTGAGGGGTTAAAATGTTTGTGTGCAAACACGTGCATCTGTTGCACATGAATGAAATCTCATTCCTTGATCTCTTTAACCAATAAGCATATCACTGATCGAACCAGTCTTAGAAAAGCTGGTTGTTTGGAGAAGTAATGTCCCCAGACTCAAAACTGATAAACATTGCCTTGAAATGATCTTGTTGAGAGCCAGAAACATGGTTTTTATTTTTCACAAGCACTCTTTAAACAGGATATCACTAATGAGCCAGAGGGCTCTTAGATGAATGAATAAATTAGCAAAAATAAGCTCTCATGTGAAAGAAGGAATACAGTAAGAGAACAAGGACAGGGAAACACATTCAAAATATGTCAAATATGCAGGAGAATATTTTGAACGTTGGGTTTTAAATTCACAATTATTTTGTGACATTAGTGATTTTGTCAATCACTAATGTCAGGAGAATGGGGACCTAACAATTTACAGGTAATTGCAATATGATCAAATTCTTACAATCAATAATATAAACCTGTCAGAATCTGCCTCATAATTTCTCCAATATTATGTTGAATTAGCTCTTAACTCTACCCTGTAATCCCCCCGACTCTACACACCAGGAGGTGCAACGTGATGCAGGTATCCCTCTTAGTTTTCCAGGGGCATTAATGATGGCAGTCCCCCATGTATATTGCAGGTTCTCACTTGATGTGTTTTGAGCACCATGCCTCACCATGATCTGTGGGAGGACAAGGCCCCATACTGCATGAATCATACATAATCTATGAGCTGCCATGCTTAAATAGAGATAAGGATGACTGGGCTGCTGAGCTGATCTGCCAGACTCTGGACGACAACCACATCAGTTAGAAATTACACAGGTCGATGGGAGATAGTCATTGTTCATGTCTGAAAGATTTCAAGTCTGCTTGATTTTCTCTTTATATGAAGAGATAAAAACAACAACAAGAGGTGACTTCATTAGGAAAAGTTTAGGGGTGTAATGGTTTACCAGGGTTATAAAACATGAATACACAGTAAATATTTGCTCTGACATGTCCTTGTACAACGTTTACAAAACATACTTAAACACCTTTTATACCCTGTTATAAAATCTTTTGCAAAGATGACTCAGTGGTTTTACATCCAGGGTAGGATGCAGAGCAGCAGCTTCAGTCAGTGAATTAGTCATTTATAAGGTGAGAAAATCCAAACATTCCTCTTTTTTCAACCATAGGTTTAAACTGAATATCTCTGGGATTTAACCCGTTTGTCAGACAAAACAAGACTTTTGTGTGCGTCCTGTAAATCTACACCATATTACATTATTTATTAACATTTATAAACCACTGACTTGACTTGTTATAAATGGGTTAAAATAAATGTTACCACACAAACGGAATAACAATAGTAACATCACCTTGGCGAGGCTAATGTACACTTGTTGGCGATAAGCGAGCTGGTACTTGACTCTGGAGCACAATGCAACTGTGCGAGTCATAAAGGGATTTTAGTCCCTCTCCAAATATAATATTGTTTAGCAGCGCATCCCCGCTCCAGTCGTCTCACAGAGCGTGCTCTATTTAAAGTTCACTGTTCAAATACAACTTCTAGTGCCTCTTTTTTGTGACTAAATGGGGCAATTGTGTTGGTGTGAGGTGTTAGTGGCTGTCTTTTTTTCCCCCGTAGTGGTACTGAGTGATAGCCTGCCAGAGGAATAAGGGAGAGAGTTGATGACCCTAGTTACATGCCAAAGTGAAGAAGCTTCAACGGTTAGCAGGGTGAGCGTTGTGAGAGTTGTGGCAGAATACAGAGATGGGAGGGAGGAACTGGAGGAGAGTAAAGAGCAAAAGTGGCAACTGTGTAATGACCAAAGAAGAAAACCAAGAGTAAGGTCTGAAAGACAAATAGAGCCAGGGACTAAAACGCCCATAGCAGGTGTGGCTTTTACTAGAGGGAAGCACACATTATTGCGAGGAAACCAGTGGGGAGGTGTTTGTGGCTCCAACCATAGCTCATCTGTATTCTGCCCCTGTTCACTGAAACACGGGGTTGTTATTCATACAAAGAGCATCAGCCCACAGCTGCTACCCCAAGAGCAATCACGAATTCAAACTCCCTCACAGCAGGAATTAACGGCAAACCCCGCTACTGAAGGAGACTAGGTGTTATGTAAGAACTTGCAGTAAAAAATCTCTATACAAAAACGAGAATGCATGCAAATTAAGCGCACAAACACGCTTGCATCCTTCTAATGAGTAGTAATTTGTGGAGAAACAATGGCAGCTGATGATGGGGAATTGTTTGTAGTATAGGATTCATGTCTGGCAGCACAGCAACAGTGAATCAGGACTGGTTATTTCACATAAAGTGGATGGTTACTTTGATTATGCTGGTTTCGCTCTAGAAGATTACAGCAGTATCTCCAGCTGCTGGCACAGCGCTGCAGTAGCATACAGCTACTGCAGGCAGGTACTCTGGGATGCTTAATATGTCTTTGCAGGTCTGATCTTTGAACACAGCAGTGAAGCCAAAGTGCAACAGCAGGTTGTTCTCAGCGGGTTTAGAGACGAGGTTGTCTTCCTGATTTCAGGTCTCTGTGGAAACACAGTATTGCAATGCTCAAAGCACCTGCCTCATAACACCATGCACACATTACGTTTAAGAACTTCCAACTGTAATTTGGTGACGTCTGACACATTATTAAAGAATTTGACGCCAGAATTCATCAGTTGTCTTTTTGTGGTTTTTTTCAGCAGTATGTATGTCTCATCTTCAACTAATCGATTGAGGATGGTGTTGTTCTCTTGCACAGAAAAAATGGAGAGGCCAGATATCCTTGGACCGCTGACCCAAGTCAAGGTTCTAGGTTGTAAAAATCTAACTATAGCGACATCAGTGTGTTACAACTTCTAAAGCCCTGACAGCTACAAGTAATTCAATAAATTGTATATATTGTACAACAGTACACTAACCCTTACCACCATGCTGGTAGGGTTAGGGAAATAAAACAGAGAGGAAAACACTTATCTCTTTCTGGTGAATGTCCATCAGACACACAGTTACCACCCCTATAATAATAATGAATACTTTATTGATCCCCTTGGGGAAATTGTTGTTTGGACAGCTGCTAGACCTGTGTCAGCGCTACAGGGTATCGGTGTCTTGTCCAAGGACACCTCGACATGTAGGACATGGTGGGACTGGGAATCGAACTCCCTCACCCTTGTGTTTAGGACGACTGTTCTACCCACTGAGCTATCATGCCGCCCACATAAATCCCACCTTTCTTGTCACAAAGACCAAGATTATTAAAATGTAAGTCTGTGTAGATAAAGAATATCACAGTGATTCTTCTGTAACATCTAACAATGCCAATCCTATTAATCATTAAACTTTCAGTAAAATTTAATATGGTAAAAAAAACTGTTAAAAGCTGTTTAACGAGTCATCAAACCATTTGGTATTTAACTTATAATTAATACTTTTTTCTGCCATACTTTTTATATACTGTACATATTGCAGAGCTTGGGTCATGTCAGGTGATCTAAAGGAAAAAGGAAAATTTTACAGTTTATTAACGTCACACAAGCACTGAGACCTTTAAAATGTAGAACTTAAGATGTCTGAATTAATCTTTGCAAAGCTGTGAGCCACAATGTAAAGGTAGAGGAAATGGGAAAGAGAAAGAGATGTAACAAGCCAGCAATGACGCAGTGAGAGGATTCACCTCTGCTGAATTACTGCAAACTTGTACACTTGGATCACTACTTAAACTTTGTCAAATTCCTGCTTTCTCAGTGTGAATGAGTCACTGTTTTATTTTTATCACAGTAAAGTAGGATCCCCTTATGACACCCTGAGGTTGGACTCCATAGGAAGAGGAGAGAGAAAGGGCTCCTCCCTGTGGTAAAACTACAGCTGCCCGTCTCAATGAGAGGGTGAGAGACTCCTCCATAGCAACAGTCCTACATAGCAACAGTCTCTTTAAATAAAGATAGCCTTGAATGTCATTCAGTGAATATCTTGCATCTCCAGTCCTTAGAAACAGTGGGCATTGTAAGAAAGAATTATTTGCATGGTCCTTAGCATATATTCAGTGATCTCTTTTGCGTTATATCTAATATATACAAGTGACTGCATGTCGTCACGTTGCAGAAGTATCTGATTCCCTTTTACAATAGGCTGTAAAAATAAGAAAGCCAACTGCTGATTTCCAATTTATGCTAGAAAACTGAAGCGCAAACTGTGGGAAATCTAGTTAGAAGGAAAATGGCTAGCATAGTGTGTTCAAAGACTTAAGATCTGCATTTGAATAACAACACCTTTTGCCCCCCTCCGGTAGAAACATCACAACCAAGAATTTGTCACTCTCTATTTGAACTTTTCCCTTGTCATTTCCACACTCTATGTGATGAATCATTCAAAACGCTGAGCTCGAAATGAGACCAGACAGGACAGAAACTTGCCTTATACTGAGCTTGCCACAGCAAGCCCAAGTTCAATTTCAGTCCAACAATTCAGTCCTTTGATCACTCTACAGCTGATTTTAGATGTCACTACTAACTGTCTATCACTCCCACGTAGCCCCTCTAGGAGCAGTCACGCTGAGCATGCAGGGACTGGGACTTGCCAGGAAATTGGGAATAGGGTGATATTAGACAGTGTTTGACTTCCTATCATTCAGTCAGACATCAGGCCTTTATTGCAGTATAGAGGACAGTGATCAGTTTGTCACTTTACCTGCTCTGGCGTCAAATGTTTTTCTTGTTGCCAACAAATCTCACAACAAGATCAAAACCTGGAGTTAAATATACTGTAAAATAAGGAATTTTCTTTAACAGCTTATTCCTCTTTGCCACACACCTCCACTGTTGTCCAAAAACCTCTACCTCAGGGACATGTTAATTCATTATAGCACAATATGTATACAAGTGATGATAGATGGCTACTTAAAATCACTTTTAGAGTGAATAATTTCAACGTTAAAGAAACATCCTGTAAAGTTAAAGAAACATATTGGACTTGAAATAAATAAGTACAGCACTGTAACGACCAAATCCAGTGAAGTATAAGTGAAAGACAGTTAATACTACGCTTGAGGGGTTACTGTGCAAGAAACATTACACCAGACATGCATTCATATTTTGATTGGCAAGCAGGCATGTCACAATATCTGCTTCTGTCGGACAATATATTGTCGCAGAATAAATCAGATTTATAGTTATGGTGCATAAAGGCACAATTACAAAAACATCACTGGCAAAATATCTCCGGACTTAAATGTATTTTGAAAGCCAAAGAGGAAGCTCTTTAACAACAGTTTGATGACACTTTAATACTGAATATGGTAAAGTCCATTACTCCGTATGGACAATTGTACACCTTGACCAGCATGGTGCGTCTACAAGGCACAAGTCTTTTTAATGTTGCACAGCTCAATCAAAATACAATCCTCCTGCCTCTCACTGTCACATATTAGCTTTGTTGCTTTTGGCTCCCTGTGGCCATTATGTGAATGGGATCTGTGCCTGTTCTGTCACACTTTGATCATTCCTATTATGAACCATTCGCCAGAGATATCCGTCAGATGTGTTTTATCGTTACGATTTCATACAATTTAGCTCCTGCAGCAAATGACAGTGCCAGCTATGTGGAGGTTAGACAATTCCAGCAACTCCTGTGAAATGTAATGCAATCTAGTCCTGTAGCCCTGCAAGAAGGTTTCAAAGATAATGCTCCATTTTTGGAGAGACTGTCAGAAGTGTATTAAAGCTGGGACAATTAAGGGATTAATCCCTAGGTGATAAAAGGAATACCAATCTATTTTGTTAATGGATTAATTATTACTCATTTGATAATTCAAACTTGTCAAATGTGTCAATTTCCTGCTACTCTTGGGCTCTCTTCTGTCATATTCTACATGGTTCCTGTGTAAGTTTCTCTGTCATCTCCACTTTTCCATGTCCCTAATAAATCATCTTGCCCTGTCCCCCAGTCACTGAACAATGTTCTTTGCAGATTTATTGTGCAATCCACCTCAACCAGAACAACAATGCAATATTCATAATATTCTGGTAGACTGCCAAAGATTTCTACCAGCCACCTGCTGGCTCTAGTCCATTACAATCAGTGTGTACTTGCCATTTGTACATTAAACATAATCACCAAAAGTCTATCTCTTGCTTGGCACAATCAATTTTACTACTCACTTCTTTTTAATTTCTGCTCATTGAAATGGTAATAAACTGAATATCTGACCTTTCTCTGAATAAATAAGGTATTTCACAGCATCACTTGTGCTGCAGAGTATTCAGTTCTTTCAGTGATTAAGAAAATAATCAGCAGATGGATTGATGAAAACAAATAGTTATGGGTTCAGCCTAAAGTGCGTTTTGTGTAATACATATAAAACTACTAATTTTTACTCCTATACTCTTCCTTTTTTGCTGACAAAGAGATGGAAGGACGCCAGAGGGAGCACAGATATGAATGTTGCTGTCAGTCTATAACTTCATTACTTTGCTGAGATCTTTGGGAATTCTTGGCTCAGCTGTAGACAAAAACATTTTCTATCAAATTCCCTTTGTTTAAAAAAATACAACAAAAATTGAGACCATCTTTTGTCAAAATGTTCTTTTCTATTTAATGTCGGTGTTTCACCCAATCTCAAAGGTAAAAGTTATGTAAGGTGATTAAGAAAGATTACTTTCCACCACCTCTGATAAACCTTAGCGGCACTGAATCTGATCGGGGCAAAATTACCAACTTCTAAGATAGAAGATTCAAGAAGAACAGTATTAACAGCAATAGAAAAAATAACTTTTAGGTTTATGCAATTCACATCTACATGATTCAATGTACTGTACAGTGATTTCCATGTGTAAATAATACTGATGGATTTAAATTATATAATAAAAACACCTAAAGACAGCCGACATCAAACTATGGACAGACATCCTGCAATTACCTAAAAGTTTCTTTCAGCTGCTCCCTTCTAATTTTTCGACACTAGAGAGGGATCAGTTGCAGAAGCTCCTGGCTGCTTCCAAAGGGCTACCCACCTCCTCTATCCAAGCCCAGCGCCATTTATTTCTTAAACCTCTTGCCCTGCTTGTATAAACGCGCCATGACTTGCAGTTAGTGTTGCCAGTAAGGTAAGTTCGTTAGTGGCCGCAAATTAATCCTCCAGGTTGGTTTTACCTCAAACCTTTTCTGGGGATGGATGAAGGGGCAGCATGATAAGTTGTGCCTGAGACCCCCACCCCTGTTGAGGTAGGGGTTGTTTATTTGCACATGTAAAGCTTCCCTCACTCCTCTCTCAAACCACCCGTCTTCTCTGTTCAGTATTTGTACATTTTGGTCCAATGAGTGTCCTTTTGGCAAGACACTGATACCCCGTAAGTAGCGCAGAGACAGGTCTAGCAGCTGTCCAAACAACAATTTCCCCAAAGTATTCATTATTATTATTTTTACTCCTAGTTTGTGTTGTAGTGGGGGATGTGAGTCAAGCAAAAGATACTGGTCAGTATTAGTTGGTTTTCTCTACACTTCTATATCCAGTTTTGTATCAGTCCCAATGATCACCGCACAGTCCAGTAAAGCCAGCCAGTTATCTTTGGCGTCCTCCCAGGTGAATTCTATGTTAGTGTCTACGGAGTTAATGTGGTCTGTAAAGCCCTGTTCCTCCTGCTCAGGTGTCATGTACATATCTGAATCAGTGGGTCGGTGTTGTCCCTGGGGAGGATTTGAGTGCTTTCTCCTCAACTTCTTCCATGTATAGACTGGCAATAATAGAAGACACTGGAGAGCCCATGGCACTGCCATGTTTCTGTCTGTAGAAGTGGTCCCTTTAGGTGAAATATGTGGTGTTCAAGCAAAGGTCCAAGAGCAGGCAGATCTGGGCTCGGTTCAGGTTGCTTCTACCCATGAGAGTGCTGTCTTCTTCTAGTCTCTTTCTAACAGCTGTTACGGCTGCAGTGGTGGGGATGCTGGTGAAGAGTGATGTGACATCAAAGGATATCGTGGTTTCATCTGCATTCAGTTGCAGCTCCCTGACTTTGGAAGCAAACATTTCTGAATTGTGGATGTGATGGTCCGTGTGTCCAACCAAGAGTGCCAGAATAGTGCCCAGGTGTCTAGCAATGTTTATGTAACTGAGCTTATGCTGCCAACAATGGGTCTAAGTGGGGCCCCTTCCTTGTGTATCTTGGGAAGTCCATAAAGGCAGGGTATGGTCTCCCCAGGATAAAAACAACGACAGGTTGCCCTGTCCATGGAATCTTCCATTTCAAGATGTTCAGGCTATAACACCAACAAGCCAACACATCTGACCCAATATGAATGTCACAGCCAACTCGTTTAGGCCAGCAGAACCTGTATAAACAGCAATACTCAACAGCTGATAAAGTCAGACAAACATCCATTTAATTTACCAAAGCTGCTCATCTTTTGAATATAACTTAGTTGCCTTTGACGGAAGAATGTTGAAAACCAATCTCTATCCTGTGCTTGTAAGATCACACTTGTCCTTGTTGACAAGAGCAATAGAGGCTGATAAAACAGCAAATTGGCTGCACGGTTTTCTACACCACGTGTGTAAAAATCACACATTGAAATGAGTAGTGTTAGCCCATCAGTTACACACTTCACTAGTCAGCCTATTTTCCTAGTTTTCTGGTGGAAAAGTTTTCAAAGACACAACTCCACCATCTCTGATGTTATTCATATGTCAGCCGTCTCTTGTTGTTAGTAGAGTGACATATTTAAAGAAAATTCAATACCACAAGATGCTGCAAAGGAAAAGCTTTAGATTCAACTAGTATTGTTTAGAATCGTTATATTAGAAAGGTCTTGTAGTTGACATATTTTTTCTTCTTTTACTCTTGCAGATTTACAGAACAAAGCTATTTGTTTGCACCAACATGCAGATGCACAATCATATAAAACAAGAAAAGGTGCCACAGAGCATCCAATGCAAAACAATATGCATACAATATATATAAGCCAAAAACAGAAACTGATTACATATATGTATACGAGCATCAGGTGCAACTGAAGAAAGCTACAGGACCTTTCATACTGCCACTTTATAAATCGAAAGGCTGCATTGTTCAATAGATACACAATATTACAGAACTTTTTTGTTGTATACCATCTGATCTGCAAGCAAACACCAAGAAGAACACCAAGGCCCACACTGAATAGAAAGAAATAGATTACGCAATTGTCCCCCTCCCACCCCTAGCTCCCATTAATCATGACAACTGCAGCATTTTTAAATTTATTTAACATATATAAAGAAGGTGATTATTGTGGGAGCAAGCTCTGAAAAACATAAGACTTTCTGTTACAATGCAACAATATATAACAACAACAAAATCATTTTTACACTCTCAACCACATAAAATGAGAGGACGGGCGGGTTTTAGCCCACGGGCCTTAAGTTTGACACCTGTCTCCTGAGGTCAAAGCGGTGTCTGCAGCTGTACGTGTAAATATGCTGCATCTAACTTACAGTCATTTTCCAAAAATGAATCTCGGACCATGAGGAGAATACACAATCATAGTATACTTAAAATCGCCACATCTACCAATTAATACACCAACACCTGGGAGTGTACTTGGACAATAAACTGGACTGGTCTAAACACACAACCACTGTCTACAAAAAGACCCCGAGTCGTCTCTATTTTCTGAGGAGACTCAGGTCTTTTAATGTCTGCAGCACCATGCTGCGGATGTTCTATGAGTCTG
>JAUMHF010000001.1:6120204-6135716 GCA_032359275.1 Microctenopoma steveboyesi
CCCCCTACACAGTGTCCTGGCTGGACAGAGGAGCACGTTCAGCCAGAGACTGATCAATGTCAAGTGCTCCACTGAACTCCTCTGGAAATCATTTCTTCCTGTGGCAATCAAACTCTTTAATTCCTCCCCTGCTTCCCTCAGCAAGGGGAGAGGGTTTCAACAACCATAGTGATGGATGTTATTAGGTTGTTGTTTATGTTTATTGTGCTTTTATTTTTGTTTTTTCTATATTATTTATTGTTGGTGCTATTTATGGTTGGAATCAAAGTTCAAAGTTCGTATCAAAGTTAGCTACTGTATTCAATCTGAACCACAGAGCTAACCATCAGATTATTGAAAAACATTTCCTAACTAGGATGAACATAAAAAAAAGCCAGAACCATCCATACACAGTTACTCGATTTATCAATAAACCGAAAACTGACTGAAGACTTTTTCATAATCGAATAGAAGCAGCATAGGTCTTATCTAAGCGTGGAGTAATAAATGAACAAAAGCCATCAAAGTTGCATTAAAACCTTTGATAAGAGCTGTGGTCCCAGGAAAGGGGCGTTGCTAACAGACAAGCCTAAAACCACGAGATAATGGAGAAGAGTAAACAAAACACTGTCAACTTATCCAAGTGAAGGTTGTGTGAGCGAACTTTAAAGCAGGTGTATTGCTAAATGAGCAACGGCAGCTGTGCTGGAGACGTTTTGTTGACGCTGTCACAGTTTACAAAGTGGTAGAAGATAGTATTAGAACAAGTTGGATGGTTTGGACTTATTATCCCGCCAACCAGCGTGAGCCAGGTGTGCGTCACGTAATCGTCGTGGCCAACCAAAACAAAGGTTTAAAAAAATTCACAACCCTCTTTAATACTTTTATTGCAGTGTTTCCTAACTGAAATCTACAGTGGGGCCATGTTGTTTCTCCACTGCACATTATTTTCAGTTTCATGATTTTCCCAGCTAGCAGCCAGACCAGTGGCGGAGCCAGACTTTTTTATGGGGGTGACCGGGCAGAGACCATCCTTGTGTGTAAGATGGCACTGAAATGGATGTCTAGGTTCAGAGTTTGTATTTGTTTTGGGTCATATTGTAGGACAAATAGTGCTACAATAACAAACATGACAATATCAAAAATGCACACTGCCCTGCTTGTTTTCTTAACTATCCCTGACTATTTCACACTTTGTCCTTGGTTCAGTCCTGTATCAGCTGTGGAATATTGCAGCCGTCAGGTCTTTTTGAGTGCTAATCTGAAAAAGATTTGATCATTGCTCTTTCTTCTCATCCTATATTGCGATTCCTAGGGTTTTGTGCAAACTGCAGCGTATAAGCTCTTGAGCTCAAAGTCCAAAATTTCTAATGTGACACTTTTGATTCTTATCACTGGCTTCCAATGAAATTCAGATCTACATCAAGATGTTTGTGTTTAGGAGCTTGCATGTTCATGCTCCTGCCTACTCTCAAGAGCTGCTGCTGTTTTACATCACCCGCAGAAATCTCAGGTCCTCTGATCGTGGTTCTTTGGTTGTCCCTTCCTCCAGGCTCAGAAGAAAAATAAAAAGCTTTTGACGTCATGGTTATTCATGAACTTTCTCCCATTGGACGTAACATCTGTGAATGCCTTTAAAAAGGAGCTCAAGTTTGTGTAGACATGTTTCTATAGTTTGTTTAGATGTTTTTATGTCAGTATCTTTCATGCGTGTTGCTTTTATTTAAATCCTTTTTTCATTGTGAAGATTTTTTTACATCTCCTCTTGGTGCTATATAAATAAACATACTTATTTGTTTGGCTTCCCTGAAAACTAACTACACAACATGTTGTTAGTGGCATTGTTGGTCTTCACTTCACCTCTTATAAGGTATTTATTTGATGTATATTGGATATTGGTATATAGCATGCTCTTGTTTGTCTGCCATTGTATTTTTTAAATGTTACTGGTTCAATAAAACAATCTCGGCAGCAGATAAGGAGAAGCACCGGTGCACCCAATAACGTTATCACTGACTCTCTTCCATTGACCTGTGCGTGTGAGTCAGCAGGTAGTGACACCAGCAATGCTGCATTAATTAATCTTATTGATTAAACCTGCTCTTTTCTTTATTTTTTAATTACACAACAAAATGTAAAGACCACAGAAATCTATTAGAGAAAACAAAATATCTAATATAGGAAGATTCAAATGGTATTTTTGTTGCATGTGATTTTAAACGATTAAACTGTGATAAAAAATTTATAAACCATATTGCAAATAAATAAATCACTAAGAATATATTTTATTATTTCATGTAAGTGACAGAAGAGAAAGATTTCAGTAGCCCATTTTGTATCCCAAATTATATAGCATAAAATGTAGACAGGTGAAATATTTCAGCAGTGTACAATGTGGAGATAAGCAGCAGCTTGTAATCAAACACAGTTTAATAAAGATTAAACTGAATGAGGAGCACTGAGCGGTTTTATAAATGTTTACTTGTTGGCAGGGTAATCGACTTGTAACATTTCTGTTATTGATGGTTTATGAAAAGCATTTGTACAAAATGAATCAGTTTGTGTGTCGTATTCCCACAAAGAAGAGATGTTGCTTTGTCATTAGCAGTGGTCCAGAAAACTCTGGTCTGTGTCAGTTCCTCTGTACATGTACACGTGTATGTGTGGGCTGTGATGTGATGTGATGTGAACCCCTGCTGCTGTGTAACCCCACTGTGGGATCTGACAGCTCCCACTGCTGTCTCTATGACAAGATAAAAGAGTGTCCACTGTGTGTGTGTGTGTGTGTGTGTGTGTGTGTGTGTGTGTGTGTGTTTGTGTGTGTGTGTGTGGCTCAGAAAGTGAAAAGAAGCAGGAAGTGGCGAGTGAAACTAAAGCTTTTCCACAAAAAATAAACACATTCACTCAAACAAATGTGCCTTTGAATACATAGGATGCATGAAAAACGCGACATCCGTTCCACATCATTTTGAACAACAAGCAACAACAGGTCTGGTGGAATCTTCTGGGCTGATGATTTTAAAGTAGAAGAAAAACAAAACTTTAGACTCATCAAACATCTTTAATGTAATTCAGTCCTCAGTGGCATCTTACGTCAAGAAATGGAAACCTTCCAACATCTGTCTTGAAACATGACAACGTGAAGGCACCAAATGTTTCCTCGGTTAACTTTCCAACACTGCCAACACTTTTTAACAGCTATGACATCTAGAAATGCTGATAAGTAAAATACATACACGAGCCTGCACTTCAAGATAACAGCTGAAGGGATATTTCTCATTTTTAGGGAATTCGGGGAATGAAAAATGACTTTTGTTATTTCACAGCCTTGGTTGTCTGATAAAGTCAAGTCATATTTTTGTTTTTACAAAACACAACAAAATACTGATGTCCTGACACTTTTCTAAATAAATCAATTAAATATACTACTATGGTAATCTGAATGCAATTAATTTAAATTTACATTTGAAAGAGGAAAATCCACCTAAGTGTGCAACACTTTGACGCTGCACCACTGGAAATGTGCCACATTCTCATTATATTCTGGACTTTAAAAAAATGCATGAGGATTTCTCAGAGAAATAGTTCTGACCAAAGCTACACAGGATAGCCTTTGGGAGAGCCTGCGTATTCTCAAAGAAGCAGTGCTACAGAAAACTGCGAGAACACTTACTTTACATCTAACTCTCCTGAGACAGTTGTAATTGCAGCCTGCTACTTTGAATATGAGATAGCACCTACGAAGTGTTACAATCCTTCTTTTCATATAGTGCACACTGTCTTGCAGTGGTATAAAAAGTGGTGTGTGTATCAGAAAACTCAAAACTGTTTGTGAGAGAACTGCTGCTGCTACTGAAAATGATTTGATTTTTGCAGGTGAATTCATGGTTAATATTTTTAATGGAAGCTAGACTTATCGAATGACTTCAATTGATCAAGACAGGGGACAGATTGGCCTTTGTTGTTTCCACAAGGCTCATGCAAAAAAAAGCATAAAATAAAAATGATGTGTTTACACATTATAGTGCCAGAGGGACGAGGGAAGTTTGCATATTCAGGTTTTTGGACACGCACCAAGGAGGCAGACAGTTGCTCATTCTTAATGTGGCATGCAGTGTGATATGTGCTTAAGTAAAAAGCTGTTTACTCTCAAGTGCAACTGAACTTGCACACAGAGCAACACTTTTGTGGTACGTGACTGTTCTGCTCTGCAGCTTGTGGATTACTCATATTTCTAAGTGAATATCACTATATACAGCTGAGGGCAATGTTTGTCTCAAAACAAACAAAGACAAAAAAATCAGAGACATTATCATCAGCCAGTGTGTTTGGAATTTTAAATCTTTGCTTAAAGATTTAAGGTTTCACTCCAGGTTGCAGTTTATGGGAGGATCCACGCATCACATTCACTTCTCCCCATTAACTTTTAGAGGAAATCCTGCTGATGTGAATATTAATAATAATAATAATGAATACTTTTTGATCCCCTTGGGGAAAGTGTTGTTTGGACAGTTGGTAGACCTGTGTCTGCGCTACTATAGGGTTTCATACAAGACATGTAGCTTCAGGGGGACTAAGACTCAAACCGCTGACAGCCATTGGAAAATGACTGCTGTGAGTTACCATGTCTCTGATCATACATTTCCTACATTAGCTTCTCTCCATAGGTTCACCCTTGGGTTTGAAGACGGCTGCTCTACCCACTAAGCGTTCATTCCGCCCCAAAAAAGATGGGACAGCATATTGTCTACATAATAATATGCTGTTTGGCCTCGCGTCTCCAAGTCACCAGTAGGACTGATTCTTGTTAAATGAAGTGAGAAAGCTGTAAGTCCTTTAACTTGATTACACTGGTGAGAACAAGAAAGGGCTGCAGATACTCAAAATAATGTTTAAGGTAAATTGAGCTAAACCTGTTCGAAATGTCTCACAATCAATGCTGACCCTAAGATTTACCTCCATTTTATATCAGTGTGGACTCATCTACAAATTACAGCCTCCAAAACGACACTGACATTAAAACACTATAAAAAACATATCTCAGTGAGGGTATCATTGATTGCTGTGTTGTATCACATTATATGTGCATTAAGTATAAAGTATTAAAAGGACCCTTTTCTTAAGGCTGAATATATGGAACCAGAGAACAGGATACTGCCCACACTACTATTGTAAAGGTAATTGACTGATAAAGGAATACAAAACACACACACAGGACAGAATTAAAGCAACTTTTACTTGAGACAAATTTGTAACTTGTGTTGTGAACAAAACAAAAGATGATGCGTTTGTCCAGATTTGGTGGGAAATACTGATAATATGAATGAAAAAGAAAAACCAGTCTGAATAAAACCCATAAGCTTCTAATCCACTGTAACACTGAAACCAGTCTGAAAGTCTTAGTGAGAAACGTGTTGCTAATTATTCCCAACGTACACAACTTAGTTCTCCGTTTAAAAACCCGAATGATGAGTAAAAACAGGATACTGGCACAATACAATAAAAGGGCACTCAAACTCAACATAATCCTCGAGCGCCTCGCCTCACGTTTATGAACATGTGTGGACAACACAAGCTCATTCATGCACATGACCGACTGAACAGGTCAACTCAGGAACGAGCAACCCTGCATAAAATGTTCAGTAAGCGACACCACACTCAGTCCGCGTACTCCGTGTACTTCTTGGCCGACCCGTGCACCTTGTTCGCGGGGTATTTCAGACGGTTCAGGGCCATTTTACGGATCACCGCCTGGGGAAGGTCGACGCGACACTTCTCGGCGAGTTCCACCAGGTAGATCAACACGTCGCTCAGTTCATGCGCCAGCTGCTCCCGCTCCGACTCGCTCCAGTCCGGGAGACCCTCGGACACCTCCCCGCGCCACTGGAAGAGTTCCGCCACCTCGCCGACCTCCCCGACCATGGCCAGGAGCAGATTGCGGGGCTGGTGGAACTTGTTCCAGTCCCGCTCGTCTGTAAACTCTGCTTGCATCCGCCGAATGTCCTCAATGGATGGCTGGGGGCTGAAGGTGAACCTCTCCGGCTGCGCGCTCTCTCCATTACGCATCTTGTGGGACGACGCTCCCGTTTCTGCCCCGTGCTGTGACTTGGCAAAATCTTTGCTGGCGCCATTCGACGACACTGACACCTCATCTGTAAATCCACACTCCGTCTTTCCGTTTGTCGCCATCATGGTGTGTGAATTTTAACAACGCCGCGACGAAACAAACAACTTCAAATCCTCATACAACAACTTCTTAAAGTACCATGTGGAGTAATCCCGCCAATTGTTGGCACCGGACGTGACGCAGTTTGCGCCGGAAACAGGAAGCTTCAACGCTGGGCTTTGTAGTTTTAACGGAAGCGGTTAGCGGTATAGACGCCGTATTAACTGTCACTTTAAAAACTACATCTCCCGGGTTGTGTTTTTCTCTTACCTTTAAAGGATAACATGGCTGCCTCCTCTGTGGCAGCAAGTGAGTTCCTCTATAATATGAATAAACAAAGATCAATTTTGTTTCAAAGGGCTTCGTGTGTAGTTAGACAAATAAGTGCAACAAGTTTACGATGTCACAGTCAGTCGCGACTGAGAGCTAAAAGGTAGGAGAAGCTCTTTATGTGGAATCATTTAAATGTGGTAAATTGACTTTGTTATTTGCATTGAATTAAGCCGAATTATTGTTCAATAGACGTTTCTTACCATAAATACTTTGCTGCATTGGGACCCACAATTACATTTCCCCCCCACGGCATCCTGGGGTCCGTACAACTCGCCACCCAGTGAAGTAAATTAAAGTGTGTTGACATTGCCACTTGGTTTTTAATGTTATTCGATTAGGTAAGTCATAATGTAGTACACTTGTTGTGCCAGTCCTAGTAATGTGGTTCTTCAGAGCTACTCCTCTGTATAGCATGACCTGAACTGAGACACTCACACAAACGACATCATCTGGAGGATTTTTTTAGGGCTGTCTGACTTATTGATAAAAACATAATACTTCAAAAGAAAAAGGAAATTTAAACATGATTCAACTTGATGCATGTATTCAACATGAATACATGGGTGTGATTCAGATTTGCTTCACATGTACTGCAGGAATCTACATTCATGTACAGTTTCAAAGCACCTTTTCTAGGTCAAAGTGTCGCTTGTTAAGTTATTTTCAGTGTTATTCCAGACCTTTTGACTGCACCGTATACATACATTTGCTGTAGTAGGTTTACGCTTCCAGTTATTCAAAGACCACAAAGCAACTTTGTTTTAAACACGTGACAACTTGTCCAATAATCCAAGGATCTGACACAATAAAAGGGGAACTATTTCTTATAAGGGTATTGTTGCTTTGAAAGCAAAATTGAGATACAGTGATTCTAAGGGTGATCGGCGGATGTCTGTGCGTGTAACAGCTTCACGAATTTCACAAATGGAAAGCGAAATGTAATTTTAAACATTACAAAATTGTCAACTACATTTCCAATTTCTATTTCTTTTTACGGCTTTATGTGCCTCAACGAAGAAAACATGGAGGGAAATTTTACATGAAAAGAACAGACAAAATTCAATTCAAAATGTTTTTTCTTACCCCTATTTCAGTGTGAACATACTAAATGATCATATTATGTATTGTACACGACACACAGCTAATTCTCTGGCTGTTTTATTCAGGTGCACATGTCTAGTAGAAGTTTCATGTATTCATGTGCCACGTCTCGCTCATCTCTGCCTCAGTGCTCCCCAGCAGCTGGCAGGAGTGGTTGGCTTGGAAATCCATGCCCAGATTAAGTCCAGCACCAAGCTGTTTTCCGGCTCACGGGTTGGCTTCTCCGCACCACCAAACTCTCTGGTGTCATTCTTTGACGCGTCCTTACCTGGCACCTTACCCGTAAGTTTTAATTACCACTATTAAAACAAACTTATGGTAACCGTATATAATTGTTCTGACCCCTCTTTGTCAGATCCTTAATGTTAATGTCCACGTGTGTCCCCAGGTGCTGAACAGAAAATGTGTTGAGGCAGCAGTGATGACAGGCCTGGCTCTCAACTGCACCATAAACCAGAAGTCATTTTTTGACAGGAAACATTACTTCTACGCTGACCTCCCTGTGAGTTTTTCACCCCCTGTCTGGGGGTTTAATAGCACCTTATCTGGCAAACGGGGTAGCTGTTACCGTTTCGCTCTCGTACTAGCTTTTTTAATATAAGTTGTCCTCATCTGCCTTCAGCTCTTTCATCACACCACTCCCGGTGAACTCTCCCGGCCATGAACTGTAATGTATGTGGTGAGCAAGGTTTGCTGAAGCAGCAGAAATGCTATTTGCCACATATACAAATAAAATGATACCCAAAGCTGTTAAGGAAAATGACCAGTGTTTTTCACTCACTAGCTCGTTTCCTTCAGGGCACTTCTGTTTTTACATTACCCACGTTATTGCCCTCTCCATCCCTTTGCTGCTAACTTTCTTTTATGCACATCATTTGAATAATTATTGGCTTCGTAACTACACCAGGCAGTGTTTCCACCTCAGCAAGTGAGATACTGTATATTACACATAATTGTGTGAAGATTGTATTGTTGTGCAGCTTTACATTTGTTTTATAACAGTTAAATTTTCTGCTTTTAAAGAAATAAGTACACTATATTGCTAAAAGTATTGGGACACCCCAACTAATCAATGAACCCAGGGCACAAAGCGAGGTCCATAAGGACATGGATGAGCAATTTGCTGTGGAGGAACTCGAGTGGCCTGAACAGAGCCGCGACTTCAACCCAGTAGAATGGGGGATGAATAGAGGAGAGAATGTAATACATCTAATACATCTAATACATCCAGAAATTCTCAGAAGAAGGGTGTTAGCAGAAGTTAGCATTTTGAGTTTCCAAAGTAAGTAATTCTTTGGTAAGATATGACACTCACACAGCTTTAGGACAGATAATGAGGAGTGTAATCATGAAGAACAAAATGTCTTTGCCTTTGATAGTATTTCATTCAAACTGTCTCAGTGGCTCAAAGTGAGAGTGTCCTCACAAACAGAGCACAAAGCAACACACTGAACATGCATTTTAGCTGTTAAACCGTTTCTTTCTCTGATAACTCTGATTGGTTTCTTCAGCTGACTTGAGTCTGTGCAGAAAATATGACTGACGCACAACAGTTGAAGGTAGATCTATTTGTTGGTGAGTTTTTGTTTTCATTTACTGCTTATCACAAAGTGGCAGCAGTGAGTATTTTTAATAACCATGCTAAGGGAAACATTATCTCCCCAGAAACTCCATGTTTCTTGAAAATCCCCTCCAGAAGCACAGAGATTACTGTCAGATTCTTCCTGCTCTCTTGTGTGTTTGCTGAAGATTGCATCACCTTCACTGGATTCATTCTCAACAGTTGACACACGCACACACACAGCAGGGACGATAATACCTGATTACAGTTATTATTTTTCTGCGAGACTTTCCAAACCAAACCCTTATGAGCAGGTTGAGCCTGAGACATTCATTTGTGTTCTAAATCCTCCCTGTGCAATATTTGCTGTGGCGCTTTATGTATAATTATTTAGATTGCATTAGCCAAATCATCAGAAGGAGGAATCTATCCCTGTGCTGCGTGAGGCTTGATAAACAGATCACAGTAGCTTTGATTATGCAATATTTTTCACATTTAAGCGAACGTTTCAGTGTAATCTCCGCTCATACAGTCAAACCAGAGGAGAAATGATCTTGCCCTTGAAAAATACATTTGTAAATTGTGTTGTACATTATTGATATGTTCCACTAGAAGTCCCTGATTGCATTTTGTAACACCACAGTTGTTCTTTAAATGATTAATGCCACTGTCCAAGAAGCATACCGAGGCACCCATATAAAGTTCCTAACAACCCTTTAATAACATGCCTCAGCAGCTTCACGCTGATCTACCAGCAAAAGCAAATCAGTACAATTTCCATGACACATTAACTGTCCAGATAAACAGACATGGCCTGGCTATTGACGCTTCGCCATATGCTTAATGAGAGCAGTGGACTTCCGCGTGACCGCAGTGGGTAGTTAAGAACATCAGTGTGCAGGCGCAAGGAGGGAGATGGCTGACGGGTTTGTTTAGTGACTTTGAAATGAAGTCGGAGAATGACTCAGTGGCTGCAGAGAGGAGTTTGGAGCGTGTGTGTTTGATCCTGTATGTGCAGCATGTAAGCAGGCAGCAGCGTCTCTGCTCGTTAGAGTTCAGTCTGCCTTCACTCTGTGTACGGGAACCTTAATGTGGCTCCCAGGATCTTATTAACACCCCGCCTCGTCCGTCATCGTGTATCCAGACGTAGTTGATTATATCATGCAGGATATGCGAATAGTCTCAACTCAAACAGACGCTTCCTCGTGCACAGTACAGCGCGTGTGTGTGATTCAGCCAGCAGAGGCTGCATTTATACCAACATTAAGCAATAACGAGGGGGGTCTGGGTTATAGAAGAAGTCCAGCAGATTCAGATTCACCTCCTCCTTTCAGAACAAACAGAAGAAGAAGCCTTGCAGTAGTCCCTTTTTTTTCCTCTGTTTGTTTTGAAAGGAGGAGGTGTGGAGTTGATTGATTGTGTCGATCAACACATTGTACAGAAAGCCAGTGACTAACAGCCCCTCCATCTCATCTCCCACGTCCTCGCTCTCTTTAGCATAAGTATGATTAATGTTTAGTTCCTGTGATGTGGTTGCCATAGCAACATAGGAAATTAATACTCGGGGCAGTAGATTCCTTTAAGGAATAGAGGAGAAGATGAAATGGTGAGTCTTGTGTTTTTATGAGTAGAAACCTTGAGTGAAATGGCAGCACTCCTTGTGCATTATAACGAAGGCGCAGTGGTTAATTGGTGCTGCCTGCCTCTCTTTCACATGACACGTCTGCAGCATCACTGTTATGCCACGGTGACACTAGGATTTAGCTGAAATACTGTCTTGCCTCGAAAATCTGAATGTGAAATCAGTGCTGTTGACAGAGGTTTGTTTATATGTTCATTTCACTTATTATACCAACAGACAGATATCATCTTTTAATCAAAGTGTAAACCGGCTACATTCAGGCAAAGTAAAGAGTTGATAAAATGTTTTATTTCTTGCTAAACAGACCCTTAAAAACACCAACCCTGCTGCACGAGTTTTATAGTACTGTATATTCTCATTTCAGGCTGGATACCAGATCACCCAACAACGGCGGCCCATTGCAGTCGACGGCACACTCACTTACAGCCTCCTAGGAGGAAAAAAGAGGAGCCAGGTGATCAGGAAAAATGTCCGTATCAAACAGATTCAGCTTGAGCAGGACAGTGGCAAGAGTCTCCATGACGATGTTTGCAGTCAGACACTCATAGACCTCAACAGAGCAGGTATTAGAAAGCCTTATTCTCTTATTCCTTTTGAAAGCAACAGCAGTAAAGATGTGTATCAAACCCTGCAGTACATTATCCAGCCTCACTGGAAATGTCAGAAGTCAATGAGTTACTATTTATTTACTAATACGCAATAATCACGCTGGAGTCAAATGAAATGGACATTGTTCTATAGCTCGACATTACTCAACAAAGTGAGAGCTGTGCACGTTTGTCATCTGTCGCGCCACATCGGACCCATCCTTCAGAGATGTAAAACACAGCTGTCTTCACATCCATCAGGTGTTGGTCTAATGGAGCTGGTGATGGAGCCAGACATGAGCTGTGGAGAAGAGGCTGCCGCAGCCGTCAGGGAGCTTCAGCTCATTCTGCAAGCGCTGGGCACATGTCAGGGCAACATGTCTGGTATGGAAATCAATGTGTCTTCCTCTGCCTCGGAGCTAGCGTACCTCTGAATCTCTCAGTGTGCATTGCTTACCTCTTTTTCCTCAGAGGGCCAGCTGAGAGTAGATGCCAACGTATCCGTCCACAGACCAGGTGAAGCCCTGGGCGTCAGGACGGAGGTGAAGAACATCAACAGTGCCCGATACCTGGCCAGGGCTATAGGTAAAAGCTAAAAGCTTAAAGTTTGTGACTGGTATTTATAGAGAGCACATGCATGAGTAAAAACGGTTGTAGAGCGTTTAGAAACGATTAGTGGAGGATTGTAGCTGCACACAGTACTTTTAAAGTTTCAAAGTGTGAGGGGAAAAATGCTTTTTTTCCTTAAGCAGAGAGTTAGATGATACCTAGTTCTTTCCCAAAGTAACAAAACCACCGTTTTACGTGGTGATATTTACCGACCACTAAGTTCCTGGAGTCTCCTGCGGTTGCCTAGCAGCTAGTTCTGGTCAAAAAACATTTTGGCAGAGTAATCAATGTAGGAAAAGCCTGAAAGGAAAAGCTAAACACTTCTCCATAACTGGAAGCACAGTTGCTCTTGACAGTGACATGTGAAGAAATCCTTCAGGACTGACAATCATTCTTGAGCAATTAGCTGTGTGATAGCAAAATGTGTTGCTGAATTGCTTTCCCGCAGCTGCTCACTCAAAGAAGCAGAGATGCTGACTGACAATCTGACAAAGGGCCGCAGCCAGGAAATTTCCCATGCAGGTTTTTAACCATGGTTTGACATACTGTGGGGCTGTGCTTGAATTATTTATCATTAAAGTTGTGTTACGTCAACAGTTTGTTAAAAGTCAGAGTGAGAAACATCATTTGTCACAGGTAGAATATGGCAGCAGTCAGAGACCTGAGCGTTGCCAGTTTATAACAGCAGATGTTTGACATTTTCCACTAGATCGTGTTCGTGTGTTACAGTGTTTGGGAGACGGCGTCTGTATTCGTGTTCATGTTGTCTCCTATATCACCAGACTATGAGATCCAGAGACAGATTGATGTCCTGCAGAGAGGGGGGTCGGTGCAAAATGAGACCCGGGCATACAATTCCAAATCCGGGTAAGAAGATAAAAGAGCAGAGCCATGAAGCCAAGCTTTAGCCACCACAGCACCCTCTGACTGGGCTCTCTGCCTGGTTCATTAGTCCTGAGCTTTGCTAAGGAGCAGCCATCATGGTAATGATGATGAATACAGCCATTTGGATGCCGCTGTCATCCTGTGTTATCTGTGAGCTATGTGCTGCTCACAGAATGAACCAGCACCCACACAGCTGAGGCCTTGATCACCTTAAGGTGCTCTGCAGACTTCTCACAGGGCCTCGCATGTCCGAGACAGATCTGCCGTCTGAAAGGCGTCCATCACACATATGTTTCCGTGCAGCTTCTGTTATGCACTGCACTGTAACGTTAATGTCTTGTTGGGTCTGTTTGCACTTGAAAAGCTTTGACTCTATGTTTACGGATGCTGGAAATGTTAATCGGTTTGTCCTATTTACCAGGGAGACTGTTCCCATGAGGGACAAAGAGGGTCTTCAGGACTACAGGTAGGTGTGAGTTTGCAGCCTTTCTGCATGTTTATTGACACATCAGAAGACGATCTTGTCCGCAGTGGGCACTACACGATGACGAGAGCGTCTGAGTAACATGAGCCACACGTCACTCAAGTTCTGGTCCTCTGCTGTGTGTGTGATGAAATGATAGACAGATGGGTTTAAGGCTGATAGAGTGAAACAATTAGGGGAGCAAGTGAAATGTGACAGATGCACTGTCAGGAGGACTATTTGTATCCCAACAAAGGCCAAGCGTCTCTTCTCTAGGTGCTTCTATCTGTGCTGCTGATAAGGCACAGGCCACCACCGTCTCTCCCCCCTCCCTCTTCATTTTTTTTTTCTCCCTCCAGGTTTATGCCGGAGCCCAATCTGCCCCCTCTGATTGTGTATGAGGATAAAGCATCGCTGCCCACTGGCGTTGACGTGTGCCAGGCAGTGGTGGTGCAGAAGATAAGAGAAGGGCTGCCAGAGCTACCTAGTGTCAAAAGAGACAGGCTGGTGCAAATGTACGGCATCCTGCCCGAGCATAGCTTCACTCTGGTGGTGAGTTTCTAAGCGTGTGAAGGCGAGGGCTTGATTCTCTCACTAAATCTGTTGCGTGCTCACTTCCTTTAATGTCCATCTGATCAAGTCCTAGCAGAGGTTCAGCTGGGGTCCAGGAGGCAGCTGTGTGCTGTTGGTCTCTGCTGGGCTGATGTGATCCTAATAGATAACGTGCATGTCAAGTGATAAAAGCTCTCTTATGGTGTGTTGGGGTTTTCTTTGCCGCAGAATGAGGACGGGCTGGTGGAGTACTTTGAGTCGGTGTTGACGGCAACCAAAAAGGAGCCAAGAAAGGCAATTGGCTGGGTGACAAATGAGCTGTTGGGTCACCTCAAACAGCAAGACATGAGCGTGAGCCAGAGGTAAGAAGAGCTACAACATGCTTCGTGCAGGTTTGACAATGATCACATGAAGCTTATCGTTTGTTTTGTGGATTTGATTTTCCCTGCCAGTGTTGCTGCGCTATTCCGCTGCCAATGCTCAGGCTTTAAATATCTGGACTCCAGCACATAACACCCATGAGTCTCTTATGAGTGACTTACTCATTTTGCAGCTTTTGCATGTTGTATCTGAAAGCTGTGGATGGATAGAACATGCACAGATGATGGTACACATGTGAAGAGCGCTTCATTATATCTTCTTTCAGCTGGGAGATAACCTTCTCTGAATTGACCAGGTTTTTTTGTTTGTTTTTTTTCTTCTGAAATGTGAATGAACAGTTTTCAGACAAAAGACAAAAGAAAAAGGTTAAACTATTTGCTTGGGGTCACCTCTGTAGCTTAGAGGATTAAGAAACTGACCGTGAACTGCAACGTCCCTGGCTGGAGACTTAATCTCTCCCTCCTTATTTCCCCGCATTCACACACATGCAGATTTAGAATGATGGGCGTCTTTTTTGTTTGGAGGTGTCGTAAGCCACCGCTTCAAGGTTTTTATTTGTGTGAAACATTGTGATTTCATGTCCATATGAAAAGCCACCTAGCAGTGATTTTTGAGAGCTTGTCACCAAAAAAGTGATTTAGTGCATCTGGCATGAGAAGTTCAGCTCCAAATCCCGTAACTCATGACTAAACTTTAAGGAATTGCCTATTTATAGCAGATGAGTATAGAGTTAGATTTGGCACAAAAAGCGCTAGAAATAAACTAGAAATAATCTGTTCTTGATAAACACACGTGTGAACATTACTTAACTCTTACTTAATAGATTCAGCTCTTACTTAAACCCGTTGTCATAGAGCTAACTCATAGGAAAGAGATCTAAAACAAGAGTACATCAAACTGCATTTGACAACAGAGAACGCTGAGAAGTATCAGGTTAATGTGAGCATTCAGTCCTCTTCATGCAGGCTGTACACCTGCCTGAACCATAGTTCTATGTTCAGTTTACTTCTCTCTTAATTTTGTACTATAATCTGATTTGAGTTGGATTATTCCACTGTTCCTCCCGGATTTCTGATAGGATGTCCCAATAACTCACTCAAAAGCCTCCAGGTAATCCAGAATTCTGCAGCCAGAGTTCTGACTGGACTTAATAAGAGAGATCATATTACTCCTACTTTAGCTTCTCTCCATTGGCTTCCTGTTAAATCTAGAATAGAGTTTAAAATCCTTCTCCTTACATATAAGGCGTTAAA
>JAUMHF010000001.1:6135816-6151392 GCA_032359275.1 Microctenopoma steveboyesi
CTGTAAAGTGCCTTGAGATAACTTTTGTTGTAAAATGGCGCTATATAAATAAAATTGAATTGAATTGAATTGAATTTCCCATGTTTCAAATGGTGATGATGGCAATAACCCCAACCCTACCCCTAACCTGAATCACCAGACTGAAACTTGACAACCCTAACCCTAACCACCAAGTGGAATGAGTTAATACAAAGTAAAGGAACTTGAAACAACTAATTGGTTGACGTTGGAGCAGATGCTGTCAGCAGGCCCGTTTCTTGCGTTATGCAGACTAATTTAAATATCTCTCAGATTTGGTTTGCTCTATAATGTTGACGGAAATAAACTGTAAACTGTTGGAAAATGTTTAATGTAGAACAGAAACAGTTGCTCGGGATTATTAACCTTGGTTTGCTCTTAACCAGACATCTCCGTATGTCTTTGTTAGCTCAGCTGGTACGTTGGCATGTAGAAGACCCAGGTTCGTGACCAGGCTGTTAAATTAAGTTTACATTTTTTTTATTAAATTATTTTTGGGTGACCTCATTTAGATTTTAAAACTCAAATTATTTACTTTACTTGGCAGACGCTTTTATCCAAAGCGACTTACAAGGAGCTAGCGCTGGGTGTCTGGCTCAGAGACACACCTGGTAGGGGATGGACTAGGAGTCAGACGGGGTTCGAACCCACAACCTTCTGCATCCCAGTCTAACGCTTAACCCATTGAGCTATCCCAATTATATGAACTCTGTATTACTGCATTTGTAAGCCACCATTGCTGCCAACCTTTCCTACAGGTATCTTCACATCATGAAATTTATCCGTTTTAAAACGGTCTGGTCACTTCTGCTCCTTACATAATTATGTTCCTTATGTAATAAACCAAGATGTTGAATCTCATAAAACAAAAAAAGAAACAGTGAATCTTGTTTGAATCTTGAATCATTTTTCATTTCAGGTTTGAGACCCTACTATGATTCATTGCAACAGATAATTTCAATTTGTTATATCGATTCAAAACAGGGGCCCCCAAAATGATCTTGCATAGGGCCCCCACAGACCCAGAAACGGCCCTGGATGTCAGCATTACTTTATCTGCCATTCCCAGGCTGCTATGAAACATTTTTATGTGAGTAAAACACAAAGAAGCTGTTTTTTTATTTATGCACACTGCTGCATTTGCTGAGGTTGAAAGGAGAGTTAAAGAAAAACAAAGAGTAGCCAGCAGGACTGTCAAAAGCTGCAGGCAGGGGGAAAAAAAACGAGGAACGGATTCAAGTATTTGGAGAAATATCTTGAGTACTTGGAGCCAAAGATATACAAATATCTCCATTTGTGTTCATATGATCAGTCACTATCAAATGAATTGTCTCTGCCGTCCTGTCAAGCTTGCTGAAATTTCCTCCCGCCTCCTCTGGCATCAGGACCTTGAGTAGGATAATAGAAATTGTGAAGCATATTGGTCAGACAGCCAGAGAGAGGTTGAAACTCCAGACATGTCATTAAAAGCTCACCCGGGTGCTTCCACCAGATTTTCCCCCTCAGGAAAGTTGCTGCCAGCTGCCTCTGAGGGAAACTCACTGCGGGTACAGTGGAACATTTATGGCAGGGCAGTGGCAGCATGATGACAGAACTGTGAAACGTCTCAGCAGGCTTACATTAGTGCCATGGTAAAAATGGGAAAGACTCGGAAACACAAATATAGCGGGTTTCTTTGTGCGATGCAACCCTACAACGGAGTTTGTTCATTTACTAACTACAAATAGCTATTGAGCTGGGAGACGGATTATTGCAGAAGTAGTAAAGACTAGAATCACATGTATGTAGAGGTTTATCCTTTTTTTACCATCTCATATTTGTTTAATTGAGCTTTCCACTTGCCCCTGGCAACAGTTTTGTGATGTTTCTGTTTGAAGCATACTTAGCTGAGATGGACTGTTTGGCCCTGTGGTCCTGAACGAAAGTCTGTCTCCACCTAATATATTCTAATAGGCCTTTTGAATCCGTTTGTCTGGTAGCCCGGGGAATAAACAAGCAAACACACATTATGGACCAAACACAAATGCTGATAAAGTTTTGTGTCCTTTCAGTCTGACAGTCCCACTCCTTCTCTCCTCTTATCCCGATCCATTTATATCACTAATTCTTCAGTCCGGCCATTAAATTGTGATTAAATTACCTTCTTATTTGATTTCAGCCCAGTCTCGCCTTCTGCCTTAGCAGAGCTGCTGGAGCTACAAGAAACAGGACACATCTCCTCTTCCGTTGCCAAGCAGGTCAGTGAGCTGCACTGATCATGCAATTATTCCTTTTTTGTCTGTCACACAACTCTGGCTAATGCGTGCTTGTATTCTGACTATCGCTTACATCTTACTGGTTTCCCCCCCCGACTGTCAGGTTTTCCAGCAGATGTGGAGGTCACCAGGCAGGACGAGCCAGCAGATCATCCAGGAACAGGATTTGGGGCTTGTTAGTGACACCTCATTGCTGCAGAGCATCTGTCAGGACGTGGTGGACTCGCACCCTGATGAGGTGAGGACACGTGCCACCTCTCACTTGCTGCTACATAGCGTTCGTTTGGATGTTTGTGATGGATTTTGTGCCTCTCTGTAGGTTCACGCCATCAGGAATGGAAACGGGAAAGTTCTGAACAAGTTGATGGGCCTTGTTCAGAAAGAGACCAAAGGTAGAGCTGACCCAGTTCTGGTGAGGGAGATTCTACAAGAGAAGACTTCGCTGACAGATTAGGCCAAACGGGTTGCAATGTGCAGTCCAGGCTGAATGAGAAGATACCAGCCAAGGTGTAAATATTGAACAGGAATTATCTTCTTTATGTGTGTTTAAGAATTGTGTTATAAAAGCCCAACAATGATATGTTGATCAAGAAATAAATGCTTAGTGATGAGATTTGCTGCCTCACCTCTGTGTGTTTTTCACGGAGTCACACACTGTTAGAGGTTCAATCTCTCCAACAGTAAAGCAACAACGTAACTTATCAAGAGAAATAAATGTTGACAAGCTGTAAGGAAAATACCTAAGACAACACATTGCATACAATTCAGTATAACCCTTTGTGCAGGTTGCGTTTTTTGTTGTCTCGTGGTCATTTGTGAGCAAAAATAACCAAAGATGAAATTGCTGACGTGACAGATGCTTTCAAGCTTTCAAGTGAGGAACCAGAGACTCTGCCCATCCTAGATATCCAGGCATGAAAGCAGTCAGTGATCGCCCTCTTGTGGTGGAACCACGTCGTGTACTGTGGCTCACACACTGCCCCTGATGTTGAGGTAGCTCGTCTTCACACGTGTGTTGTGCAGACATCTTCTTTGTGGTTGGCAGTTACTTTTATTTAAGGGGACATCAAAATGTTAAAGGCTTCCACCTGCCTCCATCAGTTTGTGTTGTCGTTAATCATTGGTGCCTGCAGTGCAGTTTAGTTGAATGTGGGAATTTCAGATGTGTTATCTGAACACACCATTATGGTACCTGATCCCTACGGGCAACCAGACAATATTTTACTTTTACCACGTGTTGCTCTCACAAACAGTAATTTTGCTGCAACCTGTGTTCAGACAGTCATGGACCATTTTAAAATGGAGTTTCAGGAGACCTTGTTTTCCTGCAGTAAGTGACTGTGTCCAGTGATCATATACAGTTTCTCACATTAATGTACTTTTTGTTTTGACCAATGAAATGAAGTCATTGTGGGTAAATGAACGTATACGCTCATTTAGCCAAGAACAAAATGTAGTCTTGAACAAATTCTCTCAGGGGAAAAGGACTGGGTGGAAAAGAAATGAGGACATTAGTGTATACAGAACAAACAGCCACAAACCACCTCTGGCAAAAAGGAAAAAAATACACTGCTGTCAAATGAGACCTGTAGGAAATTTTTTTTCCATAGATAAAGGAGAAGTACAAAAAACTCAATACATTTTATTTTCTAGGAAATGTCTTTATTGAAATAGCCAAACATCAGCAACAACCTGATCACATCTCTGGCAGAAAACTAAGGCCAAATGGATGAATCTTTGGAACCTACGGACACTTTTTTCATGCCACAGTGCTGCTGTGAACAGTGATTGTTAGACTGTGCTGGGTGATACCGAGCCTGTGCTGGTTGAGGGAGTGAGCCAGCAGTGCAGGATGACGCTGTAGTGCACAAAGATTGATAAAGTGCTCTGCAACATTCGTTAACCAGAGAGAAAGACTTATTCAACAACTCTAAAAACAGCCCTGACTGTTACAAATAAACATGTCCACGCCTTTCTTGTAAAAATGTGCCAACACGCAAGACTCTACTGCATAATGTTTTACTGCATAGCATCAAGTAGAAACAGAATGAATTTAAATAAACTAAAACACAAACCAGATTTAAGAATAAAGAACAATTCTTGATCTTATTACATTCATTTATGAGATGATACTGTAACTGAGCCTAAATCACTGTATGTCCAGCTTTCTTCTGCGTGTTTCTGCCCAAAAAATGTCTTTATCAAAACCTATTATAAGTGGAAAAAATACAATAATCAATTCTGAATCACTCATTTGTATGTGAGAAATGTTATATTTAGATTCCTCCACTAAATGTCCACATTGTATTAACTGCATATTCCTGTGAAGTTGTGGACGGACAAAGGTAAACAGGGCTATGCTGTATACTCAGTTTCTATAAAGTTTCATTTACATTTTAAGATAGAAAAATAAAAATTGTGTAACTCCTTTGTAAATCCACTTAAATTAGGCCAGAGTGTGAACTAAAAACCACAATGAAGGCACTAATTTAAAGTATTTACATCCTGGTAAAATTATTTAATAAGAAGGCAGGTAGCAAAATATAGTTTTTATATTAGGTCTTATTTTAACAACAGTGTGAATGAAAAATAAAGGCAACTTACAACAGTCTGAGATGGAACACATGCAAAACTACGACTGTCACAACTAAAACATCACCCCGTGCATTTACTAAATAGAAGACGTGATGAAAAACCACAATAATTCACAACTCAAGTAGTACCTTAGTGACAAAAAACATGTCTCAAGAAAGCTTAACTACCCCTATCCCGTTCCTGAATGATATGCCAAACTAAATTATTCTCAAAATATCCATGGTTTTGCATATATACACACACACACACACACACACACACCACAAAACTCAAGTAAGGCCTAGTAATAATAGCATGGATGACTCTGGTTTTGTTGGTGCATTGCAGGAAAACTGCTTCAAAGGCTTTTAAACATCTCAGAATGCGAGAGACTCCTGAGGTACCGCTGTGAATCAAAAAAAAAAGCTACACCAATACGATCTGCATCTGACACAGAAGGACTTTGTTTAAAGATAAACGTGACAAACCTGTTTTGAGAAACTCTTCAGAGTGAGAACAGAGATCAAAGTTAGGATGTGTTTTAAGTGATGATAAAATCCAATTATTCCAATGTTCATGCTGTAATCTCAGGGCAAACACTCCTGAAAGGCCACCTGAGTATTTGACAGGACCACATCAAGCAGCAGGCTTTGTCCTGTGGTTGAAGCTGGTTCTAAATGTACATTCATATCTTGTCTCCTATTTAAACCTGAAGTTCTAATAGGAGCCAATGGTTGCAAAAAAAAGCTGGTTTGTTAAAGCCACCTCTGACCTATCTTTGGTTGGTGGACCTGGAGCTCGCCTTCATGATCATCATCGGCTGCTGCAGGCTTCGGCAAACACAAGACTTTCCAGCTTAGATTTTGCGCCTTGTCCTCGTCTACTTAACAGAACCAGAAATATTATATTAAAAACCACATGAAAGTGAAAATAAATAAACATTTTTTTAAAACACTTGTATAAAGCACTGGATCCGAGCAAGAAGTGCCTGAAACCACGATAAAAGAGAGTTCAGCTGGACTCATCACAGAGGCCTACTGGGACATGATTACTCTTCCATAGGAATGTAAGATAAGACAGAGTGCTCTTGTGCAAACGCAGCCAGCTCTTTAAGGAACTCCGTGAACAGGACGGTAGCGAAGACGTCCGTCTGATCCACAGAGATGGAGGCTTTGGGTTTTGGTGTTGGTGAACCCTTCGTGATCCTCCCCACCTCACCGCTGTTTCTGTCTAAAAACATGAATAGATGAGTGAAGCTTTTAATGCGTTGAAAGACAAAACATAACACTGGCACAGGGGATGGAATTTAGGACAAACAGAATACATTCATGTTCATGGTTTCTCTGTTTATAAATTCCCTTTAAATTCACATCTTACTTTTTAATCTTTTCACAAACATCTCTTAGCTTCTCCCACAGAAAGCACAGGGAATCGAGTTCAAGAGCAGAACTGAAGCCCCAGAGCTTAGCTGAGACTCTAAAGACACAGTCGATGATGAATGCAGATGTTATTTTAAAACGCTTCCAAGTTTTCCTTTTCTAATAATTGGATTTTCTTTAAAGTAATTCTCAAAGTTTAAAAGATAAAGTCAATTATTCTGAACCAACTCCTGAGCTGAAAATACAGAAACTAAAGAAAGTCTCTATCCAACAAAGTCTCCATTCCTTGCAAAGAGCAAGGAAGCAAATATTTAGCACATTCGCCCAAATTCACTTCTGAGCCTCTTCATGTGAACTAAAAACATAGTTAGTACAATCTGAGATGTTTGTGCGCCGTCACCTGCTGCCATGACTGAAGTCTCCCTGGCCAGCAGCCAGTGCTGGGCGGCTGTGATCAGCTCTGGAAAGTCCTTCCTGGTGGCAGCCAGCTCTTCTATCTGGTTCTTCACGATGGCTAGTACCTAAGGAACAACAACACAAACCTTAAATGTTCCCCAATGAAAACAAGCTTGAAATCTAAAAGCCACCTGCACAGTTTCAATAACTTCCAGTTAAACCTAAACATCGAAGCAGCAGTGAAAATGCAAATGCATCGTTTCCCCTTCCAATCATACAATATACTTCAGTTACCTGGTAAAGGGAGCGAACGGTTGGCTGAAACACTAAGTTGGTGTTGAGGAGGAAGGATCGCAGGAGAGGCTGAGGGTAGGCCGCCAACTGAGCCAGGATCCCCGTCAACAGCAAGTTGACATGAAGCGAGTTGGACAGCATGTTCTCCAGACGAGACAACAACACGCTTACAAATGGACCTGGAGAAAGAGCGATTAGAAAGGAGTCATTTTTTGGTTAAATACTGAAGCAGAGGTTTCTAGGTTTACGCATACGTTTACCTGTGAAAGGCAGCGAATGGCTTCTATTTGCACTTCCGCTACGAAACCTCGTCCCAAACGGTGAATGCAGTTTCTCCGGCTCTGGCGTTTCAGCCGAGAAGGAGGTAAAATCCATCCCGCCCTCTTCCTCATCTTCCTCCACCACAGGTGTGACCGGTTTCTTCAGCGCGCCCTCAGCTTTGACGGGTTTCCCATTCGTTTCTGTGTCCAGCGTACGGATGAGCTCCTCGTACTGAGCCAAAAGATCATCACCCAGCTCGGCAGCGGTCGTCTTTGAGATGTTCGAATTACAGTCCGTTTGACCTCTGGCCTTCGTGTCAAAGCCATTCAGACCACCATCAGTCATGCCAGAGACAGGAAGTATTAGACTGAGACCATTTTTTAGGGGACCGTCTGCCGATCCTGTCTCAGGTTCTGTTTGGGCTCGCTTGGGTTGGTGCTTCCCATGCTCATCGTCTCTGGCATCTTTCTTGGCAACAAGGTCATAAACCATAACATCGTCTTGGAACTCATTTTCCTCAATATATGAGCCTTTAACCAGCATGATGGCGGTTCTTCTCATCTCCTGGATGTGCTTTGGAGGCTCAGCAGGAGGCAGCTGTGGAGGTTTAATCTCCACAGGCGTCTCTTGAGTCTGCACCGGGCACGCATCATAGCTATCATCCCACTCAAGCTCCAGCTGGCTGACAGAGGGCGGCTCTGAAACTGGCTGCGGGCAGGGCGCAGGGCGCGGTGCCTGCGGCGGTGGAGCTCTCTTTAGAGTCATTTGGGTTTGTCGGGTCTTCAGCCTCGGCTCCTCGAGGACGCCGGGCTGATATTTCTCCGGAGGTGGGTTCTCACCATCATACGGTGCTGACCAAACCCGACAGGCCTGTATGCAGCTACTGACGCTCAGACGGGCGTCATAAAGGTAATGAAGGTAACTGACATCCAGGTAGATTTCTGACCCAATCGTGCAGGAGTTGCCCATGCCGTCCCCCTCCTCTGGAAAAAAGAAAACACACAGATGGAAAAGGTTGATAAATGTTGGCGTTCAGCACCTCGCTGCTGCATCTCACACCGAGCAGAACTAATGAGTTTGACATGTAACTCCAGGGGGTTAAGTGATGTAATACAGCAGAACAGCAGGAGATCTCACTATTTGATAAAACCCCCGTCATCCCTTTTATATGTTTATGTCAACACCTTGTTGTGCACCGTGCAAAAAAAAAACCTCAAACTGTTTGGAAATTGTGTGCAACCAGCACCAACTATTTGATTTAATAAGCCTTTAAAACATCGGAACCACTTGTTGGCTTATATCTTTCACTCACTCGAAAGAATTTGCAGCCGTTTCGGAAGACCGTAGATATTCATTTCGACTAATCTGCATAATACAATACTTTAAAATGTTTTTTATACAGCATTAATTAAACCTTGAGGCTCTAGGCTAAATGTATTTTTTTTAAACTGAATAAAAACACTATTGTTGACTTCCATACTTACAAACCCAGCATCCAAGTTCCAGTTTGACTTGTTTGATTCTCAGTCATTGTGCACACGCAGAATCAATGCAATAAGACTTATTACACTCCAGTTTTTGTGCGTTACCTGTGGTAGGAGGTGCAGAGCTGAGATTATCATGCGCCTCTGGCCCCTTGGAAAAGAGAATGGAGTCCAGCTGTCGCAAGGGCGGAGGGCTGTGATCAGGAGAGCAGCAGGATGGCGTTAATGCCAGGATCTTGGCGGCTGAAACAGAGTAGCAGTCCCTCTCCCTCACAACGCGTCTCTGACTCAACATTATGTGATTACAGGGGATCAGGTACCTGTAGAGGCAGATGGGAACAGATCCTGTTAGGGAAAACAACGGGTGGTCGTAGGAGGGAGGAGGCTGAGCAGACAGATAGTAACAAGTTTGCATGGTGGGAGGCAGAGAGCAGAAGCTCATCATTTCATAAACCAATTAGGTGAACCAGCATCATAAGTGGGATAAAACTCACCTTAATATAAGCTGCAGCATCACGTCTTCACAGCATAAGCCAACGAGAGTGCGGAAGAGAGCCAGAGACACCGTGCCCAGCTGGAGAGTTGGACGGAAAGGCGCAATGAGAAAAATAGAGAAACGCTCTCAAGTGGGTTTTCAGGTTCCACTGATGTAAATATGAGTCAAACATGAGGGACGACTTTTGACAACAACATGATTGTTAAAGTCAGAGTGTGTTTTATATAAAAATAACACGGAGATGTGGCACATTCTGTGTATATTCTAAAGTTTTCAAACATTGACATTTCAAACAGCCCAAAGCTGAAGAGAAAGAGCTGCACTAGGCAAGTCGTTACATAACAAAGGGTAAAAGTGAAATGTAAAAAGCTAACCCGTTTCTTATTTTTTAGACAAACACTGGAGGAACCCCCCGCAGCCGTTTACACAGACAAGCAGCGAAGTGAAAACACGTTAATGATTCAGATCTACAGTGCCAAAATATTTGAACAAGACGTTCCATCACATAGGAGCATATCAAGATAGTGACATTAACAGGATACGTTGCTGCAACCGAGCATCACCATGGCAACAATCTGCCAGCTTTGGCACCGAGATTTAAAGTTCCTCTGTGGGTCTCAGGGGTAGTTTGTGGCCTGGTAGCTCAATGGGTTAAGCGTCAGACTGGGATGCAAAAGGTTGCAGGTTCGAATCCCGTCTCATTCAAAATCTATCCCCTACCAGGTGTGTCCCTGAGTCAGACACCCAGTGCTAGCTCCTTGTAAGTCGCTTTGGATAAAAGCGTCTGCCAAGCAAAGCAAAGCAAAGAAAGTTTGTTTTTTAATCTAAGAAACCACGTCTGGAGTTATTAAATCTGAGTCACACTGTGTGCATCTACAATGTCGCTGTTCTAGACAGGTTGCTGCATCACCCTGCACCTGGAAGGGGGTGTTGATGCGGCTGATCAGCGTGTCCAAGATGTGAACATTCTCATGCTGGTGGACGAGGATGAAGGAGAGGAAGGTCTGCAGCAGGGCCGGCTCAGAAATGCTCCTCAGGAAGAGGTCGAGGTACGCAGTGGTGGTCATCACCTCCTCTAACGTCAGCTTCATAAAGTAAATGTGACAGAGCACAACTTGTTATGATCCATTATCTCTGAGTAGATTAAACAGATACGCAGACATGGGTTGCTTGAGTCCTCAGTCAGTATTCTAAGTCCTGACACAGATAAAACCTAATGGATCATTATTAAGTATGATTTTAGGAATTAAACTACTGACAGAAGATATGGGATTTGAACATTGCACTAGATATGCTGTTAAGTGATTTTGGGAAGTGCTTACATTAGATTTCTTGTCATAGACTTAGATCAATACGCCTCTTTTCTCTGTGCATTAGAGAGGACATGATTATCTCAGCTTAGCATAAAGATGGTAAAAGGCTTAACTGGGCTTGGAACTCCTTTCATTTCAAATATGTTTGGAGTACATTTGAGTTAAAGAGGAAGAAAGGAAAAAAAGAGGCTGAGTGCCAACCTTGTGGAGAGCTGGTGCAAGGACAGGCACAAGGAACCCATTGTAGATATAACTAACCAACTGGTCTCTGATGTCAGGGTGGGCCACCTGGGAACAGTTAATAAAAGAGGTACACGTGAGTACACATACATGCGCAGGTTGATGTGTGGGGTTGGGCAGCATCATCGCGACAGGTTCACCTGAATAACAGCGTTGCAGAATTCCAGCGAGTTGAGAAACTGGACGAGTGACGGCATCTGAAGCAAGTCGTCTTTGCTCAAACAGTGCCACTCTTCACTGGGAACCTGTATTTTGGTAGGCAGGGATGAGTACAGGCCACTTAGTCCTGTGGCCAGCACCTGAGAGGACAGGGAGGGATGGAGCGTCATAATATGTCCCAGAGTCAGTTTTACCAAATGTGCTACCGATCTCCTGATTGTCTGATGACAGGAGGAGACGGTGAGGAGATGCATGCATTTCTGTGTAGTGTTGTGCCACCTTGTGGATAAAGAATGGTGCCTTCAGAATACACACACACACACTCATTCATACATGTTAGTGAAATATAACCCATACACACATATTCCTATGTTATGCATGTATGTGCAGGTGAAGTACTTAGTTTCTGTTCTCACGGAACAGGCCGTCTGTTCTGCAAACATACTCTAGGTGCCATCTGATATTGTATAATGAACAATGATCAGACATGAAGTCATTATAGAGGGAATATTACAGGGCTCGTTAAAGATTAATGAGGCAGTCTGGGGCATAAATGATATGTGCACAGCTTTCCTGCTGGTTATTTTCAGAGAAACGTACAAATGCATTTCTTTTTTCTGCTTTTTGATAATCTAATGCAGACGTACACAGAGCAGCGTGCGCGTGTGAACCTGTCCGCTTGTCCTCACGCAGTACATTGTACATGTAGACCCATGTCTCCTACAGGTCTGCTCAGAAAACCTTTACAAATATCTGAGCAGCAAACTAATCCACATAAGTATCATCCTGCGAATGAGTTGATAAAGGCAGGACTTTAGACACAGTGTCTTCTGCGTTTACATTCTCCAGGATAATCCTTCATTAAATCGTTCCAGTGGAACCAATTCAATTCTGACTCCTGTCATTGACTCAAAGGCTATTTTCCAATACACCGTCTACCACCTTTGGTAATGTCATTATTTGCATTGGATTAACTCATAACCGAGCTGTTTTGTGAATAAACTGAACAACATTTATAACATTCAGTGCTAATTAGTGCTTTTTAAACCTTGTTTTTGAGTGGGTCCATGAATGCATCTGCATATTTTGGCTCATGCCCCGCACTGACTAGGATTAGTAAGAACATTTTAAATTAGGTTACCTGAAATTATAAATGTGAGGGGGGAGTCTGGGGAGATACTAAGATCAACAAATGAATTAGAGAAAGAGAAAGAAGGAAAAGGAATTCCTCATTTGGGACTGACCGGACAGAAGTAGGTGTTCTGTGCAATGTGTTTGGCCACTCGCTCATTCTCAGCAGACAGAGACATAATGAGCAGCAGGGCATCTCTGGCCTGCTGGCCCACTGTGCCCTCCCTGTGGATAAAGGGGATGAGCAGGGAGAAGATGAGGAAGTTTGTGGCTCCCTGATCCTCACTGGTGTGGAAAAACAGCTCCAGAATTGAGGGGTCCTTCGCCAGAACGCAGCACAGCTGGTTGAGCAGCAGAACAAGTTCGGCTTCCACCGCTGGCGCCGCTGTGCTCGAGCAGGAGGACAATAGCATGATGAGCGGCCGCAGGATGGGTTTGTGATGCAGCAGCGGCTGGTGGGCCTGCCCCACCAGCATCTCGTACATCTTCAGCTGCTCCAGCTTCATGTCGTTCGTGAACTCCCTGCGGAGGCTCCACACGAAGAGACGCTCCATCACATTCTCCATCACCACAAACTCCAGGATGGGGCCCATGGCGCCGGCCTGACCGCTCTCCTCCTCTATCAGCAGGAACAGCATGTGCTCCACATAGTTCTGCACGGCACTCGCCTCATCTCCAGGGACGGGGCCGAAACGAGAGCTGCCACCGCTGAGACTGAGAACACCCAGAGATGGCATGGTGGAGCTACTACGCAGGGGATCATGCTTTTCTAGGATCTTTACCACCTATGATAAAGACAATAAGAATATTAGATCCTGTTTATTGACACACATAAGCTTTGCTCTGTAAATCTATATTAAAATACAATAGACCAAATGGTAGATGTTGTATAATGAGACATCACAATCGCCAGTTACATAATAAAGATTTGACAACTGGCTATCAGGAACAAAGCCACGCTGAGAAAACAAGGTTCTTTCTCTGTTTATACATAGTATAATATCAGATATGAACAGGCGAATCAGACAGTGCTTTTATAACACTGCATAACACTGCAATACTTTCCATGTCTGTGGCGGGTTAAGTATCAACAAATATGAGGTGTAAACAGACCAGCAGCACAGTACAGATAACACAAGGTGAAACAGTCCATTGTGTATCCAGTCCCTCCCTCATGAGCCCGCTGCATAGAAACCAGAGTCACAATAATGGATTCAATGTCCCCAGCCTGCTGTGCTGCCATGACAATAACCAACTGTGCACAAGTGAAGTGGGCATGGCTGATGGAAACACAAGAACAGAGTTAGTAATCTCTGCCCGAGCCTGACGGGGGCCCAGTACGTTCAGGATCTCCAGTCGTTGCTGAAGTGACAGGCAGGAGACAGCATTTTACTTACTAGTCTCTTTGACTGCCCGCTGGCACGCTACTGACACTATAATTGCTTCACACAAGGTTAAGATTCATTAAACCATGATGCATATATTTACAAAGCAGCTGCAAGTAGGCTTGAGCTGTTTACTGAGTTCAGTATAGGTCTGACAAAGCTGACGGGTCAGTTGATAACCCACGTCATTAGTCATAGTGTGGCCACAGAGGTAAATGTCAGTGGACAGCAGCTTTGAAAGTGTGATCACACACTGGGCTCAGAGTGGATCAACATCTAAAGAACCAATACAAGCTCTACATGAAGGGAACCAGGTGGATAAGGAGTGGAGTGGGTTGGTCAGATGACAAGCGGGATCAGTGGTACATTCCCAGACAGAAGTAGAAGTTCAAACAGTTTCAATGTACACGTTGCTTTTAAGACCAAGTTGAGATTATAGGACAGAAACAGATGCACGTTACAAAGCACAAACTACAACTGTCAGGAGAAATGTGACTGTGGAAAGTGGAGACTTTTACGGTTTGGATTCAGCATTGTAATAATTTACGTCAAAGCATTAAATGCCGGACAAACAGGTTTTTTTTTCATTTCTCTCCACACTTAACCTCTAATATTTGAATTTAGTTTACAGATGCCCAAAAAGAAAATGTTATTATAACCTGCAGGAGGGACAAAAGTAATGTAACGGAACTCCCGCTTTGTCTTCGTGTGATGTCTGAGAGCTAATGCTAGGCCTAGCATGACACATCATGGGGCAGAAAAACAGAAAACTGAGTGCTTCGGGGGTCACATGGCACTAAGCATGAATGAAATGAGTCAGTAGCTCTGAAGAGCCATTGTGATAAATAACAAACTGCCCACACTACACTGTCCACAGCCACAGCCACAGATAGAGACAGAACAGCTCTGTGAGGCCTGGAGAACAGCAGATAAGACACAGCAAATGAACATAAACCCAATCTTTCAACTCTGACAGAGGCGGAGCGTCTCACAGAAGGACACCACCAATATTACTTTCACTGTGTTCCTCAGATTACAAGGTTTTCCAAGCTGAAACCAAAGTCAAGCACTCTTATCAGGCCACAGCCTAACTAAGCATGGAAATAAGACTCTGTGCTGCGACTGTGCCCAAAGCGAAACAGGCTTTAATCTGGAACAAGGAGTTCTCCTTTCGTCTGTCACAGTCTGAAGCTGGAACCTCGTGTTTTTACGACAACAACTTCTGTCCCACCTTAAAAGTATAGTAGACCAGAGAGCTGGGCACAAACTAACCACGTGAATCAGAGTCTGTACGTGTTGCTAGATTTAGGAGCTTTTCAGCTTTAAATGTCTGGCTACATTCAGTGAGTTGCTGCAGAATAAGGGTCTTTATCTATGAATATAAGAAAACTAAATCCAACGTGTTACTCATTACTGGGAAATCAGCACTCTGAGTACCACAGTGATGGAGGAACAGAAACATATTCTGCATTGAATAATGTGTCCCAAAAAATAGTATTTCTCTAAGTAAACTTAGAAGCATAACTCATCTCTACAGGCCTGCCTGGTGTTACATTCAACATAAACACAGAGACATTTGCTCATTTAACTAAACTATCTGCAACACAGCTCGCTGACAAAAGGGGTCTGACCCCCACGCCGACTACCACTCATGTTGAGCACACATTTCTTTCCCTCAACGGCTGCTCAGCGCCACTCATGTCCGCGCGTATAAAGTTTGTTCATCTCGGTGTGGGAGGAGCAGGACTAGCAGGCTGCTCCGTCCCATAGGGGTGAACCGGGACACATGCTGCCGCGGCGAGCCAACGGTCTGAGCTAGTCGGCTTCGCGCTGCCAAGATTCCACTGGCCGTGACCGCACTGCAGTTTGTTGGGCCTGGAGTCAGCCAGTCCATTTCTACAGCACAGATCTGTAGCACCAGTAAGGTGCATGTGTGTTTTAATGAGCAGGGGCTTTTTGTTGTTTACACGTTTGAGTAATGTTGGGCTGTAAACCTCTTTCATTATACTGCTCACACATGTGTCAGCCAATGTGGTGTTTTAATTTCACTGAGAACCTGTATTATACAGGTCCTTCTCAAAAAATTTGCATATTGTGATAAAGTTTATTATTTCCTGTAATGTACTGCTAAACATTAGACTGTCATATATTTTAGATTCATTACACACAACTGAAGTAGTTCAGGGCCTTT
>JAUMHF010000001.1:6151492-6161552 GCA_032359275.1 Microctenopoma steveboyesi
TAATGTTTATCAGTAAATTACAGGAAATAATGAACTTTATCACAATATGCTAATTTTTTGAGAAGGACCTGTATACATGAAGTCACATAACTTAGCGTTCAGGTGTTAATTATTCATGAAGCTTTTCTTTAGCTTGAGGGACCGTGCGGGGGTTTACCTGAGCCCAGTGGTTCTTGAACACAATCATGCAGGTCTCTGGATCCACCCCTTTTAAGACCAGAGACTGTCCGTCTCGGTTTCCGTTGGCAACCATGGAGGCCATCATGGTGACCGGATCATGAGTGGGTTAAACCATGTCACAGGTGGGAGCGGGAGGACATTCCTGACTGTTAGTTGGGTGCTGCGATAACCACAGGAGCAGGAATAATCACCGGGCACCTGATAAAAAAACAAAACATCAGACATAATCATACAAAACCACAAAAAACAAGAAGCAGCACAGAGGCAATGACACGACGGATGATCGCAGTGCGCTGCTTCCCCTGTCTGCCTCTGCATAGCTAGACAGCAGGTATGACAGGCACGCAGGACAGAGAACAATAACAGGCAAAGTCAGAGGAGAAGAGACACATCTTGTTTGACTTTAGCTCTGAGCGTTGCCTGCTGCGCTCTGGACTTTAGCCGAGCTGTCAAACTGCTTTTGGAATGCCTCCTACCCTCAGAGGATTCCTGCAGGCCCCCTGACATCACTCATTACAGAAACGTTTGCTGACATCAGAAGGTGAAAAGCAACTGGGCGTTACGTAATCTCTACGGGGGAGAAACAGAAAAAAGAACATTGCTATTTGATTTGTGTTGATCAAACATTTCAGCAACATATTTGGGCGAGTGAGGTCTGCAGCACTGGCACTGCTTGTGTGGATGAAAAAGAAAATATTAGTGCAGCTGAAAAGAGCCTGAGGGCAGCTTCAGAGATCACTTCCAACTCTCACATTTTAGGGAAAGGAACTATTAGGTTGTTTCCCTTTGGAGAAGATATTACTGGAAAGTCTGATTCTGCTGAAACCACACAGATGTTTTTTCTTGACAAAAGACTGAAGTGCACTTTTTAAAAAACTGTTTAATGTGAGATGTCATACAAACAAATAATGAATCTAGTTCTCTACTATAGCTGGTTCCCAGGTACACGCCTGCACACAGGAGGACGCATGTTAGGATGTGGCTCGTCTCCTGCGTTTCCCCCTGCCTGCAGACAATTTGGCACATGTATCATTAATCTACAGGGATGTGTTAAAGAGATCCTATTCCACATAAAATCACCAACAATCGAGAACATTTAATAAGCGGCGATAGTAGCGTTAACATGTTAATGAACATGTTAACGACCTGATGTTCAGCAGCCCTTTGTTTACCATGTGATTAAAGACTGAATAAATGAAAGCGGTCACCTACAGGACATAAAAATACGGCTGTGGATTCAGGGAGTGAAGGGTGTGCTACTGAGCTGGGTCGATCCATCAAGCCGGAGTTCACAACAGTCCATCGGAGAGTTAGGGGATTTTACCCAAAAGTAAAATACATGAATCTATCATCAGAGCAGCTTAATGAATTAGCTATTGAGGCTACTCATTGTCAAATTACCAGAGTTGTCCCTGGAGTCATAGCCAAACAATGACATGACAACAATGATGAGTCCGTCACTAACACTCAAACTCCACCACACAGGGCAACACGAACTGTGTCGCCACGGGGGAGCAACTGTGAAACACGGGAGCAGCTGTGCACCAAAATAACAAATTAGGGCCTCTAGCTCCTGCCCCTACAGCTTCTCCCCAACCAATCAGAGCACACCCTCAACTTTTGAATTCACTCAGTCCCACTACCACAGAGCTGGTGGAGATGTGCAGTCAATCTTTCAGCATCTGCTTCCAGTTAGAGCAGCGTGCCGCCTATTTGGATTCTTGAGGAAGAATGTGAAAGCGTCGTGGAGTGTGTGGTTTCTTACCTTCGCTGAACCATCTTCAGGACAGTTTCCTAAAAAGACGAAGACCTCAATCCCGTCGCTGTTGTCAAAACACAAAATGGAGATATGAAGATATGTGACGAGGAGGAGCAGGAAATGAGCGTCCGTGTGAGAGGAGAGGCATGGTGGGAAGTGACTGGACATGAGTAAGCTGCTCTGAACGCGACTTGGATGGAGACGGAGAGGAGGAGGAGGGAACGAGAGAGGGAGACAGAGGGGGAGGTAGTAAAAAGGAAAAGCAGTGTGGGAGAAAAAAATTGTAAAAAAGAGAAGAGGTGCAAGAAATGACAGCAACAGTGTTGCTATGCATAAAAAGTAAAGAATAAAGCAACTATGCTACAGCTACTGATACTTCTCCTATACTCTTCTTCTCTGGCTTCGTTTTCTCTTTCTTTCAGGTATCAGACTTTTGATCACATGCACAAGGTTCCAAATGAAAATTGTGGATTCATGAATTCATAACTGTGTGATCTCGTGCAAACAGAGAGTGAGGTGGATGGAGAAAGTGTGTCTGTGCTAAAGGAGACAGACACTTTTTTTTTTTTTTTTTAAACAGGCCAGACTAACACATGTAATTTTTCCCTCCAGCAGCACGTTTAGGCAGCCACCCACGAAGCTGTGCATAATGTCAAATACATTTATGCGCACGTGCAGCGTGATTCACTTGTGCTTTTGCGGCACGTGCATTAGAAGCAGCGATCAGTTGCAGCGCAAACTCACTTCAACATATGGACAGGCACCGACCTTCTACAACCTGCTCCACCGGCTGAGCCACAGCTGCTCCAGACTTAATTTTCCCCATGTGCAGCCTCACAGCTGGTTTTTAAAAATGGCGACCAGGCAGATGACCAGATGTCAGCTGCTAGTAGCAAAAAGTCTGACTGCTCGACATAATTCAATCATTTAGAACTGGCGAGTGTGAGGACTCCTCCCTATGTCAGCAGAGAACAACCAATGCTTACTTTACAGAGCATGTATAAACATTTATGATGGAGTAGTTGTATCTTATGATAAACTGAATCTCAAAATATCAACCTCAAAAGTCAAATGTTCTGCTGAGTTTACATTAGATTTAGATGCAATTAGTCAGTTTCGCAACATACTGGCAGAAGAAAATAAGCCTAGTTACCTCCCACAGAGAATATCAATATGGATCTTTACTGTGGAAAATGTCAAAGTAAAGTTTCATCAGGGCGGCTTAATGTGACGGACTAACATTTTAAGCCCCCTGGTCCGATGGCCTGCCTGTTTTACTGTCCTCTAATCTGCCTCACATGTGCTGTATTCACCTGTTATTCATTTTTGACTGGCGGTTGATTGCTGCTGCTCATTTGTTCAGTTTCAGCTGTCTCTGTGTTTGCACAGCTGCCCGAGTTATTGATGCCGACAGGTTATTGTAAAAAAAAAAAAAAATCTGCAGTGAGTCTTAAGTTCAAGACTTAATTTCTCCATTTTCTTTAGGGGGGGGGGGGTTACAGCAGACTGCTGCAGGATTATCCTCAGATATGCAGTGATTAGCCTCTCTCAGAATACAATACTCTTAAATATAAGCCATCAACTTTCTGTGTTAAACTATTTGCCAATTGTGTTAAGACAAGGACTTTACCAGCTCAATACAGCACAGCAGAGTCTTCAGGTCAGAACAACAAAGTCAGCTACTTGCTTTTTATAGAATAAATGAGCTGTAATGCAGGTCCATTAAGGAAAGGCCTAACCTACATAACACTCTCACTTACAGTACTTGCTGTCATGTAACACAGACACACAGAGAGCCCACAGTTACCCACAAGACACTGCTCTAGTTGCCCAAAATAACCTGAAATACAGTAAAGCCAGAAGTGGGACAAGGAGACTACTTGGCAAAGTATAGGTTGGTAATCTCTGTGTGTGTGTGTGTGTGTGTGTGTGTGTGTGTGTGTGTGTGTGTTGTAGTCTCATTGCCTAGCAAGCCTCACTGGATCCTCCTAAGCAGATAGTTTTCAATTATCCAATTTTGGAAACTTGGTAATCACACATTTGTTTCATCCATGCAACCACAGCTGAAGACGTGGTCACAGAGATGAATTTCCTTCAGTGAAGATACAGTTAGCTAAACCTACACACACACACAGCTTTAGTTTAAAATATGAAAAAATATCATTCTCACAATGTTCATACATGTATCATCACCACATGTATTCAAATCTTGCTGTTCACAATTATTTCTCTGTTCTGCCCCTTTTGACTTGCCTTTCACCAACACCCACTCTGTGACCCCGTTCGTCGTTGTTGGCCCAGGATACCTGCAGGTCTTTGCACGCCAAGCGTTCACTCACACCAGTTATAACAGATACAAACTCTGATGCCAGTTTATTACGTCAAACCTGGGCCGACATGCAGGACGTCTTTCTCTGTGTAAACTATCGAAAGTCAATCTACAAGCTTCACATGAAAGCTGACAATAAGCGGAAAAGTTTGCTGAACACTGGAAGTTCCAGTTCTTTTCACAGGGGATGGTTTTAAAAGAAGTGTTACAGACTCTCGTTTCCCCACTCCCTGGGGTAACATTAACAAACTGAGAACATGGATGTGGCTTTGGTGTTACAGCTTATTTCAGAAGAGTCAAATGGGAATTAAAACCCAGGTTGAAAGGAGTACACTTGAAGAATAAATTTACAATAAAAGGATTGCCTCTAGAGGTTTTTTTCTGAACCGGCTTCTGGCGCTGATGGGTTTCTGCCATTCCAGATTTTCTCTCTCTCACTCACGCACACACACACACAAACAAGCACACGGGTGTGGTCTGGACAAATAGCTGAAAGGCAAGACACACACACCCTTTACTCAGAGTAAAGATCATCTTTCCGGCTAAACGAGACTAAAACACATTTATTTCATTACAGTTACCTTCCAAAAGTCACGCAGAATACATGTTTCATGCGCAGTTTCATTTCTCCTGAGGTCACATGCCAGTTCCTTCTGCTGAAGGTGTAGCTCACATAGGGGGAATCTGCAGCCATGGTGACCCAAAGGCAGACAGGCCTGTTAAAGTGATAGCAGCTGTTGAAATATTTAAGGCTACAGGTGAAGCCATTGGAAAGCCAGATAGTTGCCTGGTCTAACTATTTATAGTGCTCACCATCCTCATCCAGTCTACAACACAGCAGGAAGGACAAAGTCATTTGAGGCCTTATCTACGTCTCCATTATTCCATTCTGTTCAAAGAGGGTTTCAACATTTTTGGCTATTGTCACTTTTTCAAAATTAAAAATGAAACCTATTGAAGTAGCAATAACCAGCTTTTTTTGGCCACTTTAGGTGGATTGCGTCTGTTTGGTGACGCACAGGTAGCTTACAAAAAAATCTTTTCAGCAAAAACTGTTGTAAACAACCACCTGCTGCACCCAAAGTTAGACTTGAGCCCTGAGAGCACTGAAGGTATGTGCTGGAAACCCACTCATCTGATTCACTGTTAAACTAAAAATCTGGATTATGGTTTCAGAGTGTAAAAGTCAGTGTAATGCACCAGGTCACACATATAAAACAAGGTTGATTCCACAGTGTTAAGGGCATTAAGGTTTTCTTTAGCTTGTCTGGCTGGTGTCACAACAAGACATGAATTAACTTAATTGAATAATACATAAATTCATAATTTCCACCAGAAAAATCCCATCATAGGCACTAGTAAAGGGCAAAACACAGGATAATGACTGTAACTAGCTGGTGAGGTAAGGCTGCGATTAGGCAGGCGCATAATGTTGTTCCGTGCCGCCCGTCAGTGGATTTTCACATGCACATGAAGGCTAACAGGGTGTTGGCTGGAAACTGGTTTCAGAAAACAGGCTGCTCACACCATAATGTTTAGTCATCGCAGAAGAAATTCTGAAAGATGTCAAACACAAGTGCCTAGTTTGGCTGGAGGTTATGTTCCACATAATGACGTGCAGAAGATAAAGACCCAACAAAGGACACAGGCCTAACCCTAACATCCCATTGTTAACATCAAAGCGATGCAGGCGACTCTGCTCTTGAAACGATTTCAGTCTACTGTGATAGTAAAGAGCTATTTATTCCATACAGGGACAGACAGTATCCTGCTCCCTGCCCCTGATATTGTCAAAGGGGGACATCTTTCACCTGTGGATGCACGGGTGTGCATTGATTTTTCAATGCACACCCGACCACAGATCACATGATCTTTTCCATGCTTTCTCCTATGTAACGAGCCACTAACCATTTATTCCACTAACCACTAACAATATGTGGGTGTTTTTTAACATAGTAAGTAAAAAAAAAAAACATTCAGTAACATTCAATTCTCAGCAGAGGTCCAGAGAAATGGAAAATGCCGCGCAGTGGCCTTCTACCATTAGCGTGTTATCAAGTTTAATACTTAACACATGTTGTGTTGCCATGCAAATATGTGCCACAACCTGATGACCCAGCTAGAGAAAAGAGATCACAAAGTCAGAATAACAACCACTGACTAAACATGCCAAAGTCAGTCTTTAACATCGTGTGTAAGATGTGTCATTGTTTAAACTGCGTCACTGCAGCGCTCCTTAAACGTTACTGAAAACAGAACTCCGTGTGTCCTCAGTGGCAGATACAACTCTCCTGATAAAATAAGGGCCGGTGACATCATTCCTACCCTTATGTTGGCACGGGCAGACTTCAGCCCGTCTCCACACTACAGTAGGCTTCTGAGAGCGATAAGAATGTGCATATCTCTGCTCCATCTATCCCCTCTGTAGCTCGTTTGCATCTCACTCGCTGATTAAAAAGAAAACGTTTGCATGTAGAATGAGCGAGGCAAGACAGAAATACGAGTCTGACGTTCAGTGATGTTTATCAGAGAGCAGGCAGCAACCAGCCGACTGCATGAAAAGAGCTTTTTTTGATGAAGAGCCACTGAAGCCGCTGGAGCGAAAACAGTGTAAACGCCTCTCAGACTCATGTGTTTGAAATATTTTGCTTGGGTGTGGATAGAGTCAACTTCTTCCCTTCCTCCTCTTTGAAACTATTTAAGTTGAGAAAAGCAACATGTTTACTTATGTGCCGAGTTTTCGTTGTAGTTTTTTTGCAAATGAGATGCAAACTAATGTTGATGTGACTGCAACATCATTTTTCACTTCACGTAAGACGAAGAACAAACTGCAGACGCCATTCACAAAACAGCCGTGTTCCCAGTGAAGTCTCAGAAAAGAGAGATGGTTCATTCAGATTTAGTTACAATCCTTTCATTCCTTTCATTTCAGGACACATTAACGGAAACTCGCTGGGTTCAAATACTGCACAGCCAAGAAAATAACAATAGAAACAACAACAATCAACCACTGCTAAACCTTCACCTTCTTTCAAATCTGTGCGAGCAGACATTTCCACCTTTTACAGGGGTTTTTACTTTAATTAAAAAGTGCATGTGAGCAATAATGAAGAGTAGGTACTCAGATGCCCATGTTCAATCCAATACAGCTCCATATTTCTAAAGCTGAAAGCATGCTGACTGAACATCTGAGGTTCAAGATAACTAAAGGTAGATGTTCTTGGGTCTATGTTTTTAACATTAGAGAGACAAACATCTCAGCTCGAGCTTCATGATTTACACACAGAGGAAAAACCTAAAGGGCTGAAATACAGGTTCAATTGAAGGCGACACTTGACTTTAATGTCCTGGATCTTTAAGGAAAGCTGCTGATCACTGCCAGGTAGCTTTCATGTTCTACTTTCAGGGTCAGCATTGGGCCATGACTGGTGGAGGCGGGGCTAATCCTAAACACGGGACAAACCTGAGCTGGCTGTGTCTGTGGGAACAGAGCAACAGGTTAGCGCACACAAACACCTGCTGTTATGGAGACTAGAAAACCTGCTTTACTTCCATTTTCCCTCCTCCTTCTGTGACCACTGAGAGGTGATGCAAACTTGACCCTACATTACATTTTGACATCAGCATGACTGTGCACTCGCATGGACCCCGTGTGTGAATCTTAATTCGTGCTCATTGCAATACTGTGACCTGAATAACCTTTTCATTACATGAGATTCGGGTCCCTTCTGAGCATCAGCAGTCACACATTCCTCAGAAACTAAGGCAACACAATTTTTTGCAAAGTAAACAACGTTACTGCAAAAACTTGACCTGCTACATCTTTTACAGTTCTGCATAAAAAAAAAAACTCTAATAGTTCAACCTCGTAGCACCTCAGGGCGGCCAGGCTGTTTGAGCAGAGAGTAGTCCACTGCTCGTGTGCCAGCGGGCTCCAAACAAGATCCTTAGGGTGGAATTTTTAAAACCAACCCAGAGACCACAGCAGCCACATCTGATGATAATATCCAGACGCAGGAGAAGAAGGAGACACTTGTTTGCACAATACCGAACAAACAACTGGATGACAAAAGTTCTATATGTGGGTCTGGTCATATGATTAAGTCACGGCGGTTTACTGTGAAGGGTGGGGAATGTGACAGAGACGTAACAAACGCCACAGCTCAGGCAGAATCCACTCAACCATCTCCATTAGCACTCATGCGGCGTGGCGGGGGTTTGAAAAACAAGCCTGACGAACAGATAATTAGCTGAGATCAGGTTAAACTAAAGGTTACCAGTCAGTAAAGTCAGGTGAATCTCAAACTTCAGGGCGACGGCTCCACTGGCTAGCGTGAAATTACATAAACACACACACACACACACACACACAATGATCCAAATGTGTTCTACTATAAAAATAAGAAGTGTGCCAGCTCTCTGAACAGGCATTGATTTAGCAGGTGGAAAAAACACCTCACACATGAAACATTGATGATGCTTGCTGGTAACTCAACACCACCTCTGGTTCCCTCACAATGGATATGTGGGGTGTTGGGACGGGGCCCCTGGAGGGTGAATCTGGAGAGCTGCAGAGCTTCCCTGAGTCCCTGTGAGCGCTGCAGACTGCTGCAGGTTTGTGAGAGAGAGCACATTATTAAAGCAGTAGTTGGTTTACTTGTTGTGGCTGTGAAGGAACTGGGTGGATCTGCTTCGTCTCTGTGGGGAGTCAGGAAATAAGGTGAAAACACGTCGTTACATTACTTCAAAACGAGACGTTATTTTCCAGGGGACGCCCCTGTGAACCCAGCAGACACCGGTGTTCCTCCAGGTTGGAGACACCCAACCCCTCCACCCCTCCACCCCTCCACTCGCGCATGTCAATCAGATCCCGCAGCTGTCACAGTGAAGCACGAAACACACGGACCGGCAACAACAGGCAAAAGCTGCTGTCATTTACCGGACAGGGTGAAGTACAGGGCGAAGCGCGGAGCGGAAGCTGCGTCTTTCTTACCTCCGCGCTCGGACGGATCCTCCGGACGCGCTCAGAGAAGTTGGAGCCACAACACTCACTCGGCTGCTTCCTCTCTAACATCTAATCCCAAAAAACCACTCCGATCTCAGCCACAGCTCCACATGTCCCCCTTTAAGACCGGTGTGTGAGCGGAAGTATCGCTCTGCAGCGCGCGCACACACTCACGCGCACAGGTGAAACCGCAGTAGTCCTCACTTGAACGCCCCTCCCACTCAGACCAGCCACAGGCCACCTCCAGAGGAGACTTTTGAGGAGAGGAGTGTTTTGATTTTATTTCCTCTTCTTTTTACTCATGTGCAAAGAGTCAGTCTCCCACAAACTGGAGCATGACTGATGTTACAACAAAAAGCACAGTTTAGAAGACAAAAAATGGGAATGTCGTAATTGAGGTGACGAGTTTTTAATCCACATTTAACCCTAGAACCCCACATTACACAGATCCTGTCGGCATGAAACCGCCTCTAAATGTCTCGGTTCTGCATAAAATGTTATTCCTAACGAGCATTAGCTGTGACAGAAGAGAGCTGTCTTTGCTTTGAAAGTACAACATAGCTCAGAGTTTCCCTGAGCAGCTGTTAAACTCACCGGATCCTAAAGATGGGCCCATGGCGCCATCTAGTGGAAGAGCAGCTGACTTGCACCTTTCTGACGGAGGAGTCATTGTATTTGCTTGGGGGCATCTTTATCATAAAAGTAAATACAGATTCAAGATTCAAGATTCAAGATTCAAAACACTTTATTAATCCCAGAGGGAAATTGTTTGCCATGAATACAGCCG
>JAUMHF010000001.1:6162455-6187022 GCA_032359275.1 Microctenopoma steveboyesi
TCCTGAAGTCCACCACCAGCTCCTTTGTTTTACTGATGTTGAGCTGGAGATGGTTTTGCTCACACCAGTCCACAAAGATATGTTGATGCTGAACAAGTGTCCACTCAAATCATTTTGTCCAGTCGCGGACTTTATTAAAAGGACACTGGAGACAGGTCGTGTACTTTAAAATGTATTTTGTGGAATTTTACCCAGGGCCAACATTTTGAGGAGATTTATTAAAACAATCCTGTAGGAACAGGTGAGTTTGGGCTGCAGGAGCAAGAAGCACCGACGCCCTCTACAGGTGGACGGACAGACCAACACCTACAGGTGTGACTACCGGAGCAAAACTGACGGTGCTGTACTCACTGCATCATCATAATCTAAGTCTAAATCTAAACAGTAAATAATGATGTCATGGCATCTGGCAGCCAAGAAACTATTCCTCTTTAGCCAAATGTCCCATTTCAGCTGCATAGTTTTGTCCCAATTTACCAAGCATGAGACACTCACTCAAAAACCTTTGGCATAAAAAGCGAAATGTTATTTTATTGTTATAACACAGCATGTATGTATGTATGTAAATTATATTAAGGTCTGAAAACTTAATACACTACAACATTTTACTCTTGGTTGAAGGTGTCTATTTTTGCATTAATAAAGTACAAGTACCTCACATTTGCACTTAAGAAGTACAATTAAGTAAATGTACGTTGTAATGTACGTAACTCGTGGTGGGAGTTTTTTTTCTCACAATCTTTCTTTCAACTTCCTTATCAGTATAAATGTCAATTAATTCATATTCAATGAATTCACATTCTCTTCTACGTGTGAGCAGATGAGTCCCGGGACGGATGTGTTGTCTGCTGGGGTGGCACCACCTCCACCCACTGCATGACGGAGACAGCGCTGCTGTGGGCAAAGCGGACTGAACTTTCTAGGGGGCAGGACAGTGGCCGACCTTTTATCAGCGGGGTAAACAAATGAAAGAGCATTTGGTTCCTCTCCAAAAGTTCACCGAGAGCTTCATTTATCGGGTTTTCTTCAAATACCTGCAGCGTTTTAAGTCCCGATGGCGGAACCCCGACGTGCAGAGGAGGGTGCGCTGGAGCGCAGAGACCTGCGGGACGCGCGGACCACAGACCAGGCGACGGGTATGTTTGGAGAAAGTTTCCAGCTCCTCATAACGGGTTAAAGTCGTCTCAAAAGGAATTAGGACTGTGTTATGGTTGGTCAGGCTCAGTGTTGTATGACACCCTACTTTTAAAGCACCATTACCTGTAGCAACAAATGATCCACCTGTGTTCACGTTCATTTGTATTCTGTGGAAACTCTTCTAATAAAGTGGAAACTGTGCTGTTCACCGCCTGCACTGAGGTTTTGATGGTGGCTTCAGTGTGGACTGATATGAAATATCTGCACAGCAGTCCCAAGTGTAAAAACCCACCTTACACCAGAACATATAGTTGCCAGCTCAAACACTGGCGTGTTCATTGAATGGATACATTTATAGATCTGATTTAAAGGACCGTTGTGCTTACGCATCGTGTTAATGGAGAGTTGAGAAGGTAGCCAGCCTGTAGATAGTCCCACGTTAGTTGTCTCTGTCCCTTGTTTTTCTTAGAAACACTTGGTGTGCGAAGACCTTTCGAACTCCCGTGTCCTGCTACACTCATTATCAGCTCAGACTAAGATTCCCCTCCACCCCAAACCACACCCTGACCCCACCATCTGTCTGGATGGGAATTTCTGTGAGCCTCTGTACCGACAAGCCACTACTTGTTCGTTCATTCTTTCTAAATAATGTTGCAGTGGTTCACGTAGATCCTGACACTTTCCACTGTGAGTCACTTATCTGCATTGACACCGTCTAATCATCTCTGACTGGAGGTCCACACCGGCTGCTGACACTGTGTTATCCACACATGACACCATCGTCCCTCTGTCTCGCTCTGTCATGTTTTTCATGTGAGGCCAGACTTTCCTGGATTTAGATGCGTTTTCAGGTTCAACCCTTCCTCAAACCCTAGCTCACGTTCACTAAGTAAGTCGTTTGGAAGACAGTGGCAGATTGTGTTTCTCGTCTCCCCTTTGTTGCCAGCTTTTTTCACCACCTGCTCCGTGACTGCTGCTGTTGCGCTGAGAAATGTCAGCATGTGTTGAAGTGAGAGTGCAGCTGTGGGGGGGGGGGCTTTCCTGCTGACTCCTGCACCTTTCTCCAGTGTTTGTAGTTTTTTTTCTCAGCCGTCAATGGGCTTCAAGTGTTACATCCCTTTAACGTAGTCTGTAGTCTGGCAGTCTGAAGGTTGTCACCATCAGTCGTGTAAGGTTGAAGTCTTCCTATCTGTGCGGCTCAGAACAAAGCAAAAACTCTAAAGGAGGAAACCATTTAACTGTTACTGTTAATCGCTCTGTGCCCTCAGACATTTTTATAGAATTTTGAAAGCTCTTAATCCAACATGTATATTTATGTACCCTGTATATTAGGATTCATATATAGTAGTAGCCTGCTTCAACACTGACAACAAAACTATTCAGCTCTGAATATGATGACCTGTCTGGAATTCAGCCAAATCAGCCTGACACTGTAAAAAATTGAGTCTAACATGTGACTTGTTGTAGTCCCACATCCAATCTTGGACTGGTTCAATACATCACCTGTTTCCTTTCACAGTATGATACAGAAAAAGTTTGTCATTGAAATATGCATTTGAGATGTTGCAGTCATTTCACAGCTTCACCAAAATCACACCGAAGTGCTGGATAGTGGTTCAGACAGAGGCCGGGACCAATGCTGTAAGGTGTCATCTACTGGGTTTAACTGGGCAAAGTGAGAAATGTAGTTCTTCTTTTAGTTATGCCTCTAATTTCTGCCATGACACGTTTTCCCTTCTCAAATGTATTACCATAATCTATTTTCCTCTCTGAAATGAAGTACTTGGATGTGGAAAGACAGCGACGATGCAGTGTTTTGTGGCACAGCCACCACTTCCTGCATGACCACATTCCACCTCATCAGATTGGCCAGGTAAAGAGTGGAGAGCTGAGGTATGACAGGGCCCGCCTTTTCTGCGAGTGTGTGACTGCTAGCTTCAAGTTGGTTGTCACACTCACTCTGCGGACCAGGAAGGAGGGTCTTCGTGGAAAAGGTCCGCTGATCCTGGAGATTTTATTTTTAACTCAGCAGCAGGTAGGGCCACCGTTGTTTTGCAGCGTGAAAGTGACAGGGAGTGATAGTAAAGACAGTCACACAGCTGTGTCCCTGTGTTCTGTATGCTACACTGCACATCTACGAGGAAGTAATGAGAATATATTTAAATCACCGGGAATTTACATTTAGTCAGAAAGCCGCTAAAACCCTGCAGGAGGTTCTTTATTCACATGTTGTCAAAGCGTAATTTGATGTAGCAGCACCAGCAGATAACAAGTAACAGGTGTGATGGTGGTTTTGACTGGTTTCAGGTCAGAGGCATTAACAACAACACTCGCTTCAACCCCCTGTGCCTCAAATTTATCTGAAAAATGAGGGAACAGAATAAATTTACTTACATTACTGCTTGTCAACGCAGCTGCCCCCTTTCTAAAACCTGTTGTTTGGGTAAGACATGGAATACAGGTATAAATAGTCCAGGAAATGACATGGTTCAATGTGTACATGTGTGCTCCCAATCTAGAAAGTAGTTTGACTTTTGGCAGAGACTTCCAAATATGATGTTCCTGCCTGAAAACACCACTGTTCCCATTCTTCATGAGAGCCTGACTTGAAGTTGTTTCTTTTGTATGTTCAGTTTAAACGCTGAATTTCCCCTTCTTTGTTTGGGCTCATGGTCTGCTGCTGCCTTTTGTTGATCTGCTGTATATGAATAAGCAGATATTAAATGAACATTTATGATGGACGGCAAAGCATTTCTGACATCCTACTACCTGTAGGATTTTTTTTATTATTTACTTCTGACTAACTGGTTGATCAAGGTTGAATTGCTCTTCCTGTAGCTGAGGGTTGGGATCTTGTATTTCTTGTTTGGACAGTCGTGTCCATACGTGGTAGAAAACTGTATTTTAAAATGACACCATGATGTAAAGTGAAACTGTGGCGCTTCAGAAGGAGCTTTTTCCTCCTCCATACACTCGCGACAATTTCACTTCACTGTATAAGCAGGAAACCAGTGAGTACGAACCTCCTCCATCACTATTAATCAACATAATGGAGATAATGTACCATATATTTCTGAATGAGGTGGAAACTTTACATGAACTGTTGGGTTCAGCCATGAGTGACTTACCATACCTAACTCTTTTCCAGCAATGCCTTACTCCGAAGTCTTTCTGTGTTTAAGTCTTTGAAGGAAATATTGTAAATGTGATCAGGGCTCAGTTTTCTGATAACATTGTACCTGGATCTTTGCATCTGTGTGTTAAAAGTTCTCGATATCTGCAGCATTTGAGTCACTGGACATGTGATCACTGACAAGGAAGATATAAAACATAACGTCTGATGCCAATATTAATCCCGAGGCCCTGTTTGTGCTCCCTGACAGATCATACTGACAGAACCAAGGCAGAACATTTCCATTCTTGGTATGTCCCTTCTTCTTGATTTGATGTTTTATGCATCTGAACTTGTTGCAGTTATTCTATTTCATCCAAACTGTCACTATTGCTGGAAACGGGGCCCTGTGCCTTTAAGAGTCTGATCTGCTGATGGTGATGTTGTGAATGCACCAAACAATGCAATGATCCAACCTCGCTGAATACCTGCAGAGAGAAGGTCAGCACTGGGGTGAATACAACATGCAGAGTTTTTTTGTTGTTATTTACTGACATTAAGTAAACCTGTAGTAGAAGGATCAAATGATTCAAGACACGCTTCATGTCTTTAATTCTCGTGTCAAGTTCCTTCTGTTTTCACCTCAGTTAAATGGAACCAAGTCAAGTGCATTGTTTTTCTGTATTTACCATAGACATCATCCTCCTGCAGCCTGCCGGTAATAAGCAGGATACATGTATGTGTTTGTAATGTGCTTACCTGCTCTGTCAGGAGACTTTACTGTAGCTTTGTGAAGAGACCATTCACACACATTAGAGCATGACATTTGTGTAATATCCACTATGTTATAATACTGCTCTCATGATGTGATGTTTTGACATTAGAAGGGGAAATAACAAGGAAATCTAATAGACCTTTGGTTTAGTTCTCCTGATGTTGTTTTGCATCTTTACACAAAACAGTGTATGTGACAAAGTTCTATTAACGGCATCGCCACAAACGTTAGAACCTGCCCATCTGCATGTGACCAGTGAAAAATGCATTTCCTGTTCTGTTGTTTTTCAGTCGAGGACCTCCGTCTTCTACACAAGCAGCTAACTTCAAAAGAAGTATGTTCGTCATCAATAATTATCTGTTATATTCTGAGGACATATGAGCTTTTGTTGAAAATTAAAGTTGTAATCCTCTTTGTGAGTGAGTAAACTTTATTTCGTGCCTTTTTTTATCTTTCTCCAGCAAGAACATATTCTCAGGGTGACCTTACCAGAGACAGAAGGTAATGTAAAATAATATTCATGTTTACTTCTTGATTGTATTATTGTCATTGGCGTTTACTAAAATAGACGATATATCCAATAAAAAATCTGCAATGGAAGTTGATGTGTTAATATATTTTTTCTTATCTGTATTGATTTTCAAGGCAAACAGAGATCACCTCTCCTTTCGCTCCTCCACCCCCTCCTCAGTCAAGCTGGTCTGCAGGCGTCCAGGCCGTCTCCCAGGTAGTCCTCTTTGTATGAGCCAGTATATGAGGGTTCTCTAGATGTGCTATTTCTTTAACATGAAGAATGTTGACAAGATGCCAGATGGAAAGTTATGTTGTGTTATTCAATTAAAGTCAACTTTATTCATATAGTGCCAATTCACAACATAAGTCATCCAAAGGCACTTTACACATGATGCTGAATAATGTAGAACAGCCAACAGTCCCACCTGCGCAAGCACTAGGCAACAGCGGGGAGTAAAAACTCAGGGTGGGTGGCCATCTGCCTCGAGCAGTCGGGGGGAGGCGATGGAGGGGAGAAAAAAGAACAGCAGTCAACATAGGAAAAACACAACAAGAAGGAGCAGCAGACATAAATAAAGTTCTAAATTTACCATAACTCCCCTGACTTGCTAAAACATCCAGACTCATAGAAAAACTTACCAAGGACAAGTCAGTCCTCATTATGGGTCAATAATGTTTGCGTGTGTGTGAAAACCTCTCTCAGCCCCCACCATCCTATGACCAGGTGATCCAAGAGAAGACGAAGGAGGAGCACACTGTCAGACCCACTGCAGCCCCCCGCCGGTCCACCTGCACCAGCACAAGCGCCACACAGACTGACCCTGTCAAGGAAGACCCTAATGCAGCTGTCCCTCAGTGCACTGCTGCTGCACAGCCAGCTGAGAGACAACCTGCTGGTGAGGAATATGACATATGTGATGGTATGACTGTGTGAGATAAATCCTCTTTCAGTTCCACATGCTGAGTCATTGCGTTTGTTTCCAGGTAAAAAGCCACAAAAACCACCAAGGCCAGCACTCCCTAGGCTAGTGAACAGAGAACTAGCCACAGACACTGCTGTACCCAATGACGTGAAGGCTGGAACAAATACAACAGCATCCACAACCACTCGGGGCCAAACTGACTTTAAGACTGATGTGAAGCAGACAAATCAAGCAGATTCCACCCAAACTTGCCCCGGATTTGTTACTGTACACTGGAATATTCCCACAAAACACCCCTGTGCTCCTGCTGTGCCTAATGAAAGCAGTCCCTCGTCTTCAGACTCACAAACGAGCCAACGTCCCATTCCGCTTCCTCGTATAAAATCCCGAAAGCAGGCGAAAGACCGGATTTTGGTCAAGCTTGGTGATAATAGTGACAATAATAAGTCTGATCCACAGGAGGACTCCACAAATGAATATCTGAAGGAGTTGTTAGAGGGGTTTATTGGAGAAAACGGGTGTGAGGAGAAGTGTGACATTGTTAACCAATCAGATGAGGCTTTGCAAGGTGAAGATTCTGTTGCAGAGATGAGCAGCAACAACGAGCAACGTAATATCTTGGCCAGGATCCAGGCTTTTGAGGACCAGGCGAACAATGACGAGGGAAATGCTGCTGAACCAGCCAAACCACAATTTCCACCCAGGAAGCCGTCCATCAAGCCTCCAGTTGCGGCCAAACCTTTTGTAGCATTTAAACCTCAGGTTAACCAGCTTGTAAATAGTTATAGTCAAAACATATCAGTCACAGATGTACCACAAAGTCTTTCATCGGGCCCCAGGCCTCAACCCCCTCACCCCCCTAAGAGGCCTGGGGGACCGTCTATAAAAGAGGAGCTAGAGGCTTTGCACAGCAAGATGGTCGTCCCAAACAAAACATCTCCCGTACTGACCAGAGACGATAACATCTATGAAGAGGTTCTTCCGACACTTCCAGCAAGGCCTTACATAGAACCTTTGAAACCCAACCTTAATATAAACAACCACAACTCTGTGTCCTTGTTCAGGGAGAATGAGTATATGAACATTCTGTCAGGTACGTGGCTTTTTGGTGTGTAACGTGAAATCTAATACGCTGTAGGAATACTGATGGATTGTCTTTATGAACAAATCCCTTGTTTTATCATCATAAATGTATGTATAAAACAACTTCCAAAAGACTGTTTCAGCTGTTAGACACCTTATAAATCCAGCACAGACGCAGGAATGTTTATTCCCTCCCATTACTGGACCCTCCTCTGACCAACAAACGGCTCACAGATGTTTGATTAGGAATAATAGGAAATCTAGAAAATAAGTTTTTTTGCTGTAACAAGCAGATTTTAAGACAGATTGTTGAAACATGTTGTGAAATTAGCTTAGCCTAACAGAAAGACTAGAAACCTGCAAAATTCACAACTATTCAAATAGTTACTTTGTACTCCTGTTTGTCTCTAGATTAGAAAACAGAGATACCAGCTGATTTGTTTGCCTTTCGGGTGTTGGTTGGCAAATGTATCTAAAAAGCAACAAGCTAGCTCCATGCTCTGCTTCCAGTCTTGATAATACTTTGAGTCTAGGCAAACCTTAAACACAAACTTCGATCGATAGCAACAGTCATTTTAATAAATGTTCTAAAGGCAACTGTCTGTGTTCAGATAATTTTCCAGTCAAGCACCAGAATAGTGTGGACAGCGATAGACCATATTTCAGCAGACAAAGCCTACCGAGGAGACCAACAACCATCAGGGTCCCCAGCAAAGTGGACTCGTGTGAGTCTTTAGTAACACTTTCCTGACGGTAGAATCATTTCCATCAATCTGTACTTTAGTTCAGTTTGTTTACGTTAGTATCAGTACACAACTACATTCTACTACTCGTACTACTACACCTGTATTCATAGTGGAGACATTGTTTTCAGTACATGATGATGAAGGCAGATCTCTTCTCAGTCACAGATAACTTTCTGGACAATTCTCCTCCTCTGCCTACTCAGAACCCTGTAGGCTCTCAAATTGCCCCTTTTCCCACCCCCCCCTTTCAGGTAAGCTTTACCTTTCAGCTTCACATGTTTGTCTCACACTGCCTTCGGTCCTTTACCCGTCTTTATTGAGAAATTGTGTGTTAGTAAAGTTTGTGCTGTTGGTTGATTTACCTCTAAAACTACGATGTTGTGCATTATGAGCTTTCAGTCATGTTGCTCTTGTCTGTAAGCTATGTTGCTCACCTGCTTAATTTTCTCTGCCTTCTACAAACAAAGAAACTTTTGTTTCCCTGTGAGCACACTGGCTGTTGTTGAGCTGGAGCCATAGCTCTGGCTGAATGCTGTGTGCTGCTGCCTAGTTTCTGTGGTTTCCCGTGCTATATACTGTTGCACTGTGTCTGTCTGTGTCTAATAAAACTGCCCAATCTTCTGTAGGACCCTTTCCAAATTGGCCCCGAGCCATCACTGCCACCTCGGTAAGTGACGGGGAAAGAAATCCTCTTACGATTTAATGTTGGTGCACTTTGCAAACATGCGGCTTTACTCAACTTTATGACGGTTTTGCACTTCAGGAGGACGAAAACCCTCCCACCTCGTCCATCTCTAGCCAAAACAAGCCCAGGAAGACCTGCCCCTCCAACACTGCAGGCCACAGGTCGATCACTTTCAGTACCATGGGAAACTCCACCTAAACCCCAGACACAGAAGCCCCAGAGGAGAGGACCTGTTTTGCCTCCAAGGCCCAACCCAGGCCACCGGCTCTACAACAAATATACCGTAAGAGTCTAGACTATATGTTTTAGGTGCTTTGTTCATGTGTCAAATCCCACTTCATCAGCAGCTCTTTCTGTTTTTGCCTTCTCTCAACAGCTTGAACTTCCCCATGGTATTGCAGCCTTCCAGTACAATGGGAGCAATACAGGAGAGCTCTCATTTCAGGTCATTTTGAAGTAAATGCACATTGCTTCATACATGACCATAGTCCCTCTTGGACAACTGAATCTGATACCTTTTCTTTATCTTGTCAATAGAAAAATGAAGTTCTTCTGCTATTAGAGGAGATTGATCACAATACATTTGAGTGTCAAGTTGGAGACACTCGAGGCCCAGTCCAAAAGTCCCGCTTGAAAGTCATAACGCCTCTCGACTCAGATGGGATCCCACCGCATGTAACTTGTTCTTCATGTCAGAGTAAACACATGTCAGTGGGCGTCTACATTAAGCATTAAGAGCCTTCTCTCTCCACAGGGTGCCAGTCCTGCTGCTTCTGGTGGAGACGGTTATGGGCTGAGAGTCCATGTCATACATGACTTCACTCCAGGTGTGTTGACCTTAGCGTACAGGAATAAATTCTGACTCTTTGTGTGTCCTAAGTGGAGAAACTCAACTCTTGCCTGCACGTTGGTGCTTTTAGTTCCACAGTAAATGTTGTGTTGTCTTGTGTGTTGTATGACTGTATGAATGAGTGTTGGGTTGGGGTTTCATATTTACGTTGTATGTCTGTAATCTGGATAGCTCTTAGTTCTGCTGGAGGTTGTTTCCACTAAAGGACATTTTCCTCTCCACTGTTGCCTAGCGCTTGTTACTGGGGGTTTATAACAGTAGCTAAGCTGAAATATTAGAGCAGGGCATCAGTTAAACTATTGCATCTAAAAGCAATGCAAACTCAAAATGAGTTTAATTCTGAATTTGAAGCTGATGTGTAAGTTTGGTTTATTTTGATGCCACTGTACACCTAATGTGTACTGTTTTCCCAAAGCGGGTCCAGGGGAGCTCGAACTGAGAGCAGGAGATGTTGTGACCATGGTGGAGCAGGTGGACAGTGAGTGGTACAAAGGCACCTGTAGGGGATCTTCTGGTTTCTTCCCCATCAGCTACGTCAAACCACTGGTAAGTTCAACTTATGTTTCAAGTTCCACAAAGGCACATGACCTGAAATGTGTAGAGTGGGTAAGGTTTCTTTGAATTAATAAAATGTGTTATTAAATATCTATTTAGTCAGATTCACCAAAAACTCTGCCCAGAAGGAAACCGAAACCACCGCCTGCAACAGTCAGGTAAAGTTTTTACATCATAAAATATTTGAGCTAGTCCTCAAAAAGGAACATTAACATTCCTAACGCTGAAAATGATTGCACATCCTGTGTAGTGGTCCGCGGTGTGTGGCGAGGTTCGACTTCGAGGGGGAACACAGTGACGAGCTGTCGTTCTCTGAGGGGGATGTGATCCAGCTGAAGGAGTACATGGGGGAAGACTGGGCTCGGGGAAAGGTTGGCACCTTAACCGGAATCTTTCCACTCAACTATGTGGATATCATTGAAGATTTGCCTCGACCTCCGAGTCAGCAGCAGACGAAGCCCTCCAGGAGAGCACTGCCTGGTATGACCCGTGCATTTATCAACATGTAATCCAAACAAAAGAGGGGCTGTCCCCCCCAGTGACCAGCCTTTATCCATCCCTTTCCTTTGTGTCAGCTGTTATTTTCCTCTGTGGCATGCCAGGAATTTGTGTTCCTGTTTCTGTTTCATTAAACAGCTGTTTACAAAAGGTCTCTCAGCTGTGAACTTGAAGCTTCAATACACTCAGCTGTTTAGTTATAAAACAAAGGTCAGGATTTAGGTCCCTGCAAAACTTTTATCAGAATAACTGTCTCTATTTCCTGTTGTATGTTATATATGGTCTGTATATAGTCTGTAAGTGTTGACTGGAAAATGCTTTGTTTTTAATTTCTGTCTATGTCGTACTGTACTTTTTCCTCTTCTTTAATAAGTTAATATTTCCATTTTTTCTCTACAGGCATGGTTGCTCCTCCAAGTGCTCAGGTAACAAATATTTACTGTAAATAAGCAGCGATCCTTTAATTGTTATTTGTTAATAATGAACTTTTCTGTTGCCCTGTAGGTATCTAATTCCAGGGAGGACTGGGTGGTGGCTCTATACGATTATGCTGGGAAGTCAGACGGTGACCTCTCCTTTCAGAAGGGCAACCATATCCTGCTCATCCAGCAGGTTGATTCAGACTGGAGCTATGGCAGGCTCAACGGCACAGAGGGCATGTTCCCCAGGTCTTTCGTTGAGAGCGCAGGTATGAAGAAGTGCTCCATCACTGCCATGTGTTTGACTGTGAGGTGTTAAACGTCCAGCAATTTCTGGATTTCCCCATCTCTAACACTAAAGCTGTAGTTACATAATAATATGGCACCATGGCTGCAACAAAGCGATTTTCACATATTTAGGTTAAATCGTTTGACCTATGAAATGGAAAAAAATACATTATCTCTAGTACTTTTAAGGTGTGAACATCTTTTTGAGCATTTCTGTAGGTTTAACTTTCTGTTACTCTTAATGCTTTCCTCAGGTCAGCTGTTGTCTAACAGCCAGCAGAACAAACCTGCTGGTGGTGGGAGAGCCAGGGCTCTATATAACTTCAGTTCTAACTGTAATGAGGAACTCTCAGTGCAGGTTGTGATTTGTTCCTTCCATAAATGCATTTTATACCATTTGAGGACCATTCTCTGATTAAACCTTCATCGCTTCCTCTGTCACAGGTTGGGGATATTATTAGCAATTTGGAGTCCATTGATGAAGAATGGTACTTGGGTGAATTGAGGGGGAATCGGGGCCTCATCCCTAAAAACTATGTGCAGGTACTAGGATGACAGCCTTTGACTTTCAGTACACAGAAGACTGGACACTGATGACAAGAACTGAAATGAGATCTGAAGAGCAATGCGCCACCAGCAGAAGTCTGATGACCACCGTCTTATAACTGGAATGCAGTATTTTTTCGTTAATTTAAAATAAAGTGTATACTGAGTTTTAGTTACAAATAAATAAAGTTGGCTATGGAACTTCACTGAATTTGGATTTACAAGCTCACTGGATTTCTGATCCTTCAACTGTATATTTGCACCATCTTGTGGTTTGTCAATGTTACAGCATCACCATTACACATTCTACATGTGGTTGTTACCATAATGCTTTATTTTTGCTTCAGCACCATCTTCTGCTAAATTGATTGAATTTTATTTGAAAAATGTGAGCATTCAGTTTCCCACTATAACAAAACACTGTTTCCACAGTCAAAATTACTTAAACTTCAAGACCCGGTTCACTACCACACTGCACAGACTATGCTTAAAGGTAGCAAACACTTATTACCGGTAAATATCTAAAATCAATTTTTCAAAAATTCACCCTAATTTATGAGGAAACAAAACTGAAAATGGTCAGGTGAAAGCCCTTAGGTGTCTGGATGTGGAGTGAAACTAGAATGGGCTGGAGGACAGATACAAGCAATGTCCCAATATATTTAAATTTTTGTAAGAAAATGGAATTTATTGTATATAAAAATGGGGCTTAATGACAATATTTTTTGTGAATTGTCATTAGTATTAACATTTTACTAGTATTATAACAGATTAATACAGTAATATATTACAAGATTTATAAGTGTTACAGATGTAATGGTCCTGAGCTGGTATTTTTAAGGTGTGTGATAATAGGCTTGAATTGAATAAGCACTGGCTTCTTCCCACTACTTTCTTTTATTTTAAAATGTCTTTAATACATTTGTTTTTAAATTCTTATGTTGAAATAAAGTTTCAATCGAACCCAGCTTTTTTGTAACATGCACTTCTGGGAGATTTAAACGTGCTAAACACTGAATATAAAATATCTAGTACTGTTAGAACCTGTGACACTGATACTTTATTCGTGCAAATAAAACTGTACCCAGTAAGTATGTAGGATCTTAAAACAAACTCCATATTTAAAAACACTGGACTTAATTCTAAAAAGGTGTTTCTGCCATCAGCACCGAATAGAATACAGTAGACTGTTAGTAATTTACATTTTTTATTAAATCTCTCAAGGTGTCTTTAGACTGTCTCCTGGATGGGGGGCTCGTATCCATCGGCCCTCTCTACCTTGGCTCCAGTGTCATCACCAGATGCCTTTGCAGCACTGCCGGTACCACCCTCACCATGGAGCTCCATCAGTTTGCCCACTGCAACGGAAAATATTTATCAACATTAAAAATTAGGTTGAAGTTGGCAGTTCGATAATATGATATCTATGAACTTTAACAATGTTTGAAGAGAATATCAGATTATCTCAGCGTGAGAAAATCGGGATCATACAGGACTGAAACAGTCATGTGCTCCCACAAGATGAAACAAAAACAGTACGAGCACATACAGCGCAACAGCTACTTGACTTACACTCAAACTTGGGCTTCTTGAGCATCTTGACCTTGCGGACGTACACGTCGTGTAGTGGGTAGATGGACTGGCAGGCCTTCTCGATGTCCTTGCCAACACTGTCAGGGATCCTGGAACACGACACAAAACAGTTTAATAACCCTTTCCAGACATGATAAACCCTACTGACCTGCCACCATTTGAGACCACCTGACAGAAAACCGATGTTTCAGACTAAATGAGATGACGAACACGACTTACAGTTTGTTGACAACTTCCTTCAGGTCGTTGGTCTGAACTTCACGGGTCATGATCTCCATCATCTTCTTGCGGATCTGGCGAACCTGCTGATGCTGGGCGTAGGAGGTTTTTCTGATCTGGTTGGTGCGTTTCTTTGTGAAACCCACGCAAAACAGGCGTAGAAGGTAGCCATCTGTGGTCTTTACATCCACATGGGCTTCAATCATGGTCTGAGTAAAAGAACACATCACAATAAGCCTTCAAACCAAAGTTTATCTCACATCACTGACTGCATTGGTGAGGTCGTTCTGTTTAGACCTCGACTATAATTCAACCTTTGCTGCACCAACTGTCTCTCAAGCCACTTAAGACAGTTCCCTCCCATTCCCGTGGATTTAATCCATTACACTAGATGTCCACTCACCCAATAGCAATGTGATCACATACAGACTAGATCTATGCACTAAACTGCATCGGTTTTATGATTCAGGGAAAAACTGCCTGCAAATCTCAAACACGTGTTGTGTTGTGCCCATGAACATTTTGCTGCACTTATTTTCATCACACTAGATTACTTTGATTTGCACCACTCAACTGCCAAAAAATAGCAGCTGATAAATGAATGCTTATGGCTCAATATATGTAGTTTTTGTGCCTTAAGCCAGGAAGCCTCAACCAGCCATGCAGTTTTCTAGCAACACCCCATACATTTGATTAAAAAGCTCAACTGTACAAAATATTCACTGTTTGATTGGACAGGAAAAATCATGCAACTGAAGCAGACACTTCAGCTTGCAGTCCTAGGCCGTCCAAAGTAGGAGCAAAGACTATCACCAACCACAATCAACACATTCAATATCAGTTCCTCGCCATTTTGTAATGGCACTGTAAAGTGCAACCAAACAAGACACCTACCTTACCCAAAAATAGGCAGCATCAACACATCATAGAATATCTGGACATCTTAAAGATCAATTAAGACAACCAATGGTCCCCCTACTGCTAGTCTAAACACTGAGCAACACAGACTCTCCGGAAACACAAAACATTATCTGCAGTGAAATAATGAGAAGGAAATACAGTCCTACTCATAGAAACCCGACAATTACCTGCCACTTCTTGACCATGGAGCACATTTTGTCACGAGTCAAGTCCATGCCGTGGAAGTTGGTGAGGCAGTTCTTGCCCTGAACATCTTCAGTGATGAGCTTGAACTTACGGAAGGCCACCTCATCATTCTGCAGGTCAGCGAGGCTCACCTCGAACACACGTCCCTTAAGACCGTCAGAGGCGATTCCTGGTTTGTTCAGAGTAACATGTACGAGTTAGACAAACCATTCTGAAACTGAGATCAATGACAAATTCTAGCATTTTAGACACAGGGAAAACTCATGATGCCATTTAGGTTTGTTACAGCATAATTTTTATTGTCATTCATTTTACAGCTTATCCAGTTAGGTACTCAATAACCATGAGGTGTTTCTCCAATTTGTAAGCTGCTTCTACAAAGTGCAGAATTAATGACTTGATTTTCATTCATCATGGTTACACGTGGAAGATTTTTTTGGAGGAAGACACTGAACACAGAGTTGCTTTGGTAACTGGCACATGTGAACCAACTATGTAAATGTAGTTTTTTCTTCATCCATCCACAGCCTGAGCAATTTTGTTATGGTGCTGACTTACTGGTTCCCTGAGTCCTGGTGACCAAGGTCTTGCCAAGATTGCGGATGTTGAACATAGCTGGTGCCTTAACATCATACCAGTCCTTCTTGGAGAAGGGGTCCACACTGTAGGAGAACAAGAAACATTCAGAGCAAACCTATGGCAAACAAGCGTGGTAAATGCATACACAGAGTTGATGAGCCGAAGCTGAGAGATAAGTCCCTTGGTATCAAGCCGGTTGAGCACGCTCTGCATACCACACTGCTCAGGTTAAGAGGCACCATGAAGGATATCAATCCGCCTAATATATCAGTGTCCCACAATTTCCCCAAAATAAATGTCCCACCATTAGACTTCATGTCCTACAGCCATATTATCCATAAAATGTAACGCTTAGCCAAGTCTGACTGCCATGTTGAAAGGTGCTCTGCTAAATTCATGCTAACATTGGTTAGCTCTTAGCTAATAACGTTACTGCCTCTTATGTGAACTCACTCGCACGCCACGTTACATTTTACCTTATCACACACAGAGGCCTTTATATACTTTGTCTGTCTCAACAAATCAACTTAATTATGACACTATGGTACAGCACACAAAAAAGCACTCGGCATGTTACAGCTTCATCAAGCGCTAGAGGCCGGCGACGACACCAAAACTGGCCCCGTAACATCTATCAAAGATCGGCTTCATCCTTCACATTTCCCATACCGAACTAACACCAATGCAAAACGCAATGGCTGACTACCGTAGCCATGGCTGAATTGTTTACTTACATCTTCTTTTTGGCACCTTTCTTGCCGCCTTTGGTCAGCCTCTTATTCTTGCCGACTGCCATGTTGGCTACAGGGAGTGAAAGAGGAGGAAATATGAAATACCGCGAGAATTAAGGACGCGAACAAAAGCCGTGCGACTTGTTTTATCTCGCGAGTCCCTCTAGTTTTGTTTTGCGCCCTCTGCTGGTAAAAGCTAATTGTGAAAACATGGTCACCATTAACTACCGTAATAATTATTAAAGCAGTTACTTTCACTGTGTCACCTTTCTCTCCCGCTTTGTCCGCAGTCGGGTCGCGGTGGGTGCTGGAGACTATCCCTGCTGTCTTCAGGCGAGAGCATTTCACAATCACAAGTCACAATTAACTCCATCAGTGAACGTAATCATTAACATAATGTAGCATAAAACATAATGTAGAAGGAATCTAGTTAATTACAGAATGACTTAGAGATTTTTTTGCATCTGTGTTTTTTAGATATTATTGCCTTTATACATTCTGTGAGCCTATTCTAAATTAAACAATCTGCTGTGCTATTATACTTGGATCAAATAAACTGATCACCCTGATCACTGAACAAGGTCAACCTGTCTCTATGTGTTTTCATATGTCACAAAGGCGTGTTTAGCCTGTTATTCATTCACACTGTTATTTCAACAAAGGAAAGAATTTGTCTGTTGATAACACCCACTTGGTAGTTTATTCTGAAACTAGCTGCACATAGGTTAAACTAATGCAATCTGGTTAAAATGTACTAAATCTTCTCTTCATGAAGGTGACAATATTCCGTTTCTGATCAAACTCGATTCAACTCATTTGGGGGCTGTGTTTGTAAACGGTGGTGTTTTTGTTGTTTGGCCTATTCTCACTGGTATTTAGCAAGAATCCTCTTCTTTTTACATTCATTCTAATATGTAAGATGGATTTTAATTTGAACTGTCAGCTTTATTGTTTGAAACAGAGACAATTTCTCAGTTGCTGAATTTATTGGCAGGTTTAACCTGTTTGGAAATTCGTTTAGTCTTTGAATGTATCTTCTAGCTCTTTTCAGTAACTTTAAAGTGTATTTTGTATGCTTTAGTGAGACACCATTCTGAGTATAAAGTTCCTGGTAATCACACATGAATCTATTTTTTAGATTTTTACTATAAATTATTTGCAGGTATTGTCAAGAGTTTTAAAAAGGAAACAAGAAAGCAAACAAGAGGGACAGTTAAACCTTGATATGTCACTCATGCCTCATTATCTATGTAGCTCTATAGAGTCTGTAATAGTAAGCCATGACTGCATTTTAATTCAAAGCTCAGTAAAAGTTTTATTTAAGAAAGTATATGCCTGGGTTTCGGTGGACAAGCCAGCTGAGTTCAGGTCGCATCACATAACACACGGGGCCTGTGCCTCATGGGTGATGCTGCCATGACTCCCAGGGTCCCAAATGCCTCAGCTTTGCCACTTCACAGGGAGGTCAGGGATAAACAGTGACGTCAGCTGCTTCTGTGGCAACAACAGTCGTAGCTGCTCAGCCAGGCTGCACAATGAATATGACGTCAGTAGGAGTAGAGAAAAAACAAGACCTCATAATACAGCCACTGTTAATACACATGAAGTACGATCACTTTACAGGTTGTATTTAAATAGGATTTTCTTTCATGCAGTAATAGCAGTGATCTAATTGGAGCCTCTCATCTATTCAGCTATGTAAACATCTCACGTGTGACAGGCTATTGGTGGTGATTTGAAAAGGCAAGCAAAGCACAGCTGTCACGTTGCTTTAACATTTGGTGTGCAATGCCTCGGGATGTAGAAACAAAATGTAGACATTTGACAGAAATAATCATTAACAGTCTTTTTACAATTCAAATCTAATTTGCTTTTAGGAACATTGTGTGTCAGTTGCTTATAACGTTAGGCTACTTACACTGAATTACAAATGGTGTCCCGCAGTACTACATAATGTGGCTTTGTGGTTGTTTTGGGTCTATATTTAGTCGTGTATTTCCACTCGTGTTCTGTATGTTTGTGGTCATTACGGCCTAAATCTCTTAGTGTTTGTTTTGTGTTTCTGTTTTTAGTCTATCAGCATCTTACTGTAACTATGTGACTGACTGTCTATCTAGAAATGTTAACATCTGTCATTTCATTCAGAAGCTCTAGCCTGTGCCCAGCAGGTCTGTTCAGTTCTGAGTATAGACGTGTTTGAGGAGTACACAAACTCATTACTCAAATAAATGTGTGACTCGAAGAGTATTCCACCCCAAGCAGAAAACCATTCATTGATCACCCTTACCACTTGTCCTCTACAGGGTCATAGGAGAAACCGATCACAGCTGTCACTGGGCGAAAGGCCAGGTACACCCTAGACGGGTTGTGAGTCTATCACAGGACTGACATACAGAGCAAAACAAACACACACACATTCACAAATATTGATAATTTTGAGTCATAAATATACTTATCTGCATGTTTTTAGATGGTAGGAGGAAGCTGGACACACCCACATTTAGAAATACTAATTTAGGTTCTTTCATATTTTTTTTATGTGTTCATGTTTATATTTATTGTTGTATTTTTTTATTTCATGAAAAGTGCATGTACTTGCCTAAAAGAAATACTCAATTAGAAGAAGAAAAACCTCTTCAAATTCTTTACCCTAGTTCATGCCTCAAAATGCATAGCACAAGCAATCATTAACTAAACAGTTTTAAACAGGACGGGTCCAGATTTAGATGACACATTTGGTCGAATGACTTTGGAAGAATCACAAATATATAAAATAAAGATGAAATTGTGATGTAACTGCAAAAAACATTTCAACCCATGTATACACTGACAGCTGGTTAAGCGGAAATACATGTAATGGAAGTAGTTTTTCACAAAAAAACAGAATTTAAGCTGAAGGAAAAATGAAAAATTGTTCATAAATCTGGATGGATAAGCTGTTTTCTACTTCATATGAACTCGGGGGAAACAGGGACCCAGCAGCTCAGTTCTGCCTCGCGGGCATCAAACAGGTAAATCCAGCTGCGCTCGCAGTCCGGGCGCACGCGCTCATTGATCCGACGTGAGTCGCAGTGCGTCGTGACAGAGCAGCTACCTGAGCCGCACACCTGCCGCCGCGCGCCGTATAGCCAGCGCCCCACTGCGCATGCTCGGCTCACTCAAGGGCTACACTGTCATGGCGGTGACGAGCTGAAGCTACCGGGGTGAATCAGGAAGAGGCAGCATCGCAGCTCAGCCAGCGCTGACATTCACCGAGTGTGTGGACTTCGCGGATAGGACTTCTGTCCGTTATCGACTTCTGCCGGAGCCGCACGCCGACTTCCGCCTCCTTCCAGTCTGTGATCTTTGGCTTCTGTCAAACGCGCCGCCTGTCAACTGACGATAGCAACTTCCACTGCTGAGCGGAGACAGACCCATAAAGTCGGCGTGTCCCCGCTCGTCCGAGCGGAGCAGAGGCTGCTGTGGAGGGCGAGCTCCGTCGTTCACCTGCTTCACCTCCTGGTTACCTGCGGCACACTTCTCGCGGCTTTCACCAGCGCTAATCCGTCCGTCTGCTATCAACTTACGGAGCACAGGAGACGGGTCGTTCGCTGTCGAGCGAAGCGGGGACGTCCACGGTCTGTCGGCGACTAACTCGTCCACTTTGCGCCTTTCTGCCCACTTTCGAGGCTCCTTGTGCGAAACAGTTTTGGATGGGGAGGGAAACGTTTCGCTTGTGCGGCCGCAGACTGTCAACAACTCAGCTGAAGAGGAGATAGACCGCCTCCTTCTCCTCCGACTTCGGCTGCTCTGTCGCCATTGGAGGTGAACAGGTGCTCTACCTGTGAACGCCACCTGTCCCGTCCTCTCTTCCTTAGCAATGGCTAGCGAGGGGTCGGCGACCGCTGCGCAGTCAGGCGAGGAAAAGGACGGGAGACCAGGCGCCATGGCGCTCAACCCCGGAGTACCCATCAGGGGGATACGGATGAAATTCGCCGTGCTCGCTGCCCTGGTGGAAGTTGGGGAACTTTCCAACCGAGACATCGTGGAGACGGTGCTCAACCTGGTAAGCCGATTAGGAGAGCTCAGAATAGGCCCCTGATAGCACTGTCACGCCGCTGACCGTGACATCCAAGTAGTGTTTGGAAAAGTCTGGCGTCATGCAGAAATCGTTTCAGCACCTAAAAAAACAATAAGCGGGGAGGAGGGTGGCACCAGGTGTGTTGTTGTGTAGCCTAAAGGTGAACCAAATGTGTAATGACTCATAGGTTCACTGACTTTTCTTTTTATGCTTCTTTCCCTCTTAATATGTTGTTGAAATACTGTGAAGAGTTTCCCTGCAAAACCTGCTCTGCTGCCCTTTAATGGCTTGCTTGTTTTTTATTTGTGTGGGATTTTAGTTTTTCAAAATTTGAACTGCATGTCTTCATTGTCTGCTCTAATGCACTAAGACACAATGACCACAGTCAGAATCATCACGGCAGAGAAGCTGCAGCAGCAAATCGGTTTGTGCTTTCTGTGACACATCTAGGTCAGTGCCAGTGTTTGTGCCTTATCTGTCTACTACCTGTTGGCCGTCCTCTAGCACCCATCCCGCCTCAGGTCTGTAGCACTTTGGCTGCCACAGTTATGAAATGGGTTCCTGCGCCCACATGTGAATGAATGAAACTACCGGTAACAAGGAAGTTTAACGTGAAAGGGCAGAGAGAGAGAGAGAGAGAGAGAGAGAGAGAGAGAGAGAGAGAGAGAGAGACCGTGCTCAATTAGATTTTGGCTGATGAAGGGAAGGAGAGAGGTGAAAGTAGAACCTGCAAAACTGCTTTGTCACTGTGGCAACACAATGGAGCCGTTTGAGAAAGGGAGGCTCGTCCTCCATGTCTGTACTCATGAAGTTAACTCCAACACCAGCCCCCACAGTGTAGGCAAGTGGACTGGAGTAGAGCCTCTTCATGTTATGAAGCTGTAGCACCACTAAACGCAAAACTGGTGCCTGTACTAGAACCCAGACACCACTTAGAAACTTAGTTTCAATGTAACAAACGTTATTATTTGCTGCGACAAACATCATTTGATTATTGGATAAAGTTTTAGACTATACAATGTGAGAAAACGCTGCAGTAAATGATTCCCGCTCGAGAAGCTGGTGCCAGCAGATTCTGACGTGAGTCGACTTACTTTTTTAAAAATGCTTGTGTGCGAAGGGGTTTATTGTATTGTTTACCAGACAAACACGATGACCTGATGCAGCTCCGTCTGAGTCATTTAAGGTTTGGAGAGTGTTGGAACCACGCTTTTCATGCTGTTTACCATCCTCTACATACACACGTCTTTACATCCTATGCTCAACCTCAACTTTGAAGATAAGCTGAGTGACCATACACTGACTCTTCTCTTTGGCAATCTTTAATTTTAAGCCTTCTTCACCACAAGAGAATTACGAAAAGAAAAGTCTTCCAGATGACTCGTGACACATGGACTCCAGATAAAAACCAGCATTCACTTGTTACAGTACAGAGCCTACAGTAGCTCATTATCTGTGCTTTGCCTGAAGCCAACAAGTTCCTAAATAGAGAAGAATAGTGTATCTCCCGTGTTTAGTTAGAGGTATCATCATGCTAGATACTGCATTATAGTGTATCTGTGTCATATAAAAGTGAAAGTAAAGTTGATAAACCTGAAAACAAGATGCCCCCCTTAATCCCTTCTTGTATACCTTCTGTTTGAATAAGTAATGGTAATATGTGGTGTATTCTGAACACACCCACGTTGTACTTTGAGGCTTTCTCTCATTCTGCTACATGTCGTGGCCAAAACATCTCAGTCAGTCAGGGCAGAGATAATGAACAGGAAGTAGTGGATTTTACAGCTTATGTTTTATAAATGGAATATTTTTTTAGGCAAACTTACAAAGTGTGTGTGCTTCTACTTGGTGACACTACGTTTGAACAGTTTTAGTTATTGCCAACAAAAAACCTACTGATCCAGATAAAACACTTGGCACTAAACAAATCTAGAAAACCACTGGATAACTATTTCTGTTCATATGTGAAATGTTAAGTGCAATGTTTACTGTTGCTTTAACTCTTTGTGTCATGTCAACTCCTGAGGAAACCTGTCTTAATATTTCAGCTTCTCGGGCTGCGTAAATGTTTGACTTTCTGCACCAGTCACATATTTACTTCTTGCGTGGCACATATATAGTCAGTCTGTGTGTTCCCCAGTGCTGTAAGTGGCAACCCACAGATTTACAGGAAGCTGCATTGTTTGGTTTTCCTGGTCTGGCTAACTGAAACAATACTTTCAAGCTGCGAGGAGCTGCAAAGTGAAGTATTCTCATTTGGGTTGTCTGCAACGAACACGACTGACTAATGTATGTGTGTACTCATTTTGTCATTTTCAGGTGACACCAATGCATAGTTATCTGTGAGCAGTTGGCAGACAGGCAACACTGAAAGTACATGTCTGTGTGTGATCTGCAAATGAAAAAGCAGAGAATACAGAAAATATTGATGCATTCAGGAGTCTGTAAAACACAGGCTGGTGTAAAGTCATTGAATGAGATCTGATGCGGGCTCATAGCCTCTCTGTTGGGTGACACAGTAGATGGGCAAAGTTGAGGTGTGGAATGTAACTAAAGGTCACAAGGCTGGTAGGGGGCTGTGTGGACAGCAGTGGAAGCCAGAGGTATCTGTGTTCGTGCCATTGTTTGTCTCACAAATTAGTATTTAAAAACAATGATCTTTTTAAATATTATATTACTGAGACAGGTCTGTTATGAAGACCAATGCTATGATGTGTATGTCAGGTAGTGATGCGTGTTAATCATCTCTTTTATCTCCATTTTTGCTGTTGCCCAAATATAATTGTATAACTCCACACGTGTGTAGATTTTAGGTGCTTCTATGTGTCAGGTCTTTGAATATTTCATGTTATGTGCCTGTATTAAGTTTACTGCTCAAGGGAAATGTAGACGCCTTGTTTTGTTCTGAATGTCAGACTTTCTGTGCTTTTCTTTGTCACTGTTTTATTCCGTTTGTTGGGGATTATTTTAAGGTGCCACAGTGTGTATGTGACGGTGTGTTGTTGCTCACTTTATCATCCGTTTTACTTACACAGAGGACCCTCCTTTGAAACAGGCTGTCAAAAGTAAAATTAATTATTCTAAACTGCATCTTCCCGGTGTTTCTTTAAATAGTACATTTTCTGCTCACTGCTCCATGGAGTCGCATAAATCAACCGTGTGTGGAAATCGGAAACATATCATTTTTCCTAATCATGAAATTGATTTTAGTTGCTTTACTTTTGGTGTCGGCAGATACACTATTTTTGCCTTTGCTAGGTATGAATGTTTGCTACTGTAGATTGTGAGATAGCTTAGAAACCCTGAGGCGTCAGATACCCTTTGATATACCACTTCAGTCTGTTTTGTTGTTGCACTGTACGAGCCCAGAGTGATTTAAACGTCGTTGTGTTTTCCTAGCGCTGCTGTGAATATGATGGAGTCAGGAATGTAACAAACACACAAACTCTCCCTTCAGTTGCACACAATTATGCACAAATACCAGGGGACAGAGCGCGATCCTTGTCCTCGCTCCAAGCTCGCTTTACCCTCTCTGTCCGTAACAAAGAGCCCTCTAATCTGACACATGAATGAAACCCTATCTGCTTCTTGTTATCTATCTGTCCAGTACCACTGTCGCACCTTTTACCTCCTTCTCCACTGAAGCTGACATCTGACATCGCTTTGAAGCGCTTGCAGGATGATTTCTAAATAAGCATGGCGCTATGCTTTCATTTCATTTTATGCTCCATAAGTGACCTTCTTAATTTCCCTAAACAAAGGAGGCTTTTTTGTTGGCCGTTGCACAATTAAGTCTATAACATCTTAACAGAGCACTAAACTCAACGCAGTGAGCATCTTCAGGCTGAGCAGTGAGGTTAGAAAGAGGACGTGTGTCAAGTAAAAGAATATCTTACCTGACACAAATGTTAGGCGTATGAGAAAGTCTGACACGCTGTGTTCTGGTGTTTAGTACGACGCTTTATTGGAACAACAGCACATACATCTCTGTTTTCCGACTCATCACTGTGTATGCATTCAGCATTCACAGTATTGTTTTCCTTTTCTTTATTATTCTGGTTATTCCGTACTTTTTTCGGCGTTCTACTACTTCAGCATACTTTCAGCTATTAAAACCATTCAGGTATCAAAACGTTCAGCTTTTTAAG
>JAUMHF010000001.1:6187122-6221725 GCA_032359275.1 Microctenopoma steveboyesi
GCCAATTTCAGCCAACATCATTCTGCAGTTTAGCATTCACAGTGCATTTTCTTCAGGAAATGCCTTTTCTAGTTACATTTTAAAAAAATTACTGCTTGACCACCTCAAGAGTTTGTTTTTTTCTGTCTTTTCTTATTGTTGTGGGGTTACGGTTATGCTCTACTGGCTGACAGCACAGAATAATTAGCTTCACCGTTCAGCCCTCTTTGAACATGATTGTCATCTAATTTGATTTTGTCCACTTGTTTGCAGACTGGTTAGTGTGTACACATGTTTTAACATAAGTATAATACATTTCTCGCCAGACTTTCCAAAGAGAAAGCTATTTCAATGTCTGTCTGTTGGCCAATCTTTTTATTGGCTATTTCTTTGAGCAGTGTACTTGTATCAGGAGCAGTTATCTATTCAAACCATTAAATTCCAACATGGTTAACTTGCTGAGCGTTCCGTGAAAGATTAACCAATTACAAATGACTTCTCTGAACCTGCAGTAGTTGCATTGAAATAGGGCCATGATATAGTCTACTTCTTGGCCTACATCTGTCCTTTTTACTGTTTTTTCTATAAACACTACCAGCTCACTCCCAAAAGGCATTTTATCAGGATCAGCTCGTTATGTTGGAGGTTGCTAGGAACAGAATTTGCTGGTGGAGACTCTCAAAGGCCAAGCTGATTATTATAGCCCAACCCAAGTCAGTCACAGGGGCAGCGAGAAGCTAATACTGTACAAGTCAAAAAACATGTTAGGAGTATTGATAATCTAGAGTTGGGCAAATAAAACCCAAACTATCTCACAACATATATTATTCAGTCGCACTGACTCATTGTAGTAGTGTCATGTCTTCAGCATTTCAAACAATAAAGCCAGATTCATGTTTAGATAAAATGATTTGTCTGTTATCTTCCTTACTCTCCTTTTTGGGTGCTTTGAGGACACTTCTTAGCAAAACCGGCTTTAGTCTGAGTGGATTTCACATTTGGCAGCTAAAAAACTAAGTAGGATTTGTACTTCTTGTGCTTGATGTCAGTGAATGGGCTGGAGAATTGTCATTGTTTATACTGCTTTCGCCCAAAAGTGTGTTTTTATGGTTGGTAATGTTTTACATTTGGACCTCAGCTCGTGTGGTCAAGAACAGGAGAAACTTGGCGTGTGCGACAAACTGAATGTTCCTCCCTGTTCCAGTTTTTCTTTATTTTGACTCCTTATTTTAATCTCCTGGCTTGTGCAGCTTCACCTTTCTGTTCTTAAATGTGCAAACACCGAAGGATGTCTGGTTGTTTCCCTCTCTTCACTCACTCATCTCTTCTAGCTCTTTTATTCAAGTCAGGCTACAGTGTCCACTTATACTTTAGGGTGTGACAGACATCCTCTTTTCACCTTGCTCCTCTGGTAGACTCACTGTGATAGCACTGTTACCGGTGAGCTGACATTTTATGGTTTTTTTCATATGTCCTTGGCTTAAAAGCTTCAAAAATAGGTTTGTAAGTGGACCTTTAGTTAAAAGTTTTTTTAAATGCCAGTGCATTTTCCATCTGATGTACTTCAGATGTCATTTACTGGTAAACCGTAATGCTCCTAAAAGAGCGATCTGTTTGTGTTTTGTATAAATGCCTAGCTGATAAACATACTTTTGATAATTCACACATTCAAAATATTTTTCATTGCTGGTTTGCGACATTTTTTAGGAAAATTACCAAACTTAAGGTATTTTGTTGTCCTGTCAAGAATAGCTCCACTTTAAATGCTCTGATTTAATATTAATATCAGATATCGACTGCAATTTGCCTTAAAAGCTAGATGGGGTATTGGGGGGGTTTAAATGGGTCGATCTATCCACTTCAGTTCTGTGTTTGTAATGTCGAGATGTGTTCAGGGTTTTAGTGCAGGTCTGATAAATATGTTGGATTTTGAATGCTAAAAATTGTTTGTCATTCTTGTTTATTTTAAATTCTGTTAGTAGCTGCTGAGGCATTTTATTAACTTTTAATTCAAATACAGTTCGTCACATTTATCCATGTGTTTGACATTTTGTCCACAAGTCAAGGTACACAGTTTATTAATTCAACTGCTGAATCGGTCAGTACGCAAAGACGAGGTATTGGCGTTGGAACAACAAAAACTAGCTTTCCATCCCGATGTTTGACACTTGTTTAACAGTGGTTCGTACACACACAATACACACACACACTGTGCAGCCACCTTTTTGTGCTGGCTTGGTATTTAAACTGACATGTTGAAACACTATTGCCGAGCTTTTGGCTAAACGGGATAATATTAACCTCCTGGCCCACTATCTTCTCTTCACAGTGGGGAGTGTAATGATATGCTAATGCTCCTGCCTGGCAGCCAAGTTTCAGTGTTAGATTCTGAAAAAGGTGTGGATAGTAAAACATAATTTGAATGCAGCTCCTTTTGTCAGAGAAATATGTTGAAGCCTTAAGCTGAGCATGACTTAGCAGGGGAAACGACCGTATTTGTTAATGCAACTTCTAACCGTTTTAATGCTGAGTTTCTAAATCCCACCACAAATGCCTTTTTCTAGTTTTTTAGGGAACTCATTAACTAGTAATGTACTTTACGATATTCCAGTGTGCTGCACGCTGCATGAAGACGTGTAGATATCACATGAAGATGAATCACGTTTTTGTGTTGTGAGGGTAGAATTACTTAAATAATGAGAGTCTCACAAAGAGCGTGGCACGTTTGGCACAGTATGGCTCAGTTGTGCTTCTGAAGCATGTTGTTTATTATGTGTAAGAATACATTTGTTTTACTTTCTCCCAGTGCAAAGCCTAATGCCAAATCTTTCTCCACCCTTTTCCCAAAAACATCCACTGGCAAGGTACATTTAGTTAAAAATTTCAACTTGATTGCGACTTTTAATTAATTGTGAACATTTGGTAATTGTGTTGATAGTGTGTAAATTAAATTAGCTCGCATTTTCATTCCCCACAAGTGCTTTCGTATGATCATGATGTGCTGTAGGTTCCACAAAGGCAAAGTGGATTGATTCGTGGCTCAGTGGGCCAAAGGCACTCTGCCATGCTCCTAGCTTTATGATTTCATGGAAATAATAGTTATGATATCCAACTGTTTCTTAGTTGTTTTGTATTTAGGTTTCTCAGGTTTCTACTCTGCCTATTACTCATTTAATTCTCTGATAGAACTGGCATGTGGAAATGGCTTACCGTGGAAACTTAGCTGCTATTGGGAGATAATCTGCTCTCTTTTGCTCAAACCTACAATGTGGGTACAGGTATGTAAAGTCAGATGACACAATCCAGTTGTCTGCATGAGAACTCTAACTGAAAGTTTGTGTCACTATAGATTAGCTCGCATACACAGCCAATTAACGGATCGACCATAATGTCAAAAATATGTGATCCCGGTTACCCCAATTTGGTTATTTCATAGGGCTGTATAAAAATCTATTTAATTTCTAAACTACATTAAATTATACCAAAATAAATGTAGAGACCTTTGAGGCCTGTACTTCACTCTTCATTACACATCTGTGTTTGCTGTCCAGGCTACTGAGCCGAGAGAATTATCCTTTGGCCAAACCTGACTGCAGACCCCTTGATGGTTCACCACTCCTGACCTGCTTTCAGACACTCTACATCAACAACTCATCTATTGCCAAGATCTGGCATGCAGCATGTAGGAATTAACCCATTATAGATGCAGCCCATAAATAAAAGCGGCACAGGCTGACCAGACATGTTTGGGAAAGCAACAAGGTTTTGTGTTTTTTTTTACATTAAGATATGTTAATGTCGCTATTTTGTCTGAAGACTAATGGACAAAAAAGTATGTTTTTGATATTTGGATATAAATATTAATATTTTTCCTACTGTTAAAACTAAAGAACAAGTAGTGAGACGAGGTGATACTTGAGCAGGGTGGCCCCCACAGTTAAATGTTGTTTTTTACCTTATACATCAGCACTGAAAGTCAATGTGTAAGTAACAGACTGTGCTTCAGTGTTTAGAAAGGTGGGGGAGCGGGAGTAACCTAATGAACAAGTTAGTTTATTGCTGGAGAATCCACACCCTGGTAGGCTCGGATTTTTGTGCCAGACCCACTGAGCACTCACTTTTACACTTACACTTCACACTACACACAAACCAGATCACCTTTATTCATCTTCCTTACAGGAAGAAATGTTTACATCTAGTTTTCAGTATTTGAATACATGAGAACTAGAAATATTTGTTTCAGAGTCGTGCATTTAAAGTAATTATCCAGATAATTTTTTTCCACTGTTGATCTGGTATCTTAAGGAAGTTGTGTTACATCCAGAGAATTACACAATCACGTGTACTGTTCGGCCATTTAACTCTTTGCTTGTGACTTTTTACAGTCTTCCGCTGTTTTGTTGATGAGATGAATGTCCTAAATTGTGTGTCAGTTTGTTGAAGTGGAAGTTTTTGGTAAGTGTATGTTGGTTGTAGAAAGACGAGATGTAGGTCATCTGCAGTGTGAACTCTGCAGAGAGTTCCACGTACAGAAGGAAATTGCTGTCTGCTGATTTTATCTCCTGTTAAAACCTCAAACCTCCCCAGTAGTGTACTATAGTAGTGTTGTCAAAGCCATTTTTATCAGCTGTGTGTTTTAATCATGCCAAATGATCAACCTTAAACACACAAACATTTTGGGTTGAACAAGCAAACATGTTTTTGGACATCTGGCTATATTTCATATGGGAAATACTTAGTTGTTCTCTAGACCTCATCAGTCTATACATATATAACTAATAACTGTTGTTTTGGGATGTAGGCCTGCGCCAAACGTTTTTGGATTTGTTAGATAGTTAATGGTAAAATTATTAATTATCTACGGTGATATTGACATTGATCTTTTGGCCTTTTCAGTTTGTAAAAACTCGTTTTTACGTTGTCATTATTATCTCTTGAAAGTGTTTCACAAAAACTGCAGCGAGTCAAAGAATGCTTTCTGAAGTCGAGGTCTCCACATCTCAAACACCCAAAAACCTGACTCTAACTGTACTTATTCATTAAATATGTGTACACACCAACACAGGATAGTATGAAAATCAATCTCTGACACTACAAACGCAGACTATACTAAACTATAGATTTTTATAGTCGTATGAAGAGAAGTCACACCTGGGTGTTCAAAATGATTTGTTGTTGTTGGGAGTCAATATATTGATGTTTGCATTCAGTGCTGTTCTCAGTAGCCTAAGAAAACAGCCTTTGTTTAGCAGAGCTTTAGAAAAGACAGAGGAAGCTGCAGTAACGCAGTTAAAAAGAAATCGCAGGAAGCCGGTCAGAGTGGAATCACTGTGTGGATCTGCTACAGTTTCCTGATTCCTCAGTCTGGGTTTCTCCCAAGAAACTGTTTAACTGAAATCCTAAACCAAGTGGGGACTGAAAACATTTGTGTTGCTGAAAGGATGATGGCTTAGTAAAGTTAGACTTGATAAATACAGGATTTTTACAGTGTGACTTTTCCCTAATGGTTAATTTTTACGCTTAGAAATCCACACTTTTGAAGCATAGAGCAGACTGAATGTTTAATGTACGGCTTATGTAGATATAGTACTTTGTATTGTTCAAATTATCCTTATGCCTAGAGGCTTATTGTGATATAAAAAAAATCTAATGTATGAAAGCCTTTTCTTAGGATCCTGAAGATATTATATCATGTTTAACCATTGCATTTCTTTATATTAATGTCATTCAAAACTATGACTACATAAACAAATAATATAAATAAATAAATAAATAAATTATTACTGGTCTTGTGATCCTTCTTTGCATTAGATATGAAGTTAGCTTCCATGTAATGAGGAGGAAGTTCCACCCATCCTGAGCTGTCATTGCTCATTACCTCCTGTTATCATTATGACTTTGTACCACAGATTTCCTAGATCAGCACGCTATTGGTTTTCACTGGTCTCGCGACGACGTACCGATACTTTCACCTTGACTTGCTCAGCCTTTGAATGTGTTGCTGATACTGAGTCAGTGAATGAAACTGTCCCTGCATCATGTTCTGGTAGCCCGTAGAACACAAAATACATGCATATGTTTAGTTGATATGAACTGTAGGTAACGTCTTCCCCTGAACTTTAAGAATAAATAGCATGAATTCTGGTACAAATTGCTGAATGTGAACAAAATTGGCATTGGTAGCCAGTAGAGTTTTATCTTCTGTTGTGACTGAGGGTGGGTCCAACATGTCGAAATTCTCATTTCACTCCTCAGTGCGTCAAGCTGGCCTGAAAATCCTCACCAATGTTTATCTCTTTGCTTCTTCACCTCCTTGATCCAGCTGCTATTTTTAAGATGTTGCACCAGAGGCAGACTTCCTGCTATGAAATTCAAATCACAGGCTTTACTGTATCAAACAGCGAAATTCTGTGTTTACACCATGATCACATCACTGGAAACGAGGAAATATATTCCTCAGCATGATCTTTCTTAATTCTGAATACCCAACTCCAGACAGAGACCGCGTAAAGATTTTCTCAAGTAGAAATCCATGCAAGTCATTAGAGCCAAATTGATTGTTCTAATTTTGACCATCTCATTCTAGAAGCTGTCGACTTTGGTCTGCCAAAGTTGTTCTGGAAAAACGAAAAGATTTCCCTAAAACCTAGACTCTGATGTCTAATGAGCGCCATTTCCTGACGAGCCCTAACCTCGATAATAGCAGCCACCCTGCAGCTAAAGCTTTACCACCAAATGTTAGTGTCTGAGAAGTCTGTCCTGCACATTCCTATAGGCTGATGCTCTCTGTGCAATATGTTTATCTAACATTAAAGAACAGGCTAAAAGCAGCCTCTCATGTTTGTTCAGAGCATCATACAAGCTGATGTTTTGTTTTTGCGTGTGCCTGCTGAACCACTTGTGATGCATGTGTGATAAATACAACAATGGAGTATTTGATCACATTTTACAACATCAACAAGAGAAATAAATGTCAATGTACCATGTTTGCTCGTTGTGACGTTGTTTTCCTCTTTCTCGTTACACATTTTTTTTAGTTTTGATGGCATAACACAGAATACGTGATGTGTGACTGCATGAAAGACTCAATTTAATGGAAAATAAGGCAGGCCGATCCCGTTCATGTGCATTACGTAATGTTTCCAGTGTTTTTACGTAAATAAACAACGAAAAAACCCTCAGACATTATAACATTTAATGTAGTGTGAAATATGACTGCCACTGTTTAAAACAAACTCTTGTCAGGTTATGTGTCTGAAGATATACTTAGAAATATGGCTTTTAAAATATCTCTTTCCACTAAGTGGACCTCTCATCTGTGTCTCACATTGTTTGTCTCATAATGAAAGGAATGGCGACTGAGGCACTGAAAATGTACTCAACTGTGTTGATGATCAATCTTCTAATTTCTATTAGTTAACTTTGCAAATAATGAGCACTAACCAAAGAAGCATTTACCAATCAGAGCTGCATGTTATAATTGACCAAGCTGAGTACTGCTTCATCAAACATAAGATATTTATGAAGTGTAGTAGGAAAAACAACTTGTTATACTGCACATGAAGTGAGTGAATCTGTTTGAAAAAGGTTGAACCAGTGTTTTCCACAGCCTCTGCATACATAATAGCCACCACTTCACCTTCTACTCCTGCTTTGACGAATGTAGAGTGGCAGGCTCATCCAGCAGGCAGGATGTAGGTAGGCTGTGGATGTTTCTGACAAAATAAATAAAAGCCACATGCAGTGTTTTACTACAGAGAAAATACAGAAATCAATTATGATCTTTTTTGTACTGTAGTTTGGTTGTGTTTTTATCCAGAGAGTGTGAGCTGTGGCAGCTGCAGGCGGTGTTTTTATGATTAAATTATTCATTAATATTATATGATCTTAAATATATATATATATATAAATATGTTATACTGGGCATTTGCAGTATTCGTCAATGAATTAGTAAAGTAATAAATGAACTCACCATATGTTATGAGATATTTAAACCATACTTACTTACTAGGTAAGTTCACCTTTGAGTGGCAAAGCTCAGTTTTTTAGCACTCAGTTTTCTTTATCGTTCAAAGACCAAGTGGATGAATTCGCAAGTGCTTGAAGGATCCTCTGAGGTGTATGCCATGTATCATTTTAATATTTAAAAATTAAATGTGGAATAACATTTAGTTAGCTGCAATTATTGCTTGTCTGAATTGCCCTTCATTTTAATTGTGTGGTTTGTACTCGTTTATAGTAGAAGTGACTGAACACTTGGCATGTTACATACAGAACGTTTGCCATTGAATCCTCTCTCTTATGAACATTATAATGGGAGCAAGATTTTGTAATAATATAATGATAATTTAAAAATTAATTTTAAAATTTATTATAAACAAGTTTAGGCACATTGCATCATCTGCACGGTTTCTCCTCATAGTCTCCATCAGATACACATTTCTCTATATCACTACTAGCACTAGAGGGATTAGAGTAGGACAGATTATATGGTTGACCTCCCTATGTGCTGGAGCCATTTCAGCATCTCCCGTCAGTACGTTGGAAATGTGCATGTTAATCAGCGGCGAAGAGTGCAGGATTATAAGACGTTGTCGTATCGCAGATCATGTTTTGGTTTGCTGTGATGGATGTTTAGTGGAATAAGCTAATCTGCTTTGGTTTGATTCGATAGCTTGTTTAAATGACATCTATTAAAAGAGCAGTTGAAAAAGTAGGTCAGCGCTGAGAGCGTGGTCACTCTGACAGCCTGTTTGAGTATTTTATTGCACTGATTTATATTCTAAGGGATTGAAAGCCATAGTTAAATTGGGTTGTTTTGAAGAGGGCAAATTGAAGTTGTTATGTAGGTTTATGTCTTATTTTAGTGTAACACTGAACTATTTTTTTAACATAGACATTGCAATCCGTTTTCCCAAAAAGTTGAGCCATTTGGTTATTAACTAAAACAAAATGCAATGGTTGGCAAATCAGTTAAGACCCCTATTTGACTGAAAACACTACAAACACAAATCTGAAGGTTGAAATGGAGAAATATGAACTTGATGCCAGCAACATGTTTCAGAAAATCTGGAAGCAGGGACCTAAGCCCCTTTTTTAACAACACAACTAAGCAAACCAGTTTGGTGTGAAAGGGACCACATAGTCCAGTCCTGTTAAGCCTGCCCTCTGTGCCAGAACAGGGTCTGAAGGTGAAAACATACAATCTGTACATGTATATCTGCATTAAAAACCCCTTCACACAATTATTCACATGTTTTGTTCGGTTTCACAACCAGTACAGTAACTTTCAGTTTCAAATGTTTGCTTTTTGTTTACAATTGTGTCTTTCAAATTGACAAAACATGTGGCCCCCATCTACCTCCATAGATTTTAAGCATTACACAACCTTTTCAACTTTTCCCGCTACTTATATAATATATGTTCAAAAAAATAGATTTTTCGTTAAATATATTTTCTTTGTAAAAAAATTGTAAAGAAATCGTTGTGTTGTTTTTGCAAATGCAGTTGTACTTTATTGCTGTACTGTTCTGTTGCAGTGTTAGACTCAAACTGACAGCAGTGTTCAGAGCAGATCAAACCCTGATAAAAGGCATCTGACTAACTTCAGACATGCTTGACATGATCACTGATTTGTCATTCTTCTGTCTGCTTCAGTCTCATTCAGGCAAATTACTATTTCAAATGATTTCACCCCTTTAATTAACGGCAGTTTAATTAGAAGGAGAACACACACACACACACACACACACACACACACACACACACACACACACACACACACACACACACAGCTGTGGCTTGGCAGCATCAGTGTTTCTGCATATTTTTTAATGGGTAATTTCCTCCTTTGGTACAAAATGTACAAATATTTTGTTTATGGCAGACTTTGAATAGCTCAGCATTTGTATTAAAAAATCAGTGTGTGGAAATATGGGTGGTCTCCCACAATACCCAACATTTCTCACTCCTAGTTTTTTCAGGGATTTCTGGTTGAATGGAAGTATGAAATTGTGAATGGAAGCACGAAATGAATCCGTTGTCAGCAGCCGAATAAGCTTTGACATCGAGCTGTATTTGGATTTGTGTGTACACCCAGCCACCCTAGTTGCTCTCTGAGGCTGCATTTAGTTGTGTTGTTTTAAGCTAAATGCTAATATCAGTTTGCAAACATATTTACAATGACGGGGCCAAGATGTTCATGTTTAGCATATATAATGGTACCATTTTTGTAGGACTAGAGAGTTATAAGTCAGGATGAGTTGCTACAAGATCTTGAAAGTTAACTCACCAGTTTAATCAGTAGTTTGTCCCATAGCTAAACCACTGTTTTTTCTCTGTACACCAACTTATTAGTATTTCTTGCTCATGTTCCAAACATACTCTGCAAGTCGACACATCACCAGGAACCTTTAACACATTAATAGAAACTTCCTTATTGTGCCAATTTTGCTCCATTGTGCAGCCTGTGATACTCTTGACATTTGTGTATGAATAATGAAGAATCTCAGCCCTCCATGTTATCTGTAAGCTGACTCATGGACACTGGACGTCCTTCATTTTAAGAGGGAAGGAAGGTTTCGTTCTAATTAGGTTGGATGCAATGCAAATATTAACCTCACATTGTCATAGTCAAATCTAAGTTGTTTAATAATTCAAATGTCACCATTAGTCTGAATATCAAGTAACAGGAATTACAAGTTGAGCTCCGTAGATATGATTCTGTTACCATTTAGCCCAGCTGTCCGCTATGTTGTTCTCCATGGAGACCATAGAAGCCTGTTGTTACGGCCCAGTGGCCGCTTGGCTGCTCAGCCATGATTAATTCAGGCAGACCTCAGGGGCAGAACAGCCAGGCCAGGTTACCCAGCCAAGGATCTGGTTTCTAGCTGCCATAAACACACTGGCTTTATGGAAGCTTCAGGCACAGTGCACTCCTTGGCAGGGGTTGAGTCTGGAGCTGGCAAACTATCACATCTGTTCCTGAAGCCGACCAATGTAAATTATTAAACTGAACAGTTGAAAAATTTAAAATATCTTGGTCATGCATCAATAAACATGTTAAATTAAATTGCATTTTATTTACAAATGCAGTTTGTAACTTACATAAGAATCTACAGTAGCGTCACTACTTGATTAATAGCTGAACAAAATAAGGGGTGCTGATTATTTGGTAACTTCTAACGACACAGAGATAACCAGCTGCTACGGTGTAGAGCTTCACATACATCTGGTACGGTAAAGGTGACGAGCAGCACTGCATCTGAGAGTGTGGCTGTGAGATAAAGTCCATTTAAATATGACATTCCACAAAAACTGAGTTCAGAAAACGCGTTTCCAATGTATTTGACAACATGATTCTTTATTTGGCACATGCATAGTTTTACAAGTGCAACCCGCAGCGAAATTCCCCCTGAAACACTTCGTTTGACAGAGTTCAAAAACGCATATCTAATTAAAGTATATATATCTAAGATAAAGTTAGGATGCATTGAGTGTAGCAGCAGTAGTTCTGCTAGACCGTATGTACAATGTGCATAAAGTAGTAATGTTCATGTGCATCGTGTTGTGATTGTGCCACACAGCACTTTTTGAAATTAGGTTGGTTACAGGTGACTCCCTGCAAACAGCAGCACACGTAATAATGTGGCAACATCATTGTTCAAACAGTCTTAAGCTTTTCTGACTGTAGGGAGTAAAAAAATCAGGTCCATGTGCCATATGATATTCTTGTCTGGCAGACTTATGTCACTGCAGTGTGGCACCCTGTCTACATCTTCTTTGTTCGCCCCCTTGCTCAACTGATTTTGATGGATGCATGACTCGTGGAGAGTGTCAGCCTCATAAATCAGCCATTACTGTGGCGCAATGGCACCTAACAACTATTAACGGCAGACCTGACTGCAATCTGAGTTATCCGTCCATAAGTTAACACGTTACTCTGTAGACTCGCTGTGTGATTAATCAATGACTTACTAACAGGAAGGAGACGCGCTGCTAGTGGGCCTTCACCGGTGCACGGGCTATAAAAAGATTTTATTTTCTCTTACCTGTTTCCTAGAGGGCAGTGGCTGGTGAAATTATCATATTTTAGGGGGGCGCACTTTTGCAAGTCAGTTTTGAGATGCGCTCTAACATCCACATCACCAGTAGTATAAGCAAAATCACCATTATCACGCATCACACCGCTTTAAGATATCAAACTAACGTAAATAATACACCTCTGTGTTTTCCGTCACCAGGTTTGCACACACTAAAGCTAGAATTCAGTTTATTCTCTCAGTTGAAGTGTACCTATGATTACAATTCTTCCCTCTGTCTTTTGTTAGTTATGTTCATTTTTAATTCACAATTTAACTCCTCCTGGACTTGTTAATTTGATTTCGGTGAATTAGACCTTTAATTGTTAAGCATAAACGTGAAATATGTAAAGTGATATGTGTGGTATGGCAGCTAATATTGGTACGGATTGATACAGAGAATTATTTGTGAATTTCAGAGAGGATGAGTGATGGTGACAGGAGACAAAGACATTCTCACATGAAACATGATATGTGTCTGTTGAGGTTTAAGGGACAATAATTATGTATGTGCCAGTACTGTTGATGAATTATCATTTTATCTCATGTCTGTGAGGATGCAGCAGCAGCGTTACTCCAGTTTCCTTCCCTATCTTGCAGCGCTCACACATACACACGCTGTTAATCCATCCTCACTCATTTTAATGGGACAGTTTTCATTCCCTACACCAGATCACATTGTTTCACATCATCCTGGCTAATGGCTGCATATCACCACTGCACGTCCATTTTTCTGTCTGGTCACAGCTCCTTTATTCTAAACATGACAGCCGTACTCACAATATTAATTTGACATCAGTATTGTTATTTTTCTTAGATTTTTTTCTATTAGGCAGGGTTCAATAATAAAAATGTCATCACAACTATTAAGGAGTGACAGATTATGACATTTATAGCTTATACAATTTATTTCCACACCCAGCGAGCATTGCTCTTTTTCAATAGGACAAGAATTCTACCTCACAGCTCCCTAAAGCTGGGGATCACAGCACAGACTGACCAACACTGCTAACCAATACAATGTGTATATATTGTCTTTAATGCAGCAGTGAATTTAACTGTGATTTTTGATTTCAAATATAGTCTTATGTCCCTGACTGTTAAATAAACCCTGTCAATACCTTTGAGAGTATAAAAGATGTAGATGAAAAGAAAAACGGTTGAACCAGTGTCCATAGACACTGCTGTTACAATATGGCTGCTAGTATGTGATTCCCCCCCCCCTCTTCAATATAATAAGAGAATTTCAGTCAACCCAGCGCTGTGTCTGCCAGGCTGTGTCAGGTTTTGTTAGTATTGCAGGGTCTCCTACAGGAACAAAAGACCTCTAAATACACTTCTCACAGTGCGTCTGTCTGACTGTCTTAGCCTAATTTCACTGACACGAGTGCTTGTTTGATATTTTCTGATCTGGGTTTATCAGTGTCCCACGGCGAGCTGTAAACAGACAGACGGACAGAGACCCATGTTCCTGCCTTGACCTTTAATCCACTTGGCTAGCAGCAGCCTCGATGCATGATTAATCATCTGTTCGAGTGTGTGCACATAATAATGAGACATTTTTTTTTGAATCGCTCATAATAAAAGAGAAAATCATTGCTTTGTTTTTTAACTTTTTTGTTTAATGCGCATTTTGACTGACAAGACACTGCGCCCTCATTCCCTGTGCCCCTTTCTGACCTTACATTGTGTCTATCCACCAGCTGGTTGGCGGACAGTTTGACCTGGAGATGAACTTCATCATCCAGGAGCCAGAGAGCATTGTGTGCATGGTGGAGCTGTTGGACAAGTGTGAGCCGAACTGTCAGGCCGAGGTCTGGAGCATCTTCACCGCTATCCTCAAGAAGAGCGTCCGCAACCTGCAAGCCTGCACAGATGTGGGCCTCATCCAGCAAGTGCTCCAGCGTATAGCCACAACTGATAGCATGATTGCAGGTACCTAATCATGTTTGTTTATGTTCCCATGAATCAGCATTCAGAGTATTACAAATTAAATAAACACATCAAGTGTTTATGGCTCCATCCACCAGTGTTGTATACAGTGGTGTATTACACCGAGTGAGGAAACAATCGTCCTGCATCCCCCTTGAGTCTCAGTCTCTCAGTCTGTTGCCCATCTGCAAATTAGTTTGAATTAATCCTACAGTTTTCAGCTCAGTGAATTCTTGCCAGCGAGAACAGCACTGGCCTAGAGGGTTTGCGCAGCCGAGCAGGAATGACACAGTATAGTCCAGCACTAACTAGGCAGCTGAAAGTAATGTTCCTACTAATAATTACTGCACTACACATAATTGTCTGTTGACTTTTGATGAAATGGGTAACACTTTTATTGATTGACATTATATATTCAGGCTTTTTACATTTTAAGCTCAACTACTTCACCCTGTTGTTGAGGTTGAATACATTTTTAACCAATACGACATTTTAATTACTGAGAGTGGAGCTTTTTATAGTATAAGAAAAATGAGCTGAAGGCAATCAACATAAAAAACCCCTCTTTGCTCACTGTTAGCCTTAACTATTTTATCTCCTCAGTCTTTCTGCTTTACAGTGTCTGTGTTTTTAACCTCAGTCCTGTGCCATGTGTCTCGCAGACCTACTTGTGGACATGTTGGGTGTGCTCGCCAGCTACAGCATCACGGTGAAAGAGCTGAAGCTTTTCTTCAGCAAGCTGCAAGGGGAGAAAGGCCAGTGGGTGAGTCAGAGTCATGTCACAGTGATCTGTCTTGGTTGTCTGGGACCTGTATGAGGAATGTGCTAGCAACACTTCAACTGCTGCCATCCCACAGGCCAATGTCCTCATCACATAGACAGGATAATCATATGAAGCCATATGATTTATCCTGTATTTCCTACAACACTGGAACGATGTGTGCCAAAATAGTACTCTAAGATAGACTGAACGGAAAGTAGTGCGTCTGGACGAGAAGACGCAGCAAACCTAGGATCATTATGTGTACAGGGGATAAGTCGTTACATCCAGGCAGAACCAGTGGCACAGAATAAGAGACAGATGAAGTGAGGCAAAGAACCCATTGATCACTGCCACTGATCAAGTTGTCAAGGAAACAGGACAAGTAGATTTTATGCTTCAAAATTTCACCTCACTTTCCCATATTTAAGCAATGATGTTGAAAACTATAAACCAAAATCATGATTAGTGCCTGTTATAACTTTAGATGCTCACATTGCTCCAATTCTGTTTGAGCCGTTAAGATTTTAAATTGGACTACCGGTACTGCAGCACACAATGCTCCTATAAACCCGTCACTGAGACTAAGAATAAAGTCTGCTGAGTAAATCTCTTTGGATGTCAAAGTCTGATAAGTCTAAGCGTTAAATTTAGAACAAGCAGTAAAATGAATGAAAATAAATGTCTTCTTTTGTGTGTTTTTTCCCTCCACAGCCTCGTCATGCAGTCAAGCTTTTGTCTGTGCTGAAGTACATGGCTCATCGGAATGGCCCTGACTCCTTCTTCAGCTTTCCAGGGAAAAATGCTGCTGTAAGTGGATGCACACCTCGTCCACGTCAACATGTTTTAGCATGTTTTGATTAGCAGGGTTGTGCATGACCAGTGTTAGCGGATGAAACTGTCAAGCACATAACAGGACACCTCGTCTGAATTATTTTAATATTAACCAAAGCTTTGTTTACAATCTAAAAGTCCATTTTCTTTGCAAGCAGCCATTTTCTACGTCATTAGCTCTTGTCAGTTTTAGTGGTTTTTTTTTAGTGCCGACACAAAAACATAGTTTCGAACATGCATGCATCATTTACCGCATTCATGTGCCCTGTTGTTTTTCCTCCTCCTGCCACACAGTGTGATGTAGCACGCCAGCATACTAATTTCTGCATCATTTGTCATTGTTTATTACACATTATTATATTGTGACTATGTTTGTAAACAGTTGCTGAGTCGTGGTAACATACATGACAGTAGTCTTGGTTAAGTCCCATTACATAGTCTGGGTGGTTGCCTGCTTCTGTATATATGATCATTACCACGGTGATGGTGCTCTTATTTGTGTAGATATCATTGGTGCCATTAAGTTTTGATGAACTTTCTTAGCACTCGTGTTTCTTATCACTGCATCGTGTTTGAAAAGTAAACCTGCACTTTCCTCTCCCTGTTGCCCTGCTAATGAGTTCAGAAGGCATGGGAGCACAAGTGCACCCAGCAGTTGTTTTTTAGCTTCTCCTCAGGGGTCCTATCTGCTTTATATTCATTTGCCTAAACATCTTGAGGTCTAGTGACATGATGTCTGGAATAATCAGCACTAGCCACCGGTTTCTGTTTATTTAGTAGACGTTATGTGTCCTTTTATTCTACTGAGAGGAACACTGACATGTTGTGTTCTTCTTTTTTCCTAACAGGCAATAGCGCTGCCTCCCATAGCCAAATGGCCATACCAGAACGGTTTTACTTTCCACACGTGGCTCCGAATGGATCCTCTCAACAACATCAACGTAGACAAAGACAAGCCTTACCTTTACTGGTAAGAAATAATAAATCCCTGGCCTCTAAACTTGTGTCTTTTACACTTGGTGTTACATAATGTTTAAAAGCACTATTTGTAGGTTAAAATGCATCATTGGATTTGAACATGTGGTGTGCAAAGCTGGCCTCACTAAGAAAAGAAAAAGAGAGGAATTGCATAAACGTTTTTTTTTCACAGCTGCATTACTGTCAGTGTTAACATCCTCACCGGGATCTATCTGAAATGTATTTAAGTCCCCAAAGTGTACTACAGCCTTCACCCGCTCAGATGAAAAATGGTTATGCTTCTCCCTTCATCTTTCCTGCCTTCTCCTCCTTTGCTTCCTCTCCGAGGAGCAAGTAAGTGAAGCCCTCTGATCATCTTATTTTCAGCCAATAATTAATTTCTGTCAAAAATCTAATTTATACAACAGGGATCTGTTTGGGCTTCAGTGAAAATGATAACCAAGCCGGGCGGCCGACGAGCTGCTTGAGAGAATCTGTAATAAAAGCTCCTCTCCAGCCTTGTGCCCTTTTTGAAAAGAGATTAATTCAGTAAATCACATGCAGGGGCCCCATCTCCCAGGGACACAGAGAATGATGGGAAAAGTCTGGGAAGTTGAGAAATGATTCTTTGCTATCTTTATCCTTTTGAGACCCTTTTAAAGTGTTATATGATATATTGGACACTATAACCCATGTTGCCCTTGAATGAGGTCTGCATGAAAGTGAGCAGTCTGTAGCAGAAACTAAAGCTTTGTGTTTGTACTTTCACTTTATTTGTTTTCAGTTTCCGCACCAGTAAAGGCCTAGGCTACTCTGCACACTTTGTGGGCGGCTGTTTGATAGTGACCTCATTAAAATCCAAAGGGAAAGGATTCCAGCACTGCGTAAAGTACGACTTCAAACCGCAGAAGGTAAGAGTGAAACAAAAGCACAGCAGAATACAGGTTCTGGTTTGGTAAACCATGCAAACGCAATATTTGTGCATGTTCACAAACAAAAATACATCCCAGAAAGGACATGAACAATCACATGTGAATGCACACAAAATAAATCTAGATCTTGCTGCAAGAATAAACTGTCACATCTCACCTGACTCTGGGGAAAAGCACAAGTTGGAGGAATGAGGGCAATAGGAGAGAAGGATTATCCAATACTGTCAAGTCCCTTCCAGGCACAGTACACACTAAAGACAATTACATTCAGAGAGAGAGAGAGAAAGAGAGCCTTTGCCTGTGGACAATTTGAAACTTCCTTCCTCTTCCCCTGGGCACGAACGCACCGTGTTACCTCAACAAATCTCACGAGGAGCCAAAACTCATTTTAGTTTATCATCTTGCTCTAGTTTTAATGCATGCTCTTTCATGTCCAGAGCTAACCATAATAACCCATTTTACCAATTGTAACCTATTTCACCATTTGTGAGGCTGTGGAGAAAACTAGAAATCAAAGGTGGGGGGGGTTGTAGCTTGTGTGAACTTGTCCTGAAACAAGATAATATTAACTGTGATATTGCTCTCTGTGAATAATGCTCCACATATACGGAGCATATGTGGAGCATAGCAGTTTATAGTGTGAGTTTACACTGTGTTGTTGTTGTTGTTGTTGTTGTTGTTGTTGTAGTGGTACATGGTGACTCTTGTTCATATCTACAATCGCTGGAAAAACAGTGAAATCAGCTGCTATGTGAATGGGGAACTGGCATCCTATGGAGACATCGCCTGGTTCGTCAACACCAGTGACGTGAGTAGCAAATAACCATATTCCTTTCTTTTACACCTTTACATATACCAGTTTCAAAACAACATTGTACTGCACAAAGGTATATAAAAATGGAAAAACTTTCACTACCCTTTGCACACACACACACACACATATATATTTTTATATATATATATATATATTTATATAGTAATAACTGAGGTGTGTTACTCAAGCAAAAGCCAGTAATATCTGCAATGTATGAATGAGGGAAAAAATAGTGTTGATGTTAAAAAAAGATGCCACAAACAAAAGAGGGCAGGTCAAGGAGGATGCCAGGCTCCAGAAAGACGGAGCAAAAGCCTCCTTAGGGCATAGAGGACAGGTCTCGGGATGCTTCCACTCCGTCTTACCCTGCCCAGATGTTTCAGGTTCAAACCAACTACCTGCAGAAAAGAAACGCCACAGAGCAGAATAGGAAGGCCTAGAGTGTGAGGGTCACACACCCAACACCACATCGCTGGCTGACCTCTGACACAGTATCCTGGATTGCTTTCTGACATGCTGAGATAGGAGATTCTTAATATGAATTCAGTTAGAAAGGATGATGCTGCAGCAGTGCGGTTTAATCTTCTGGGCATGTCTTAGGCAAATGAACATGGCCTCATCGTATTCAACAAGCTTCACTGACTGTGACAGGAGGAGGAGGGAACATGATCATGTTAGCTGCAGCATGAGACTGTACATTTCCATTTATAGCTGCTTTTTATTTGGTTACTATTTTTGCTCTTGTTTGTTCTTCCTTCCTGTCTTTCTTCCTCATTCCCTTCCTACTCTCCATCCTCCCTCTCTCCTTTTCATCTTTAATTGTCTATTTGTGTATTTTTCTCCTTTGGTGCTTCTTCACATCCTACGTCCCCTCATCCTCACTACTGCAGACATTTGACAAGTGCTTCCTGGGATCGTCGGAGACGGCAGACGCCAACCGTGTGTTCTGTGGACAGATGGGGGCAGTTTACCTGTTTGGAGAGGCTCTCAGTGCTGCTCAGATCCTAGCTATCTATCAGCTAGGTCCAGGATACCAGGTTTGGAAAACACAAATCCTGAGATGTTTGTACAATAACAGGGAATAAAGAAGAGAGCATTTACACAGGGACATGATGCTGTGAAGCATTTGAATTAATCTGCCATTATAAAACGGACACATATGAAGTTGTAGCGGATAAGAAATCATTTCTCTTCTGCTCGATATTTCTCTCTCCTTCCCTGTGTCTTCTTGCTCAGGGCACATTTAAGTACAAGGCTGAGAGCGACCTACTGTTTGCAGAGCATCACAAGACCATATTGTATGATGGCAAACTGTCTTCTAGTATTGCCTTCTCCTACAACCCTCGCGCCACAGATGCCCAACTCTGCCTCGAGTCCTCCCCCAAGGATAACGCCTCCATCTTTGTCCATTCACCCCATGCACTGATGCTGCAGGTAAAGATTTCGCTTGTATAGCAGGTGGTAACCATTTCACATTCACATTGCTGAAATTACTAATACTCAACTTGTCCTGCAACAACTAGGCTGCATCCACATTGAAGAAATGCCCGTGCAGATTCATTCACCTGCTTTTCTCCCTTGCACTGTGCCATATGTAACACTGTTTAATCTTTCTTTCATCTTCGACACTAGTTGGTGTCTTTTCATTTTAATAGCCTCATTAGGGCAGGGGTGCAAATGTGTTGAGCAGGTTACACTGCAGCAGCTGCTGAAAATGCCATGCTGACACTCTAATGGTGGAATTAGCCTTCTCTTGAACAAAGGTTTGAAACTATGCACAAGTAGCGCATTTCTCCTTTTCAGAAGTAGGAGGTGAACTTTGGTGAAGCTTTCCATATGCTACTTACAAATACCACACCAGACATGTGTGCAGACGCAGACGCACAACGCTGTTTCTTTACTCGCTCTGAGTTTTCTTTTCTCAAGCTCTAATTGAGTTTTCTCTCATGCCCTCCCATCAAAGAAAAAAACGCTTTGTGTCCTTTGTGAGGGAGGCATTTGCTGGCACATAAATATGTGTACCCCACACAGACACACACACACACACACACACACAATGTAAAATATGAATGAATACGTGACCTATATATATATTTTTTAGCTTTCTGTAGCTTAAAAATTCTGATCCTATAGAGAGGGAACTGCTGGTGTTATGCAGACACCAGCTCACTTAAAGTATCACACAACTAAACTTTAAAAGAAATTTATTCATTTTTGCATCGTCTGCTTTCAACATTGTGAAATTGCTTATAAACAATTAAATAAAAACAAAGCAAAGGCAGATCTTTTAAAACAATTTGAACTATATTCGTTCTCTTGCCTCCAAGGTGCGTTTAGACTGGAAGCTCCAGGAATATGTTTTCATTTGCAAAACCTTTATTTAAGCTGAGACTACATAACAGTTATAGATTGTACCTCATTTGATTGGCATGTGATCTGTACGTATTAATGTTGTACCTTTCCACGGTAAATGTGCTGACGTGTGTTTCTCTGTAGGATGTGAAAGCTGTGGTGACTCACTCAGTCCAGAGCGGCATACACTCCATCGGAGGTGTGCAGGTCCTCTTCCCTCTGTTCGCACAGCTGGATTATTGCCAGCCCTCCAGCCATGAGCTGGACACCTCTGTCTGGTAAACGCACACGCTCTCTAACTGTAGGAGTGCAGTGAACAAGTGTAAATATTGGGGAGCTAGTTTTTTATTTCTTTTTGTATTCTTTATTCTTTTGGTTTTGCTGCTTATCTTGTACTGTCCACTTTCTGTTGCAACTACTGAAATGTCCCACGTGTGGGACTAATAAAGAATTATCTTATCTTATTTTAGTTTAATCTGTGTAAAGTGAGAACAGTGCCCCGTGATGCTGCACTGCTGTGTTTTGCTTAGATGTAATCTGTATTTGTCAGTTTGTTCATAATAATAGTTTCTATGTTATCTAGTATTTATCACTAGATATATTTTTTAATTAGTAATGGTTCGAAGCAGTTGGGAACATTGGTTTAACCTTTGATATAATACTGGACTTGTAAGATGTGTGGTCATCTTTTTCAGAAACAGCAGTGTTGTAGACTATCTGCTGCCCTCAAGGTGCTGCTCACTAGAATGTCTTCTCCCAGCACAGTGGGGACACGACACCCTCATTCAGTCACATTTCATGTATAATGTGCCCTTCATAGTAGTAGGGCTATGTCAGCAGCTTCCATAGATTATTGTCACTGTCTCACTCGGTTTTCCTTGTCACGATTTGTCTGTGTACTTCCTAGCTGCACTTTGCTCTCCTTTGTGATGGAGCTCCTGAGGAACTCGGTGGCTATGCAAGAGCAGGTCCTGGCCTGCAAGGGCTTTCTCGTCATCGGCTACACTTTGGAGAAGGTGAGGAAATTGGCTCAGCTTGCGTAGAAGTACGCGAGAGAGCAATCTTCCTTCACCAATACATCCGCTGCACTCGTAATGAACCCAGCACAGTAATAAGGCTGGTCTTGATTCCCACAGCACCGCAAACACGTTAACACAGGCACACACCAACACTTAATATGAGACAGACGTTGTTTTCCCTCAGCTGTATTTGGAGGTCACAGCTGCCTTGTGGTCTTGTTAGGCAGAGGAGCTTTGCTTTCTCTGCGTGTGTTTTTTCCCGCCCTGTTCTGTGTCGGACCTCATTCACCTTGTCTTATTTTGGCATCTAGACTTCTTTTCCACTGACATATCCTCCTCTCCTTTCCCAACCTCTCATCGTGGCACATCCTGCCTTCCTGTCTGTGCTCCAGTCTTCCAAGGTTCACGTGACGCGTCCCATCCTGGACATTGTCCTGGCTTTTTCCAGATACCTTAGCAACTTGCAGAATGGCGTCTTGCTGCTCAAGCAGCTGTGTGACCACATTCTTTTCAACCCTGCCATCTGGATCCATGCCCCTGCCAAGGTAACAGAATACACACACACAGCAGCACATTCATTTGCATTTGGTTTGATTTGTAAAAATGTAACTTGAATACACAGAGATCAGTGGGTGTATACAGACATGCAACGTCTTCATTTCTGCCCCTAGCTGTGTTCCTGCCCTAGTATTTGTTTTGTGTTTTATAGTTCAGAGTTCAGAGTATAGTTCCCTCCACCTGTGACTCAGCAACTATTTAAATGAGAATGGCTTGCCGACAACCCTTAGGGGCTTAGAAGCCTCCACTTTCATCTCAAAAGAGGGGAAAAAAGCAAGGACACATTATCTGGCTCAGACGATCAAGTGCGTTTTTATGTGTGTTTTAATATGCGCTTAATCTTTTGCAGGTGCAACTGACGCTGTACACGTACCTGGCGACAGAGTTCATCAGCACAGTGACCATATACAATGCTATTCGCAGGGTGGGCACTGTGCTTCAGATCATGCATACACTGAAATACTACTACTGGGTCGTCAACCCTCAGGACCGCAGCGGAATCATTCCTAAAGGCCTTGGTGAGAGCAAGCACACAATGGAAATATTGATTGTGAATTTATGATGTATAGTACAGTGCAGCACACTACGGATTGACACTATTCGTCAAAAATAAGTCAAATATGAAAACAATAGATCAGCCACGCATTCTCTTTTGACCATTTCTTGCCTTTTGGATCAGTTGCTCATATGTTAAAAAAGCTTTCAGCACCCTCAGTAGCCATTCTGTTATTTTTTCAGATGGCCCAAGGCCACACCAGAAAGAGGTCCTTTCCTTGCGAGCATTCCTGCTGCTGTTTGTCAAACAGCTCATAATGAAGGTGAGTGCGTGAGCCAGACACCCGGCGCTTCTAATCAGAGAAGGATCTGCATTCGTCACATAGATCCAAGATTCAATGTGTATCTGCTGGTTGTTGATAACGCCAGTATATAATATACAATACATGTGGACAAGATCAAATAAGCTGCAGGAAGCGTAGTTAAGTCTTGATCAAACTGTGATTCTTTGTAGATGTCAGCAGTGTGATTAAGCTCTTTAGCCACGACTACACCTGTGTTTTAATGAATAATGTCATCTGTGCAATTATTCTCCAGGATCACGGAGTAAAAGAAGATGAGCTACAGAGCATCCTCAACTACCTCCTTACCATGCATGAGGTAGGCTTCTTCACTGCTCATGCTGCAGAGACCTCACCACCAGATGGCAACATAACACTGCTTTACTGTACTCTGTATTGTCACCATCCGATACGCAGAACAAGAGGAAACTTTTCCTGTTCCTTAAAGCTGCATTACTGTTAGAGGTCCAGGCGGAAGTGGTTTTGTTTATACTGGAGTCATGTGTAACAAATAGATCAGTCAGTGAACCTTGTAAGAATGTAGGGTTATTACTAGATTGGTTGGTGAAGCCACTGACATGTTGCATGTTACATGTGTTTTTTTTAAGAGCACATATTGTAATTGTACAGCTCAGAGCTCTGTGACATATTTGCTTTTATCATTGTCACGAGTACAACTGAGCATCATGGTTTTATTTAGGAGACTCTACTTTAGATTTGGTAGGTGCAGAACTTATCTCGCTGCACTCTTTGAAAACCCACAGTGGGCTCAACTCCCTTCCTATCTGTCCCACAGGATGATAACCTCATGGACGTACTGCAGCTGTTGGTGGCTCTGATGTCTGAACATCCTGTGTCTATGGTCCAGGCCTTTGACCAGCGCAATGGGATTCGGTAATGATCCGCGTACAGTGTGCGCTCATAGTTTGGATTATGAAGTTGTAATGTAACTTATTTTTTTCTTTCCCTCAGTGTGATTTACAAGCTTTTGGCCTCCAAAAGTGAAGGAATAAGAGTGCAGACACTTAAAGTAATGGGCTACTTTCTGAAATACTTGCCCCCAAAGTAAGTAAAACCCTCATCTCTATTTTTATAGACTAGACAAGTTATTGCTTTTGTGTAAAAGTTTGAATGTCCTCTTCATACAAATATAATAAAGTGACTGAACTTGCATCTGAAAACGCACGGACTAGTTTTGGCTGGTAATGTTTGTTGACATTCAAGTTATTGTCCTTTTCATGTTTCGCTAGTTAACCCCAACTACAGTGTGTACAGCCTCTACAAGAATGGTAGTAACAGAAACAACTCTAGGATTGTCTGAGTCTGAGACTTTAAGTCTTATGATCCAGATGTGAGACTGATCACAAACCGTAAAGCTGTTTTTTCTTTCCCCTCCTCGCTGAGTTACAATGCTAAAATTGGAAGTGATCCGTGATCACAGATGAAAGCAACAAAGACCCTTCACTGCAGAACTCTTTTCACTAAGTCAGCAGGGATTCTCTTTTTCATTTCCTCCATGTCAGATTGTTTGTTGGAGCTCAGCTGATTTAAAGTGTTGCAGATTTCAACCTCTGCTGTTATTCCACTCATCAGAAACCCCAGATTTTCTTCTTGTCGTGTCTAAATATGGATAATCTATCTGGACATTTTCAGTATGACTGTCGTAGTTTTTAAATGAAAGCTGCTGCTGCACTTTTGTGTATGATGTCTCTGTTTAGAAGAGGTGCTGCATTGGATTCTTAGTCATTTCATACATGTACAGCTGGCGTTGGCTCGGTGACTGACCTTCAATCTCCTAATGTCCTTATCAGGAGGAAATCTGAGGTCATGCTGAGTCACGGCCTCTTCACTCTTCTCACTGAACGCCTGATGCTCCACTCAAACCAGTTCACCATGACCACCTACAACGTGCTCTTTGAGGTCAGCCAGCTCACTGCCTACATCACTGCCCAGACCTGTACTTAGAACAGATCTCAATAAACGTAACGATTAGCTGTAATAACGTGTTGTTTTCAGATTTTCCTGTTTTATATAAACATTTATTGAATTAAATAATCCAATAAATTGAATAGTTGACCACCAGCAACTAGATTTGATCATCATACCAGAATTTACTACATGATGGTGAAACATACACATTTGTATGTTGTTTGTTTCTCTGTTATTGTTAAAACCCGTGTAGATATTTATGACTTGAAGCCCCTCTCTGTCCCCCGGTAGATCCTTACAGAGCAGATCTGCACTCAAGTGATCCATAAACAGCATCCGGACCCAGACTCCGCTGTGAAGATTCTCAGCCCGCGTAAGTGCCTCCTCAGCGACCACAGTACTCTTCTAAATCATCCCCTGTAGCGTGCCCTCTACATACCTATTGCTCCATACAGTACTAGAGGTTATTCCCCGTGGAACTGTGCGATCGCTCTATATAGTTAAACAAATGAACATCATAAATTTTGCAGGCGCTGGTTATTTCCTTATAACAGAACCGTAGATTTAAAAAAACTGAGGTTTGTGGAAATGCTTTGTGCGAAAAATACACATCAAGAAGCTGGTATCATGTTTTATTAGAATTAAGAAAATGAATAATAAATAAATAACATTAACAGTTTTAAATGTGTAATTAATGTATTTTATTGCATTTAAATACAATTAAAAACTTTAATTTGAAATTATATATTATATTATAATATTCATGCAGTATTTATATGCACATATTTAGTGTGTGTGTTCGCAGTGAGAATTTGTCATCTTCTCTGTAAGGGATTTAATTTGATGTACTGATCTTAACATAAATAAACTTGAATTTCACATTTGTGACTTAATATAGAAAAAAAATGTACATACTGAGCATGTGTATATCTCCGTACTCCAAACATAAACTTAGGTATTAGTTTTTTTTCAACCACGACATGTTTAGGTAGTACAAAGTAAATTAGTATTTTTTGTTTTCCTCCCGCGTAACGAGCTCAGATGCTGACTCCAGACTTTGGTCAATGCTCCCATTCTGTATTTTTATGCTATTGCTTAACATCTAATTTCACATGCACACACTTCAAAACAGCTTTAATCAGTTTGAAATCCAAGCACATGGCGTAATCACAACCAAGGTTTACTTTCACCCAACCTTAATCTGACTTGAGCCTTTATTGTGTTAAAAATTCTCCTGCCCAACCATCCTAGACAGGCGGTGTATATCACATGAACCCTGTCTCGCTTTGTGCATGCGAGCAGATTCTATGGAACATAGAGCGGTGGTCTGTTTCTTCTTTGCTGTGCATTCTCTTGATTTAATCTGTGACAAACTCCCAAAATGGCCCCCTGATTGCAGTCTTTAGTAACGTCAGAGCCAATCAAACAAACCGAGGAAGTACCGTTTTCCTCAAATTAACTCAAGGGAAAGAACCAAGAGCAAATGGAAAAAAAGAGAAAGCAATACGCCATCCCTCCATCCTCATTCTCCGTACATACTGGGGTAATTTTCTGGCGGTAAAGGTTCAGTGACTCATAATTTGAGTGACTAAGGCGTAGAAACAACATAACCGTCTGCCAGGGCAAGGGGGCATCGGTTAGTGCCAAGGTCTGAAGAGACGAGTGAAATCCAAGCTGTCTCTCTACTCAAAGTAAATGGACACTGACATTGTCTAGATAATTCATCTAAACAGTCAGGCTCTTCGGTTTAACCCAAGCCAAGCCTTCCACCAGACCTACGACTCTGGCTCTCTTGTTTGAAACAATACCAAAACCATTACAGTGCGATAAAGATCAGTGGCCTGGACTTTTTTCTTTTTATTCTCCTCGTTCTATTTTTCTTACCGCAGGCAAAGATTTTTAGGTGTGTACAGCTGGAGGTTCAGATAGTTTGTGACACAATGATTTGCACATGTTCAGACCGATGTATGATTTAGTCACTGATTTGTGTAGTTTCCCTTCTGCACCCAGAAAGCACGTTTTATTTCCAAGCAGGACACCGGAGGTTTTCAAATCGACAACTTTTTTAAAATTCCAATCTAAAAACACACATTATATTTGTAAGAAATACATTTGTGATCAATTACTATCTATCTAATAGATGAAGAAAGCGCTATTTTCAGGCTGCCTGTGTTTCCAGTCTCTTAACAGAATGGGTTTGTTTCTGTTGATATTTGTAGAGATTCTGAAGGTAATAGCTTCTCTGTTGAAGAACTCTCCACCATCCCCTGAGAGCATGGAGGTGCGAAGGGTCTTTCTGTCCGACATGATCAAACTGTTCAATAACAGCAGAGAGAACCGCAGGTAGGAACCGGACCGTTTTCGCCAGACGGAGAACTGCACCACACAGCGTTCGCGTGCCAGTGGGATCTGCATTCACCACCTTTTTCATACGCCTACATCTTTTGTTTCAGGAGCCTGCTGCAGTGCTCCGTGTGGCAGGAGTGGATGCTCTCGCTGTGCTTCATCAACCCACGAAACAGCGAGGAGCAGAAAATCACTGAGATGGTGTACGCCATCTTCCGCATCCTGCTCTACCATGCAATCAAATACGAGTGGGGCGGCTGGCGCGTCTGGGTGGACACCCTGTCCATCACCCATTCCAAGGTCGGAGAGCTCATTATATTCAGGCACACCTCTCTTTCACACACACACACACACACACACACAGACAAAAAACAACAACAACACATGCTCACGGGTTAGGCACAGCTTTGTTTATCTTAGTGTGTGAATTTCCCCACTGTTGTTTCGTTTTGTACCTCACCACCTCTTTATCACACAACACGCGTGCTCTTTTTTGTTTATTTTGTCCAAACATTCATCACATGACTGATAATAAAGCTCAACCCCTCCAGTTTGATTCCATCCAAACCAACAGCAGTTTTCAGTCAATGCATCAGCTGTCCCCCACGTGTTTGGTTTGAATCTGACATAACGTGGTTCATCAATTAAGAAATTAGAGAGCATTATCGTCTGACCCTCTACTCACAGCGTAGGCTAGCATAGTAATTGGACCCTGCCTCTCGGTGCCCATCAGATAAAACTATACAAGCTTTGGAGTGATTGTAATTTTAAAAGCCAGCTCCAACCCAATGTGAATGAATTCACTCGCTGCTCACCCACCCTTCGCCCCCACCTGTCCGGCCCCCCCACCTCTCTATTTATGTATAGACTCTCTTTCTTTCACATAAACCTCTGGCACCTCTTATTTCCAAAATTTGAATTCAGAATACGGCTCTAGAAAGTCGGTGTTGATATCATATTACACTACTCTGTTCCAAAGCAGTGAAGTAATTGAGGTTGGTGTCAGATTGTGGTCTGGGGGGTTTTTAAGCCTGGCAGATTGAAGGCTGAGGTAAGGAAGTGCTTGTGATACGAGGTGCTGCACTGTAGCTGGGGGTGCTGTGAGTGTTGGTGGCCAGCAGGGGGCACAGACATACTGCCCTAGGAGACGATCAAAGTGACGGCAGCAGTTAGTAGAGAGTGTTTGTTTTATGCTGGATGCTCCGGGTTCTTAACATCTCAACACACCTCTGAACACTAAACTAGCAAGTAAAAATAAAATATACATATAAAAGCTGAATAAAATGCTGGCACTGATGAGTGACCGTGAAAATGTGATTGTTTAAGATGGGGAAGAGGTCTACTGCATGCTTTACCAAGCTGTTCTGTCCTCGTATTACTGTTCATTTGTTAATAATAAAAACCAACATTATTATTGTCAGTTTAAAATGCCTTTAAATGAAAATGTAAATGAAAAGTAATTTCATTGTGATATGTCTGCTGGACTGTGTCAGTGTGATAATCTCAGATTTTGGCTTTTTATGAGTAGCATCTTATCAATATACAATTAAGTTTTGCCATAATATTTAGTTCTAGGCTTGATCTGATTATAAACTACGTTGGTTGGGGGTCTAACTTCTCAACCTACCAAAGCCTCTAAGTTGGGGTTGTGCAGGAATTGTTGATTCTTTGTTCACGACGGGCTGTAATTGCCTTTTTCTCTATAATTGCACAAGATTAATGTGGTTTCTTCTTGGCTCTAGTAACAATACCCAGCACTCATCTAAGAACACAATTTCACACATACACTGTGTGTGAATAGATCCGTGTCGTAGTAAGATGTGGGAAACGCACATACACACAGACACAAATGTACGTATAGTGCAGGGAACCTGCCTGTGAACCAGATAGTTGCAACGGGCGCTAGTCACAAAGATACATGCATCTGCTATATAAAAAAGCAAAAGAAACTCAATTGCAATTTTATTGTCTCGTTTGATAGATTTCCTGCCACCTTTGTAGCACCAAAGCTGTTTGTCACTGTGCTTTCTCCTCCCACTGCTTCAGGGCTGTGTATGTGCACGTGTTACCAGGCACATTTTCTTCTTGGGCTCCAGGAAGCCCTTCTCTCCTATCCCATTGAATATTCATTGGGACTGTGCAAGAACAATCAGAGAAACAAGGCCTCATAAATACAACCAGCCCACTGGGAGCCTCTTGATAAGTGCATATGTGTATTCACAAATACATATTTGCACACTTCTTCCTCGCATAGACTTTGCCTTGTGCCAGCTGTTTGGCATAGAAATATATTATGCTTCATGCTAAATGCATGTTTGCACATCTTTGCTTGTTAAGACAGTACAGAAATGTCTCCTTGAATTTTCTGTTACATTGCATTGTATTTTATCATCCACTGTCGAGACTGGTAAGGTATTGACTTGGTTAGGAATTTAGGAGAAATTCAGATTTGTGAGATTAAAAAGCGTCTTGTGTGTGTTTGTGTATGTGCATATCCTATGTCAGTCATTAGCAAGTGAGTGTATCTGCATACAGTATGTGTCTCTGAATAGACAGATGTTCCTGCAGGTGGGCATGCTGACACAACAGCCCTCCCACTCTCACCCCACACACCCACCCAAGGTGCCCCTCGTCCATCTCTGCACACAAATCAGTTTGAGAACAAGGAGATTTCCAAAAAAGAGATTGGAGCGTGAAGGTCCCTCTGTCCTTCAGACTCCCACTGTCGGCTAACTTAATTTTGCCTGTCAGACGTTTTACCACATCGATAAATATGAGCACAAAGGAGCTGACAAAATACAACATACATCAAGGTATCAAGAAAAGCTGGCACATTTTAAAATGACACACAAGTTAAATGACTTAGTTTCTATGGAACGCTCAGCCGTGGAGTTGAACAGTTGCGGCGGCACATAGTGTTTGTCTTCTTGGGTTTATTAAGACATTACACACACACAAGACTCAAGCTGTTATTGTTAAAGGGTTTCAGATAGATACACTGACAAGTGGACAACATTGAAAAGTCAATGCTTCAAGTGTTGTCTTTGTTATCCAGTAGCAAATCACTCATCAATACACGTGTCCATGTGTGAATGTGTGCTGATATGCATCGGTGTGTGTGTTTAATTTATTTAACAATAAAGGACTTTTAAACGTCCACTTATTTTATGCCACAAACCACCCACGGATGAGAGCATATATATTGTGCTTTGTAGTTTTATATTTCAGAGGTTGTCTGTTACAAGTATCTATGTACAGTTAGCTCCATAAATAAGGATGTGGTGATAGTTTTTTTGATATTTGTCCTCTGCACACTACCACTTTGAAATTGAAATAAAACAGAACTCAATTTTTAGCTTTAATTCAAAGGATCTGACAAAAGTACAGCATTAACCATTTAGGAACTACAGCCATTGGCGCATTTGTACACATCTCTCTTTGGGGGCTCAGAAATAATTGAATAAATGGCTAAAAAGCAGTTGCATGTCCAGGTGTGGCCTGTTCCCTTGTTACTCCATCACTGAGCAAGTCAGTAAAAGACCTGTAGGCAGTTATGAGCGTTGGATTTGCTTTTAGTTGCTGTTCAATGTAACTTTAAACACGAAGTCCAAAGAGGTGTGTTTGCATGGAGGTCGTCTTTAGGCTATAAAACCAAAACAAATCCATCAGAAACATAGAAAGACATAGGAAGTGTGGAACATTGTTAAAAAGAAGATATTAACTGGCAGCTCAGCAACAGCAAAAGACCTGAAACACAGTGGAAAACAGCTGAAGTGGATGATCACAGAATTCTGTACATTGTCATTTCATCTAGTCAAGTCCAGCTGGAACCAGGTGCAAAACCCTGCTAACGGTCAAAAACAGAAGGGCTAGATTAAACTCAAACATGGTGCAGGAAGTGAGAGCTACCTGCGGCACTCAAGGCAAAAAAATAAAATATTCTTCAATGGCCAAGTCGGTCACCTGATCTCAACCCACTAGAGCAGCTTTTTGCTTAATAAAAACACGCCCAAAAGCAGAAATGCCTACACACCAACAGCAACTGAAGGCCGCTGCAGTAAAGCCCTGACGAAGCATCTGAAGGAATGAAACCCTTGAATTTAATTGATGGCCTCAGACGTCAGACAGTCATTCACAACACAGGATTTTCATTTTCATCCAAGTATGAAAGACGAGGCTTATTTTTATAATTATGTTCATTCCAGTATTTATGAGCTTCCTAAAATAGGTATGAAAATGGCAGTAATTCCTGAATAGTTAATACCAACTATATTTGATCGTTTATTATTGGAAAAATACAACTATTTGAATGTTCAGTATCCTCAAGAAGAGTCTCTGTGCAATCTTGTAAGCCCATCACTAGAACTGATGTTGCAGAGAAAGCCAAGAATAGACTTTAGCTTTAATAAGAAGTGAGAAACGAAGACATTGTGACCAAGAGCGAAACGCTACGACCAGCACAACTCGGCATCAGCAGATGACATTGATTTTGGAGGAGGAATTGCATTTAGTTAATCGGATTAGAGCCGCGCTGTCCTCCCCATTTCCCCTTTGTTTTGTGGTCGCTCCTTATCAGTAAATCTAAATGGGGACTCCCAAGTTCCTACTGTGGGGGCCTCCCAAGACCAGTTTTCTGCCACCCGGACCCTCACTTAACAGGTTGTGGTTTGGGTCTCTGATTATTCTGGATCAGTTACACTGGACATAATATAAGACACTCGATGATTTACTGTAGTTCTTGTGTGGATTTGCCTTGTTTTGGAAATGTAATTGGGGGCTTGACTACGGGAAATTATAGCTTTCTATTATTATGTGAGAAATATTGCGGGGCGTCACCCAGCTGAAACGTAGTGTATCAAAGCATTGTAGTTGTGCACTGTTTGATAGTTTGTGCCCTTCTAAGGAGTTTCTAATCTTCGGTGTGATCTGGCCTGGCTGCACCCGCTTAATACCATGTTACCTGTCACATTAGAAAAGCCCACCATGTTTTTGTACATTACCATAACATTTTTCCATACCCCACTGAGGCCAGGCCGAGTCATGGAGTAGAATGAAATTAGATTAGATCAGCGCTGATGTCCAAGCCACCCAAGGCAGTTTCTATATATTGTAGCAAGACTAAATGCTCTTTTAAAAACCACAGAGACATATACTACCTCTGTCTAATGGTAACTGGATCTGTTTCAGAGTCCCATTTAAGGCCAGCATACATCATCTTAATGTACAGACGGCATCCTGAATGTATGACGTTATGTGCTGTGCTGTTCTCCTGCATAATTTCCACAGCAGTGCACTCTGAATGCAGCCTTTTAATTGCTAAAAATGCTAAATGTCAAATTAAGCTCAAACTAATGGGGTAGAAGGTCTGGCTGTGTGATCGCTGGGAACAAGGGCGGGAGAGAGAAGGAGACTACTGGCGCATTTAAAACAGGCTATGCACTCAGAAAGCAGCTATGGATTACCAATCACTGCTCCCCACTACAGAAGATTAATGAGCACTCGTGTAGCAGGCTAATTTAGAACAATAACGCCTAATTAATTACAAATAATCAGCTTCTTTCTCTCCCTTCCCTTTCTTCCACTCCCAATGAATCACTTTCTTTCTTCCCCTCCCTTGCAAGTTCTCTTTTTTTTTTCTTCTGTTTGACCTCTGGCTTCCTCATTTTCTTTGTTTCTCTCTCTCGTTCTCTCTCTCCTTCTGTCCAAATAGCCTCAGGTGGGAAAAAGCAGCGAAGTGGGTCTAGTTTCATTCCCCCTCCACAACCAACACATCTTTGACTTTCTGTCGTCCAGGCCCAGTGATTAATGCAGGGTCTTAAATTAGGCGTGGGAGGATTTGCCGATGCCGGACACGCACTCAGCACAGCTAGCAGACGTAGACTAATAGTATCTACTGCTAATCTATGACTGCTTACATGGATGGGCTCTTCCTCAAATGCCACTGCAGACCATTGTCATTATAGACTAGCAGTCTAGTCTACCTATATCAGATGGTAAGAAGACTGATGGAGGTTAATAGGCCGCAGACAGCTGCACATGAGCGAGGAAAAGTTTTAAATATGGCACACTTAGCCACAAATGGTCCCTGTGGTTAGATGTAATAATAAGCTCACAACTAAAGAGCATTTTGAGAATATCCTGCTGCAATAAGTTCATGTTTCCTCTCGAATGTTAATGTTTGGACAACATGCCTTATAATTAAGAGGCTGAAAGAGTGAATCTCAGAGATCTGTTTGGAGAGAAGGAGGGAGGTTCAGCAGAGGAGACAAGATGTCATTGGTTGGATTTTTTATGCATAGCTATTAAAACATGTAGTGCATGATGTAGTAATTTGTAAATGTGTATTTTTAATGCTTTATGACCTTGACAGATTAGTGGTGATTTTATTATGTTTAAATCTCCAGTTATTAGTGGAACACCTCACCAGCGTCTTTGCATTCATATACATGCATATATTTTTCTAAAATGATTTCCTAAACTACACCTGAACATAGCATAAAGTCTAACTATTCACTTCTTCCTACAAAACCCGGGCTTATGGAAATTTTCCAGTATAGTGAGGTATGTTAACTTGTTTATTACCTGACTCTGGTCGATGTCACCATTTACTTTTACTAGTAGAGTTATTAAACTGATGACCAAAGTAGAAACCAAGTAGTCTGCTAGCTGTAGTTTTCTTTAACCAAGTACTGACCGGTTCATACATTTTACAAGATTCTCTTCTGTGTTCAAAGGTGGCCTTTGAGCAGCACAAGGAAAATCTGTCCCGCATGTTCCAGCAGTACCAGCGTCAGGAGTCTTCAGTCTCTCTCGGCACAGTCCGTACCATCTCTGGTGTCAGCCAAAGCCTGGAGTCCATGGAATGTGTTAATGGGCCATCTGCAGAGGAGACGGCCCCATCCACTGTTATTGAGCTTACAGTGGACGAGTCGTCCCAGAAGTCCCCTGACACAGCATCTAGTTCCAGCATCACCCCCAGCCCACAGGATGCTGCTGATGAAAGGGGACCCACATCGATCACAGTGTCCAACATGCTGGTCAGGGAGGAGGAAGAAGAGCAGAAGTTGGGCTTTGACTCTTCCACAGATGACTCTGGTCATAGAAAAGAGACTGAATCTGCTGAGGCAGAAAAAATTAATGGAAAGGAAGAGGGTGAGAAGACAAATGAACAGGAATCAGTGATAGTGAAGGACAGCGTTAATCTACCAAGTTCTGTTAGCGACCAGGAGGAGACGGTTGAAACAAAAGCAGTGGTTAAAGACTCTGCTACAACAT
>JAUMHF010000001.1:6221825-6253301 GCA_032359275.1 Microctenopoma steveboyesi
TAATCTACCAAGTTCTGTTAGCGACCAGGAGGAGACGGTTGAAACAAAAGCAGTGGTTAAAGACTCTGCTACAACATCAGCGAGTGATGATGCACAAACATCAACAAAACTGGGTAGCGAAGGTGAATCATCAAACTCCATGACACAAGGCTCTTTGAATGAACCAGACACGGATCTGCCATCAGCCTCAGCCCAAAAAGATAAGCCTGACCAAATGTCTCCTGAGACTGCAGCCTGTCTGGACAACAGTGCGCTGGGTGAATCTGTCTTCAGTGAAGACCCGGTTCACATGTCGTCTGTCAGCAGCCAGATTCACCCTGGTGATGCTGATGGCAAAGAGGAGTCCTCTGCTGGAGATGAAGGGGAGCTAGTACGAAAGGAGCTAGATAAAAAAGAAGATGAAGGCGTGAAAAACAAAGCTGAAGAAAAACAGGTGGCAGGGTTGGACATGGACACTTGTCCATCAGAATCAACAGAACAAGTTAGAGATGAACGGCCTTTATCCACATCTGAATCTGCCACCGCAGACCAGCAGCCCACAGACACCACACTACTCCCTGCAGCTTCAGACTCCGTGTCCCCTACTCAGCCGTCAGAGGCCAGTGGCACATCTGGAGACACAATCCCATCAGACTCTGTCAGCAAGACCAAAGAGATCAAAATTGCCAGACTGGATGTGTCCAATGTGGCCTTAGATACCGAGAAGCTTGAACTGAAAGAGACCACTATAGTACGCATTTTCTTTCCATTTTCTCCTCTTTTTATCTTCTAAACTGTAAATTATTATTTATTGAATTAATGTTTATTAGGACATTTTAGATTTGATTGTTTAAGCTCCAAACCCTCCAAATGACTTTCACACTGGTCATATTAAAGCTCACCCTGCACTGCTTGCTGTCTCTGTGTAGGAAACAAGTCAAGGGCAAGCAGCAGCAGCAGCAGCAGCAGCAGGGAGTTCGGCTCAGCTGAGAGACGGCAGCACCTCGGGTCCTCGCTCCACCATGTTTCGCATCCCTGAGTTTCACTGGTCCCACATGCACCAACGCCTCCTCACTGACTTACTCTTTTCTATCGAGACAGATGTCCAGATGTGGAGGAGGTAGGTGCACAGTTTGCTGACTAATGTTTAAGATTTATTCATGAATCAATTAGTTTTCTAGTTTTGTTTGAACAGAAGCTTCTGTATAAACGTCCCACTTATCTGAAAGCTTCTCATTTGTCTGTGCATCTCTGCCTCTGTTTATACTTAGTGCACTGAAAATGTTTCTATAGAAATGGACCCTATGGTGTATGGTCATGTAGGACAACCAGCACAGTATTACTCGCAAAAAGATGCTCTCATTTAAACTATATATTACAAAGCTGTGTTTTTCTTTCTCTTTCTGTCTCTCAGTCACTCCACGAAGACGATTCTGGACTTCGTGAACAGCAGTGAGAACGTTGTGTTTGTCCACAACAGCATACACCTCATCTCTCAGGTGGTGGACAATCTGATCATGGCGTGTGGAGGGATTTTACCTCTGCTCTCTGCTGCCACCTCTTCCTCTGTGAGTCTCCTAATGCGTCTGTGGGCTGCGTGTGTTGCTGATGTCGCAGGAAGTTATCCATCCACATTGACCTTTCCCAATCACATTACCCTACAGTTAGCTGCTTCCTAACGTCGTTAGCCTGTTTTTGCGTCGTCTGACCTCAGCGGCTCTTTACATGATTCTTTGCTGCTGCCAATGACCTGATCACTGTGTCTAAGAAGGTTGATGTTCAATTCCATTATAATTCGGTTACGTGTGTGTGTGTGCACTCTGTAACTACATTTAAACTGAATGTGAAATATTATGATTTCACCTGCCAGCATGTGCTTGTGTGTTACACATTGCACAGTGTGTACGTTTTAAAATATTCTATGTTTCAAGTCGTTTTTCAAATTTTCTCACCACTTGATTTATGTGTGATATCTCCCCATCTCACTATACACCCAGCATGAGCTTGAGAACATTGAACCGTCCCAAGGCTTGGCACTGGAGGCTTCAGTCACCTTCTTACAGCGCCTCGTCAACCTTGTGGATGCTCTCATTTTCGCGAGCTCCCTCAACTTCACGGAGATCGAAGCCGAGAAAAACATGTCGTCAGGAGGCATCCTCCGACAGAGTCTACGCCTCGGTATGTGCATTGATGGTTTCTTTTCCTTTCCCTTTAGGAAAGTCAATTCTGCCTGAAACTGCTAATCATCTTCATTTTATAACTTTTTATCTTTATTCTTTGACCTTCCTCCTCATGTCAGTGGGAAGTAATCCCTTATATTAGACCCAGCGATGACTCCCTGTAGTGTTTTTGACCCTCCCATCTTTCCTCTCCATTTCCCTCCGCTGCTCCTATTCCCTCTCCTCCGTCACCCATCTAGTATCTATGCTCTCTTATCTTGTTATTATAACCCCACTGAATGGCAACACTCTGAAAATGGCTGCTATCGTGATATAGTGAGTTCTCCATAATGGCCTTGGCTGTACTGCACTGCAGCGCCGCCTGGGGCCTTTTTCCGCCTTCTGTTCCAGGCTATTAAAGTTTCCACTGACAGCATCAAAAGCTAAGCCTCGCTGTAGCTGAATAAAATATATTGATATTTTTACATTATTCATGTAGTGTAGTGCACCTTTTCAGCAAACACAGATCAGCTCAGTGTGGAAGTGGTGCAGCACAATACACTGATTTTAATCATTTTCTGATTCTTTTTTTCCACATATGCAGGTATCAGCTTTTTGCTTTTAGTCACTCATTAAGAGCACTACTCCTTTCAGATATTATTCCACCAGCATCGCCGTTGCTGAGGTTTTGCAGGATGCAAGCGATGCTGCGGTACTACAGGTCTAGTTTTAGCAAGCAACCGTTATGAAATGAATATTTGATGAGGTATGTGCTCCCCATTGCTGGCACCTAATCTGATTTTGGAAGACTGTAACAAGATTTTAGCGTCTCCACCCCTCCCTCCACTCCCTTTTTATAAATGGTCGTATGAAAGAGTGGTCCTAATGGAAAAAGCGAGCCCATTTCCAGACAGAATAATTCCCTCCTTGGTAATCTAAATGGCTCAGAGTTAACATTTGTCAGTTGTCAAGTACAGAACCGTGGGGGGTTGGGGAGGCTCCAACGACGAGACGAGCACTACATTAGGTTACAAATGGTAAGTGTGCCAGGTTTGAACGCACCTAAAGTTGTCAGAACACGAGATATTTTTCGCGCTGAAGGGCATATCTCGCTGCCTACTCGGCATGTGCACTCCTTAGCAGTGTCATTTATTATGGGAGCTGCACGCAGTGGATGTGATTCAAGAGCACACCCGTGCACTATGACCTTGGGAGGAGAGGTGGAGCAGGGAAGAGTGAACGATGCTGCCAGAGTTGGCCGGAGCACTGACCTTGTTGTGGCCCCACTTTTTCTCCTTCGTTTTTGTCTCTCTAGCTGCTTCTTTCTTTTCCCAGCTCTCGCTTTCTCCTGTTTTTCGGGAGCTATGCTTTCAATATAATTCTGCTACATTTTCCCACATGTATCTGAAACACAGTTCATTTCTATATGTAACACAACCCCTTTCCCTCCACCCCTCGCAGTGTGTGCAATGGCAGTGAGAAACTGCCTGGAGTGTCAGCAAGCCCAATTTAAGCAAAGCGCAGAAGGCTCAGCACGCAACTACACAGCCGTGCCCGGCACTGTTCTCGGAACAGCCAAGTCTGCGTCTGCACAGGCAAGTAATCCAGGTCATCCCCGCTCCTCTTTATCTCATTTTCTAGAAACACAAAGGAACCCACTCTCACTCATGTATTGGTCGTCGCTTTCTAGAAACAACTTTATTTTCTTTTGCCCTTTTTCCTTCACCCAGCAGTAAACCAAGGGGAGCTTTGTCCTTTGTCCAGCTCACCAGCAACAACCAAGTGTTATTGAATTAGCTGGTATCTTATTATATTACCGCACAGTTTGCTATTTGTTACACTAGAGTAGGCCTTTTGTCATTGCTCCTTCGATTTGATACTGTGACTTCCAGTAAAGTCGTGTTGTTCTTCCCTGAACTGGGTGTTAAAGCTCATTTATAATGCAGCGGCTCTATATAAAAGCCATTACGTTAAGGACATGATCCCAGGAGGGATAGCCTCTCTAAGCCGTAAAACCTTACTCCACTCCATGAAGTGCACACGGATTAATAAACATCCTGCTTGCTGTGAAAGCGCATGTGGTTCTTTGCACTTCACTCACAGACACTAATGTGGTAATGATGTGATCTTCATGCATGCAGAGTCCCGTTGATGCAGTGACAGGTGGAATGTCCCCGATCAGAGACCTGGACCGATTGCTTCAGGACATGGACATTAACCGCCTCAGGGCCGTTGTCTTCAGGGATATTGTGAGTTGTAAAAGAAAACGCATTCACACATCATTCATACGTGTCTGACGGCATGCTCGACACACACACACAAACACACACACACACACACGCGCACACACACACACACACACACACACAGATTGTTTAGTGCATGTTGTTTGTTCCAGGAGGACAGTAAGCAGGCTCAGTTTCTGGCTCTTGCTGTGGTCTACTTCATCTCAGTCCTCATGGTGTCCAAGTACCGCGACATCCTGGAGCCTCACAATGACAAGAAACACCCTCAACGGTCACAGTCTGCCAGAAGCACAGGTACACAGCAGCCCAGAGGAAAAAAAAAAGCTCATCTGGAATATTTATCTTAATACAGCAGGACAATAACACTGCTCTGTGGTGTGGTGCTTGCATGTTCTGCTTGTGACTGCTAAATACAAAGCCTGTATTCACGACGGCGTTGGATGCATGTCAGAGATGTGAGCAGTTTCAATAAAGTGTGATTTTCCTTTTTTAGATGTGGGTTCTGTGTAAATATTTCTATGGTCTGGTAAAACTACACAGGTGTTAAATGATTAAGAAAAATAAAGACAAAACTTTACAGAATAAACACGCGATTACTTCCTCGAACCCTCCACTGTCCCTGCGCCAGAATGAAGAGCCTCTGTTGTGCATAATACGACCTCACTGCTTGATTGCTTACATGTTTTCCTAAACGTTTCCGCCTTAGATAGCGGTGCTGTTTCTGGTGGACTAGAGGTGGAGAATGGCGTCTTTCTCCGACGGTACGACTCCGGCATCAGTGACGACCACACCTCAGCCGCTGCGAGCGAAGCAGACCAGTCGTCCTCTGGTGTGACTCACGGCCCAGACGCCATCTCGGAGGCCTTGTCCACGCTGTCTTCTGAGGTCAGGCCTGCTCTGCCTGCTGATTCAAAGGGCAAGAATGTAAAGGACATTTTGCGCAGCCTTGTGAGCACCCCGGGCGATGATGTCATGATGGACCCCGGTCTGTTGCCACCAGCGTTTCTAGGAAATGTGGGCGATGCAGCTATAGAGTCAGCACTTCAGTTCCGCTCGTTTGATAGGTGAGTGTTAACTTGTAATATAGAGAAAATCTAACTTTTGTTTGTACGTTGCTCAAAGAATCTGAGCAGACATTGTCACTGTTGTTGACGCGGGTGTAGACCTGGCATTTTCAGCTTCTCCAGAGCTCGTGTGTTTTGTCTGCTGTTGGCTTCAGTGACCATTTCTATTTCATTTATTCCAACACATGTGCAGGAGACTTTTGAAGGTCAGATGAAAGTCAGATCTTAAAGACATCTCAGCATGAGATCCTCAGAAGAAGCTTTGGTGGATCTTGAAAAACATTGTGTAGCAAAAACCCTTTTGAATCTGGGAATCGTATTCTCTGACTCTCTCCATTCAACTTCATCCCAAGCACGCTGCCTCGCAAAGAACCTGTCTTTAGGAAAACAGGAGTCATGTCTGGGATGAAGAGACGGGGAGACGAAGCTGGCAGGAAGCTGTTTCTTTTCACCTTGTCACTGATATTTAACGACTTTCTTTTTCATCTCTCCTGCTGCTCGTCTCCCCCTGTCTCACATTTGAAGGGCTATGCCCCCTTTCTCTGGCATGAGAGCTGTATAATTTGCATTACCCCTGGAGGTGTTGGGGTGAGCAGTCAGGAGTAAGACTTCAAACGTGGAGTAGCGTTCTGAAGCCACAGACGGGCCCAGGTGAGAGAGGATGGTCACCGGTCTGGTTCTTTTGGAGTTCGTTGAGTCTTAGACAGAGGTTCACAAACGGCAGAGGGGGGGCGAGGGTGGTAAAGAGTGAGATGGGAAATGGGGAGAAAGGAGTCCCCATGGGGACGGTGTCAAGTCAAACTTCTCATGTACAGAAGAAAACATTTCTCTCTTTCTTGTAGAGAAACGCGCACACACAACACACACAGAGACCAGCCCCCCCCCACCCGACTGTGGGAATTCCACTTCATCTCTGTGATCGCGTGTATTTATCTGAGGAATGCTTTGTCAGGTCTCAGGGCACTCCTCATATCAGGGGGATTAGACTGGCTCCTGTCCGCTGAGAACACTCAGTAGGAAGAGAGCTGGAGAACATGAACTAACAGCTCACTCACTGCCTACGGGAGCTTCTTCACGCGAGGTTTTGAGCCCCAGCTCTGACAGAAAGCTTTTACCTGGGCTGCTTTTATAAAAGGCTGAAGAGCTGGTGTCAGGATGCAGTGTTCACAAACGAATCAGGAAAAGGATGAGATATTCTGTGTTTTATTCATTTTTAACAAATCATTTGGGGAAAAAAAACACATCTGTGATGCTGAAAAGAAAATTCAGTATTTTTCAGTAAGAATAAGCTGCACTCTAACAGACGTTGGCTCCAGAGGCACGAGACAATGAAATATTATATTATTTGTAGAATATCATTAGTCTAATCCTTTAAGTAATAAGTTGAGTTCATAAATTGTCCAAATATAGTTATTTATATTAAAATACAATTCCCACGAGCCCACGCTGACGTCTTCAAACTAATTCTGTTGTGTTGACCAGCTGTATAAAACCTGAAGTTATTTAGCTTTCCAGTGGTCAAGATTACCCTATCATCTATAATATTTACCTCTATCCCCAAGCCAGTATTTCTTTCCTTATCTCCTCCGTCTACCACTCTTTATCAGGGTGCTGTGTCTAGTCCCTACCAGTTCTACCTACCATGCTTGTAGATATCAGTGTTTATGATCATGCTGTAATGACTGCTCATCATCACCAGTAACCAGTAAGTCTCCCAGTGACACCAGTGCAAGTCAGAACTGACATTCTACACTGACATCTCCTGCCAAAACATGGCAACTCTCTGCTTGCCCAGAGCGTTGGATTTATGAGACCTATGCATGAAAAAAGCAGCGATCTCCCAGATAAAAACTGGGGTAGGTCAGAGGGTGAAGTATCCCTGTAGATTTATTTACTAGTGGAGACCTGCTGGATTTCTCCCATCCATTTCTCAGCCATGCCCCTGTTATGACAGTCAGTCTGCAAATATTTGCTGACACTAACCAGAACTAAACAGTGTCATTGTACGAGTCAGTGATTTAGACGGCGCGGTTCAGTAGAATATGTGAGTGTTAGACACTGGGATATACATGGTGCAGTTGTTTGCATTCCTGGCACTAGACTCTGCATGCATGTGAGAGTTGATGTACAGATGCGTTGTGTTGATGGTGTTAATGTGTTGCTTGGGATGAGGGCACGCTTGTCAGAAACAAACACACTTTAAAGAGTGAAGGCCTCACTTTTGTATCTTGCGCAGCAGCGTGGCTGTGATTGAAGAGATTAGCAGTGTGGATATGAAGAGGAACACACACATGTTGTTTTCGATGACATCATTCATAGATGGCATAGATGATATCACTCTCAAATCTGTGGACAGACGTGCTGCCGTTCTTTTCAGCCGTAGAGTTGTTTAGCTCTACTTTAAAATATCCCCAGAGCACGTCTGACAGATTCAAGTCCGATCTGCCAGGTCAAATGATTCAGTATTTCCTCTTAAACTGCACAAGTGTCCAGTCCCTCTGCACTCCTGCAGCCCCATTATCAGCACACTTCCACCTCCATGTTCCATTGTCTGCACCACAAAGTCGCCGTGTTGGTCCCGGCCCGGTTGCTTACTTGCTTAGGTACAGTACGTATCCTGTGCTGATCTTATCTGTTTGTTTTAATTACATACAAGATCGAATATCTCACACTTGGTTTAAAAAATAATGCAGTTTGGATAGTCCTTTTGTTGAATGCTGCATATGTAAATGCTACATCTGTGCATCCTCACACACAGAAATACCTAAATTCTGCTGTTATGCTTTGTGGAGCCTTGGGTCCCAGTTGCACGGCTCATAAATCAGTGAGGTTATCAAAGTTATGTCCCTTCCACACCAGCCATTACCATCCAATCACAGCTCGGTAGAATGTCAGATGCCATGAAGTGTAAAAAGTAATGTCAATGCACATATGTATCCCAGTGTATGGTCACAGTTTCCATGAGACTAGGGTGAAGGTGGAGGGTACACTCACCTCCCTCACGGGAGTCGGCTGAGGTTGATACTCAAGTGGATGGTATTTTTACACTCAGACATACCACTGACACTTTCTTAATCATTATTGTGCTTGCTTTACCTGAAATAGCAGAGATTATTGGAATCACAGTGTTCACAGCACTTATCCATTGTACTGCAGGTTAAAGACTTAAATAATTCAACCTCGGCTCAGCGACCGTGCTCGTGCACGCGCTGCCCTGGGCTCCTGTTCGTGGGTTGAGTGGGGCCGCGGACGGCTGATTAATCGACTTGGGCGGCCCACTCATGATAAGTGTAGCTAATGACCTGCTAAATAATTCACTGGGCCTTTGCTGGGGAGCTGATGCAAGGCCAAACACATTCACAGACATGTTCACTCGCAGACTTATACACACTTGTGCGCTCATGCATTTGTTTGTAGACTTGTATGCATGCAAGCAAATAGCTGTGGGTACGCAAACACACACACACACACACACACACACACACACACACACACACACACACACACACACACAAACACCAAGGCCTCTCTGTCTCTCCTCCTGTTGACACCTGGGGTGCTTCACGTCAGTGCCGCCCTTGTTCCTTGATACAACCATCTAGCCGCCCATTCACTATCTCAACGAAAAAGAAGTTACCAGATACTTTTATCTCTGAACCTTGTGGCTATCAGCTCTAATTTTCATTCTTTGCTGTCACTACTTTAGTTTTTCTGTATTACTCTGGACCTTCTCAGTGTGTCTTTGTATTTTAAACACTACTGTCAAGCCACTGGGATTCTCAAATCATAGATCACTGGAAGCAAAGGTCAACTGTCAGGGTTTAACATTCACAGTAACTTTTAATAGATTTGATCAGCTGCCTTAAATCAACCAGGAGCAGACTTTGATACTGCAGCCAGGTATTTGTCTGCACCACAGTGAGCCAGACCTGTGTGTGTGTGTGTGTGTGTGGCAACATGCAGGAATGTGTTAGTCCTGCAGTGTGTACACACCTATTCCTCTCTTTCTATATTTAAATGTTGTGCATTTGGTGTGTGCTCACCCATCTTGGTGAGCCTGCATTGGTTTGTGTTTCTGAGAGGGAGCAGTAGCTCGTGATTAGACCCTGCTTCCCCTGTGTCAGCACTGATAAGCAGGGCCAGGCTCCCTTTGATATGGCCAGTGGTCTGTCAGAGCCCTGGTCTTAACTGACAGCTTATCTGCATGCTGCTCTCCTCCCCATCTACTGTTTGCTGGATGGGAGTTGAACTCCACTCAGTTGTGGCGCAGCGCTACGTGAAACTCTTCTTGTTACTTTACAGGAGGCAGCTGTATGGTTCCCAGATAGCTGCGTCTGAATATGTAGTCTGTCACCTTTTTATTCTAAAATGATTTGTAATGTAGCAGTGGTGGGATTCGTTAATCAGTAATAATATGTCAACTAAATGAAATTTAAAAGTTGTAAGTTTAACTTTTTGTAGTTGAAACTATACAAACTGTATTTTACATACATGTACATTACACTGATCTACAAAAGACATTTTTATGCTTTTTAATCTAAACCGAATTCACCCAATAAGACTTTGAATACACTGATGAATATAGCGGCAGATTTGTTTCCACTCTGGATATGAATTCACTTTCTCTCCTGACACTTGAAATACCTTCCTTAAAACCTGCTTTGAGGAGAGACGGACTGAAATTGGTGACCTCAATGTGATGCTGTATTTTCTGTGTACATAAAAATGAAATTTTTTTTCTTCAGAACTGTTGTGTTTCATTAGAACGAGATATGATCTGGTAAACAATTTAGCATATTAATCCAGATAAAGTACTGCTGCCGGGACCCCGTTGCTTTGTGGGAAGATGAATGTGAGCGTTTTAATGTGTTCTATGTCAGAAAACGTGGCTGTATATTTGTACTGTCGGTCTAATGGATTGATGACAGAGATGTTGTAGCTTTACTGAATGCATGAAAGTCTGATAAAACATTCTGTGAACTGGCAACATCAGCACATACATTAATCCTGTCAGGGAAAACAATTAAATGAATAATTTGTCTCCTCTTTCTGCAGGAGTGTTATTGTAGCACCCAAGAAAGTGGGCGCGACGCCATCTCCGGGCGCTTTTATTCCTGTCACAGCGGCCACTGCTGCCTCTGTCTCCGCTGGGACACCTATTGACAGCGTTGCTGTGGTATCTTCTGGTGATGCCTCCCAGAGTACCTCTGCAGACTCTGCATCAAGTGCGTGTACACACACACACACACACACAGGCACACAGATTCACACATACTCGACTATTTGAAGGACAGTGTTTCTGTAACAACAGGAGATGAGTCTGAGAAAAAGTCAACATGTTTAGAGATTGTGCTTCTTTGTTGGTTTAGCTGGGTCTGTCCAATTTAATCCAGGTATCGAAGGCTATAGAGGAAACACTACAACTGTCAGGAGATTAGTGTTTGTTTAGTGTTAAACCAGGTTGGGAAGTGCGTGCGCCTGCGTGTTGTGTCTGTCCTTGTGAATGATGACAACTGCTAAAGCTGTACGCATAGGTTGCTCGGTGTCAGTGAATAGTGTTGAGTAAATATGCTTTGTGAGTGTCTGTGTGTTTTAGTGGGGCAGTGGGAGGACTAATGGAGATGTTCATTTACTCCTTTTTGTTTGAAGGAGCTACTTCAGCTTGAGAGGGCTACTCTCACCAGGCCCACATGGCACTGCTTAACACCTCACACACACACACACACACACACATTCCAGTACCACATTACACTGTCTGTCATTCCTGAAAAGTTATTCCTGCTTGGAGACTGTCCTGGCTAGAAAAACAAGTCTGCTGAAACACCAGAGGAATCCCCCTCCTCCATATTCATCTGGGCATTAGCTTATTTATGAGTCACAGGGAAGTGAATTTACTGCCAGATCAATCAAACATGGACTTTGTACCTTGTGCGCCTCTGTCTTGAGAATTAAGTCGTAAAGCACCTTTTAGTTGTATAATGAAACAGTCACAAAAACAGCCCAGAGGGCTAAATTGGTATGTAATGACTTAAAGAAGAAAAACAAATTTAAATAGTTGCAGACTATTTAAATAGTAACGGATTTTATTCTAACACAGGTGTAATAAATGATAAAACTATTTTACGCATTTGTTGTAAGGCTGAAATATACATATATTTATATATATAGATAAATATCTATATGTGTTTGTGTGTAAAATAACACATCTAGAAATGATTGGTGTTCAGGTTCCCGCCTTACCTGCCTCCCTGCACTGTTTGAAGGTTTCCATCATGAAAACCTCTGAATTGTGAATTGATAAGGAAGACATAATGTGTTTGGAGTACATTACCCAATATCTCACCATTAAATTATATTTGTCCACCCACTTGCCCTATTCAACCATAAATCCCCTGTTCTATACATTTAAATGGAGACCATTGTATCATTTCATAAGAGGCATGTTTCCACACAGGTTTATGGTGCTTCCCTGGCCGTGTAATGTATTTCTTTGTGTGTGTATGTGCGCTATTCCTGTCCAACATCCAGACTAATAACAGAGTTCTTTGGTTTCTCCCTGCAGCAGGCGGCCAGGTTCCAGCCAGCGCTAGCCTGCCATCTGTCCCCCCACTCTCCCCTGTGACCCAGAACACAGCCCCAAATATGAGGTGATTCATCTTCCTCTCTCGCTCCCTCTTCCACGCACGCACATGCACCATGAGCTATTTATGCATATAAGCACGTGCAATCAGTTACTTATGAATATTTACTGATAGCTGCTCTTTCCTGATCCACTTTGTTCGCCTTCACATTAAAAACTGATCTTTTTCTAATGCTTTCACTGCATGTCTTTGCTAGAAGCATGCCAGCTTCTATTCTGCTCATCACGACAGATTCTCTGTGCTTACATTCCTTCGTTTTTAGTATCTCGGAGCGTCTGGAACATGCTCTGGAGAAAGCGGCTCCTCTGCTGAGGGAGATCTTTGTGGACTTTGCCCCTTTTCTCTCTAGGACCCTGCTGGGCAGCCACGGACAAGAGCTCCTTATTGAGGGCACAAGTGAGTTCAGCATCATAGAGACACTGATACACACAGACCCCTGCTTGTTTACTCCGTGTCTTCGAAAATGTCACGTCACTGCCATTGACTGTGCATCTTAAAAATGTTGTTGTTCATCTTTAAAATAACTAACATCACCAGACTGTTGTTAATCCAATATTGTGGCAAAGTGAACGTTAAGCCAGGAGCCCGTAGTCGTGCTGAAGGTTTCCAGGGGTCCAGGTCAGAGGCCAGGGCACTAATAGCAGTGTTTGGGATGTCTGCTGCCACCAAACAAAATGGAAAGTTGATTGATAGCTGCAGGGGGCCTGACGAGAAGGCAGGGGGAGGTGTGTGTGTGTGTGTGTGTGTGTGTGTGTGTTTGTCTGCATGTGCGATGGTTCATGTGTGTCTGTGTCATTTGAAGAGCAACTGAAAGACCAGAGGCTACACTGCCTTCTTCCCGTCTGTGCCTCTCTAGCAGACTCCGGACACTCTGATGGCCCCCTGCCCTCTAAAAGCCCAGGTCTTACCATTAGGGATCAATGAGACATATGTCGGCCACGTTGGGCCTGTAATACAAGGCCCAAATATGTATTAGTTTACAGTAACATCATGTCAGCTCATTAGGCCCATCAATACTCTCTGCTCTCTTGCAGATGGTGCAGTGTTAGGTAATCCCTGTCTGCTTCCAGTGGAATAAGACCCTCAGACACTGTTGTTTAATGTAAGTTGTACGTTCTAACTCGGTTTCTCTTCCTTTTTCTGCAGGCTTGGTGTGTATGAAGTCCAGCAGCTCTGTGGTGGAGCTCGTCATGCTTCTGTGTTCCCAGGCAAGTGTGGCATCTTTATCTTATTTATCCCTGTCTTCCATTTTCCTCCCGATCTGATTTATCAGACTCAACCTTGAGTGCAGTAAATCCACAGCCTGGAGTGGACAGTGAACCATGTACTATCTTATCTTTTCCCCACACTAGCGTTCCGCTGTCACCCCAGCCCTGAGTGAGGGCAGAGAAGCTGGAGAGAAGGCATCGTTTGCCACAAATATTGGTCTGAGGGTCAAGGGTGGCCGACCTGTCCATATCACCTTTGACCCGAGCGCCGGCCTTTGAGGCCTGGTGCAAACTGATGAGGAGGGTTAATGTAGATTTGATGGTGCTTTGCATCGATTATGCCTCTCCTCTCCGTTGTCTTGTGGGTGTTTTGTTGCCAAGTTTATTTGCTGCTGCCGGATTCATGAATACTAATTCAGGGATCATAAGCAGGCGTGGGCAGATCAATGATCGGGGATGTCAATAGATCACTTCAGGATGGCTGATTAGCATTAGGAGACACGAAGCTGCAGAAAGCTCCAGAAAGCTCCTTGGTTTCTGTGTGTGGACCAAAATACTGTACAGTACATACACATGGAACAGCAGCTAATACACCCCCCCTCAGTGACGAGGACAGTAGATAGACTGGTTCTTTGTCTTTTTACCATTTAAAGCACCTCCATGAAAAAACGGATCCAATAATACACAAACCCTTATGATTAATGGCATGCCTCTTTTTTTATCAGCTTTTTTTTATAGAAATACTGCCTGTCATGTGGCTTTTTTCCCTTTTTCATCTCACCTACCCGCTTTAACCTCTATACCCTGTTTGGCTCCCATTATTTACTTCACTTCCTCTCTAAAAAGGTAATGCAGTCAGATTACACATCTGCTTGGATGGCAGCGGCCACGCATAGATAGAGGCTAGTGGGACACACGGGGAATGTGAGCTCCATATTGTCCAGAGACGATGGAATAGCAGGACTGAAAGCTAGGTAGGAAACCAAGGAGAGAAGAATGACGGGCTCTAATGCACCTATTTGTCATATCTGTCAGGGTGTTGTTTAATGCTAATCTAATCAAAGGCAGAATCTTGGTGATTGCTCTGTTGCACAGCTCATGCTTCACTTCCCGCTTTGGTCCCCAGCCCAAGCTATTTCTTCCTTTCTTCAAGCTCCAAAGTACCCCACCCAATCTCCACAACACACACACACTCTCTGTCTTCTATTTCTCTCTCCGTGAGGGGACCAGGTATTGGCCTGTGTAGTGTTGATTGCTTCAATAAATCATCCAACCAAATTCTCTCACAGCTAATGCAAATGTAATTTTATTGTTGTGTAGAGGGGAGGAAAAGAGGGGAGAGGAAGGCAGGGGCAATACGCTGCTTCCCACTGGGGAAAAAAGGAAAACGGGGACAGACCTTCCTCTGGGCTACATCACAACATGTAATTATTTGTGTGTTTGTTCTCGTTGCGGGGCAGTGAGAGTGAGCTGGTGCCGTGATTGATGACATTATTTAGCAAAGTTCACTGGGCCCTCTGGCACAGGAAGCGCTCGGCTCTCTTACAGGAAGTGCCTCTATGATCATCTTGTGACTCCTTCCTGCCTTCAAGACCAGTGGAGGGAGTAGATGGAGGTGTTATTGATTGACCCCCCCCCTCCGCAGCTTCATCAGGGATGCAATGCCATCTATGTGAAATTTTAATTAATTTCCCAAGCTTTGAGATGGAGTGGAGCCAGGGTGAGGGGTCAGGAGGCTAGGGACTGAAGAGCAGTTTTTAATCAGGAATCCTATGAAAGTTGCATTGGCGGCCACATCAGCTCGGCATTGAGGAGGGGATGGTAAACCACAGTTTGATAGTGCTTCATTTCTAAACAACTACAGCAGTTATCCCAATTAAAGCGCCATTTTGATCAGACATTAACTGGTGGGTGGCGTGATGCCTTGTTCTCCGCTGTAATATTGATCTCTGTGGACTGCTGAATACACAAAGTGAGGATTAATGATCAGAAACTGTCGTAAAAGACTTCCCCTCAGAATAGAAATAATGAACTGTCTGCTACTGTATGTGCCTTTTATTTTGCTTTAAAAACGTGACAAACGTTTTTCAGCAGCAGATGTTTGACCTTTGCTCATTTATAAAAAAATACCATCTGTGTTTCCGTCATTCGACCTTCTGCCTGTTAGAAAGTGCTAATTACGTGATTTCATATGAACCGAGAAGAGATTTTTATTAGCGGAATGTCAAAACAACATTATCCTTCAAGGTTCTTAGATGTGATGGCTTCCTCAGACTAGATCTTGTATAATACATGAATATTCGAAGCGTTGCCTGGAACCACGTCTACTGACGATCTCATATGTAAAGGGCCACTCTCCCCTTCTTCGCATGCTTCTGATTCACCTTGACAGTTTCCCTCTCCCTCTCACACTTGTTTTCTCTCGTCTTTGTCATATTTACGGCCGACATGTTGTTTGCTAGGTGTACTTCTTGAAGTGGCTTTCACCCAGAACATCTGATTAATAAATTATGTCCTGGGAAAAGAGAGAGAGCTTTCTGTTGCGTTCACTGCTGTCTGTCCAGCGCTTTGAGAAATCATCTCATTGGATACAGGACGGTCTACGATGAGCAGGGGCCTATAAATCTCCTCCCTTGCTGCATTTGTGTCCTGTAGATCAGCAGTTATTGTCCGGCCCCTCTGTCAGCCCATCCATCCTTCTGCCATTCATCAGAAATGCATCCTGTATGTGTCGTGTAAGGATGGGAGAGAAAGGGAGGCGCAGATTTCATGATGCTGAAACATGAGATAGCAAAGACTGCTGAAATCCGTGAATCAACCAAAGATACAGGGACACATAAGCGATGTTGTGGAAGCATGGCAATGTTCGGTCAGCAACTCCACCATGTTGGTCCTAGCCTACATATATGTCAACAACCATTTGATGGATTGCTAAGAACTTTTGAACAGACATGCGCAGTCCCCGGACAACGAATCCCTCTTTGTTAACTTTTTGATAGCACTACCAGCAGGTCGAAGGTTTCACTTGTCTAGTGAAGAATCTCCAGTTTTTCTTGATGGATTTGCAAAAAAATGGGTAAAAAGTGATGTTTGTATTCACCACATGGTACCGCATTATATTTAAAACTAGCCGTGAGATTTTTACACTTTTGTAATTTCATCTGTGATTTCAACAAATCACCGCTGCAGATAATCCCTTAATGAGCCTATGATCAGTGTTAACTTGCTAATCCAATGACCACGCATTATCATATGTTCCCAGCTAGTCTCACCAAAGTTAACCTGTTTAACAGATGGCCACACCTCTCTCAGTCAGCAGGGAGAAAGACATTGACTTCCCCAAACACTTTGCTCCTCCTGACCCTTGACCCCCCCGACCTCCAGGTTGGAAGTGGAGAGAGGTGGAGGCACAGAGGTTTAAACCCCTGCAGTTAGGGAACGGGTCGCGAGTGCACAGTCGCCATGCTCCATGCAATCAATAGTCGTGTGTGTGCATGCATAATACAGTAGGTTTCATGACGTATTCACAAGTTGCTTATTTTGAAAGTTCTGCTGGTGTAAATGGAGTCCGGTGGTTATGTTCCTCGGTACTCATTTATATCTGTCAGTGGACGTATTTCTTCTTCTCTGCCGTAAGTGAGGCTTTGATAGATCAAGAGCAGAGCATGTTGTATGAACCACTTGGTGAGCCGAGGGAGGTGAGAGAAGTGGCGAGGAATGTGTTGAAACTCGGCGACAGAAATACTTTCCCCATCATTCTCTTCACAGTCGGACCGACACCCTACTGTGTAGGTAAAGAGGCACACAAGGTTCAAGATCAGTGCAAATCAAAGTGTTATTTTTCCCTCCCTCCTCGTTTGCCTTCGCCCTGTGCTCTACTCCGGCGCCCCTTTACAGCCACGCCACGCGGCTCGGTCTCTCTGCCATCACTCTGTAGCTCAGAGGATAATATCATGCTGTATATTCTTTGAAAGGGTACTCTCCCACGAGACGCAGAGAAAACACGGTAACACCAACTGGCACTTAATTCTGTAGACTCCCTATCATTGCCAACTATGCAGCCCGAGTGGAGGCGGCAAGGTGTGTTGTGTTGGAGAAACGGGAGGTCAAGGGGGGGTTTCCTGACAGGAAGTAAAGTCTAGCTGAGAGAGGGAATCAGATGTGAGAGTCCTAAAAAATTGAGTAGCTTTTAATTTGGATCGCAGTTGGTTTCACTGCGAACTGGCTTCAAGTGGCTTCAGGCTGGAGGACCTCAGGTGGTACGAATAACATATAATCCATGAAGAATTCTTACGTGTCACCCCCTGCTCTCCTTTTATCAGTTACCCTGCTGATAAAATGTGGCTCTGGCTTCTTAGCTCAGTCCAGGTCTGGAAACTCCTTTGCCTGCATTGTTGATCGAGCTGCTGGTGAAAAGATTAATATTTTCCTGTGGCTATGAATAAGGACAAAGTTAGAGTAGTGATATGTTTATTTCACAGTGGACGGCTTTTTGACACATAAACAATTAGTACAGTTCGAATAACGTTGGATTTATTCATTATTACCATTATTCAGACATGTAGGAACATTTGTTTAGGTTTTTTATTTATACCATAAATAGAGATGTAGCCTACAGCACATTTTCTGTTGCGCTGTGAAGCTACAGTGGCTCAGAAAGTATTCAGAAGTGAAGGAGTCTGAGTGTTAATGACGTTTTTATGGCAGAGATGGAAACCACTCCTGAGTAATAGATGTATACCATGCTTGACGTTTCATGCTTTCTCAGGGACTCAGACAATTAACAGTGGGTAGAGCAGGGATTGCTGGGAAAGCAAGCAGGATTGTGGCTCTCAAGGACCAGAGCTAGACACCCCTCATCTAGACCTACAGTTCTATTCAAAGCCCAAAAAACCCGACAAATAAACAGAAACATTTATGGTAATTATGTTGTTAGATGAGGTGACGGTTTTATTTCTCATTTAGTTGTGAACATCTGGCCCACTGGGAGCTGAAACAGCTGTACAATGTTTAGGTTTTCCTATTTGAACTTCATTAAAATCCACTGACATTTCAATGAGCCAGCCAAATACCAGATTGCGAGATATGTTTGAAAGTGAGTTATTTATTTAAAAATAAAAGAAGCATTTTTCTCTTGCATAATGCTGATGTGTGCACTGTATACATTTCTGTATTCAACCTAAACACACAGTACTTTTCATGAGCAGATGATGTTCCGGATGTGTGTGTTTGGAGTTTGGTGGCTTTAGGTTCTGGTTTTGTCTCACTCGGTGTTCGCATAGCTGTGAAAGCGTGATCCGATAAAGCTCTAGGAGAAGCTGCTGCATAAATATTTGGAGATCAGTAAATATTCTCCCAGTTGTGAGTTTGTTCACCGGCGTGAATTTGATCAGATATCATCTGAACCTGCACATGTGGAGTAGACCTAATGGTGTTAAGTTGTTGATACAAATAGTGTGTTTCCAGCATATGAATAAGTGACGTTAACATCAGCGAGAAGTGCAATGATGACTAACCTACTGTCATGTGATAGTTTATCATAATAGTAATTTTATCTTACTCATCCGCACACACAGGAACGTCTTCGGTCATTGTTGATGATGTCAGATAACATTTAGGTACAACAAACCGTTTCCTTGTCTGTTCACAAAGATTTCATTTAGACTGTCACAACTTGCCTCCGCCTGTTTTTGCTATGCTTAATGTGTGTGACAGGATTAATTGTTGAAAACCTTTTCTTTTCTAATCTTACTCTACCATTTGAAGTGAAACCTTTCATAGGTTCGAAAATGGAAAAAAAAATCCTTAACATACTTATGAACATATTTGTTCCTGCTTCAAGGCCACGTATGACATAAGGATTTATGCTTTTGTCGACTCATCTAAAGTTATATTCCCATAGCTTTTCAAATCAACAAATACTTGTGATTATGAGTGATGCCACCACAAGGTACAACTGACTTATTTATTATTTCGGGACAGCGGAGACATTTTTTCTGGATGTGATGGAAAATGTTTTCCTTGTGTTGTGGTGAGCCTGCTGCTTGAAAGGCGATTTTGCTCGGGAGGTCTGCGTTTTCTCACTAGTGGTAATGGTATATTTAGATGTTGATTATGGATAATCAGCTCTAATGGTGGAAGTGCATGGCATGAGTGTTTAGACTCAATGCCATCATCATGGAACACAGACCAAACAGAGCTCGCTTACTGACTTCACGCCGAAAAAGCCGAGAATATATTCAGACTTTCAGTCATATACACATGCAAAGGAGGAAAAAAGGTGCGAAATGGCGAGTGCGGGTTACACGTCAGCCAAATGTTTCACTGTTGACTAGCATCTGATCAGCATCGAGAGGCAGCCCTCTCGCTCATGCTATCATCTGTTAGGAGGTCAGGTTAAAGGTGAGGGGTCACAAATGGCTGGTTGTATCCTCTCATCGGGAGTGCTGTGATCGTGGCCCTTTTTGCGGCCATAAAAACTATGGCACTGCTGACCAGGTCAACCAAAATCCAATATTCTATCACCGCCCTGTCTCTGTTTCTTTTTTTGCGATCGGGAGGTGTCCCTCAGATCTGGGTCAGCGCTTTCTAAAAATTTAACTACAAGACCATTTTCTCGGCTCATAACGACACCATTACTCTTGCTATCACCTTTATGTGTGTCTACATAAAGCCAATGGTTTCCCCAGCCTTTGTGGAAAAACCTGATTTAGTTGTCTTTCACAGCTGTAGTTTTGAGAAAGAAGCTTAATTTAATATTTTAATTTCGTATTTTACGACTGACGTAAAGAGCATTTAGTCCTACACTTTTCCTCCTCCTCCAAAAAATATGACTCTATTTATAGTATTACTTCCTGTGGTGTTTATTTGAAATCCAGCTAACACAGTTTGGCTCAGTCCAGAATATCTCTGCAGTCTCAGTGCAAGCGCTAATGGTTAATGTCTTTCAACTGCAGCGTGTGTTTCAGAAGGCCTCAAGGCTACACTCACACACTTCCTCCAAATCAAACGTTAGCCACAAAAACTACTTGCCAGTACTCGACTCAAAAACACTGTTTCCACTCTCAGGCCCAGACTTTTATTCCCAGCGTGCCCTCTTTATTTGGAATGTATTGTAAACACGGTCAATGCCAATATGGCCCTTCAGGACAAAAAGCAGTTATGAATTGCGATTAGGCGTTAGGCTGTTGTCTGTATGACACACAGTTGGTTACAGAGTGATGGTGTGCAGGCATCTGAGAAGAGCGGTTTCCTTTGGCTTAGAGAGTGATTAGTTTTGATGTTTCTACATTTGTTGTATGGAAAATAGGGGAAGAACTACATGGCTTTGCAAAACATCAAGTATGTACAAATATGTTTGGATGTGGATCAGAAAATTCTTGTAAATGGATCTTTCCTTCCTCTTTGTAGTGCTGATATTCTCGTCCCTGTGGGCTCTCTAGGTTTACTGAAAGGCCAGTCTCCGTGTAAACACGCAGTTTCCTCTATCAGCTCATGAGACGATGACAGCAGAGTTCAGAATGTGTAAGCTTAGGTACACATACACGTCGCAGTTTCATTGCCTTCATGGTTGTTTCTTTAAATACTCTACTTAATCAGAATGAATTGTTTTGGGCACTTTGTTGCCATGGGGATTTCCATAAGCTTAAATTAAATACGTACTGTGGTTTTCATTTTCACCACGACTGCTGCTACACATTTACCACAGATGACACATTTTAATAAATGGAATGTGCAGTGAGTCACGGCTGTGATTCCTGAATTGTTTTTTTGTTTAGGTTAGTTTGGTCATTTAAGTCTCTAACCTGAAGTTTTTTAGCACATACTTCTCCAGCTCCCCGGGAAGCAACGAGAGGAAAAAGCGCTGCGAGTTTCAGACAGGCCCCATGACCTTGTTGCTTTATTATTCTTTTGATGGTTGTGCAGAAGGTGTTGAAATATGGAAGAGAATATGAGAGACGATGACCGCCGAGTTTCCATTCCTTCGCCGTCCCTTCGAAGACGAGGATTTAAGGTCACGCGCAGCTGTGGTTGGATTGTTTAGGCTGACACCTTGAAACATAAATCTATGCGTTTACTTGTGATAAAAGCCTAACACAACTCCTCCACGCCGTTCCACCGGTTTGCCAGCTGGTTGTGTTGCCTGTTTTATTGAAATGAAGACTTAAGTCTTTTTACAGGGTCAAGCATTTATTTTTAGCTATTGAAAAGATTTCCCCCGAAAGAATGGGAATGTTGCACATCTTTTTATTTTTTATTAAATCCTCATATGCTACGTTTCCGTTGTATCAGTAACGTGTTGATGTGTTTGCTTGCAGGAATGGCAGAACTCCATCCAGAAGAATGCAGGCTTAGCGTTCATTGAGCTGGTCAATGAAGGCAGGTAGGTGACTCTGACATAAGTGCTGTCCTCTCTTCCTGCCCTAGCACTTCTTCATTATCTTCCCACTCATCAGTCCCTTTTCAATCGCACCGCCCGTGGATCACGTCCGAGCACCTCCGGCCCAAAGATTGCCACAGCCCCTTCGAGCAGGTGGCTACCCAAGACTTTGCACAGCAATCAATGTTTGGGGGAGTAAAGAAGGACATGGGAGGGTGAGGATGGAGTTCATGGCTCCGTTCAATACCTGCTCATCCCAGAGGGATTTGGAAAAAGGAGAGGGGTTAGGTAGAAGGTGACAGGGGCACTGATCACTGTGTTCTTCTGTGACACATGGGAAATCTGTCTTGATTTCACTTTGCTGCTTGAACCTTTGCCAGTTTGTAATCATCTCCTCTGTCTACCCCTGTGCTTTAGTAGTGCTCTTAGTCATTAAATACAGAAATGTAAAAACAACGGGATGTTCCAAACAGACCCTTAAAGCATCATTACTCATCTACTAAAATCATTAAACAGATTATTAGCTTGGGAGATGGACATCGGCTTCATAAAATAATATTTTACAGCCCTGTTGTCCACATGCAAAAACATGCACTCAAAGAAAATCCATTGATAGAGCAGCATAAAGAGGAGCAGTGCTTGGGTTATTGATAGTGGGGCCTGGACAGGCCTGTAGAGGCTGAAGAGGCCCCAGTATCTCCACTCCCCTGCTGCCCTGTGCTGAAACAGCAGGCTTAAGTTACAGCCATCCCCTGGCCCCGGCACCCCCGCCTCACAGCCAGACTCAGCCTGGCCCTCATCTGTGGCCCCGGCTCTGTTATTGTTCCACTTTGCACAATCCTGACCTTTAGGGCTTTAGAGAGGTTTCTTTACCCTACACACACACACACACACGGAACATGCATGTTTCATTAACACTGATAAGGAGAGGGAAGGAAGAAGACTACATGTGTAGCAACATCAGCACAGATCCTCCCTCCTGTCAGATGCATATCATTAACAAATCAATTAGCACCTGTACCTCTGTTAAAGGCTGCGGCTGGTTTAGTTGTGTTTCCAAATTGGATTTCCTGCTTATTTTACACGGTTCTTTTTCACCATTTCATGGATATTACACGGCTGTTCTTTCTTTTTTTCTATCACAGCGGTAAACAGATGTTTTATATACACTAAATCTTCAGCTTTTATTATAATCCCTTGCATCTATCTCTGTAAATCAGCCCTCGTGTACCATGTTTCCAAATGTAAACAATAAATGAAAAGCTCTCCAGTGGGCTGATGTCTACCTCTTGTCCGCGCAGACTGCTGAGTCACACCATGAAGGACCACCTGGTTCGTGTGGCTAATGAAGCCGAGTTTATCCTCAGCCGACAGAGGGCTGAAGACGTCCATAAACACGCAGAGTTTGAGGTAAGATGCCGCACAGTTCTGGCAAGATGGAATGAAAAACTCTTCACTAAAGTGAGTAAGCTGGACACCAATTATATTATCAGCCAGACACCCGCTGCCTGGCAAACCGGATCATTTCTAAGATGGAAACACTTTTAGCCCCATTACAGTAAGAAATTTTTAATAGTTTGATTTTTCAACTCTCTGTCAGTGAATGTTTTCGACGAGTACGAAGAGGGGTTAACAGACATTGGGAGCTCGGGAGCTGCTCCGATGTCTTCAAACGTGTCTATCAAGTTTGAGGATCTGTTACAGTAAACTTACAGGATAAATGTTTACTTTTCAAACACAACCGTCTGCTTATCGTGAGCACACACACACACTCTCACACCGACTGACATGCATACTAAAGCAGTCTGAGGCTGCAGATCACACTTGGCATATATCACTAGCCAAACACTGTGTAGTGTTAATTTATCCCTGTGCCTCTCCGCCTTGCTGCAGCCTTGCCCCTGAAACATAACTTCTCTCCCTTCACTTCCTACGAGTTCTCAGCACAAACGTTGCCATTCACATGCAGCTGCCGAGCATACTCTATCCTGACCCATGGGCACCCTTCGCTGCACCTTTTCCCAGTCCAAGTCTGCTACAGCCGCCTCCTCTGCTTTCCAGATCCTTCCAAAATCATTTCCTGTCCTGTTGAGATCCTGTCCATTATACTCCCGCTGGGCATGTATTTTGCCAGTGACAGGAATATGGCATCCTCCTCTGTCTTCGATCCCTCCCTCTCTCATTTCTCAGGAGCCCGCCAGTACTAAAAACTGCGCACAGACCTATAAGGTGCAGGACTGAAGGACTGGACTGTTTGCAAACCCACCGACTCAACCTCCACCACCGACCCTCAGCCCCCACTTTGCAGTAAAATGTGATGCTTTTTTAAGGTTCACGGAAGGGTCTAAAGAAAAACCCCGCAAGAGTGATGAAAGTTAATCACAGGGGAGGGGGAGCAACTCTTACACATCAAAGTTATTTCTGTGATTGCTATGTTTTGCTGTCTTGCCTCTCTGCGTGATTGGCATTCTGCGAACCTGAACCCTTCTTGCTCACTCTGCTCCAAGTGTCAGTCATGTGCATATCTGACATGATCTGACCTTATCATTATCAACGACACAGATCTGGAGTGTGATTTAGTTCTGCTAGGTTGATGATGGTGCGCTCACATCATGACACAAAGTACAGCGTTTGTGCTTTTGAAAATGTGCCTGCGCAGCACGTCGGGTCAGGCAGCTGACACCTCACACAAGTAAAAACAGCTCAGTGTGTGTTGCGTGACTGGCAGCCAGACAGACTGAACACTGAAACGGCCTCAAATGTTCCTGCTCTGCCTATTGAGATGTTCTCAAGCTGAGCTGTTCTCAAGCTACGCAATCCTGAATTTCCCAAACTCCCTGGCATCAGTTCTTGATTCCTGACCTAAAAAACATTTCCAAGACCTTTTTTGTTGTCGTTTGTCCAGTTTGTGGTCTTCGTGTGCTCTCCTTCTGTTTCCGTCTTTGATACTTTTGAGGTAGGAAAGTCCAAATGAAATGCAACCAAGGACAAAGCCTCTTCTGTCCTGTTGTGTAGTAGTTCTTTTCTCTGCCAAATGTCTTTATTCACTCTGCTTTAAATAGTCATATGTGTAATTCAGACATACATACGAACAGGCTGTATTTTCAAGACCTAGAACCTTTTCAAATACTGGATGCAGTCTAATGGGGCCGGCTTGGTTGTGTTTTCAAATCAAGCAGCTACATCAGCTACAGCTACAACTATTACTGCACTGAGTGCAAAAACACAAATAATGGAAAGCTATGACTTTCCATTAGGTTTATTTTCCTGTTGTAATGCGAAACCTACTCTGCCTTTGCAATCTTCCCTCTGTCCTTAATCAGATACCCACAATGGCTCGTCCCAAACTATGTTTCACAATTGAATTCCCCACTTAAGTGCAGTTGCTCCTCTGTGACCTCTGAGGAGAAGTGAACCCCTGATAAGTCTTGCTCTGATATTGCTGTATTGATTTTTGCCCATACGAGCTCTGTTAGAGCCTGCTGTAGCCAGCGGTTTCATTTTGCACTGCCACAATAAAAATAACAGGCCAATGAAACATCCCCCCTGAGGGTGGGGGTGGAGGGTTTTGAAATAATTTTCAACTGTGTCCTGGTTTCTAAAGCACCGTTCCTCTGTATTGTGTTGCTGTGACACTATAGGTTGGTTATTGGTTTGTGAGCAATAGTCTGAAATAGGCCTGCAAAAAATGACTCACGACGACTGTTGTGCTACGTTGGAAGTAAGCAGGTTTGCCAAGTCACCCAGCACCACTTACACCATAATTCACTGCACATGAGAAGTTTTGCTCAAGTTAAACAGCAAGTAAGGCGCTAGAAAATTCAGAATAATTTAACCCATACAAACAAATTTGTTCCTTGTCAGAGTTCATATCCCTGAGAAGACAGTGATAGAGGAGCCCTTTGATTTAGATACCCGTCTGCCTCAGAGATGTAGCATATGCTTTCGCTCTCTCGCTGTGTGTCTCTCTCATTCTCACTCACACTCTCCCTGGCTCTCTGTGGGACAGAATTGAGTTATCTTTGGCCCTGAGAGTAAGTTATTACAGTGGGCTAAGGGTGAAACAGAGATGAAGATAACTAGGGGGAAATCCAATTACCTTTTAGGGTTCTCTATCTAATAGGATCCTTAATGTGAAGGAGATCTGCAGATCGGATGCTGTCGCCCAGCACAGCAAACGATAGACTCTGATATCTGCCGTTGGAGCAGGAAAGAGAGGGAGGCCATGGCACAGAGAGGCGGAGAGAGAGAAATCGAACTCCCCTCTTTTTATGGGGCTGTTCATTAGGGATGAAATGTGGTGGGCTCGGGAGCACGAGGGCAGATAAGAAGGTCCAGATAGGGAAGAGTGAGCAGGACCCACGTCATTTCTATTCTTTCTAAACCTTCTCTTCTGCTCGAGCTTTCTTTTTTTATATATTTACACCGACTTGATTCAGTCTCTGCTGTTGTATGGAGTCATTGAATAGATGCTCTGAAAGCCAGACAATAGAGGCTAATTAGTGCGCGGCGTCATTGTCTTGCCTCTGCTGAGCTTGTAAAATGATCCGGTTCTTCTCCCCACGTTAATGACATTAACATTGAGCTGATGCTCATTATGTTCTGTTATCATAGCCCTGGACCATCTTAAAGCGCTGTGCATCACAGAACAGGCTTGTATTGCATGCAATGATACTAGTAAAAAAAAAGGAACAGCCTGTTTAATAACACTTAATTTCAGTGTATATTTTCTCAAAAAATCTGATCCTGAACCTGAGCTCAAACAGAGGTTTGTCCAACACACACAGATGAGAGCTAGAGTGCAACAACTCCCACAGGCTATTTACACCACATCATTCCCAGCACTCGAACTGATAGCCGCCACCTACTGTAGCTTGCTGTCATGTAGTTGTCGCAGCTGTAATGTAGTATGTCAGCAGGGCTAGATGCCTGGGTGTCTCATTATGAGCAAATCCACAGTTGAGACAGAAAAAATAGGAACAAGCCTGTATTTGTATCTCTAACACATACATTATTATACAAACGTCAGGATTCTTTTTTTTGTGAACAAGTGAGAAATATCACATAGTAATTGAATAACACAGCGGTAGATGTCGAAGTAATTAAGGCTGACTTTATTTTCAAAATTCCTAACACGCTGGCACTGCTGGTAGATTGGTTATTTTTACTGTAGAACGTGGACTGTTTCACTCAAGATAGCAGGAGATCGAAAGGGAGACGTGGGGTACAGAGGATGCTTGGGGAACTGTACTTTCAGTCCTGCTGTCTTGTCAGCTTAATGAAGTCCCCAGGTACCTCCTCCACAGCTCCCATCATTATGTGTGACCAGATAACCCCGGAATATGACTTTACTCTACAGTTTCCCTTTGTTTTAGTTCGACTGTCTTTTTATTCATAAGAAAAATGCTCTATTGATTTTTTTTTTGCAGCATAAGGGGAGCTTACAATTCTGAATCTCTCATTGTGTTGTGTCATCACATAGATAAACGTTTGTTAGTTTTATTTAGATGAGACGTCTCTATGCTCTAAATTGCATTTTGTTAATAGAGCCTTGTTTCACAACCTGATTTCGGTGCTACCACCTTGTATTCAGGCAGAAGCCAATCTAGAGGACATGTATTTCTCATCTGGTAGCGTCCTTCCTTCATTTGACTATTTTTCACCTCCAGACGACACTTTAACACACATAATTTTTCATGTGGCATGACCTTGGAGCAAGGCTGGAGTCATCGTACAAAGATGGCAGACCACAGACTGATGTGGCGAAAGGAGGGCGCGGTTTCACAGACACGAGGGGCTTCTGGGCAGAGGAGATGAAGAGGCTGCCAGCCGAGCATGGTGACCAGTCCATTAAAGATCAGCCGCGCACAGTGTGAGGAGAGGAGGAGCGCGGGGGAGGCACGCGGAGAGAAATACTTTGATAAGTGTTGCTGTAATGCTAACCTTGATGGCTGCTAGCAGTGGGCCGATGCCAGCAGCAGGGATCTGTTTCAGCTGGATTAGATTATTTTTTGTCCCTCTGGTGCTGGAAGAGAAGAGGAGAAAAAAAAAATCAATACTTGGGAGCACAGCATGACAGGGGCATCATTTCAGAATTGAAGTGGCTGTCAACCATTGTCATTTGGTGACTTTTGTTCGCCATTGTACTTTTAAGCCCTCATTTTTCTCCCCCTCCTCTCCCTTTCACTCGTTTCTTCCCCAGCCCATTGTCTGAATTCCCCTGGTGACGTTTTATGTTGCAATTTGAAAACTCGAGGGCAGGAGATCAAGTACAAGAGAATCTCTTTGAAACCAATTGGTGGACTGGTTCAGCAGCAACTTCTGTTTGGCGACCTCGTCTCCCTCTCTCATTTCGTCTTGTTGTCTCTTTAGACCTCCGCTGTGTCCCAGCAGGAATTTATTTGTAGTATATTTGCATTCTCCGATGCCAGACAAGGACAAGCTTGATGTCTTGTGTTCCTCTGCACAGTTTTCTGTGCCCGTTTGTAAATGAAACCCGCTGGGAGTGCTTGTCGACGGATGTGAGAAATTGGAGAGTCTCTCTGAGCGATAGCCCAGCCTTGGAGCCCTGATGTGCCACCAATGTCAAGAGATTGCAAATCAAGTGCTTTAATAATATCTCTGCTGCTTTTGTTTCTACCTCTTCTCCAGCAGAACCTTGAGACCCTGGTTTTGTCATGTGGCAAGAGTCACTGTGGCATGGCAACACCACTAGACCCCTCTCTGTCACTCTAATTGATAAACATAGGGCTGATATCTTCTAATGATCCTCCATTCTGCGGCCTATTATCCTGGTTAACCTATCAACCCACAGAGGGAGAGGAGGAGGGTAGCCAAGGAATCGTCTGACAACAACTGCAACATTTAGAAAAGGGTGACACTGGTGTACCACCGTTGGGAAAGTCCTCTCCTTATTTCCCCTCCTTATTATCATTTGTAGAATCAGCACAAACACGAGTCAGTGGTTACAAAACGCTATTTCTTAGCATCAAAAACCCTTATGAGACTCATTTAGTGGTTCAAAAAGGAGCTCAATGTTTTAATGCTTTGCCCCTGTGCGTGCGTGTTGACATTTTGTGCCATTATATTATTTCTGAGGAGATTCCTGTCCTGCACGCCGCGGTTACTTCGTTCAAAACCATTTCTTCTCCAAACTCCATCACACATCCGCATTTATTTATTTGAACTGTGGATGAATTGCGAGAGACACAGCTCAGTGTAATTGACTCGATTAATGCCAGCCATTATCATTTGGTCTTCACCAAGCTGTCTCCTCAGGCAGAGCCGGGACCCACTCTGGCCGACCCTGTCAGCCAGGCCATGTAATGGAAGGTGCTGCCCATGATTACAGTGTCGCAAGTCATAACGGTCTAACTGCCAGCAAGTCGTGCCCTGGTGTCTGTCTGGGTTGGAAGCTAACAGAGCATAGTGTGCCGTTCCTTGTTCCTCAGCTGCGCTCTTTTAACTTGTTAAGTGGAAGTCCTTGTCTCAGAGCATTTCTTTATATGGTTGTTTTCTTGTCAAATATGCCCACTGACTGCTTCGAGTCACTCCAAAGGAGGCATGTTTCTAACTGCAAATGGGAGCAAATACTTTTAATTCACTTCTTATGTTTCCTCAACATTCTTTGAAAGCAATGAAAGAACAGTTTGTTTGAAAATACCCCAAATCTACTGTCTTTCATCCATCCAGCGACCAGCGTGGAAGTGCCTGCATTATGATGCCAAACTGGGGTATTTAGTTATTTGCTTTAACGTTCATAATAACATAACATAATAAGGCCTTCATAATACCTCAGCCTACTCGCTGACTCACATTAATGGAATGGCCCCTGGAATTAACGGTGACTTGTCTTTTCCACTTACCAGAAAACCCAACTTTGAGTTTTAATAGCTCTACTTATGCGTTCGTTTTTTTTCTAGGTGTTATTTTAGGGGTGAGTCTGTGAATTTGGCCTTTTCTCCTGTAGTGGACTTTGGCTTTGGAAATGAGAAAAGTCCATTACGGCATTGAGGGTTTGGGTGTTTGGGCAGGCTCAACACACAGGTGATGAAGTGTTTGTTTATGGTTATGAGTTTGAACCCAGCACTGCTGATTAGCATCGCAGATTTTACATGTCTCTGACAGGGGCAGAGGGAAACTGACTCTTTATGGGCCTGCTGGTTATGTGTTTAAGAGGTAGAAATCCACATAAGCATTAAATTTGTAGTTTTGTTTGTTTAGAATAAATTATGTAAACATATTGCATTTAGTTTTGAGGAAAACAGACCATCTGCAATAATTTAATATTGAGCGCAATTACTGGTTGGATTGGATTAGTTGGCCTCCATTCCTTTTTGATTTTACCTTCCCTGCAAAACAATAATGGACACACACACACACACACACACACACACACAGACAGTTGCACACAGAGAAGCAAAGCCTTCTTTATAATCTGAAACATTTACTCATTGATCCCTTTCGCACTCTCCCTGTTTTCCAGGTCATCATGCTGGAAGGTCGAGGCCCGTTTTAAAGCCACACAAAGAGACACAGATTGATAATCAAGGCTCAGAAGCCTGCAGAGAAGCCCCTCTAATGTGATTTATACTTATAGATTTTCTGTCAGAAATGAAATGTCGTCTTTAAAGTTGAAGACGAGGAGCTATTATAAAACGCTCTACTGGTAACTTTGGGTTGCATTTGATCTACCGTGCATCTGGGTTATTGCTCAGTGTAGGACTGTTGTATCGGTGGGTTAGTTTAAGGCTCATTTGATGAAGATAGTAGGTGATACAACAATCACTGAACCTATATCCTTTATTTTGCAATCTAGCCATTTGCTTTAATAGCTGCACTCAGGCCATTCAGAAGAAAATCTGAATAAGTACCAGTCTGATCTGTGTGACATTCTGTACACAGCACATGTTTTTTTTCTCCCCCATTGTTATGCTCACCTTCAAAGACAATAACACTTTGAAACAGTTCTTTTTAAAGTAAGCCATGAGGGCAACATGAGTTTGGAGGAGTTCTGAAACAGGTTTTGAAGAAGAGATTGGAAATCAAAACACTGTTTTAAATTATAGCTGTTATTTTCAGAAGGTGTTTTACTTTTGCCACCGCTGCAGAGATCAAAGGCCTATTCTGATAACAAATTCAGACAGAGAAAAATGCTCTCCCTGTGCATTGTGGGTATCGTGTGATTTGGTGCGCCGCAGGGCTTTAGTAAATACGTGTCCACTGTTATTAATCAACATGACACGAGGACAGAAATGACCCTATGCTTTCCATTTGGTTCTACTCAGAGTAGAATTTCTACACCTGAAAACACTGTGTGCTCGGGACTGTGTTGTTTCTTCCTCTAGACATGTTTTGGTTAAATATAGTTTGTACAATATTAATTCAGTTTCTTGACACACTTGCTTATGTATTCGTGATACGTGAACATGTTGTATTCCTCACTTGCTGAACTTGCGTTGTTTCTTTTTTGTTTTCCAGTCTAACTCTGCCCAGTATGCAGCCGAGAAACGAGACGAGGAGAAAATGTGTGATCACCTGATCCGAGCAGCCAAGTACCGCGACCACGTGACGGCAACACAGCTCATTCAGAAGATAGTTCACATCCTGACTGACAAACACGGAGCTTGGGGAAGCTCTTCCACGAGGTAAAACCAAAGATGTGCCTGAAAACTTAACCAAGAAGTACTCTTTGAGTCTGTCTTTGTTCTCTTTACACATGGTATTTGTGTTTATGGAATCGCTTAATGAGAAAGTATTCTATATTCTCTCATAAGTACGTTTTGCTCCCCACATGCCA
>JAUMHF010000001.1:6253401-6339431 GCA_032359275.1 Microctenopoma steveboyesi
TATTTGTGTTTATGGAATCGCTTAATGAGAAAGTATTCTATATTCTCTCATAAGTACGTTTTGCTCCCCACATGCCAGCATGTAAAAGCCAAAACAAAAATGCAAACATCAAAAGAGACTTTAATGAAGACAGTGCACCTGTTTTGCATAGCGAGCCATTTTCCCAGCCTTGAAAATGATTCCAACCACTGTAATGGTTTTAATCTCGTCTTAATCTTTCTCATCCCCCAATACTCATGACTTTGATTAAATTAGATTTGCAAAGGTGAAAATGTCAGCTCTGGGTTTAATGATGCATTGACTCAGGGGAGAGAGATGAAAGCCATTTAAACAGCTCCGCTCCCATTAAGAACAGAGGGAACCTTATCCTCCGTGTTTGTTTCAGCAAATAGGCAGCGGGATCCAATGCAGCTATTCCCTAATGATGGTTGTTTGTGCAGGTAGTGTGTAATGGTGAGCCGGAGAGACGGCCGCTAGCTCACGCTTGTTAGACTGAACCAACTCTCCAGAGACTCGTCTGGTGAGGGTTAGTTTGCTCTCGGATCAGGAGTCCATATCTGGCTGCCTTTGTTTGATTATTTGTCATATTTTTCCTTCCTTGATCCCATCTCTCTCCCTCCTCCTCCTCCTCATCCTGCTCCTTGCATCCTTCTTTCTTTTAGTCTCCATGTGTACTCACACAAAGCTATTTACTATGGAGATTGTGTTCGGAGAGGTCTGGCCAGCAAATTCCCCCATTACCGGCCCTTTATGCCATTGTGCTATTGATGGTTTTCCTAATGGCTGCCGATAGGTGCAGGGAGCCATTGGCACCGGGCCTTGGAGTGCAATGCTCTTTTAATAAATCACAATCAGTCCTGTGCCATTACAACAATATTTTTAGTCAATTACTGTGAAGGTCAGGTGGTGCAGCTTTGTACCAGAGCCTGTGGTATGTGGGCACAGAAGAAACATCTGGTGCCGCAGAACCCAGAAAAAGAACAAGATGGATACAGGACAAACTCGGGGCACCTGAATACCTGCAAGCATTGAAACATAAACCCTGTTTTCCTTCTCTTAAGACACACGGTGCAACGGCATACCTGCCTGTAAATAGGAATGGAAAGGGGAAGGACAGCTACAGTGAAACCCACAACCCCCAACCTCAGCCAGCTGTGAAAGTCAAATTCAGGAAAACAAAGACAATTCTCTGCTCTGATTAGGGCCGTTTGTTGCCTGGGTGTAAAATCCAAGCCTGCCGGCTTACACGCCAAAAAAATGTATTCCCCAAAGTTTCCATTCAATAAAGAGTCTGAAAATGAAAATATTATTTTCTCACAAGCTGATGGGAATTGTTGTTTCCACACGGCAGGCATCTAATATCTTCTGACATAGTGTGACCCGCCTGAATGCAATTTGTGTCTTAATATCCAGCTTACAGCGGCCATGGCCTCAGGAGAAAAAAGGTGCGAGGTGATTTTCCCCCTCCTATTCCCCTGCTTAGTCTTCTTCATCTGCGGTTTTCTCTCTCCCTTCCTCACAACACCCCCCCCCCCACACACACACACACACACACACACTTCTTGTCCTTTGCTATTTCTTGTTTCACTATATACTTCGGTTGTATCACCAAGTGTCCAGCGAGGGTTTCTCCCCACAGACGAAGGCATTATCTATCGTTCTCGTGTCCTTCTCTGTCATCTAGTGTCAACATATAGACAGATCCCCAGCCAGACAGATAAGGCTGCTCGTTCATACATACGTTTTTGTCCCAGTGCCTGGAGACTCAGGTGCACTACATGCCAAGCTGCTGTCTTTTTAAAGGAGGGAAAAAGTCAATGAACGGCCAACGAGATGGCCACAAATGAAACAACCGGCAGATGTCATTTCTTTTCCTCTATGCGCGTCTCTCAGGTTTTCTTCCTGCTTCGAGCTTTGGTCTGCTGAGCATCCAGACTGCAGTGGTATTTATTTGGGTCAGGAATCATCTCTCATGTATATGACACCTAGACAAAGTCGACTGACAGAGAGGGGAGATGAGGGCAGATGATGGAGAACGCCAACTCACGGTCTCCGGGGATACGCACTACTCTCATACCTTCTCTTTACTGCATCCTAATAGTCTGGCTAATGTACCATGGAAATTCATTCTGGATGCAGAAAGCAGAGAAAATAAAAGGAAGGTGACTGCAACTGAGGAAGGTTGGGCTGAATCGGTGAATCGGTGCTCCCAGACATCTGCTTCTCTCCTGATTTCTCTTGCTCTTCTTTTAAGGCTGCATCAGCATCCTTTTTATTTTCAGTTTATTTTAACAATCCTCACTCACAGCTAGTCCTCCAAAACACCCACACATACACACTCGCACCTCAAGCACCGACTCTTCTCCCTGTGCTCCTCCTCCCTCATATAAGCAGCTCATTTTCTGCAGCACCACTGCTCTAATGGACGCCCTTAGGCTAGAGGCTTCCCAGCCAAAGGACATCCATCTTTTGGCATGTCACACTCCCGCCCAGCAAAAAATCTTTGTGATGTGCACTCCAATTTTTCTTCAGTAAATCAAATCTTCCTTCCTTCAGAAAGACGAATGTTTTAGGGTTGGAGTGTTATAGAGAAAATCGATGCCAGCAAAATTGAAACAGTATGCCCCCGTATTGATCGGCCTTGTGAGATTGAAAACGAACAGCTTTGTAACTGTTCTGCTGGACAGTTAGCTGACCTGTAATGGACAAACTATTGATATGAGCATTACTGTTTTATCTTGTGCTATGTCATTTCACCAGTGCACCTCTGTGGGACTAACACTGGGGCAGAATATTGAGTTTATTTTAGAAAAGAGTATCTCCTTAATATCCATTAATGATCCTGCGAAGGACATCAAACGATGTCTGCATTAAGTACTGAGTTTTAAAAAAATGATTTACTTCACATAATATGAATAAAGTAACTTATCATACAATAATGTCTAATTTATCAGTTAGATGTTATGTTTCCCTGTTTTTCTTCTATATATACATCACACCTTATATCACTTAGAAATACAGTGTACGCTACATAACAATACCTGCTACCTGCTCATTAGCCTGCAGCTAACAATTGTTTTTTTTTATTAGTTGCATGGCAGCATAAGCAAACAACCTTTTTAAATTCTGTAAGATGTGTAGAAAAATGTTTCCAACCCCACTCCGACTTTTCAAAATAAGATATTGAAAACTCCCGAACTGATTCATGCAAACGTAGTCCGTCGTCACTCTTGGAAAGATTTTAGTTAAGGAAATAAGGTTGATTTCTATTCTGTTGCTGCTCATTGTCCTTCAGACACAACAGACCGTGATAGGTTGGCCCCGTTACTGTAACTGCATCACCCTCGCAGGTTATCAATTAGTTATGCTTTGAATATACCATTAAGTTATGCCTACTACAGTAAGGACATTCATGTTCACATAGTATTTTTTTTAATTAATTGATTGCACGAGGAGCTGAAGCAGCCAGATTAATCTTTACTCGTATGCTTCCATTCCAGACTTAAATCACAATTATGATACATAATACTGAATGTAATGCATGTGTTAAAGCCGAGGTCTGCAGAATGTCTGCATTGCCTTGCGTGCGTGTTTTATGGACACACTGTACATTACGACTGCGCTGGCACTCGCCGAGCAGAGCTGAAAAAGGAAATGGGACTCCAGCATGTCAGTGCAGAGATTTCAACCATAGGAAACAAGAACAAAACAGTTTAGAGTGCACTGACTCTCGGAAATGCATGACACGAGAGGGGCAGGAAGACCCAGAAAGAAAGCAAGAGGGAGATGGATGGAACGGAGGATGAGATAGAGATATTTGTTACTGAAGCGTCACTGAAGTTGAGATGGAGACGAAAACAAACGGGAACATTTTGTCCCACATCCAGTCTTTTAGCTGCACTATATACTGAGCAATACCAGTGAGTGCTGGTGCAAATGTGTATGTGAAAGCATGTGTCTTGTTTTGCTGGATGGAAAAGTCTGCAGCTGCTGACTTATCTGACCATCAGATTGCCTTTGTTGTATTTGAGAATAGTATAAACACTGTAGTTGGATCCCCAGTGTTGACGGATTCTGATTTGCACTGATTAATACTACTTCTGCTCTCAACATTTTTACCGAGCTCTTGATTATTATTTGTACTATAATCTTGATGGCTAATCTTTGTGTTTAAAAGCCAATAGTTTGTAAAATATTGCACTAAAATTAAGTCGGGGTGGCTGCTCAGTTGCATCTATAATGGACCACCTCTGAAATCAGCCCGTCTTTGCATAGAAAATTACGTTGCAGACTACTTAACTGGTCATTTTTAACTGGTAATGGCTTTTGGTTTGCTTATAAATACTTGCAGTCTAAACACAAACATGACCCAATGTGCTGAGCAGCAGCAGCTGTAGCGGTCCTCAGCTCCTGTCTTATCGGAGGCAAAGACAGTTGTTTCCTTTAGGTCCATGTCCCAACTCTTCAAAACCAATTAGGTGAGTCTCAAGTTATGCTCATCCATCTGCCTTGATTCTGTCATAAACATATAACATAAACAGCCTGCCTTCAGTTATGTTGATCTTTGTAAACGAAACTTACGGTATCACGGGGAGATCTCCAGCGCCGAAGTCCTTAAACGGGTTTAACATGAAACCCTCCACCTCATTAATCATGCACAGTGACATGTGTCTGGGACAGAATAGTTGTGACGGGGACAAAAAGGATGTTTCTTAAATCTCTGGGGGAGACGGCTCGTGTTTGACATACGTGCGTTCCATCAGTTACATAAAATAACGCGCGCCGAAGGCCCCACCGTGCAGTGTGGCTCATGGATATGAATTAGAATATAGCCTTAATGATAACATTTACCTCGGCTGTATATACAGTACAGTGGCTCGGGCTGTAAGGAATAGTAACAGAGTGTCATGGTGGAACATATTAACAGCTGATGATGTCCATATGTAAGCGTGGTGAAGTGCTGCAGTGCAGACTGAGACTCTGTGAATCATTTCAAATTGCAACATGTTAAATTAAAAGTGCAACTTTTTATGTTTGTGACCCGTCATGTTCCAAAATGTTTAGTTAAGTATGCTAGTTATCATGATTAATTATATTATGTAAACATATTTCACTAAAATACAAGTTAGCTGATACTCGATTAGTTAATTAGTAGTTGAAGGAAGGGGACACTCTGTAGTATTAAACAATTATAAAACCTTTGACTATGACGTGTGTCTTGTTGTTTTGTTGTCAGCCTTATTTTTTGAAACCAAATAATTAATTTTGTTCAAATAGGCAAACGACTACACAAACTTTCCATGTTCCCCTGGATATGTGAGTGTAAAATAGACAAGAGTTCCAGTCTAACCAGTCTGCCCTCACCCGTTTGTCCGTATTGTTTGCCCTTTTACTAGCAGCCTGGAAATGTAATGGAATCCTTGTTATAACGTATGAAAGAAGGCTGCCATCCTGAAAAGACCAATTACACCATCCTGCCTCGCTGCTCACAGCCTGATGTGACTCTGTAGCAACTCTTAGATTTATGAGTTTCATATACCCTTAAGAAAGTATATGGCCTTGGTGCAGCAAGGTCATGATAAAAAGGTGCTGATCAATATCTGAATGAAAAACCATTTGGGAGGTTTTTAGGGCTTTTTTCCTCCATTCTCCCTGAATGCAATATCTGCAGAATATCGATTGTCCGGGGCCAGTAGTTAGTCAAAGGCTATCTCCTTTGACTAACCCCTTTGCAGCGTGTCAGCCCCCCCGTCCTCCTCGTGATAGATTGGTATGCTTCCAGCCACTGTAATTACACCATAGGACCAGCAGGCCATTTATTTTGCTACTTTCACCATTTGCCAAAAAATCACCTTTATCTTCAGAATCCAGCACATTCTTGTGCAACTAAGACAAAATAAAGGACACATAAAACACCAATGTGTAGAGAGTGCAGGACTGGGGTTCATCCTTCACTCGCGGGTCTTCAGCTTGTATTCCTGCTTTGGCTTTACTTTACCCCCGCTTTCTTTTGTCGGAGTTCAAATTCAACAGCACCCTGAGAGAAAAAGACGAGGGGAGTTTGATGTATATAAATACAAATTCTTTACACGTCATAGACAGAGGGACTCTATGTTGTTCGTAAAATAAAATAATGTTATAGTGAGTCCTAAGTAAATATAGCGTGAAAAGAATTTACAGTATATGCAGGGACCACTTGTACAGTCTGTTTCTATTTTTATAGAGAGTATAAAAATACTAAAAGTATTAGGAAACAAACCGTATAAACTTTAATCACGTTCAATAATTAGCTCCGATGTAAAGTCTAATATCAAATGCAGAATGAAACCGTGCAAACAACCAACATCAGCCACCTGATAAATTATGTAAAATGTATTTATCTGGGAGGATGCTGCTGCTGCCGCTGCTGCTGTTTTGACTCATTTTTTTTTATATTCTCAGATGATGCCATAAGTACATGGCCATTATAGTTAGCTAGACTTCTGTTTATATGATCGTCTCAATCACCTTGCAATGGAATTGCTGCACTTGACACACACACACACACACACACACACACACTGAGCTATAAGTGCTGTATAATGAGCACAGCCGTATGATGGAGAGAGGGGAGGAGGTGCTCATGAATAGCAGACAGCCTTGCTAGATGAGGTTCCCAAGCCTTGTAGTCCTGCATCGCAGTGAAGCAGGACACTAACTTACTTGTTCAGATATGATTCATTTGTTTTTTTAACGGTGTACTACAGAGCACTTTAGTAAACAATTGTTCTGCAGATTAAACAGAAATTGTCTTTTATATTTTGGAATGATATATTTATAAAACTAAGCTGTGTCTTACTGTTGGTTTTGGCTTTGAAGTGTAAAGTCGCATCTCGACATATGAACGTGAAAAATAAAACTAGAAGTCCGTCGCTGCTGACCTTGAGGTTCTCCGCTGTATTTTCCTTTTTGGGTGTGTTAGAAATGTGGATACGAGTTCAGATTTGTCATAGCATTCAAGATCAGCTCTGAAAGCTAGAGGTCAGAAGATTATTACAATGGGCCAGTAATGGCAGAATTATGCAACTCCGGTCCGGTGGATGCCCTCATTACCTCGCAGTAGTGATGATAAATGGCCTTAAATGCATGCTGTCAAAATCACAGGAAAAATGTGACTCTTCATCAAAAATACAGATGGTACCACTTCAGTGCCGTAGCGGTGGAAGTTTATATACACTATTTATTATGTATTTGATGTTTAGATAATATTCATAAGGCAAACATCGAAGCTATTTTCCCGTTACTTTTACCAATGAATAACTTCATTGTGTTGGATCACGCCGCGTTAAACATTCCCGTCTTTTGGTCAATATTTACAGCCGTACTAAGCTCAACACTGTGAGCCCGTGAAATCTGATATCATCTGTCTGTAATTGTCTGGCTTTTTGTTGGTGAATTTACACTGAGTGTAATTGCTGCTAATTGGAAGCTGCGCGCTAAGCTGCTGGTAATTAGGGCTTGATTTGCATTATTTCATTTGGCTGCATTGCATTGTGGGGAGTCTGAAGCTGTTTGCCTCTCACCCATGGGAGTACTTTGATCCTCACAAGCTGGTGATGTTGCAGAGATGCAATATCGCTCTCGCTTTCTCTTTTTCCTCTCTTCCCTTTTTTTCCCACATCACTTTTTGAAAGGTCTTGGATAAATTGGAGTTAATTGGGTGGAGTGGTAGGTGCTCGTGTTGTCTTGGTAATGAAAGTGTGTGCAGGCTTGTGTGTTAGCAGCAGCAGACATAGGGAAAATGGAAAAGCTGAAACAAACAAAAGCTGTAAATGTACTGGGGTATATGTCATCGCTCACATGCAGATTCACAGTTTTAGTCTCTTTTTTTTCTCTTTAATTGTATAAATGTTTTTTTCAGTTTTATTATACACGTGTATTATACTTGCTTTGTATTCAAATGTGCAGAATTGTCATTTCACTGGATAAGGAGGGTCTGTGACCCCAACATTACCTCTGGTAAATCTTGTAAACAACATTAGTGGAGTTGAATTAACGCACACGCACACGTAGATGTTCTCCTGCACACCTCATTGCTGTGGAAAAGATAAGCATTAATGCAAATGTAAAAAAATCACTTCAGCAAGACTTAATCATGCCAAACAATTTCAGTGGGAAGGTATTTGGTCCTGTTTCATTTTAATTCGAGTCTGGAGATACCATCAAAGCGATCACTGCCACCGTTTGACAAAGAGCCAGTGCTGGAGCAACAGTCCTCAACATGACAAATCCTCAATCTACTCGTGCTCTGCCATTTTTTTCTAAACACATGGTTTATGCAAATCAAAGTAAAATGGTCCTGGGGATAGCAGCAATGTTTGAGCAATCTGAGGGTTGCCAGTGGGAACTGGCATTAATATAAAATAAGGAAGGAGAGAAATCTCTTCTGCATATTCAGGTCTCATTGACTCTACCCAAATTGATTTAGCAGAAAGGTTATGAATGACTGTTTGTGCCAAAGTGCAGCCGCTTGTAGTGATATATGAAAGCATATTCACTCTGCGTGTCCTGCTTGCTATGATAAAGGTCATGTTATTATTTACATAATATCAAATGCTCTGGAAGTAACCGCATGCAGAACAGCAGTTTTTCTTTACATCTCCATAAGTCTACAGCTTTCTAAAAACATGTTTGAATGAAATTACGTTCAAATGGAAAAATAGAATCTAGTTTAGTAAAGAAAGAACCTAGTTTAATTCTAGGTCTAGCATCACTGTCTAATGTCTCTTTAAAAAGAAACTCTACTAAAAACGGGGAGAAAACTGATGCGTCGGTCTCTTGACAATTCTGTCTAATTGAATATTGATGGATGATTATCGTTTGTCTTTGTCAGCAGATGAACAACTGTGCCATTGAAACAGCGGCGCTATCAAACTTTCAGGAGCAGCAGAGAGAATTTATTAACGTGTGTAAACTGGCCGTTTGATAATGATAAGCAGCGGCTCTGGCCTCATACACAACTGCTCAGAAACCCACTCATCTCAATAATAGATTATGATTAATAGAGAGACTCTGCGTTGGATTGTTTATTTTAGGGTTTCTTAATGCTAGATTAGTGTTTTCCTGTGAATAAGATTAAACCTTAATAGCCCCCAGGGAAATGGATTTGGTGCTTCAGGAAACTCTGGTCTGCAACAAAGTAAAGAAAAGATATAATACATAGTTTAAACAACGCGATTTTTACAGTAAAGTGACGTAAACTGTGCTTGCTGTTCGTTATTCGGCCAAACACCATAGATGTATCCGGGAATAGTTTACTGTAGAGGGCCATCATGTTGAGGCCGTCTACTCTGGTAAATGCTGTTGTTTCCAAATGTTGGTTCATTCATTAATCCTGACCCGCTCTCACTACGAACACTCGGCACAATTACACCATTTGTTTTGTATGTCACCTAGCTGTGCCAGTTGTGCCCAGACACCAGCTCTGTTTTGAAGTAAATGGACAATTTAGTAGTGCAATTAAAATCCCTGAAAGCAAATCAGTAAAATATGTCCTTGCAGCGTGTTACGGCGGGTGTTGAGTTTATTAAATCTAAGGCATAACTGTTTTCTTAACTGATTAGAGAGAGAGGAGCGTCAGGGCCACATAAAAAGGGGAAACTCGAGCTTCCTCATTTGTCCTCTGTGTTGGTAAACTTCCTCGGATTTACAACTTCAGAGTCCTGAAGAGCATCCAGAAGATGTTTAAAGAACGGGGGGGGGGGGGGTAATTGCTATTTACTACCTCACATAAAACTCTTTTGGACTCCGTTTCATCAGAAGCCAATGTGGTCTGCATTAGAAAGGCCGGGTATCGCTGAACATTTTCTCCTCAGCATGCACAAACGCAAAGCCTGTTAAAGCATTGCTCTGATTTCAGGGAACACACACGCGGTCTCGCTGTCGGTTGCTCTGCGTCTTTTTCTCCACCGCTTTGATCATCAGACAACAGTCACTTCAGGCGTAATGAGTGTCTGTCCAGACACCCTTTATGATCAAACTAATTACTAATTACACAAGTGGTCGGCGTGAGCCACAGCACAACGCTGACCCTTTGTTATTGTAATTGTTGTTATTTTGAAGAATGGTGCTTCAGTAAATTCTGCCAAGGATGCCCTGGGAGGATGGATGAGCTCTGAATAATTTATCGTCTTTGTGGAAACGCTCTGTGTGCGGTTGGGGGTTGCGTAGCACTGTACATCTCCATTCTTGTTACCGTGGCGCTCTCATCAGGGATTGATGACGAGGTATTTTTCACCGTCCGACCACCTCTTCTAGCGTCGCATCATTAGGGCTGGTCCATTGTCGCCTGTTCGTGGCGCGTTGGAGGAATGTGACTGGCAGAGGTGGTCCCCTCATGCCATGACTAATTACTTCAGCCAGCGGTTCCCCTCCTGATGGATTAATGCGTATTGTGTGAATCGGACAGACCCCCCTCTTCCGCAAGCTGAGGGACGAGTGCGTCCAGATTCGGAGCTGTGTGCCGTGCACAACCTTGATAATTATTTTCATAGATGAATACCATTGCAGGCAGGATGATGAAGTGGCCATTTGCATTCTGAGATTATCACACGCAAACACGGAGCAGGGTCTTTGTCAGCGGCAAGAAATCTGGTCCTGCACAGACCTGCGTCTCTCAGGTCGTTCCAACTTGCCTCCTGTGCTCACACACACTCACACACACTCACACACACACACACACACACACTCTCTTTTGCCATCTTCTACATTTGACTATATTGTGAAACACTTGTGTGTTTGGTGTGTTGCTCCTGTATGTGCCAAACTAAAAGCAAACAGAAAACATCTTTATGTCCAGGTATAAGATGTGAGCTATTCTTAACTTGTCATCTGGCCTTTAGTGGCGGATTATTTTTTTCAAGTAAATCAAATAATCCATGGTTTTCATTAGCCAGAGCATACAAGATTTGAAAGGACTCGCATGGAAATAGTATTTTATTTTCCTCAGTAAAGCTCCTTTCCCTTTTAGAGGCCCCTGTGTGATCATTGGTGTTATACTGAAGATTTGTGAGGAGCCCCTGGCCAGTGCAGCATTCAAGAGGAGATCGCATAAAGTCTTCTGGGGTTCTCCTGTCATAGCTAATGCCACTGAAATCATGAACTGTGCCTTTATACACCTTCACAGGAGACACTGCAGCCATTTATGGACAACCCAGTCATGAATTTAAACCTGACAGAAATCTAGTTTCTGCTGAGCATCAAATTTTCTCTTTCAGGAGTTGAGCATTGTGGAACCGAAGATATTTACCGTATTTCACGACTACTGTTGTAGTTTAGACTCAGGGAATTTATTTCGTGCATTTTCATGTTGTTTTATTGAGAAAAGAAGGTTTTATATTACATACTTGAAATTAGTATAGAATATTATATATATTATAATAATATTAGAATATAATCTACATTAATCACTTTAAAAAGTAGAAATCATAACTATAGGCGAACAGCATACATGCTCTGTGTTATATGAGTCTTGTACTCCTCATTAAATTATTTATTTATTTATTTTTGGAGAGTAGAATGATTTATCGACCAGGCCTGGTAAAGAGAGTTGTAAATTGGAGACTGTATGGACAATGATTGGTAATGCTATCCACACCCTCCTCTGTGTTTGTAATGGCCTTCTTCTTATCCTGCTAGCCATGAATCCTGACAAGAGGTGTCCTGCTGGGTTTAAAATGAGCTTAGGATGGAAGCACGTGCCACAAATGTATGTGGAAAATGATGGCACTGTCATTTGCCCATACCTGTGTGATGGTACTTAGTGCTCGGTTCACCTTCTCTAGGAGAACGAGAGAGAGAAAGAGAAAATAGAGGGGAACACCTTAGCCCCAAACAAGGAGATACTGTTATTGTTCGGGGATACAATTATTTGGGGTGAAAGCTGGTAGATATGTGACTGTTTTTTAAAGAGATTAATTCTGAGGTTTAAGGTAAAAAACGATGAGAAAAAGACAATGCTGGCTTTATGTATTCTTGCTCGGACTGAGTGCTGATGCTGGCCTGCTATACCATGCTGGCTGGTAATTGCTAACACATGTGCTACTTATGTCTCGTTGCAGCCGGCCGAGGGAGTTCTGGCGCCTGGACTACTGGGAGGACGATTTAAGACGGCGACGCCGCTTTGTGAGGAACCCCTTCGGATCCAGTCACTCAGAGGCTACGCTCAAAGCGGCAGCCGAACCCGGTCAGTTTCATCCACCGCGTGCCCGTGCCCCTGTCTGTTGTTTGCACTGCCTTTCTCACTCACTTGGTGGTAGCACCATGTACGACGCAATAAAAATTAGTCCTCCCAATGCAATAAAATATTTATTGTACCACAAGACACAGTAAAATAGCACCCTCATTTGAATTTCACGCAGGTCTTTTTATACCCTGCCTCCCATGATGCAAAGCTGGACTAATAAGCATAAGAGTGTTGGCATGCTTTACCCAGAAATGTAGTTGTTTACTGAGCAGCTGTGATTGCGTGAAATGTGAAACTCTGCTCTTTCTTTATTGGCTGCAAAAGTGGCTGGTATCAGTGGTAAGTAACAACAACACCCTCTCTCTTTGCTTTATGCTCATTCAAATGTTTGTTTCTGAGTAATTCTATTTGGAGCTCTATAATAGGTGTGAATTCATTCCGTTAAGGCGCAGCATTGTTGTATGCTAATATGTTTTTCTTCTCTTTCTTCAGCAAACCCCATGTTTGCTGAAGAAAGATGAGCGGAAAATGAAATGTGGTTTTGAAGCAGTTCATCAGTGCGCTACCAAGACATATTGATGAATATGTCGCGGTAGCGTATTAAGTTCAGAGTTATTTTTAAAACCAAAAACATGGGTTAGATTTTCCAAATAAATTTTCACTGTTCCTGCGCACTTTGCTCCATAACACAGGTGCAAATTTTCAATAAAACCTGTCTGAGCACAGCCCCACATTCCCAGCTGTCACCTAAAACCACAATATCTAAACGACACATGTCCCTGCATTAACACCGGGAGTCTCATTTCTTTCTCGAACGCATTTAATCCCTCATTTCTGAAAAGATCCAGCGCACAGCAGGGTTTGCAATCAACGTCGTCAGGCTGGACCTACGTTTACCAGCTCAATCAATTACTCTCTCCAATAAATCGCCCTCTCTGCTCCGAAATGTCCTCGCTGCTTCACCTGCAAAAGTTCTGTACGCTGTGACATCATTCTCCGAGACAAATGGTAGGTGTGACAGGAGTCAATAAGAATGTGATCTAAAAGCAATAAGTGTAGAGGATTTGGGGATCCTGGGAGACTCCTGGTCTGCAGTAATGGCCGCAGTGTGGAGGCAGCTGGAGACAGAGTCCAGCTGGTCACTGTTCTCCTGCTGCAAGCCTCTGCAGGACTTTTCCTATTTAACTACACACCACATAAGACTCTGTCACTGACTTCTTCTGAATGTGCATTAGTTAATTAAACATTTTAATCAGAACTATCTGATCCAATGTGCTGCACATAGTCATCACTGTGTGTGTGTGGGGGGGGAAGACACATTTCTACGTCGAGACTGTGTAAAAATAGCCAGCAGCCAGTTGTGGCAACGGTATAACTCAAGAGATCATGGGGCCTGGCAAAAGTATGGGAGTATATCATTAAAATAACTCTTTGACGTTGAAGCCTGACGGCATCCATTTTCTGATGTAACCTTTCGTCTTGTTTTAGTCGACCCGACATTTGTTACGGAAGTGCAGCTCAAGATGAGAATGCAGCGCTGCGTTTTCAAACGGAGCACAAAGGTCATATCTGGCTGTAATTATATTCATCAGATGCAGAGAGGAAAATGCAGTCTTACTCCCTAAGAAAATATTTAGTCTAAGATCAAGCCAGAATTTACCCTAATTTTTTAGCTACTTGTGGCAGCATTTTTCAAATCTCGGGCTTGATCATAATTTAGAATGGCAACAGAAAATATTTAGCATTTTTTACGTGGGAATATATCGTAACAACATTTGATTCATCCTTCATAAAAGGAAGGAACTGTGTCTTTTCCACGAAAGCTGAAGAAAAATGTGCATTTCTGCGTAAAGGGTCTCGACTGTTATCATTCATACCACGCCAAGATGATTTCCACAGGAGAGTGTGTGGCAGCCAGTAGCTTTGAGTATGCTGTTGTGTGTTTAGGGCTGGAAAGACCCATCTTTTCTAGGGATTGATTTGGTCTGGTTCAGGCCCCGTGTAGCAGAGGTGGCAGAGTAAATACCTGAAGACTAATGTCTCTGTTCTGGTAATCAATACTCGCCTCATGACCGCACTCCTGGCTACGCTTCCGTTAAAAACAAATTTGTTAATTTTGACAATTTAATTGCTGTGAGCATGCATGCCTTCGCTTGTATAAGCAGGTAGGAGAACCTCTCAGTCGGGAAATGGGGTCCTGGAAAAAGTGGATTTATGCACGTTTCTGCTCCCTGCGTGATGAGTGAGGAGGCTGAAGTGCATTTTCTTTTTTTAATGTTTATCAGAGAAATCTGTGTAAATTATTTCAGATAGTTAATTATAGTTTGGGTTTTAATCAAATTGTATATATTTATTTTACCCTGGGGTTTTTTTTGTTCTCTTATACGTTTTTGTAAATGTAAATTTATTATATATTACTGTATTTTACAATTGCACGCTTGGATGCACATTCTACCCCCCCCCCCCCCCCTCACAACACACACACGCATGTACAACATCACCCAAACCTCAGGATTGTCAAATTTAAAGAAGAAAAAATAAACTGTTGCCACTTTAAAAACACAAAGAGTGTAAAGTTAGCACGTAGCCTGTCATGTTCTCGTGTGTGTGTGTGTGTGTGTGTGTGACGCCTGATAACTGACATGACTCCACTCAAAGTAGCCATTCTTGCTTTTCCAGTAGTCTCTGCTAAACTATATACTGACTGGTCATTATTTTGCTTGTGGCTGAGGAATAATTAGGAGCTAGTGTTTGAGTGTAACAGAGGAGGCAGGATTTCAGATGCACTTACAGTGAACCAGACAGTGCACTGTTAAGGTTTGAGTGCACATGAATACTGTCTGCATATTGGGATGAAGCGTTCTAGGCATGTATACAGCGAAATGCAACATTCACACTGAACAACATCTCTGTTTTTAAGATCATCTGACAAGTCCCTTGTCCACTTGCTTGGTGTGAATACAATGGCATGTGGTACGTATTAGGGGAGCTGGTAGTAATTTCAGTGCTGCTAAGTAAGGAATCCTCCAGGGAGGCTTAATTACAGGAAGACCATTCTAAATATCAGTGAGCTGCATATTTTCCATGACGAGATTTTTAGCCAAGCTCCTCCAGCAGCTTGGAGGTATATATCCGCTGATGATGCGGCTGTGCATTTTTAGGAAGTGCAATTGATCTCCCCTCAGGTGACGACGAAAAAAAAAATCCAATACTTAGTCAGCAGCTCGGTGGACGAAAACTGTTGTTTTCCGCCAGAATGCCGAGTTAAAAAACATATGCACAGGAGCAGCAAACAGCCTTCACTATATTGTCTGCTGTGTTTACAAAGACGGAAGACTTGCCAGCCAATATGTGTACTGGGAACTTGTGTCTGTGGATCCTCACCATGCAGCACTGGGGAATGCTGGGCTCTATAAATGTTTGCAGATTACCGTTTTTCTTAAATAATCCATTTCAAAGCTCACGTCAGGTTCAGTTGAAGTCAAAATAGGCGGCGTGGAACCCTCATTTTTGTTTCAACGTGTTTGGATAATATTAGTGTGCAGTTTTGTTTTTTTTTTCGACGTATGTTAAAGGGCAAAACTTTAGGCTGAGGATTATGTCAGTGTTTTGTCAGTCCTGTTCAGTTTGCCTGCCAACGTGTAGCTCTGCAAGTCAGCGTCCCTATTAACCGGTAAATCAAGGTTAAGCTGCAGTTCTGATCACCTGTGCAAATACACTACTGTGTTAGTTATATCTGACATCTTTTTTCTGTTTGCTCTGCATAGCATTTACCCGACTGTGAAACATGACTAAAATTGTTTTATTTCACACTACAGCTCCAGAACCTTTGCTGCTTTGTTAGTTTAACATTCATTTCATGTTTTTTATGTCCCTCCTGTCTGTTTTTTTTTCGGGGTGGGGGGTTGCACAGAAAAACATGTTGGAGTTAGGTACTTCAAAACAAAATCTGTTGAAATGTGATTATCATCAAGCTCTGTACTGAAATTAAGTCAAAAATGTTTTTCATTAGCTATGAAACTGATTTAACTGCATTTGTGTAATTGTATTATCATTGTGTTGTTTTTCAAGCGTAGTAAAAAGTCCCTCTTCCTGTCTAGTTACCGAGGAAGATATTCTTAAAGGCAAGCAGTCCATAAGAGGTCAGGCTCTGGGAAATCAAAACTCCGAGAATGAGACATTACAAGACGGAGACGATGACACTTTGTCCTCCTTAGAGGAAAAGGACCCGGAGAACTTAACAGGTAAAGAAGCGGCTCGTTTTTGGGCACCTTTGATACCTGCCTCTCTCTGTCCTCTCTACCCTCCCCCATTCTCTGTTTTTGTCCTGCAGACCTGAAACAACACGTATAGCTGAATGTCCTACATATTAGTACTGAATAGTGAATCAAAGAGCTTTTCTCATATGTGAGAAACAGTGATTTTCCCATATGAAAATGGATTAGTTCTTGTTCTTGTAGACTCATTATGAATAAAGAAATAGACTTTTGTGCAATAGAAACCCAGAAGCATACTTTATATGTCTGCTTTTTTTGGTTATTGCACCACTGGAATAAAAACACATCTTCAATTTTCTGTCTCTGCCACTGGAGGTCTGCATTACACACACACACACACACACACACACACACACACACACACAGGCCTGAGTAGCAACTCTGTAAACATGTGTTTGTTTTTTTTTTATCCAGCGGTAGCCATGTTTATTCCAGGGTTCTGTTTACCCCAAAATTGCACATTATCTGATTCGGGGAAGCATCATTGCGATAATAAACCTTACACTGCCCTTCCTGGACGAGCCCATTAGCCTGACAGGAGCACTACAACAAGGCCTAACATTAAATTGAAACCCTCACAGAGCTGTTTTTCTTTTGATGTGTGTTATTTAAATCACCTTAATTAAATATCATATAGTGCGCTAATCGGATTGCGGTGTAATCCGCATTTTAATGCGCAGTGACAGCGCTCTGCAGACTAAGCTGCATTGATGGGGCTCAGGCTGCTGTTAGAGTAACGCGACTGGATCACAGTGGCATTAAACGTTGACTAAAGCGGGGACCGAGCAGAGCTGCAGCTGTCTGCTGCAGGTGTAATTGAATGTGTTCGAGTGAATGGAACCAGAGGAAAAAAATGTTATTTCAAGCCACAAACAACATGTCAGTGCTCGCGGGGTTCACGAGAGGCAGGGGGAATGAATATACATGTTTATTCCATCGTTTGCAGGAGCGTGAGGGTGTTTAGGGAAATCAAGCCGGGCTCCAAGCCTCCTTTCTCCGCAGCGCACATCTGCAAATACAAAGCCTCATATGCGCAGAGCCGGGGAGAGCTTCCATCCACGGCTCCCCAGAGCCGGGCTCTCATTGTCATAGTGGCATAAATTAAGATTGATGAGAGATTAAACAGAGCTTCAGCCACAGCCCGCAATCAATTGATTCTGACGGCCTGTCGATTTTTGACAATTACGCGTCGAAGTTGTACAATGTTTATTTTTCACCCCAGCGCGACCTACTCACACATACAGGATTTTATGTTATGTTATAGCACGTGTTAGGCCGTGTGCAGCCTGTAGTGCTGAATGCTTTTTAGTTTAGGCTGTCTTGGACTAATTACCAGTTCCTAAACTAGACGGCTGTTTAATACTGGTCAAAACCTTCCCAACGATCAACTGCAGCACTAATGCTAAAGGATGGGAGAGAAACTCTTTGATTAAATGAAATCTCGTTTTGTTTCTGCTGATTATTTTTGACCACTGTCCAGCGTCGCTCCAAAGACGCAGACGGTTAGAGTGCAGCACAAACAGCCATCAGGTCAGCGCGATGCCTGGTGGAGTTTTACCAGTTTACCTTGTAGAAGCGGGCTTTCCCACTTGGAGAAAAGACTCCGTTGTTGTTGTTTAACCGGCTTGTGTGCGTCCTCCAGGCCCAGTAAACCTGAGCACCAGCGCTCAGCTGGTGGCTCCGGCCGTGGTGGTGAAAGGCGTCCTGTCCATCACCGCCTCCGAGCTCTACTTCGAGGTGGATGAAGACGAGCCGGGCTTCAGAGCCATCGATCCAAAGGTAAGAGACTCGCTCCATTGATCACATCTCAAATTGTCACCTACACGACGCTCCTGTAACGCTGGTACATGCTGTGTCAGTTCTACACGTTTACCCCCCCCCCCTCAGCTACATGTTGGACTTTTTAAAAAAGCACAATTTTTAAACATTTGATAATTTGGCCTGAACACATTGAAAGGTAGTCTACACTTCAAATCTTTTAATATCATAATATTTTAATTGAAATTGGGGAAATGTAATTTGCGGGTAATGTAAAATATGTTAGAATATTTTTATTTCATATAAAACTGTATTTTCTTTCTTAATATATATATTTTTTAATTATGTAATAAATATATAGTTAAAGCATATTTATGAAAAACAAAAGAGAAGCCTGCAGGCCTCTCCACCAACTATATTCCTATTTTAGGTCTGCTGCTTTTTCCCCCACAGCAAAAGCAAAATGCTGTGATTTTGAACAGGGCTTCACTTGGACATGATTATGTTCATCTGATGCTACATGTTAACTCTGGCTTCATGTTAGTTATAGAAAGAGTCTGACCTACAGGTGGTTTTGTTTGCTTCGATGCAGCTGAACATTCCGTGAAATGATCCTGTGCGCACGTGTGTTTTCAAACAGACATATTTCAATAATGCTAGAATTTGTGTTTTTTTAATATATATTTTTTTGTATGGCCTAAATGATCTAAAAATCTATTTGGCAACAGATGCGTGACACAAGCCGCGCTGCACCGCGTTCATCAGCGCGAGGCTCCCTGAGCTCGTGCTGCTGCTGGAACCGAGCAGAGATGCTCCAACACCGAGACACTCACGCGAGCCCGTTGATTTACACTCACGCGCCTGTGACGCACTGTGAAAATAACTTACGTCCTAACGTCGAGTGACCACATTCCTTCTTTGAAATCTGCCAAAGCGTCTCAGCTGTCAGAACACGTCCAGACACGAGGCCAAGTCGTAATTTAATTTCCAACATTTTATTAACATTTCTTTTTTAAAGTCACATAATGAGAAAAATCGAACTTGGCACGCTACACTTTATTCTTTCACTTAACGATTTTGTGCATATATTTAAATTAAAGTTCCTTCACTTTGTGAAAACATTTAAAGAAGACAACTTACATTACTGGGAAACTGTACCTTCATTTTCTCTCTGGCAGTGGCCCAATTGCTCCATTGAAAAAACGCTTTTGTGGTTTGCTTGCTGCATTATTTAGTTATCTGTTGACTACTTTTTCACATTGCTTGGAGGATCGGTTGGATCATCTTTGTCCTTCTCTTAAGTTTTATCCCAAAATGTCTCTCGGCTCACTTCATAATTTGTCCAAACTCTTTGCGTTGGTGAGGATTTCCCTCGCTAGTCTCCACGTCTGCTTAGCAGCAGCCTCCAGGGCCGAGTGAGGCTTTCCCTGAAACAAGTCCAAGTTTGGCAAGAAGTAGTGGGGACATCTACGGCACTGCAGGCAGGATATGAGCTGCAGCAGGATGCCGTTCAGTCGGTCTCCGAGGCAAGACTCGTCCCAGTCGGTCTCCCTCGGGTGTTTCTCGCACTCGTACAGCAGCAGGGTCTTCATGTGGTAGTTGTTGAGCGGCTGTCCTGGTAGCTCCAGGTGACGGTCCCTCAGCGTCTTCAGGGTGGACAGACACTTCTTCCTGCAGCCGGCCATCAGGAGCCTGTTCTCGGCCTCGCTGAACTGCAGGACCCAGGCGTCGCTCTCCGCGGAGCTCTGCTTCCCTGTCAACGAGTAGCATTCTTTGGAGAGGAGGTTAAAACCCTCGGCTTTGACTTCTGCTACCCGGTTAGGGCCAGGCCAGGGGATGTGGGGCATGGGCCACTGAGCTGCACTTCTAGGCCAAATCCCAGTGCACTTGAACGCGGGGGTGATCTGCACCACGTACCTCTCCCTGATCCGTAGCTTGACCTCGCTGGTGTCCGCTACCATCTTTACCACGTCTCGGTAGCTGCATTTGTCCACGGCCTGTGCCACCAGAGTCTGAAACCTGGAGCGGATCTTCCTCGCTGAAAGGTAGCCCGAGGCGGTGATGAACTCCACCCACAGCGACATGCTCCTTTTACGGCCATCGCTCAGCTTCAGCACCGCGCAGCCGGGCAAGGAGCCGTCGTCCACAAAGTTGAACACCCCCATTTGGTTGAGGTACAGCACCACCTCGAACTCATTGGGGGAGATGACCTCCATCCCCTCGTAGCGCGCGTCTATCTCACTGAGGGAGCTGATAAACCGGGGCTCCTGCACCTCCACCTCCTTCAGGACATCCGACACCACTTTACAAACCTCCCTTATAGTCTTCGCAATGGCCGCTTTGCGCGCTTGGCATCTCTCGTTGTAATATTTGTTTAGCTGGTAAACCAGCTTTGCCTGCGTCGCAATCATGTTGGGGCAGAGGTCCGGGCTGTACACCGGAGAGTCGCAGTAAGTTGACGGATCCAATGCTTACCGGTAAAGCCAGAGGCAAAAGCTTCCCCGTGCAGGAAAAATGTGTAATCAAAGTTTTTTTTTTTTTTTTTTTTTGCTTTTTGCAGCGGATGGACGTCAGTGTGAGTAGGAGGAAACGGATAGGGATGTAACGTAATAGTGTGCTAAATATCAGTCCAAGTCATGAGCGCTTCCAGCAGGCTGCGGCTTCTCCTCCGAGTCCTGGCGGCAGACGCACAAGTTTAAAAACGCGCTCTGCGGCCGCTCATCTCCTCATGTTGTGATTCTCTCCTCTGCGCCCCGCTCACTTTTCGTCCACACTCGCTGCGAGCTGGACTTGTGTAGTTTATGAATGACTCCTTTAGGAAGAGTGAAAGGGGGTCGGGCTTCTCTTCCTGCAATCATGTGCAGAGCTGTCACTGCAGGCAGCCAATCAGAGCCGCCGGACGCTCACGGTCCTGCAGGAGAGCTCCAGTCCGCGGCGTCTGGCCGCGTGGAGCTGTCCGCGGCTCCGCGGTCGACAGAAAGCGCAAACCTTCTGACTTAAACCGCCCAGATTCTACAGCACACTCTCTAAACCAGCAGTAAAACCTTTTGTTTTTTCCAGAGACAAGTGTTGCTGTTTGTGCGCAATTTCACCAGGTGCGTTTTGAGGATTATAGGCGCAGCGTGAGTGACGGCGTTTAACTCCAAACCTGCTTCTATCTCTGTTTCTCTAACGTGTGTGTTTCTGCGTGCTTTCAACTTCTCCTACGTGTAAGGCTCAGCAGGGTAACTGAAACATTTAAAAATGTACAGCTAGTTGCATGATAACTACGGCTTGTGCAGCATGTCACACAACACATAATAACACACTAAATGAAAAAGTCCAGTGAGCTGTGTTAGCGACATCTTTCATCCTTTTATACGCCTGTCTTGCGCATTTGCAAAGTGCAATTGTCAATTTTTGAATTAGACTTGAAATCTAATTTAATGACGACTTGACCACATTAGTTATAAATTAAATAAACAGTGTTTATTTACCTGCCTCTTTATTTATTCTCTTCCTTTGAGATCAGCTCGTTTCCTTTTGTTCTAAGCGTTTTAGAAAGTGACTTGAACAAATAGATTTGCAGCTCTACATTTTATGAATTGTACATATTTATGCAGTTAAACGCGTTTTAATTATACATTTAAAAAAGTACATTGGTCGAGTGCACCTGCGCCTCAGGATCTGAGAGGGTGGATAATATTGGCCTGAACTAGAAACGGCAATGATCTGGTAAATGCACCTCTCCCCCGCCTTATACGCTTTTTAACTGAACCCTCTAATTAAATAAAAAATATCAGAGGTATTTACACAGACGACATTTTGCATAGAGTAAAAATATCTGCCACCGGCGCGTGTCCGCCGCTTCCCTGACGCACACGCGTTTATTCGCCTGTAGGATTGTCGCCTTGACCCTTGTCCGTGCTGAATAATTTAACTGAAGACTCGTCGTCACCTAAACGTGTGGTGGGAGGACTAAAGAAGCCATTGCTCCTGTCCTCAGAGACACGGCTGCGGAGTGACGCGTAAACACGGTGGAGACGTAGAGAAATGAATCATTTACCAAAGTATTTCTGCAAACTCCACGTTTCTGTCAGTGAGTCCTGTACAATCGAGTCCGTTGCACGTTTTGTGTGTCTGCTTTTGTAATTCAGTTCTGTTTTGTGCTTTATATTTCAGAGCTTCTCTGAGCTCCGCGTTACAACGATTAAATTATAACGAGAAACGTTTCTAGTTAAATCCTCCGGGGTCGTTCGTGTTGGTACGTCGATCAGAGCCGATGAGGAAAATGTGTGTGTGATAGTTTCTCTGCAGCTGCTCATTACTTGGGTGCTAAACTTTGAAAGCTGAAAAAATGCATCACTAAACAGATATTAAACTGTTTTACACTTGTTACGAAAACTAGTTTGACAGAATAGTGATAATGATTTCCAGAGACCCATTTACTGATATGAAGTAGCCAACTATGCAGAGGATTCTTTCAGAAAAGGCAAAGATTAATGAGAAGCCCTTCATAGTTGCCACATCCTCTGGTCTTCATCATGTAGCCTTTTCTGTAAGGGATGTCCAGGTTTTTAGGGAGTGTAAAGTAAGTTATCATTAGGTTTGCTGACTTTACTATTTAGTTTGGTGTGAAATAAGCTGTAGAAGTGTTTGGTTTTTTAAGGTCACGTCAATTTAACAAACAGCCTCAAAAAAGCAAAATGCACCGTACACTTTATTTGTGATGGCAAACTTCACATTTATTTATATGTCAAAGGCAGAAAGTAAAGCAGTCAAACTGCATATTTTATCTAAAAATATGAGTCACAGTTGAAAAGCAAGCATAGGCTGGGATGCAGCCTAAGAGAGACATTTGGTCTCAGTGGAGAGGTTTAGTGTTAAATTAACTCCTCACCAAGAAAAAACATTCAGCGGCAAACAGTTGCATTTATGGACATAAGAATTTAATGCACAGCAAACTACACAAGAAGAACAAACGGAGATTCCCGTACTCATTAGAGTTATGGTCCAAAAGAAAAAAAAGTTGTCCTAATTTGGCTTTGGAATTTAAAAAGATAGAAGCGGAGAGAAAAAAGTGGGAAAATATCTGACTGTTTGATTTTAGGATGAGTGTTTATTATCAAGCTCACAACTCCAGGGAGATGAATGGACACAACTTGGAGAGCGAGTGTCCAAATATTATGAAGGACACACTAACTGCAGCTTAATGAAATATGTGGTGACACAAAGTCGTGCTTTTATAAAGACATCATGGATCCTTTCCATATCAGACCACATCTCTCTGAGCAACTGGCTTCATGTTTTGCTACAATGTGTAATGGAACAACGTTGAGTGGATTTTATTAAAATAATTTAGTCTGTTAAAATGGAAAGGTTAGCCATAATTTATAATATGAGCGTTTATCTCACGTTTGTGCTTTTCTCTGTACGTAAAGGACTATATGGCAGAAAACACACTTGTGGCACAGCTAGGAACAACTTTGGGAGCTTTGTCGTCTCTACTGCATTCTCCTTTCCCCTTTTTTCCCTCAATGTTTTATCTATAATGTATAACTGATAAGTGACTGTCACTTATCCATTCATCCATTCTGGCCACTTCTGTGAAGCCTTTGTCTCCTGAAAACATCCAGAATTGTCTGTGGTTCTTAAAGAGTTTTCCCCTGGTTTGCACTGACTGGAGAAAGGATCAGGAGCCTGTCAGACAGTTCTTTGATCTGAGCCTGTGTGACGACTTCACAGTGATCCCATCACAAGCACAAAAAGTGTCCATGCCTGTGCAAATCTCTGCCAGCTGATGAGTAACCTCACAGCTTCTCTTTTTTTTTCTTAAGTCCTTCCTCTCTTTCTGCCTCCAGTACCCCAAGATGCCTCAGCAGCATATTTACTGCAACACAGTTTATAATTAGCAGAACAGTCCGAGACATAATTTTCCATTTAAAAACATTTAAAGATATTTAAATATTTAAATAACATGAATTCATTTGCCAACAGTCACTCACTTGTTGAATGTAAAGTAAAGAAAAATGAACCTGTGGTAATTTACAGCAGCACACAGTCCTATAGTTACAGTGACCGGTACATGAATCACATCTTTTAATGTTGTGGCTAGTTTTTACAGCGTTGCATGACATTAGATATTTCATGGTGACAACAGAAAAAATGGTTTAGTTTCTTTTCCTGTATCTGGACAAGTAATTGTGCTTTGTGGAGCACCACTGTGAGGAAGGAGGATGTCAGGGCATTTTTAGGTGGTGTTTTTTTTCTTTTTTCCTTTCTCTAGAAATATGATAGGTGCTGGGAAAGTGGCTTACAGCCTTACAGCATGTATATGTATATGTAGACCAACATCAGCGCACATGTGAACCGAGAAAGTACATTTTTGATGCGCTTGTTCACACATTTTCCTGCTGTCTCCCAGATGGACCCAGCTGCTCTCTCTATAAGAGGGCTCAAAGAAAATCATCGCAGACAACTAATTGCCTCGCAGGCCCCCGCATCTGCTTTGCAGATAGCAGAACTGATGTAGTCACAGAGCAGATGTGTGTGTGTGTGTGTGTGTGCATGTTTAGCAGAAACATGTATGCCTTGAGACATGAGCCATCAATATTGCATGTGGAGTTATTGTTGCTGAGCCACTCCTGAGGACTACTAATATTGCACGAATGAGGAAGTGAAATTCGCTCTTCCTCCAGCCGATTGGTCAAAGGAAATATCTGCAAAAACCTGATTGGATGATATTCACAAACTTCCTTTACATATGTGTTACAGTGCTTGTATTGTAGAGTATTCCTGTGTTGTAACAGGAAACTATTTATTCATTCTAGCTGTAGTTTGAGTATGAAGTACTTTGGATTGTAATTTTTTTATAAACCAGTAGAAATGAGGCCTGGACTGCCTATGTGCAGCAAGAAAACAAACTACTGAGGAACTACACTAACAAATAAAAAAAAAAGTTGTATTTGTCACTGCTAAATGAAAACATTCTGTGACATTACAGAATAGTAAGATCTACACATACAGCTGCTTGTGCACTAATTGGTAACACAGATTAAGAAGAATTTACATCAGAAATCAAAAACAAACTATTAAATTATCAACCACACAAAATTATACAAAATTCATCACGTCCCTTATAACCTGCTCAGTTTCCAAACAAAGTGTATGCAACAGTGCAAAAGCTGTTATTCGCTCCGCCACACACACATGCGTACAGCTGAATGACACACGTCTCTGCTGTGTTCAAATCAAATGCTAACAGTAAAGTACCCTCTGTACATATACTGTGCGCTCTGTATTCCTGGTATCATAACATTATAAATATATGAAGCACTATTGATGAAAAAAATAGTGTCAACATCCACACTATGTCTTTCAAAAAAAATGTTTTAGCCAAAGTTTAGTTAGAAAAGTGTTTTGGATAGAATAGCATATTTGTTTCTCATAAAGGTCAGTATCCAACCTTGGACTATGCAGTGATAAAACCCCCATTGAGAAGACACTGGTAACTTCTAATTAGAGGGGTGATGACGGCTACCCAGGGTTAGCTGAAGTGGCTGAATGGCTGGTCATTCAGTCAAGGAAAACCACCCTGGTGTTATGTAGCAACCAGACCCACATCATTAAGCTCTCCCTAAAGTGTCAAACTGCTGGGGCCGCACCCCTCCCCCGTCCGCCTGCTTGCTCCACCAAACTCTCATGGTCGCCTGGGACGACCTTCGGCTGCAGCTGCCAATCACAAAGAGTCATGGCAGCAAGGGGTCTCTGAGAGAGGAACGTATTGATTTTCCAGTTAGAGCCTAAGTAGTGTGTGCTGTAGGACTAACGGACAGCCAAAGCAGGTATGTCATTATCAATGAGACCATGAAAACGGATCCCCTCACTCTCACTCATTCATATTGGCCTCCGTCCCTCCCCGTCTCTCCTTCATGCCGTCACACCATCCATTCTCTCCACTTTCCTTGTCCGCTCTGACAGATTGCATCCGGAGGTGGTCAATAAATCGCTCAGCCACACCACGACAACAGCTAGCAGAGTGATGGGTTGGGATGACCTTGTTTCCTCTCTTTGCTTCACTCTTTCACTGGCTGGCCCTCACTCTAGTTTACAGGTACAGTAATTACAGCACCTGGAAGACATGAAATGTTTCCTCACCAGAGACAGACTTGTTAGCATTGCAGCTGTTTTGCTCCTCGTGGATATCCCCCGTCTCTGAATCTTCAACATTCAGGTTCAGTTAATCTCAAACATTATTCCCTTGTGGCCCACTTTGGCTCATCCAGTCATCAGGAAACTCAATTATTATCATACTGCTCCTCTCATTTTGCCTCACTGCCTATGTCAAGTTGCTTTCAGGGCTTTGAGAGCTGCTCAACATAAAGACATGTGCAAACAATTAGCAATTATTTAAGCCAATTAGAGGAGATAAGGCCAAATAAAGGTTTAAAGCTTCCTGAAATGTATTTGTGTTTCCCAGTAGAGCAGTGAAGTCTTGTTACGTTCTTTACTCTCCTTTGTTTCTGTGTCCCCCACACACAATGCATATTTACACCTCCCTCCCTCTATTTCAGTATAGGTTTGTGTATTCCAGTTCCATCGTGTCTTCCCTGTTGGTTGTTAGTGAGGCTAAATCAGCAATGATTAATTCATTCTGTAGGGATGAGATCAGAGTCTTCCTGGCCAGATGTGGAGCTTAAGAGTGATGGAGAAAGACTTGTTAAGGATGGATTTTAAAGCTTAAGATGCCCTGAGATTGGGCATTTTTCCTTTACTTATGGCATACATCCTTTTTTACTCACATGCTCGTCCTTTATTTGCTAACTGTGCAATAGAGAGGCGGACAGGAAACATGGGGAGAGAGAATGCCCAGCCACACTAAAAGTGGGGACGTTGTGGTTACGTGGCATGTGCTGCACAAACCATTACGTTACCAGTGTGCTCCATATGGGCAAGATTCAAATAGTTTATCTTTGTATTTCTCAGCTGCGCAGGCAGTGTGGCTCAAAGGAATGGCAGAGTTGGTCTGCCAGTTATTCTGTTTGTTGTTCAGTCCACCACTTTGTTCCTGGGTGTCATCGCTGTGACACTTGAAACAGACATTCATGAATGAATTTGGAAGTCACCTGATGTTTCTCTGTCATATCTCAGCAAGACCCGTGAAGCTAATAGGTTTTGGTAAATGCATAGCAACCTTGTCTCTAGCAAGCCTAAGTGTGATGTTGTCTTGAAACTTGTTATTTGAATAGATGACGCTCTACATTATTGAAGAGAAGCAAATTGAAAGGAGGTGGTTGGTGTGGATGTCTACTGAGATGCTTTGAGCCTGACAAGCCACAGAGCAGAGTTAAAGCCCAACATGAGGTTGGGTTTAGGCAAGAAAGGTACTGATGTTAGGGTCAGAGAAAAGATCTTGTTTCAGTGTAAACTTGAATGCAGACATTGAGTATGGGAAGCGACTGTTACATTATCTTCTATTCACCCAGCCTCCAGTTTTTCCTGGTCTTAGCCCAGTGCTGAACCATAAAACAGAGTGCCTGTGGACATTTCATTAATGTGTTGGGTATCAACATATTTGCGACTTATGGTCTACATTAATTGTGAATGTTTAATCTTTATGTTAACAATAAACAACAATTACATTTGCTGCGAAAATGTATCTGATGACAAAGTTTATGTATACAAATATAGTGCTAGATATGAATACATTCAAATGTGTCAAGTTATTTGAATTGTAAGTAAATAGCTCACACTTGCCTACTAATACCGTCCCATCAGTCCCAGACGTTGTGTTTAATTCTAAACAGCACTGTACTGAGGAGATTGACAGAGAAACCATACCTGGCTTAGCATCAGCATGTTTACATTGTTATGATTTCTTTATCTGATAATGCATTTTCAATGAGATGCAGGTCATGTTGCACAACTCTTTCTCTCTCCAGTGCACCATGCTGTTGGCGTGGTCATAACACTCAGCAGTATGACTCAAAGCTCTGTACTTTCATAGACGACGTTCTCTATGAAAGACACAATTAACAATTGGATCATTTTGATCTGTGGGATCTGAACTTCGAGCTCTACTTTAGATTTATAATGCTCTTGAATCACCATCTGATATTTACGCCCACACTTTACTTCCTGGCTGTCCTAATCAGATTTCTTTCAGTTTTTACTTGCAGCAAGATGAAAACAGGACTTTTGAGCACAATAGGTTGTTGAGTCTCTGCAGTGAGCAATAACCTGGTAGGACAGGTTAAAGAAAGGCAATTGCCACATTGGTAATCACATAAAGAACCATTAGAGACGGTGTCCTTCCAATTGCTTTACCGTCACACAAGCAAACATTTACCCCATCTCTTCTCACAATCCTCCTGTTTGTGACTTGACTTTGGACCTTAACACCACACAACACAAGCCACCTTGACGGAGACCTGGCTCACACTTAACTAAGCACCTCCAGACAAAGAGCTGCCCACCCCCTCTTTGCACCTGAGCCTAGCCCCTCCATCATGCTCCATCTCTGGGCTTGACTCGGCCAGTCAGGGGGCAGGTGCCGCCCCTCCCTTCCTTTGATTGATCCTCTCTCGCCATCATTTATTCCCTTCATCTGTCTCTGACACACGCGTCAAAGGCAACACTCCAGCCTGATGGATAGGCCTGTTTATGGATGCCAGTCTGCCTGGTAGGTTACTGATATTACAATCAGCACCTGTGTACCTGCTGTTCACACGCGCCTCTGTTATTCAGCTGAGGTCAGTGAGACGCCGAGCTCCAATTGAAGGATCGATGTCCAGGGCGTCATATTGGAAACTGGAAATTGTAAATAGGGTCCTGTTTTGTTCAGATAATAAAACTAGATCCAAATGCCACAGAAAGTGAAGAGCGTCCTTTTAATGCAGGATGACTATTAAGGAAAAATCTCGACTATAGCAAATTCACTTTGGATGTTAATTCCTTAAATAAACAACAAGCAGCTTTTGCCAGCTGCATTTGTTTTTATAAGGTTACCGGTAACATTGATGTGACAGACTCTGTGCAAAGACATGTCATGTGCTGGAGAGCAGAATGTTACATTACTGAAAGCTGGTGCCTCTGTTGCCATTATGTTTAATGACCCATCCAGTCTGGTTGAAATGGCACATCTATTGGGATCTTCAGATTAGTTACTCATCCAAGACTCCTTCTAGCAGACATCAGCACAACGGAGCTTTGCTCCCACTCTGTAGTGTAATACAAGGTTTAGTTGATTTTTTTGCTGTTGCGCATGTCTTTAGACCATCTTTATAACATTAAACAAAAGATGATGCACAGTTCCTTCTTGCACCATGGATTTTAATTCCCACTTGTTTAATAGCTCCAGTGAAATTAGTTTCAATCCAGCAATCAGTCATTTCCAGTCTGTATCATTAAATGAAATGGAAGACCTAGATAAACTGTAAATTTTCTTTTTACAGACGTTCTATATTCACTAATTAGTTCATATATTGGCAATGGTTCAAATGACAACCTGAAAAGTTAAAGTGGTCACTGTGAATAATTCTGCGTTTACCCCCATCTGTACGACATTTTACTATGTTTTAGTTAAATCTTTGGTTGCAGTTTTCCTGTTTTGGTTTAATCTTACTGCTCTCGTCAGTATCCTTTACAGCTTCTGCATAGTATTAAACTGTGGACAGACAATAGGAGGCTAACTGCTAAACATAGTGCGACATTTAGCATTGGAGCGTTTCCCCTAATATATCACATGATCCAGCGTCTGCTGCAAAGAGATCTATTGAACTGGTATTTGTCACATGACCAAAGCATAAACAGGTAACTATAACTATAGAAAGTTAGTAAAGTTAAGTGAGATAAACAAAGATTGAAGTCTGTAAACATATAGAGTTTAAAGGTCAAAACTATTCACACAGACAAGTGGTGACAATAGGTGGATTAAAAAAAACAGCTACAAGTGGAACTACAAATAACTGATAAACCTGTATCTCCAAGTCATCTTCAAATAATTATAAGTCTCCACAACCCTTCCTTCCTGATCTTTTATACAAGTCTTTTTCTCTCCCTATTCTTTCGCTTCGGAAAACCAACCAAATTCCCCAAGAAGTGTGTACTTTTAACCCCACACCCACTTAAGCCGCTGACAATAGCCGGATTAGAAAAGAATTTACTTCAGCGAAGCTTCACACCAGCCTTAAAAAAAGCCTAGCTATCACTAAATAGCAAAATGGGAGGCTAAAGGAAAGCGGGGAGAATGCGATAGGAGCCGGTCAGCGATCTTAACCTGTCTGATGTTTGCCATGGCAGCTTAAAGGGGAGTAAAGGGCTAATAGCACGGAGTCTTCTACAGCTCCCGTTTCGCAATGGTGGCTCTGGCCTGTCGTCTTGATTTTCTGAATGTCACTGAGGACCATTTACATTCATTTTTACATTTTTACTGATGTGCAGGTGTTTGTGGATGAGCTTGACATATCAGGGAAGTATTTAGCTCTTTCAGTGTAACCTCAACAGTTGACCAGTGATAACCGAAGGTCTTATTTTGGCTGCTAGTTTCGTAGCTTCAGTATTAAACTTGCACTATAGATGATATTTTATGATTTATCTAACTCATGTGAAGTCAGGTTAGTTAAGTGATGAAGGTTTTAGAAGTGGATGATAATGCAAAGACAGCAGAGAGGATCTTCTCAGTTTGTAGATGTCTGCTGCATTTTACACCTTTTTCTTTGCATTTATGTAGCCCTATACCTCCTTTGTTCCTCATTGCATTTGAGCCTCACACTCTGCCCTTTGTGGCCTCAGCCTAAGCTGTGAAGGGGGTAGAAAACAATAAAGACTGCACTGATCTTTTATTATTTAAGAAAAATCCTTTTGGTAGTCCTGAATATCTCTGTGTCATTTACCAAAATACAAAACAACTTTGGGGTTGAAAAGACAAAGAAATGTCACACTGACTCTTTTACTGAGGTTATGATTTCTATATTTACGTATTACTTTGTATGGCCACTTCCTTTTGAAGCTTTCGTCATCATAACTTATACCCAGAGGGTGAATGTCTAATGTGGTATTACACTGAAGTCTTTGCTTCTCTACCAATTAACTCTGAGACCACTGCAACATTTCCCTAAATCCACACAAGACTTTTTTTTGTTGTTCCCACTTCAAAACAGCTAAGCATTCAAGGAAAGGAATGAAGAAAAGGCTAACCTATTAGCAAACAGTGAAAAGGGACAGAAAGGGGTTTAATCCCTATTAGGCTAAATTCAGACTAAGTGGCCCCAAAGATCCTCTCAAAGGGGACGTTCTTCAGGGAGTGTAAACTCTTACTGGGTTACGTTAGGGACTGAATGCCTTGAGTCATTAGGCTTCATAACCTCACACTCGCTGCAAGCTGGGCTTGTTTATTTTGCTTTAATTCTCTCACACTCCCGCGCAGCTTCCTAGATGCGTTTGTTTTACCTTGTAGTTAGTTTTAAAGCTTTATGTGTGACTGGTGAAAACATCTTGAATTCGGATGGATGAGATCAGTCAATAATGGACAAAAAGGATCTTGTATTCACCAATAACCACTTACTGTACACTGATGCAAGCAACAATGCCTTCCGTATTTTGTCAATATTGTCTCATTAACTCTAGATAATTTTAGGGACAGAAAGATTATACTGTATATTTTGTTACCCTAATAATCGATATTTGTATCTCTTAAGTGTGTCTGTAGTGCTATGTTTAGCAGACAGTTTTGGAAGATGTGCTCATTGGCTTTAATGCCAAGAGTCGGATGAAATTATTGATACCATTCTCGTACTGTCTGTATGAAAGGGCATATGGTTGACTTAGCTTAACATAGGGCCTAAGTTGTACCTCCACCACTACCTAAACCTGAAGAAGAAGAATCATTGAATACATTTTAACATGTTAAAACGAACTTTGTCTTCTGCATTTGACCCTTCCCCCTTTGGGGGGAGCAGTGAGCAGCCTCAGGCAGCGCTCGGGGAGCTAGCACTGGGTGTCTCACTCAGGGACACACCTGGTATGGGGGATGGCCTGGGATTCAATCCTGCCACCTTTGCTTCCCAGTCTTATGCTTATCCCATTGAGCTACCAGGCCGCCAGTGACATTTAGTTAAATTGTGGAACTATGTTTTGGCTCAACACTGTTGCAGTGCAGTCGCACCTCTGTGTTGATAGAGTGTAGTTAATATTTTTGTTTTCTCAGAAAAGCCATCCTGTTTCTAAAAGTGTTGGTTAAAGTTTGGTGTTGGTCATATATTTTGTGTGTTCACTGCTAATCTTTCTTTTGGAGATTTTTGGAGCACATGGGCAGACAGTGCTGGTGCTCGAGCTAGTTGTATCCAGCGTTGCTCTGCGGAGGTTTGAAGGGAGCTGCTGGAGTGTGAAAGTAGAGTCATGTGAGAATAGAGCCCTGTGGTTGCACTGTCTTAAGATCATGTGATTCGAGGTTGTTTGGATTAGGGAGAGTTGCTTTCTTCTATGACTTACCTACACCTAGTCTGCAGTGTTCTCCTGAATGAAGCACTTTTTATTAATGCACCTTGTGTGTGTGTTTACACTTTACAGTAGCCTTAGTTCTTCCCACTCCCTCCATCTTTCTTTTCTCGCTGGCTGTCACTCAATCTCAAAAGTAAAATCTGTCTTAATTGGCTCCAGAGGGCTTGAGGAGGCTTTGTGTCAACGGTGATGAGAGTCCTGATTGGTCCAGAGGCACCGGCAGCCAACAGAGCCTTGTTAGTGTGTCGGGGGCCTTTTGCTTGCTCGTTAGTCCGATGAACTCATTTACTGATGGGGGGTGACAAGGCCTCGTTTACCGGTGTGGAACAGAGGATGGTGGGGGCTAAAGCAAGAGAGACAGGCGAAGAGCACGAATATGAGTCAGGAACAGGAAGAGCTAAAAGCTGCATGATATGTTTGTAAAGTGGGAGCGGCTCATTAAATGTTAGTGCCTTGTTTCTGTTCTTCTTCTTGAGTATTTACAGGCTTTGTCTACAGTTTGCATGTATCATGAGTCCTTTTGTGTTAATGGGGAGTGGGTTGTCAGGAACGGGTGGGTGATGCCAAAAAGCAATACACAACTCTGCGCTGATAAGTCTACAGGTTTTTTTTATATGAATTATAACAGGTTCTCCCAATACCACGCGTCTCTCGTCTCCATTTTGATGTTGATGGATCACCTCTTTTCCTCCCGCTCATTAATTTCATCACCTTATCTCCCACACCACTTCATTTGACCAAAAGGTAATAATAAATCCCTCATCCATTATCCTTTAACTGAGGCAGCCATGCGGAAATACTTAATAACAGGCAACAAATTAAACTTCAATCACCTCATTTTCCTTCAAGGATGCATAGCGTAATAAACTGAATGAGCATTGGTGCTTATGCATTCCACTTATCTCACATGGTTTATGTACAAAATTAAACACTTCTCTTACATATAAAATCTCACTGGCGTTTAATCTAGACTTTTTCATATTTTATGACAAATAAGGATTTTCTTTATTGTTGATTGGCAGTAGCTTCTGTCCTCTTCAACTCAAGGGTCTTATCAGCCCAAAAACACACACACACACACACACACACACACACACACCCGGCTGCCTGACAGCGAAGCTAGTTGAAAGCCTCATCTATCTTGAAGCTTGCTGCTGATAGTTGGTCTGTTGCTTCTAAAACTCTTCCCTAATTCAATTCACCTTCAATTAAATTTTATCTATGTCACTTTGTTCATCCATTTGACTTTACCCGCGTTTCTAAAGAGGCTGTGGTTGCTAAAGGAGGTGGTTTTCCAAAGTACAGGGTGACAGAAAGCGTTCACTGGCAAGAACTATCCTCAAGATTCAGCGGTGACAGTTTGAGTGTGTGTGTGTGTGTGTGTGTGTGTGTGTGTGTGTGTGTGTGTGTGAGTGTGTGTGTGTGTGAGTGTGCGGTTACACATCGCAGCCACAGTCACCCGGGTCCCTCTTCATGTGTCCCTCTTCATTCCGCAGTCTTTTGGGCATCTGACAAAGACAAACGACAGTGCTTCAGAAATGAGCAGCAGCCCGGTGCACAAACAGGTTGAAGGAGGAGGGGGCAGAGACGTGGAGGGAGAAAAAAAAATGCAATCAAGACTAGTTCCTTTGTTTTCTGTTTGGCTGTGCTGCCTTGTGTGATGCTTCGAAATTGATCTCAGGACGCACCAGACCTGATTCTGGGGATACATCAAGAAAACCACAACTTATACTCAACACATCACGTTGATCCACATTCCTAAATCCAATATCAACCCATGTCATTTAAATCCATATGTGACACAAAATCTAGCGTAGTCTTGTTTTGGTGTTTCCATAAATTCCCTGTGCTTCTGTGGCATTATCATCCCTTTGCGCCTGACTCATCCAGTACCAACATTACCGTTTATCACAGAGAAAGCTGGTGTAGCCATAACTCCTGCCTGGACAATAACCTCCATGCCACTGTAATTTGTCCAGACGTGGTCAGAGCAGCCAGAGCATTACAGGACCAATAGTTTGTCATGTTCCTTGTCATCCACTCATTTTTTTTTCATCTGCAAGGGAGAGGGAGCTGCCGATAGGGACAATGATCTTGGGAATGTAGAATGCTATTTACAGCGATCCAGGAGATTCATTGGTCCAGGGAAAAATATGATATCTGGCTGCCTCGGCTACTGTCATATCTATCCATGGAATCAGGCATTGCAACTTCATCACTGCAGCCCTGGACATCTCCTTGACATCCATTGAGAGGTCTGTGAGTACACTCCTGGGGATGAAATGAGCCAACCGCTGCCTTTTGGAGGTGAAGGGTTGCTCAGCAAGCATTTACTCATCATACACCTGAAGACGGGAATTCCAGTTTTGATCAGAGAGTGTGAGAGAACGTTTTTTTTTTATTTGAATGGAAAATAAAATAGTATTTAAAGGCAGTCATGAGACACAGAGCCAGATCTTTGGATGGTTTTTAACATAGTTATGGAAAACAATTTGTCTGATGAGGAGCGACTAGGTATCTTGCTGTCAGAGCTGCTGCTTCTGATGTCTGTGTAAAGCTGAATTTGCTAAATTTTATTCAGTGCCTTTATAATACTAAAATAAGATATATTTTTATATTTTCTGAATCAAGGGGGAGGGGGGCACCAGAAATACCCTAATTTGTTTATCATAGAAACTGTCTGACACGTGTAATGTTCACTTATATATTACATTCTTATTGTGATGGGATTTGCCACAGCAATATGGCGAATGGTGTAGTCATCTTGCGCCCCTGTTAAGAAAGACAGGAGTCTGGTGGATGCAGCCACAACCGGCTTCTCCAGGTCACTAATCCACATTTAATTGAACTCCAGAGACTTTGAAGTGAGTCTGTGATGCAGGCAGATTTTATTCCTCCGAGATTCGGCGAGGGGAGAAGCTGTCCTCAGCTAAAGACCTCAGCTGGTCCCCTCTGCTGTCCCCTGCCTTTAATGAGCTACACTAGGCCTAGGTTTTTAGTTCACATCTGAATATATTTCCTTAATAACGCAACCTATGCACCATGTTAACATGTCCCTTTTACCTTTCCACCACATCCCTATACACGCCATCAGCAGGCCTTTTCAAACTAAAAGCAGAAGGTGAAACAAAAGCCTTGTTAACAAAGCAGTGTTAAGTGGGTTAGTACCAAATCTAAATGCTGGATTAGTAGGACTGTGAATTGCAGGGGCAGGGCAAAGCATCTGGGTCTGTCAGGTGCTGTGACAGCCATCAGAACAAGTCACTTTGACAGCCATAGCAATTTCCACGGGGACAGATTAAGCTCAGCTCATCGGAGCATTTTTAAATCTGGTGCGAGCTAACATAATATTGTTTGACCCCTGTGGCACTTACTTCCATGGAAATACAGAAAACTGCATAATCACCCGTTTAGCATAAAATAGCCTAAGTTTTGCCTGTCAAACCGTTTTGTTGCATTAAAGCGGTTTATTTGACTTGCTTGTACTTATTGTTTTTTTCTGATATTCATCTTCATCGCTGTGAAATAATATAGATTATCTTTTAGTGAACTTTCCCTCTCTCTGTCCAGCTGAATAGCCCCTATTCTTTAGCTGAAGGAATCTTTTTTTCATTGAGGCTGATCAATAAAAAACATTAATCCTGCTGTTCAGGCCATCGTGCCATCACTGTGTGAAAAATGAACTTGCTTAGCCCTCTGCCTTTCTTTTTCTCTTCCCTCTCTGATCTCACCTCTGTTTTTGACCTGTTTCTTCTTTAAAATTCAATGTGGTTACAGATCCTAGCCTATACAGAAGGTCTTCATGGAAAATGGCTGTTTACAGAGATCAGGGCCATCTTTTCCAGACGCTACCTACTGCAAAATACTGCTCTGGAAATCTTCATGGCCAACAGAAGTAAGGCAATTTTCTGTCCACCTTGTTATTTTGATCCCCATGGAAATAACATAATGTAGGACACCTGCATGGTGATTTTATGACAGATGAATGTGAATAGAATCCTCAGTGTAACTACGTGTTTCTCTGTGTCTCCCTGCAGCTTCAGTTATGTTCAACTTCCCAGATGCAGCAGCGGTCAAGAAGGTGGTTCACAGTCTTCCTCGTGTCGGGGTGGGCACGAACTTTGGCCTTCCACAGACCAGGTGAGACACTGAGTTGGACATGGGCATGTGCAATAATGCTTTGTAGCATTCTGGTTCTGCAGGGTTGCACGCAGTACGTACAGCACCACATCCGAGTAAAATATACTTTACACTATTTAAGTCAAATGCCGTACATTCTCAACCAGAGGTTTTTCCCTTCCTGTCACACGCACACATGGGTTGGTCATTGATTTGTCCAACCCTCCAACTCTCTCAACACCTTCCAGACGTAATTGGCTTCACACAAACATAGTGCAGTTCATTTATTTATTTCCATCAGTACAAAGCAAATGGTTGCTTGTAAGCCTGCGGGGCACATACCCCCCACCCCCACCCCTGCATCACGTCTGTTCTGTCTGGGCAACATGAAAGCCAAACACAACATAACCGCTGTCATGTGTGTTCCTCCTGTGAAAATCAAGACAAATGAAATGAATGCCTCGTGGCATGTTCTGTTTGTGTGATACGTCATACTGTATGTTGATAAAGGCACCGTACTGGATGAAGGTTACAATTAAAGTACAAATCTTATACCCCCAGCCCTTCATATCATGAAGTTGAACTTTCTTTGTTAAAGTTTTCTCCTTCATTTTGTGATTTTCTTGTCTTTGTTATTCTAAGTTATGACAGTTGCCGTCAGATTAGTGGAATTGTTTGGCATGTGAAATGTGTATAGCAGGAATATATGTTTCAACATATATGAGAAATACAACAGTGCAGCTTTGGGAAGCAGAAAATGCACAGTGTTGCAGTTGAGCTCTAAACAATGAAGGCTTTGCAATCAGTCTAAGATCCAGTAATGAGTCAGGGTGAATGTAGTCAGCAGTGTGTGTATATAACGCACAGAGAGTTAGGAGAAGAGAGTGTGTGTGTGTGTGTGTTTGTGTTGAACTCATTAATCAAACTAATTTCAGACCAGGGACACCTTGCCTCTTTGACCTGGGGGCAGCGGTACAGGGCAGCTCAGCGCACACGCACTAGCTTAGCGCAGCAGATTTTTATGACATTATTACATTACATGTCCACAGTGCTACAGCCTCATTCATTGTACATATGAAGGATCCTCTGTTTTTTGTTGAATTTTAAATGTGTACATTTACTTATGTCTATGAGAGATGTTCTTAATGTTTTTTTGTGCAAGTTTTAGTATTTTCTCCTTTGAGAGTTCTAATGACTATAATCTCACACGAAGACAGTGATTAATTCCATAATTCTCTTTTGTTTTAATTGGATTTGGGGTCATTTGTTTTTGTCCTCAGCATACTTCAGTCTCTAGGGTCTGGTGTGTGTATGTGTGTGTGTGTGTGAGTGAATAATTGTATTGAACTCATTTTTTTGCATATTTGTGTTCTTAATTAGTAACAGTGTAAGTTCAATAGTTCAATCAATTTTTCATTGAGTATCATTTGCATTGTAGAGGTCTAATAAAGCCCAAGGTTTTCTTCCCAGGTTAAGCACTGTTCATATAATGTTGGTATTAAAAGGTATTTTATCTCTGTCAATCTTCTTTTGCTTCTGTAGACGTATTTCTCTGGCCACACCGAAGCAACTATTCAAAGCATCCAACATGACCCCGCGCTGGCAACGTCGGGAAATTTCCAACTTCGAATACCTAATTTTTCTCAACACCATCTCTGGTGAGGACCATCTCGTGTTATTAGAGAGAAGCATGAGTTGTTGATACCATGGTTTGTGGGATCTCATTCTTACTTTGTTTCCTTCCACTAGGTCGGACCTTTAATGACCTAAACCAGTACCCGGTCTTCCCGTGGGTTATCACTAACTACGAATCAGAGGAACTTGACCTCACCCTGCCCAGTAACTTCAGAGATCTGTCCAAGGTAGAATATTTAGGACATCCTCACAAGTCATTGTTAATTTTATCTCAAAGAGGAGAAGGGAGTGTTTGTGTGTGTCTGTGTGTTCCTAAAATCCATTTAGCTGAGCTAAACTCCGATGTGATGCTCTCCCTCTCATTCAGATACTCAAGCACTTGGTTTTTCATGTCTAAAGCCTAACGTTATTACAAAGGTTAAAATCATATTAACACCTAATTACTCGTGCTTAACTGCTTATGAATCCAGTGCTTTATTAAGTTTCCACCTATAAACAAATGAAAAAACTGGGGTTTTGTGCAACACATAGCAGATAATGTTTGTGATGAGTAGTTGACTTTTAAACTTTAAGGAAATACTGCACAGCTGCACTTAAAGTAGATTTAAACCCCTCACGTTCTCCCTCTGCAACTCCCATTTTCTGAGTTAGCTAACATTTTCTATTCATAATTCAAAGTGCAGAATTGAATTCTTTTAAGTTTGACCTTCCGTAACACCCCAGGAAGTGAAGTAATACTCCCTGGTAGCTCCAGGCATCAAGTGATTTGGCTTACAGTAATGACATCTGCCCTAAGATGCTCCTGGCAACGAGACTCTAAAAGGCCTAAGTAGATATGGAATTATTTACTCACATTCTACATGTCTACACACATACACAGAAAAAAGCTAAAACACACTCCAAGCTTTCCAGCTATGTGTAATGGTGTCCAGGGTTGGGAGGACAGAGGATTAGTTTGTGAGTGAGATGATCGAGTGACTGTCTGCATACTGGAACCAAAATGACTAAATAAATCAACAATAGTAACAGAAAGACGTGTGTTAATGGACAGGGGATACTTTGCAGGAAATGTATTTTAGAGTTATACTTAAGGGCATTCGTTGAGTTCCTGGGGCCACTCATGTTCGCACCGAGTCAGTGAGACAAAGTGGAACATATTACCTACTTTCTATTTATACCTTGCCCTCTTATATTGTTTCACAATAGAATACTTCTTATTATTCTTTATTAGAGAATATAGAGCTAACACATATATATATATATTTCCCTCTGTGGCTTTTTCAAAGTATTTGGTGTTGCATTGTGTATGTGTAGAATATGCACATCATTTTATTTTACACCATAATCTTCTACAGTAGAATCAGTTGCATTCTTCCTTTTGGATTCTCTGGTTCTGTTTATTATTTCAAAAGGCAGAGTTTTGACAGTTTTCAGTTTGTCAACGGAAGAATTCTCTGCAAAAGAAGAGTGCAAATATCGGTTTCTATCAAGTTATTATAAGTAAAATAAATTATTCAAATTGGGATTTGGCACAAGCTTTTATGATTGGCAGAAATACCAGTACAGTATAAAGCCCATAGGTAAACATGCTTAAAGTAGAGATGCTAGAAAAAGTATGAACTGTGCAACAGAATATAATGCAGTACTATAACACTGCACAAAGTATTGTTCTGAAACGTAAAAACATCAGTCAGCACCTTGTCCTGGGTTCTCTTTCACTTCTGATCTGCTCTTCTGTGTCTCTATCCGCTGCTTTTATTCCTCCCAGTCAGCCCTCCCTACTGTATGGGGATGCATAATTTTGCTGTTTATCGGGCTTCATGTTGCCCAGTAGGCTGAAATGTGACAGTTGTGCTTGGCACTCACACACTCAAAAAAAAAAAAATCCACAAACACGCAGCCCTCCTTCAGTTTCTTTGCCTGTTTTCTGCCTCCTGCTCTTCTCCTCTGCACTGCCTCCGAGTTTGGACAGCTCAGCCTCTGTGCTCAGTCAAGCCTTGCAGCCCCAGGGATGAACTGAATGAAAAGAAGATGGGTGAAAGGAGGAGAGAGGGAAAGACAATCAGAGAGCAAAAGAAGGAGGACGAGAGTGTGTAAGAGAAGAACAACATCATTTGCCTTCTGTTGTGCTCCTTTCTCATCAAAGAGGAGAAAAGCCACGAAAAGGAGGAGGGGGAGCAGCGAGGCCAGTCTTTATTACATCTGTTTTATTCATGTTGTTGACGTGGGTGATATCAGTGTATGACCAGTGGACCGTGCCAGACTGCAGTGTCTGGAAAAGGGCAAGCAGCGCTGTACAGCCCCCAAATCAACCCCCATCCTCCAATGCTGCACTCGCAATCATCTGTGTTCTGTCTTTCTTTTTTTTTTTTTTGCATCATGTTTTCTGACCTTCGGCTTGTTCTGTGTTGTGTGCATTTCTCTGGATCGTTCCCCACCAAGAGATTCCTCTGTTTTTTTTTACAGTGTTCTTTCTCTTCTCGCTCTTTCTTTCTCACCTTGCACATATTCACATCTCTGTTATCCCGCTCTTAATGTCACGTTCGTGGTTTTCTCTTATAGAAACAGGTCATCTGAGAAGCCTCCAGTGACATTGAGAAGCCAAATTGCCCTATGTGTCTGTGTGTGTGCGTGTGTGCGCACACGCGTGCATGTGTGTGTCACACACTGTCATCATCCCCAGCACAACAGTGGCCACACAGAATTTATGTTCACTGCTGCCAGAGCCATTCTGACCCCAGGGACTTTTCTTATCATAAACTCTAACCTCAACCTGACATCAAATGCCGACCCCCGCGATAACATTGTAGTCACGTTAAGCACACACTAGAGCAGGCTGCACGTGTGGTAACATTTATTTTTTGTATTCTTCCACTTTTTCTGCACTCTGACACACTCAACCCTACGTAAATATGCACGTCCCACATGCAGATGGCTGCAGGATGCATAGAATTGGTCAGCTTGGTCATAAAGTTCTACACTGGGTAAAATTAACTTCATTCCTATTGTTTATAGCTTTTAATGAAGTGCAGTGGGCAATTAAAAGAATAGTTAACCTTCTAACCATAAATTAGACAGTGTACATTTACATGGCAACAGAAATAGCCAGGATTTATTAAGCATTGCCTGTTCCTTTGTGCTATTACCTACTACTTACAGCCGGATCAGCTAATGGTGTATTGATTTCGCCATACGCGTCCCATATGTTTATCCCCCAGGCTCTCCGCACCATTTTCACTGTTTAAATAGGACATTATACATAAACAGTCCTTTCAAAAGTGTCTTTTGATTTATGACTCAAAGCCCCAGTGATGGTCAAATTGTTTTTAGGTTATTATACTACATCACCAGTGACCCATTATTGTTTTAAACACAAAGTAGCATTACTTAATGTTATAATAGTTCACAGGAAGATCCTTGTTGACACTCGAAGCAGTGTTTTTCTCTGTTGAAGATGAAGTACAGATTTTGTCCTTGTGTTCTCAAACTGAGGATAATTATGAACGAAATGAGTTACCATTGACGTCACTGCTGAGGACACGCAGTATTATAATCCATATATTATATTAGTTTAACGTCTCTGTGACACATTAATGCAGATTTAACATCTTCTTTATTCTTTACATATAGTGTGTGTTCTGTTGATAATGCTATACTGTGTATTTTTAAACATATATATATACTTTATATATACTCGGTGTGTTGATTTGTTTAGGAATAAACAGAACATTTTTCATCAACTGTATCACTTACAGTTTCGTTTTAACCACTGTAATTATGCCTGGTGATATTTTTTTCCCCTTAATATCAAATCTCTGTAACTCCCGCTCTGTCTCCACTATGGATGAAAAACTGATTAGGACTAATCCAAGATTAATTCTCCAGTGTTTACCTCAAAGCAGCAGCACAGGTTTTTTCTTTTCTGTAGCTTACTCCATGGTCTAATTAAAACTACGTGATTGGTTCATTTATCTGAGAGCTCATCAGAGCGCTATTCTTTGCCACGACATATTAGGCCAATCTGTAGCGGGACGGCAGCAGGCGTTCCATCAGCGCACTGCCAGGCGCTCTGCTCTGATGTACGGCGCCGTCACCGCCACTCTGTTGTAGCTACTGTAAGCCGAGAGAGCTAGCCCCACAGTAATTTACAGCAGTAAACAATGTCGGGCTCCTGCAAACCAACAACCCCCCTATGCACTCACACACAATTCTCCCTCTCTGTCACTGTGGCAGTTTCAGTCTTTTTTATTTTATATGCCTCCTCTCCCTTTTCTTTTTTTAATGAGCCGACTGTTATTAGGGTTATAAATCAGACCAATGGGTGTGATGTATAATTCACCGTGTGTACTCACCCACCCCAGTGGCCCTGAGGAAGCCCACAGTGCATCACTGTCAACACGGAGCTGCACCGAACGGCGGCAAGAAGCATTTTGCTTGGCAAATCCACACACACTTAAAAACAGTATTTGCAATATATAAAAACAGTATGTGCGTCATAAACTACTTTTATGCCGTCCCTTTGTGCGTCACACCCGCTACAGAAAAATACACATTCACCAGCATGCCCCATTACACCCACACAACACAGCAGCCAGAGCAAAGATCAATATCAACGCCTGGCCCTCCATGGGTCTTGCTGTGACAGGCACCCTATGATATGAAAGAGATCCAATTGATCCATGCTGTATTATACCCTCATCCTCAAAAGGCCATCATTCCGTTACCATTGATCTGCTCCGCGTGCGTCTGTCTGTATGTGTCTATGTGGGGAAAAAAGATTAAGGGGGGTTTGAGGGAACGAGGCACAGCCAGCAGATGACTAATAAAAATTGAACCAGCCTGAAAGTAATTTCTATAAATGAGAATTTAAATAATAGCCTAGCAGCACATGGGTTATTGGTTTTTGGAGAGCAATGGAAATTAATGCAACTTAACCATTTTTCTGGACTGGTGACCAGTGTATTAGTTACAGATTCATAAAAGTAGAAATTAAAGGAACTCACAGCCTTGCTATTGGTATTTCTAGTGGGCACTCTTTCATTGGAGCACATTAGTTTTGTCTGACAGACTACAGCTGCAGGGCCTCTGTTTCACTCCCTCTAAAAAGCACTCTGTGGGAAAGGATTGATCTCCGTCTGAAGGGAAACATCATCTAATATTCATCTGAGATTGCACAAAGGTTACGAGCTTCATTTGCCGTGGGACTGTTATGCTTCTGAAAGTGGTCCCTGAAAGTATTGACACTTGCTTTCCATTTGTTATCACACTGTTTGTCATTTCCTGTCTTTATCTCCGTGAAACATCACAAAGTCACATTTTATGCTCGTATTTCTCCACAGCCCATTGGTGCTCTGAACCCCAAGAGAGCGGCGTTCTTTTCAGACCGATTTGAGTCCTGGGAGGATGATCAGGTCCCGAAATTCCATTATGGCACCCACTTCTCCACCTCCAGCTTCACCTTGATGTGGCTACTACGTATAGTGAGTGTCTCATATTTAATCAATTCATTTTTTATTAGGTCTCTGCTGCAAAGAAACAAATGTATGTGTATATATTAAGTGAAAGTGAATACTACATTTTACATCACATGCATGTTGTTCCTCATTTATTGCTGCATACGGGGTAAACCATTACGCTCTGTGTATGCACTGCAATTAAATGTCTGCCATGAAAAATACGTTCAACCTGAGAACCTTCTCAGCCACTACAGGTATATTATGTGAAGAGCTTATGCAGTATATGTTGCACGTTCAGGTGCTCTCGTTCGCTGCCTTTGTTGAATGGATGTCATCAATCTTTTCATACTGCACTCGGGGGACAAGGAGGTTACTAAGTTTCTCCGATGTGAAGTTTTTTTTGCTGTTATTGTCCCAGTAGCTCACCGTTTCAGTGACTCCCAGCAGAGTTACCTCATTGATCCCTGCACATCATTAGAGGGCTTACTCTAAAGCCACTTTGCCAGACACCCTCACTTATAATTCTCACTTAAACATCAAACTTCAGAAGATTAAACGTCACAGTAACTGCAGCGGTTTGTGCAATAATAAATATGGAATTTGTGTATCTTTTTACATTTATAGTGCATTTAATTTGTAAGAGACGATCTGTTTAACCTTTTGTCTGTTAGAAGTAAGCTTTGTGTCATCATCATGAACATAATTAACTATCTACGGTATTAGGCTCTAGCTGTAGTCCAGCATATTGGGTCTGTGCCACTTGGGGGCTATTTTGTCAGAGAGACAAATATTGATTTGTCTTAACAAGATTATACACGACTACAAATGCATCACTAGAACAAAGGTATTGCTTTTATTGGCTCACTGGAATAATTGTTATTTCACTTGTTCATTTTTGCGTTCCAGTTTGTTAGAGGGTGGGTTAAAAGGAAATTTCATGGCATTCAGATCTGTTGACTGAAGTGTTTTATTGAACAGCAACACAGACTTTCATTATAGTACAAGAAGGTATCCTCCTAAATTCAGATTCAGAGCAATGTTTTCCTAATCAACAGGAACCCTTCACCACGTTCTTCCTTAACTTCCAAGGAGGAAAGTTTGACCATGCTGACCGCACCTTCTCTTCTGTGGCCCGAGCCTGGAGGAACTGCCAGAGAGACACGTCTGATGTTAAGGTATTATATGCGCTGATGCACACACACACACACACACACATGAAAATACTTTCCAAAATGTTGCTGTCTTTCCTTTTTATGTGGTTGACTTGTAAAAAGGTTAGATGTTAGAAAGAGATAAAGAACCGAACACTACGGAAGAATAAATCCCCATCCAGCATTTTTAGAGACAAAGACAAAAAGGCTTCAAAAGAGTAATGTCCAGTCACTACCAATCATTGTCCATTTGCAATGAAAGCTTCCTGGTCTTCTGATCAAAGCTTTAGACTAATCCTCATCTGTCCCAGCCGTCTGTCTCAGATTCAGCCAGCTATAACCTGGACTTGAATCCCTTCCCATTGGGCCCCCAAACACTGCTGAGCTGTTGGATCTGCCCTGGAACAGCACAGGTCATTCTCATACTGAGGGCCTTCGAACCCCCAGTGCACACTTTAACAGCTCTACTAAAACATTTACGACTACAGTCAGACATTCTGTCAAAGTTGAGTTTTGCTTGGTCTCCTGACACTAGGTCACTAGATATGGGAACAGTGATGGTGTTGGGGGTTTTGACGCTTGATTGCATTTACCACCCCCCCTCACATCCCTCCGATAAAACATATGGATTGTGTTACTGCGTAACTGGCCAATGCTTGATTGCGAAAGCCCAACAAGAGTCCTCGTTTGCTCTCTCAGTCTAGACCTGTCACTGTGGATCCAACTGTGGGAGCTCAACGTCAGATCAAAACAAATGAGGAAATCTGGACCACATCACATTGTTTCCATGTTCAATTTAAATATTTGTAGCATGTTTTGAATGAATGTCCGTCGACTTTATCCACTTGGATGCACACATTTATATTCTAAGCAAAAGAAGAATTAGGGGTGAGATGTATCAATTTAGTATGCTAAGTACACCATTTAGCTTTAGCACTGAGGCCATTGATAGCGACTCTGTCCCTGCCAGAGGGCAGAAAGCCCCAGTGTTTTCATACCTCACCGGTAAAAAGAGGTGATAATAGGTTACAACACCCAGTTTCAATGTGTCTCTAGCCTGTGTGACGCTAGCATGACCTCCAGTCCCCAATCCTCTGACCCCTAGTCCCAGCCCAAAGGCATCAGTGGGGGAGAGCGGAGAGGAGAGGGGTTAGAGGTAGCAACAGTGGAAGTGTAGCAGAGGAGCCTAGAGGCCAGAGCCCCTTCCAGTGACCCATGACAGGACAGGATTGGGGATCAGAGGGGCTGGCCTCTGACCAGGCTGGAGCAAAGGGGCCACTGCACATAATGGCCATGCAAGGCAGGCTTGAGTGTTGTGGAGTGTGCATGTGTGTGTGTGTGTGCGCGCGTGTATGTGTGTCCTCCCACCTACTGCTCAAATTTACAGCAGGCTACAGCCAGTGAACCTGGGTGATCTGGAGGCCTCGTTAAGAGAGTGACCTTTAAGTTTTAGGTCAGGTTTTGTGGAGTGAGGAGATTTTAGAAGTAAGGAAGTGCTGTGTTGTTTTAAACCTGTGTGTTTGCTTGCTCATTTGATTGGATCTCTTCACCCCATTGATGAGAGGTGAATGCATTTTGGGTCTAACCTAATAAAAGTGACCTATAATTGTTTGTGTATATAGTTTCAGTATTGTCAGAGGCCGTGCTGCCTCTGACCTTTATGACATTTCAATTCAGACTCGTCCATGTGTGTAAAAAAATTGCTTAAAGTAGTTGGTTTCGTCTGAAGTCTGGTCATCTCTGATGTCAGGACTGTATCTGTTTGTATCTTTATGTCGTTCCTAAGAGGACCAGTCAGCCCTTCACAGTCACACAAGCTTTGCTCCGAGGCGACCGTCCAATTTCAACAAAAACAACCATCAACTGACCATTTAGCCTGTAATTAGAAATTATAGCATTGGACTAATCATGTCATGCTTGTCAATACACACATGTCCTCTATTGCGGTGCATAAATAAGGCCATCCTTTGTCTTGTTAGTGTCAGGACAACTGTTTACAGCACAAAATACTTAGTAGTGCACTAGTTTGTTATGTGAAGCAGCCAAGAGTTGAGACATTCTGCTTCATCCTGTTATCCCGGTGTCTTGTAGTCGTTGAGACATACCCACAACAATAACACTACAGTTTAGGGCCTGGAGGACTGTATGGATATATCTACATGATTTTAAGCTCAAAATCAATCTTATTGTTTACACTCATTGTGGCAGGTTCTGCTTAGTTAAGAATGACGAATGGCTAAACATATGGGGTTACATCTCTTGTCATAACTAAATTAGTTTTTTAACATACAATTTGAAAATCCTTTGTGTTGTTTTGAGACAGCCAAATAAAATTATCATACTTACGCAAGAATGTGAATGTTTTTTCTGTGTTATTGTGGAAGAAAAAAGTTGACGAGCGTACATCAGAGCAGTGGAGAACCATAGTGGAGAACATGTTTTAGATATTTCTGCAATGGCTGAACACACAGTCAGGCACCAATTAAGTACAGTGGGTATAACCTTCATTAGTTATTGTAAAGTGTGGAAAACATACGGCATATAATCTTTCAAACATTTCTGGACTTCTAACAAGGTCTTGTCCTTCTTGAGCTTTTTTCTTTTTTTTTACACTTATAGAAACATTTTAATTTACAGCATGTCTCTGTACTGTGTCCACTCAGGAGCTGATCCCAGAGTTCTATTATCTGCCTGAGATGTTTGGCAACGCCAATGGTTATAATCTGGGAGTGATGGAAGATGGCACTGTGGTCTCTGATGTGGAGCTGCCCCCATGGGCCAAGAGCCCAGAGGATTTTGTTCGAATCAATCGCCTGGTAAGAGAAATGCGTAATACACTGAACTGTAGCACATGCATAATGAGCAAGTAGAAGACAGGAAGCCGGGCATCAAGATAATCTACACGTTGGTTATTCACACACACATGCACGCACTGCATCTTCAAACCCAGGCAGACCTACGACCTGGCGGAGGTTTCTGCTTTTCCTTTGTACAACCGTAGCTGGAAATGCTAATTCAAACAGACAGTGTTATTTCCTGACCGTCTCACAGTTCTTCCTGTTACCTGAGCCTGCTGCTCCTCCAACATTCCCCAACTCTCAGATTGCTGTGTTGGCAAAACGATCCAGCCTTTGTCTCAACTCCTGTCCCTGTGCACCTCAACATGTCTCTCTCTGCTCTCATTCCAAATCCTAGTACATGTGCAGTAATATATATATATATATATATACCTTTTTAACTTTCTGCAGTTTTATTGATACTTCTGTCTGTATTTTCAGTGCTTTAAATGTGTAGAAGGCAGGCGTAGCTTCCTGTGTTACGTATGCCCACAGTAGTTAGGGGTTCTGATGACGCTTGATGTGCTCTGTGTGACCTGTGCAGTGTGTGTGTTAACCAGCCTGCTGATATGACCAGGCCCCTATCATTAATCACACACATCTCCCTCTTTGGCTTTCAGCATGGTCAGAGCCAAGGTACATGTGATGTGGAAGTTTGTTTGTGGCAGTAGAGTTTAAAGAAGGAATATAGTTAATAGATTTTTTAGCATTATCTTGTTGTAGGCCAGTATGTATTACATGATGGCCTTGTTTTTCATTTTATTTTGTTGTAGTGTAGTGTAATTTTCATCTCTGATACTGCTCTCCTGAGTATTTTTTTTATTTTAAAAGCAGAGGTTTAATATGCTCTCTTTAAAAACATGCCTGCTTTGGATAATGTTAATATAGACACTAGAAATCTGTCAAAAAGTGATCACTGAAAGAACCTGCTTGTTAGAAAATGTGCATTAATGGAACTTGTTAGCACAATGCAGCTTTTCATTCCTGCTTGAAGTGTGCCAGTCTCATTTACCTCTACTCCCCCAATTTCCTCTCGTCCCTTCCTTTGTGCCCAATTTAGTTGTGCAGAAGCATTTGGACCTACCCAAATGCTCAGATACTTGCTCATTACTGCTCTCAGGCTGATTGAATTTCAGTCTGTGGTTTCTTTCTCCACTGTGTGCAAATTGAGATATTGATCCACTGTGCAGCTGAGCCCAGGAGGCAGGTATAGGTGCCCCGAAATATAACAAACACAGTACAACAGAAGATTTTTTGAAGGTTTCACAAGGGGTCTGACAATGGGAGTCTCAGCTTCATACACACAACGACACAAATGTGACATGACAGAGCATTTCAAATGTTTATTATTAACGTTAAAGAAACATCATTTGGATTATTTTCTTGATGATTTTGTCGACTCAGTTTGTCAGTATAGCCGTTTATGCCAAATTGCTGACCGGGACTAGAAAAAAAAAAAAGAAAAGAAAACTGAAGACACTTTTTTAAAGTCATTACATCTGTTGGCTTCAGGGTCTTGCACTTGCCTATGTCAATGACAAACTTCCAGTGTATCAATCAGCGTGGCCTCTCGAGTCCTCTTACTCATCAGTTGTCGGTCATGCTAAGGGCGCTTTGAATTGCATTAACCTGTGCTAAATAAGTGAAGTTTCACAGAGAGATTAAATCTCACAGTAGGACTCATAGTACACAGACAGAACGGGAAGGACGGGGTAAAGGAAAGAATATGTAAAGGGCAAGGTAGAGGGAGGGATGTGTGGGTGGACAGGTCTCTGGTCATGACAGATAGCTGGCATTAGAGGGTGTCAGCTGGCAACTGTGGTACTGTTCGGAGAGAGATGAGTGTAGTGGAGAGGAGAGAGGAAGAGTGAAGGAGTTAATGGGCTGTTTGGCTCTCTTTAGCTTGTCTGATGCTAATGGCCTCACAGCACACGGATAGACAGCAGGAGAGAACACACAAACACATGCAAATGCACACACCCTTACAAACCCACACGCCGGCTGTCTCCACTCTGGTTATGAGCCCTAGATGATTAACAGCTAATTAGGACCCAATCTGGAAAGGCCATTAAAAGCCTCTCACAGTAAAGGATTGTGCCGCTGTGCAAAACGGCAGCATGTTTTGTTGTTGTGAGTGAGAGTTGGTAATAATGAAGAATTCAGATGACAAAAAAAAGGATAAAGCGTCGTCTGGTTTCTGTTGCGCAACTGTTGTGAGGTGGTTATCACTGGTATATAGTAAAATATGTGTTTCAAGGGGAGTGTGGGCCAAAACATATTGTTGTTTAACATCTGGCTCAAAGACCAGAGGAAGACAACGTTCTGCTAGACCCGAAGCTTTACCTCACTGTGAAGTGTCTACTGTATACTAGCTTGTAAAGGCAAACTCCCATTTCCCTGGTCCACCACACACACCCGTAAACACAGAGACACTGGGGTCTTGAGGCGGCGTGCCACAGAGATCAGGGGCTGCTTGTTGTTTTTACCAGGAGGTTGAAGGAGAGGTTAAGAACTTGATCCCTCCTCCAGCAGATAACTACACGTCTCTGGGCACTGTCAGCCTCTCTGACATACCGCTATGTATGAGCACGTCTCACGTCTAAGGTCTGCTAACCATTAGTGAGATAGCAGGTGAGCGCGTGTGCACGTTTGTGTGCGTCTACATGTTTACCCGTCTTGTCTCCAGCCTTTAACAGGGCTACTGATTTTGGAGCAACATAAACCACAGACTGTTACGCTGTAGTAGCCATATCTCTCTCTGACTATGCTAATGAACATCTAAGACAAAACACATGCATCTAATGGAAAATCTCTGCATGTGTTCTATGACTCTTTTTTTATTTTTAACACATATTGCATGTGCAATAACACATGCAATATGACACATATGCAATCAGCGTTTTTACACAGACTCTATTGTTATTTTTCTTTAAGAAAAAGTCAGTTGTTCCATCATTCACGTTTGCTTCCTTTCAGTCATCTGTGTTCTTATAGTGCTGCTGACAGAGCTGCAAACCACACACATGGGAGAGACGGGCAACACATTACTTTTGGCCTTTTTCCCCTTATAAAAGCATCTGCTTACTTAAAGCAGTGACAGACACATCAGCCTAACTGCCCTCACACAAGGAGAGCAAGACTTTTCTCTTGTTGAATGAGCAAAGCCAATTGAGTGATGGTCCAGAAGCTGATACTGAGAAGGTCACAACATTCTTTTAAGTGCAAGAGTAAGACGTGCTCAGTAGAGTGAGGATGGAAAAGTATGCAAAAAATTCATTTTTAGCATTAGATTTGATTTGTAGTGGAGTAAAAGAATGAAAAGGAAGTACTCAAGTACAAAACGCTTAGTTACTTCCCACTACTTTCTGTGCAGTTGTACCACTTTGGGGAATATGTTGCTTTGTGTTTGTGCTCTAGCTTGGTGTAAATTCTCCTAATTCTGCCTCTAAATGGTCAGTGACGGTGGGAATTAGCCTTAACCTTCAAACATACTGTTGTACGTGGTCATATGTACTCTTTATACACTATGTCGTTCTGTCCTGTTGAGCCTCACGTTTGACCTACCAGCTGCTGTTGTCATGACCCCACAGTAATCTTACCTACAGAGATAAACATTTACATGGCCGCCCAGCGCGGACAGACGAATGTCATATCAATATGAGCCAAATCACCTTTCCCCACTGATCCTCATGGACTCACACTGACACCCTTTCTGCGTTTTCAGTTTGTCACTTGCATATGCTGACAGCTCTTCACACTTACCAAATGTCATTGTGGCCGTCGAGTCCATTATAACCTCCAGGTTCTGATCAAGTCGTCAGGTCGTGTTCTGGATTCTTTTTTTTAATGATAAGATATTTTAGATATAAGATATGCTGCAAGAATGGAAATAGTTGCCAGTGCTCTGAACGTTTTAAGACATTGTCTGTTCATTATTGGAAATGTGGAGGAGAGTTGGGTGCAGAAGGCCAAAGTATGTCTGTGGTTTTTTTTTCCCACAAGATATACATCTAAATATGACTGCTTCCCAGCTCAGACCGCAAGCTGCAGGAGGCCAAAGTGCATGGCTGTTTACATTTACTCTCATCCATACCACGCTGTCTGATCAGACACCCGCTGGGACGCATGTAATGCAGTTCCCACCAGCATCCACATCTTATTCACAGTAAACCCAGAGGAATTCGTGTGTGCGCTGAGGTAAACCACGGCGAGGACCCGTCGCTTACCGCTGAGATGTACTTGTGCACTTGTGAATGACTGAGTGAGTGCAAATCTTAGCGTCGTCTGGCCCAACGTGGCCCTGTGTAACAGAACACAGTTTACCATGTTAGCAATGTGCTAATCTATTCCCCTGGTGTCTCCGCTGAAAGCCTTGTTGTTGGATGGGAACTCGCATGTGGGGCAGAGGGGGTTATCTGGCTAATGTCAGGCAGCGCTCACTGTAGGGGTATTGTCATGCATAAGAACAGACATGTTTACTGTGTGCTCGGTGTTTTACGAGCTGTCCCCCCTTCTTCACTGCCTCCCCCTCCCTGCTGTCCCTCTCTCCCTCCTCTTCTTCATCCTCCTCTTCAGTGATGTAATGGAGGAGGCCGATGAGAGCCTGAGAAATGGGATGATCTACTGCTGCTGACACACTCACTCACTAATGTTGTCCTTCTCCCTTTTTCCTGCACTCCTCCGCGCTCTCCTTTCACTTCTGCCAAAGTCTGCTGAGGGGCTTTTCTGTAGCATGCACTGTTTTCACACTCCTTCAAGTTTATTTGCAAGCAGACACAAAAGACGTGTAACTGTGAAGAGAGCTGGGCAAGATGGTGGAAATCATAACGGCATCCGTTAGGAGCCGTGTACTGACTGTTCTAATGCAACCATGAGGTTGAAATTAGTGTTTTTTTTAGTTCGGTGACTCACTATGCTATTGGGCGTGTTGCCTCCAAATTAGGTTGAGGCATTTATGCCTGGCACTGAATGAACTGTAATATTCACGTTTAAACTTGCACCACCATGAGGTCAAACTTGTAATGTGTCCACAACAACAGTTTATTTCCAAAGGTCTGCACATCGATCACATGTAGTGTGATTTGTACTTTGGTTTTAAGTATGGTAGCATGTTAACACGCTAAAGTAAGATATTACAAATGATATGTGTGTATAATATATATGAATGTTGGTACACTGGTGTTAGCAGTTCCTGAGTCCAGCCTTACAGACACTAGATGACAAAGAGCTTTCAGGAAATTATTCATTTGAATTACAGACGTTTCTAGAAGCATTAGATTAGGTTTGTTGTCACAACAGACAGTAAAATAATTCAGCTAAATCTAAGAACAGAAACAGAATTTCACCTGCTTCTTCAGAAATCATGTATTCTAGATATTTTGTAGCATAACGTGTGATATTCTTAATAATACTGTTTGAATATATTTTGTTATATTTGTCTTTCGAGGAGTTGGTAGTTCCAGTTTTCCAGAGTTCCCTCCCCACCCACACATAACCCAACACCCTATAATAGCCTCTCCTTGAAGGCTAACTACTCTTGAGCTGATCAGTCGAGTCATTCATCCTCATCATCTCCACTCTGTGCTGAGAGGCAGAGAGACCATCCAGTCCTCCAGCCAGCTCTATACCATGATCATCTGAAACAACAATGCTTCTCTTAACAGCTATCCAAATATTGTCTCCGTGTTTAACGTGCTCCAAAGCCACCCTCAGAGCCGTGCTCCTTTAATCAGCTCTGACTGTTGACTTACCTCTTGCTCACTCGATCCTTTTGTGGATGCGTTTTATAGCATTGGTGGTGCATTTGCCTGCTTGTCAGTCTTTTCTGGGCAGACAGATGGTTTGATTCTCTGCAGGTATAGCTGTGGCTGAAATAGTAGTAGACAGTTTTTTTTTCATTGCATGCTTCTTGAAACATTTTCTTTTGAATATTTTAATATAAAAACAAACGTTAACATAAAAAGACACTCGCCAGAACATTTGATCGTAATTTGTTACAGCATTCAACTTTCAATCAGTATTGTTTACGCTATTGTGACATTTGTCTGAATAGGAAAATACCATAAAATGATTGTTTTGGGAAATCACCGCTCATTATGCTTCTTTTCATCCCAAAAATCGAATGTACTTGCTTTTTAAGTGGGCCAGGGTAGTAAGAAAGATGTGAGCAGGGAGCAGGAGAGAGTTGAGGTTAGAGTTTCAGGTTCCACTTGCCAGCGAGTGTCTCTGTTGACCCATAGCCAGAACTCTCACAGTTGTGACCCACCTAATTAGTAGAGTAGGAAGGGGGGGGGGGCTGAAGTAACTCACACAACCCATCTGGGCTTCTCTTGGTGTGTGTGAATTTGAGAATAAAGGAAATGGTTTGTTAGCTGTGCGGCTGCTCCAAGGCTCTCGTTCCTTACGTCACCCCGCTTTTTTTTTCTTCTTCTTCCATGCTGGGGGCCCCCTCTCTCCTGGCTGGCTACAGACTTTGCCTGCTTCAAAATGACAATCCGCTTCTCATTTACAGAGAGCTAATAAGCCCTTTAATCAGAGTGCTTGTCAAGCTCATGGCATGGCAGCTCTCGAGGAGCTGATCCAAAGGATCAGATGACTGGGAGAAAAACAGGAGGAGAAAAACGGGCTTGCATTAACAGTGAGAAATGAAAGGGGGAAAAAGGGGGGGTCAGAACAAGAGTGATGATAAATTTGTGTTGAGGAGAATAGACCAGCTCCTTCGTGTTGGTATAACGGTGCATAACGTACATATAAACACACAAACTGATGGGATTTCTTAATTTTAGTGAATAAAATGCCCAATGAGAATACGATATGAATGGCTAAACAAAATCTGATTCAACTACTGCTTCAGAATCATTCTGTTCTCATCGTGTGGTTTTCAGGATGTTTTGATCGGCTTGTTCTGAAACAGACGCTTTAGCATATACAAACCTGACAAGTGTTTGCTTTATTCATCCGTAATCGATACAAAAGAAAACAGCCTCCCGCTGACAACACTGCATGCAACATGTGCGTTTGATTACACACACACGCTTACACACACACACACACACATGCGCATATACTCACATCACCACTGGCATGCAAATGAGCGGATTGATTTGTTAAGTGACATTTTAACATCCTTACAGACAGCTCTCCATAAGTCCTTAAAAGGGCTTTTAAGGGCCAGCGAGGGTTGGAAGAAAGCATTCAGTGTCACCTCGTTAAGGCTGAAGTGAAACTCAGCTCAATCCAGACCATAAAGCTAACCACACACCACAGAGAGGCACAGGAACCTCACCGGTAAACCCAGGCCTGTAGCACGGACAGACACGCCGAGGATGAGGACTAGAAGAAGTCCAAAGGGAGGTAAAACAATGGTTTGGCCTACAAAGTGTAATTATAAGATGAGTCTTTGTGTTGAGGATATCCTTGATGAACTTGGAGCCTGGTTTAATGTCCACCACTAACTTCTTTCGTGCTCACATCACTGCCTAACAAATTGGCACACAGACAAAATAATCAAGAATTCAAAAAGACAAAATAAAGTTATTCATTTCAATACGATTACATATAATTCAAATAAAAGGATTAAGGTGAATGGTGCACGTTTCCTGCATAGGAGAATACTCCAAATTGTGTCTCTGCACACAACAAAGGGAAGCACCCCCCCCCCCCATGCTTCAAAGGTGTACTTTGTCAAATCTGTAACAATAGAAATGTGGGATTCCAATGATTTCTACCCCCTAGCAGCATTTACATAAAGGCATGCTAAATTATTCATTAATTATCAGAGAGTCCCCAGTGGGTGGAGATGACACATACACTGGCTGCTAATTGGCCCATCAATAATCCTGCCTGGTTCTCATGAAGTGGCACCAGATCCCACCTCAGGAATCTGCTATCTGCCCCAACCTTCTGCTCCACTGTTTGCACAGTGTGGCACTACATTAGGAGACATTTCCACACCTGCTCATCTGGCACATGTGGGTTATCAATACATGCCTTTTATTTGCATTACACCTTTAATGCACCCCAGACTCCTCACGCGCAGTCACCCTGATTCTGTGGTTACACTTTGATACCTCGGCTGTTTTCGTTCACACTTATGTCATTGAGGTTTCAGTAGTGTTCACACAGCAAGTCGCTGCGAGTTAGGAAAGTTAAGTATAAAATATAATAACAATCCACGTCACCTGGTGCAGGACGGCTCATTCGTGTGTTTTTAATATTGCTTGACAAAAATCAGACGGAAGATTTATTCGTATTATGTTATTATGGCCACAGACGATGGTCAGACGGTGGTTTGTTTATCGTCATCAGATTACATATTGGCACTTCTTCTTCAGTACTATACAAGCAGTTGTTTTCTTGACAGCTTAACTGCCAAAATGTTTCTCTTCTACTGTTGTCCCTGGTCTAATCAGTTTCAAAAACGCTCATTTTACTAATCCAAAACGCGACCAACTGACATGTTGTCTTTAAAAGCACCTTGAAGAGACATATTGCTGTACCACCGAAGGCAGGCGTTATTTGAATCTTTGAGAGTCTGCCGAGGTTAAATTCCTGCACCTGGACTTCAGTCACAGAAAACCACTGAGCCTTTTGTCAGACAGATCGTGACAGACGAAGCAAATACAATAATACACAACCGGTGCCAATGCCAACACAGCACAGGCTTTCCCTTTTTCTCTCTTGGAGTGGTACATGAGGGTGATTTCCATAAAGGAGGGCCTCTGGAGAAAGGTCTGCAGTAACATGCTGCTCTTTGTTTCCCCACATTGATTGACAGTAGATTGCAGTGTACATTAAATGCCCATCAGGCTTTGCTTTAGCTCTAGAAACGGGGGGGAAAGGGACTGTCAAAGGTCACTCCTAACGCGGAGGGAACTGATCTCTCTTTCTCACACATACAATTTAAATCCACTCTGCCTTTTATTAAAGTGAGTTTACATAAATAGGGGTTCCCTGGCTCGTGTGTGTGTAACATTAATAAAAAGACACCAGCATTTAAACACACTGTGAATATGCTGCAGCTGCCAGAAGGACGGATAGACGGTGGGTCTAGACCGTCTAAGACTCACGGGATGTTCTGCTTTATCTTAATACTTTTAGATTTGTTATGTTTTGGTGTTAGCAACCACAGTTCAACCCATTAACACAAAATGTTGTGGAGTGAGTCACACAAAGTGGAGAGAACAGACTAATCTCTCGCCAACTGTTAATTGTGTCAGGTCTGCAGCCCTCAGAGCAGTGATTGCATACACCTAAGTGTCCAACATAACTGTGTGTGTGTGGGTGTCATAATAAACTGACTGTAGATACAAATTTGTTTTACACGCATCACAAGAAAGCTGTATGTTAACTGCAGTCAAGGAAGCACTCAAACTGTTTAGGTGATTATGCCACGTCATGCTGCAATACTGTGTTTGGTCTTCGTATATTGATTTGGTTGTATTGAGTATCAGTGTATATGAATACACAGTTGTACAAGAGGAAGGAAATATTAAAACATTATACCTGACGAAAAACCACCAATAACATTTCCTCTTCACATCTTCACAATCACTAATAATCATGTTTGTTGTCATGGAGACGATACACAACTATCGGCTTAAAACACTCCTAAATATGATGTGCATATTGCTATTCTCCTCCTTCACACTGTTAGTGATGGAATGCAATGATGAGCACTAACAATTAGGTAATGGTCTGGTTTGTCTTTCCTTAGGAGCCAGCGACATGAGTCTATATTATCAAAAACACTACATCCGCTGTTCATCTTCTCGTCAGTTCTGACTCTGGAATTTGTGACAACAACAGTAATTCCGTCAGTAATCAAGTCGCAGTGAAATCATCATCATCATCGTTTCTCACAGCGCTCCACTTCATACCCGCGCCTTCCTCCCTGATTGAAAGTTGTAATTAGGAGAGCCGGGAAGAATTAGATGCAGAATGAGCTGTCAGAAAGTCACATTTAAATGAGGGATGCGCTGGTCTGTGCAGTAAAAATTTAAATGATATAAATTGCCATTTAAGTGTAGCACAGGCTAATGTTTTGTCACAAATTAATGTGACACAAGGCAGCAATGACAATCAAGGGCTGCCTCATTCTAATTTGGTCATGTTTAGAGGGCTTTTGTGAGGCGACAGCTTTACACAAATTAACACAATTGCCTGTTTTTATGAGGAAACCATAAATGTTTTTCCCTGCTTTGCCAGCTAATGAGGAGAGAAAACAGCTAGTATCTCAGCGTTATGGCGACGCAGAGACGTTTACAGAAGAGCAACACGGTGCACTTATCTGCCCGCAGCCGGCAGAGAAAAGAACAAAGACAGAGGCTGAAATGACTCCCAAATGAACTACAAGAGTTCTCTGATGTGTAGATGCTCCCATATGATCAGATATGGATTTACTGAGCTTTTTCCTCATTATGGAAATCATTGGCAGATTTTGTCACAAGAACAAATAGAAGGAAATTCAGTTTTCTCTGTGGAATCCATCTTTCAGAGGCATTAGTGATAACGGCTGTTCAGTAATAGCACGAGGAACATGTTTGGGGATTAGCATTTAGTTAGAGTATGGTTCATAAGCGCTGTGCATCTGCTGACTTTAACAATACTCCTATTCCTCTGCCCTCTTCTCCATTTACAGGCTCTTGAGAGCGAGTTTGTGTCCTGCCAGCTCCACCAGTGGATCGATCTAATCTTCGGCTACAAGCAGCAGGGACCCGAAGCCGCCAGAGCCCTCAATGTTTTCTATTATCTGACTTATGAGGGCGCAGTCAACCTCAGCTCCATCACCGACCCCATGCTCAGAGAGGTGAGGCTGCTTGATGTTACATGTACACACACACGCACTGCACAGCTGATTAAGCCCGCTTTGCAGATTGTGCTGAGTAAAGGGAAAGTGTGATATTACAGTAAGTACACGTGAGCATTAGCACTCTCAAATAGATGCTTAATCTCACTATATTATAAAAGCATCTGTCCATTCCCCGCATCTGTATTTCAGGGAAATGTTTAATGCCATTAGCCGTGTTAAATTGGTTGGAGAATGGCAGGAGATAGCTACGCTCGCAGTCTCCTCACAGGTAATGCTGAGCAGAGCCTTTTCCCAGTGTGATACTCCTGAAAGCACTCCACCAACTGTTCCACTTTATCGGCCTAAAACGTCCTCCTTGGCTTTCATTTATTATTCATTCCCCTCACTTTGAAGTGCTGTGCACGATGCAGCCAAGCTACGCCGTGGTATCGTACCCAGAGCCAAACACTGGCCTGACAAAAAGCTCCCACCCACCTTTTTGACGAGTGAAAACTGCTTAAGATAATTGCTGGGATTGGGAAACATGGAGACATTTGGACAACAAAATATAACAAGAGAACAAGAAACCTGGATGATCAGAAGATCAAATAGTTTAACCAGTTTAAACGGTGGTAGTAACGAGCATGATGTTAGTATTAGCAAAGAAACAATGGACAAAACATTAAAAACAAGACGCCCATCGTACTAAACTAAAATTAGCATTAAAAAACGGTCCTCGTAGCTCTACGGTAGAAACGGGGATCAAATTTGTGTATATCCAACAATGGAAAGGCATTTTACCTCCACTGTTCTGCTGCCCTTCATGCTCCATGACTAGACCATCATATGCACCAGAGGTACATCCTTGATTTATCACCTCATTCACACTAATTCCCATCCAGATGTGCTTTGGCCTTTAGCTGCGCACACACAGGAACACACACACACGCAGATTCATTACTAGGGTGCACCGGTCATTCTCCGCCCGCATGCTCTCGAGGGCAGGTGCATGGATTTTGAGTGCTATTAGAATAGCGACTGTCCACAGAAACAGAAGATGTTGAACTGGTTTCTTATTGTACCTGCACTAATCATGTGGAGAGCTGATGTCCCCTTTTTTGTTGTTATAGTGTCTCTGGGGTAAACGGTGTCATTGCTTTATAGTACAAAAAGAAGATGTCGTGGTATTAACAATATGGAAAATATGTTCCTTTTCCAATTAGTTCCGTTTACAATTAAATATTATATGTTAATGTTTTTAGATGTTACAACATGCTGCATTAAACACTAAAACATCGCAGTGCAGACTTCACTATACGTATGCATAAAATGTTTTTTACACTCCCTAGAGATAAGTGAAGAGTCCCTCTCCCTCTGATGTTGTGTCCAAACCACTGACTCTCACCTCAGAAAACACGCTCAGTCTGAGCGTTATAATTAGTTAAATAAACCAAAGCAGTGTTAACTCTGTGAGCTAAGCCAAGGTTCTCCTTTAACTGTCTTTGTGTGGAAGGAAACATGTGCTGTCTGAGCAGAACGGGGAAACTGTGCTCCAGGTCTGGGTCTCGTCAGGGCCGGACTTTGGGGGTGGCTGAAGGCTCAGGAGCTTGGAGACTGAGGGCTTTGGGTCTGAAAGTGTCCCTAGAGTCTACCATTACTGAGTGACAACTGCTTCAGCTTGAGCTGTGGTCTGGGCCCGGTTAGGCCACATTAGGACAGGCCCCAAGGCTGTTCAGTGTCAGGGAGACGGGGCACAGGGTGTGTGGGTGTATTGAAAACAGCAAAGGTATTAGACTGAGGTAGAGGGCTCTGGGTTCCTGGTTGGCTCATTCTGTGCCGCTGTGAGCTCCCAACCACCACCAAACCAACCAACCTCGCCCCCACACAAAAACACATAGGCTTCATAAATATGTATGGGTCCTACCTTGATATATTTATACATACTCATTGTGTGTATACACACATTCGTCGGCATGTGTATAGCTTTGTATATTTATGTATGCTCATCAGCATAAATGCACACGGCTGTGTGTTTATGTGTGCCTTTCTGTTCTGGGAGAGAGTTTGGAATATCTCAGCACAGATTAGGGAATGCTGCAGAGACCGCTGCTGTGTTTTTCAAAACCATGATTACTTCCTGTCCTGCCTCTGCCACAAGTCCAAACTCTACCTTCTCGCACTCTGTGAGAGGACTGTGCAGATGCATTCACGTGTTCATGTGTGTGTGTGCACATCTGTGTTCCTTCTCGGCGAATGAGGAAAAACACACCCTGTGTTGCCTTCTCATCAATGTACAGGGCTTCCCCTCTTTCACATGTGATTATGGAAAATCCCACAGCCTCCTACACCAGCGACGAAACACAGAGACCCCGTCTGAATTGTACAGCATTCGCGTAATTCGGGAAATCTACCCACACGAGCGAACCTGTTTTGAGACGCAGCCAAAGTCACTCATCAAACACAGCGACCGCCGGTTTAATTTCTTTGGACTGTTAGTGTATTTATTTATCAATTTATTAGATTCTTTTTCCTCTAAAGGGAGGAATTATAACAGAAAAGAAAACTCCAGCCTGTTATTCTGTGTGTTGTGTTCATAAGAGTGAGGCTTGTTGGGTAGATTTGCATAAAAGCAGCATGTTTTACATGGAGACCCGTCTCGTCAAGTAGCTGAGTAAATCAAAGGACAGGCTGAGACATCTGAGCCGAGGGCGTCTCAGCCATTTAAATGTATAGAATATAGAAAACCTTCATCAGACATGGGCCAGCGCCCTCAAAAGAGATTGGCCTTGTGGATGGCCCCTCATATAATCACCTGAGCATTGCATTGGCATATAGGGAGAGGACATGCTGACCTAGACTCAGCCACTTTCCAGCGTTCCACAGCCTCATAAATGTCAGAGCTGAGCCCGATGGAGGCAGGTGGAGGAGTCTCTTCTACACATTAGCTTAGGCAAAAAGCTCCGCTCTATAGGCAGAGGAGCAGGCAGACACGTTGACCTTGAATGATGATGACAAACTTACTGAAATAGAAAATGTCAAGTTCGTCTGTCATCTTCAGTTTCGTCAACACTCTTGTGTTTCCGTCTTTGATATCAGTGTACTAACTTGGAATAATTTAAAATTCTGAACATGCTGTAAATGGAAGTGTTTCTTTTCAGATCTGGCATGTTCACGCACATGAAGGTCGATGTTCAGGTCAACGTAGATTAAATGGAATTTTGGCCTGAACACAGACATTCCTGTTGAAATAGACAGTTTTACCAAACTGCACATGTTGCTTAATAGCTGCTCCATGTTGTGCTTTACAACCCGTCATGCTGTGAAACATGACTTTCCTTTTTTTTCACTTATACGTTATTAACAAAAAATGCATTATTGGCAATTTTCTAGTGCGTGATTTTTAGCCCTAAAGAAGCTGCCAACACCTTTTTAGCGTACAGCTGAGATGAATCGTTCTCTACAGCTCTGGTCTCCGCTCCGTTTCAGACAACGCTACGAGTTTTTCTCATGGAAATACCATATGCGGGCTTCAGTCATGAGCTCATTCTCACAGGCCTCGCCAAGTCAGCCTCAAACGGCACAACCTGCACACACATGCTGTCACCCCCACACAGCCGGCCACAGTGCACACCAACAAACTGACAGCTCTGTCATAATCCTGTGTTGACCACTTTCTCTCTGCTTGTCTCACACTCTGTCTGTGTCACATGACAGATTTTCTGCCTAACGGTGGTAAACAAACTTCTTTTCTTTGTCTCCTTTAGCTGAACTTAACCCGCCTTGTATTTCTTGCTTATATTCTGTATTTCATTTCAATGTATGATTATGACAGAAGAAAACAGTCGCATTGCTGTAACGGTTCCGACCGTTTAATCCATTATTAAATCATCAAAATAATTTCCATTCCAGACATTTGACTGTTTTGTATCGAAAGTGCTATCAAAAGAAATCAAAGATTCAGCTGTGACCATATATTGTGTGTACACTGGCATGTACATCCACACACTGCTGAGGGTGTGTTACACCTCCTGCTAGTTGGCCTGACAGTGAGCTGTGTGATGATGTCCAGAGGCTGCTCGGCCGGCGTCTGCTCTGACATTTATGGTCCTATACCTCTTCATTAACACCACCTAAACAGCCTACAAGCCCTCCTGTCCCAGTTCTCCTCTGATTCGGTGCGGGGTAGTGGAGGATAAATTGATGTTTATTGTGTGTGTGTGTGTCTGACACAATGTTTATATGTATCGGTGTGTACATGTGTGCTTGAACACACGTCCATTTCTCCTTGTTCTGTCAGGTGTTTCCTTCATCTTTTTGATCCCATTTGATAGTTTTACATTATTAATGTGCACATAATAAGATGATATAATAGATTTCTATTTTTTAAATCTGAGGCACGATGATGAAAAATGTAATAAAAAAATACACGTGTTCATGTCTTTGTTCTCCTTCTACCTCTTTAGGCTGTGGAGTCTCAGATCAGGAGTTTTGGACAGACCCCCTGCCAGTTGCTCATCGAGCCACACCCACCCCGAAGCTCAGCCATGCAAGTGGTGAGTGGTGCACGCACACACACACACACACACACGCGCGCAAACAGAGATTCTTTGAGACAAACATACACACAGATTTTCACAACTGCACCTTCAATGCCCCAGTCTGAAAAATACACAATGGGTCAGCGGCCGTCACCCTTACAGTTTCAGCCCCTCTGTAATGTCCGTTTCATCCCGCCTCTGGTTCCTGGTCTGTCCTGAGGTTGGCACTCGGCTTTGCTTCACATCAATCCTGTTTTCTTTTAGCTAATTCTTTTTGTCGTCCATTAACTCCCATTCTGCTTTTCTCAATCTGCAACCGTGGATACATGAAGGCCTGGGTCTGAAAGCATCTCGTCTCTCATCATTAGTGAGGTGTTGTGGAAAAGGAAAGATCACAAGCATTTTTGTGCCTGCGTGTATAGCGAAGGGTTTTCAGGGAAAGAGCAACGACATCGCTTCTCACTGGAAACCTGGATCTGAGCCAGATTTTCCTCCTGAGCTGGAAGCCGAGGAGATCAGTGGAGGAGAGCAGCGAACAGCATTTCTAGAGCGCCGGCTTTTTAAGGGCAAAAGAGTGCAGTCACTGTGCCTGCTCGTGATGGACCAAGGCCCCATGAGTCCCTATTAGTGTGGTGTCCCTGTGGCGCTGACAGCTGGCTGTAGACCACCACCCAGCACGCGCACACACACACACACAGACACACACACACACACAGACTCAGACGGGTATGAGTGAGTTCATTTTTACTCCACCATATATTTATATATATGTATAGTTTTAGACCCTGATATTAATAGACCATAATTAAAATACATTTGTAGCCCTCCCTGCCGTTTTCTACTCCCTCAGAACGCCCCGTTCTCTTTGCCTCTCTTCTCGCTCTCTGCTTTTTCTCGCCATTGTCTCTGCTGTGAGTGTGTTGTCACAGTGTCGGCATCTGCCCATGCTGATGGTAATGATACTGTCAGTGCGTCTGGTTAGCTGTCAGACACACCGGATTTACTCAGGTCTGTTCCTGATGTTAAACACTGATGTTTCTCTCTTTTACACGCAATGAGGAAAATGGCTCTGTGTAAGAGCTGCTTAGTGCAAACACTCTGTAAATGTCTCTATATTAGCTCCTGTCCAACCAGAGGAAACGCTTTGATGGGTCGACTAAATCACTGGGGTGTTATGACTGTTTTGTATATGATCTTTGGGACTGGATATTTTCATTTGTATTGTAATCTCTTTCTGCAGGCATTGATAAGCTTCTATAGCAGCGTACTCAGTATGCTCTTTTCCAGCTTCGCCTTCCTTTTACAAACTTCACAACAAACTCTTTTTTCCTAGCTTATGTGTGCTGGTCACTGCTATCCTGCTCAAGCTCCCTAACTTTTGTCTTTCCTTCTCTTTCATCCCTCTCCCTCCGTTTTTTTCCTTGCTAATACCGACTGCGACTGCTTCCCTCCATCTTTTTGTCGCGCTCTCCGTCTGCTGCTCCGTATCTCGGCTCTTTGCCCCGGTCCGCGTTGTCCGTCCCGGGGGCTTGAACAGTATCTTCTCCTGCAGACCCCGCTGATGTTTACGGAGCAGATGCAGCAGGATGTTATTATGGTGCTAAAGTTCCCATCAAACTCTCCCGTGACCCACATAGCAGCCAACACTCAGGCCGCTCTAACGTCACCCGCCATCATCACAGTCACCGCCAACCGCCTGTTTGCAGTCAACAAGTGGCACGGACTGACAGGTGAGGAATTACGTCCTTCATGCACTGTATGAAAATCATTGTGCTGTGGTTTTATGCCTGTATAATTCTGCACCAGATTAACCTGATGGATATTTTAGTCAGGTGAAGACTTCTGTTCTTAATGTCTAATTCATCCGACGATTGACCTGCCTCATCTCTATCGTATGGACATTGATTTGGGAGACAGTTGACTGTGTCTCCTGGATAGCAGTATCAAATGTGACACATGCAGCAGCCAGCATTAGGTCTCATGTCTGCCTCGGTATATCAGCCCCCCCTCTGCTCTCAAAATCTCTCCTACCCTGGGAGAAACATTGAATTTGATATCTATACATTTTCAAAGATGAAGACTGACGAGTTTTCACTAGACTACAACATCATCCATGAGCATCGCAGACCAGGCTGAAACCTTATTGGTTTAGTGAATAACATGCATAGAATAAATGTGTGGGCTTCACTCAAGTCAGTAACTTTGTCTATATATCAACACATTAGTTAATAAACAGTAAAGGTCGTCCTGGATAAAGAGAAGTCTGACAGCAGCACATTCTGTTGCCTGAATATGAAAGTGACCTGCTTATGCGCTAGAAGTGCATTTTGCTGTATGTAGTTAGCATGAGGATTCATTGTGTGTACGGCCTTGGTAACTTATAGGACAGTAGATGACGCACAGGCTTTATGGTTCTAATTTTATAATGAACTGAAACCCGGTGTCTGCTTCACAAGGTCGCATGATTACAATATTAATCCAATCTGTCTTCTTCTTTGTCAGCTCATCAGAGCTCAACGGTGCAGGACCAGCAGTACCAACTTCCTGTGGAAATTGACCCGCTGATAGGTCTGTTTTCATTTATGACCCTCTACTTGTAGACGTGTACATGTATGAAAAGGCGTTTTGAGTGGGATTGCGTGTGAACACTGACGGCATCTCGGTGGCTCGCGTCAGCCTACAATTTAGTGTCCCTGGACAGTAGATTAGAGTTGTTTCTCAGCCTCTGCCCCGGTTCACTCCTCATGATATAGACCCTGCTCTCACACTAAACCATTTGCATGCAAATTGGAATGCAATGAGCTGTGGCCTGGGCCGGCATTTCATCATCAACTCCCCCTCTCTCTCCCTCTCATCGTCCCTTCCCTCCCTCCCTTTCTGCATCCTCTTTGGTTTAATTTGAGTGGAGGGAAAGGACGCGTGTCAATGGAAATGAATATGAATGTGGTAATAATGTGTGATTGAGAATGCACGGCGGACGGCTGTCAGGACAATATGGGCGCCTCTCATCCTTCACGACTTGTTGATGAGCGGGAGAAGAGTGCCGAGCCGCTGTGATGTATGGGATGCGCTGGCGGAGCAGGGAGAGACGAACCACTTCTCTGCTTCCCTGCAGCCTCTCACAGTCTCATGTACATGTGCGCGGGGGGGCTTTTCTTTCTCTGCGCATGTTTTGTTTTAACACTCAAACTACCAAAAATAACCAGGTTTATTCTCGTACATTCGTTTCTATGTGCTGTGATGACAGGAATAAAAGAGTAATAAAATAGGTCTGTACTTATATATTCAGGGCATGTTTCTGCATCAGCATTACGCCGGCTACTTACTGTGTAATGTTATGCGTTAAATCTCTAACACACTGCTGTGTCTGTCTCTCTCTGTTCTCCTCCATCTTACATGTTAACACTAAATCATAGATAATGTACTAAATAATTTGTGGGAGTGTACGGTGTGTTGTGTTTGGGGCGGTGGAGTTTTTTTTGTCCTTGTCAGTAACATATTTACTGGGTTTGCATTCCAGGAGCCTGGGCTAAACACAGTAAATTTAGGATGTGTGCTGGGCCAACTGTGGCTTTGGGAAATGTTAGAAATAGGTTGAAATATTACTCGTAGCGGGTATACTGGACCTGGACTGTTTCTATTCTAGACAATCTTCCCCAACACCTGTTTTGCAGCTCTGCCTTTACCAAACTGAGTGGTGTTATGAATAATACTATTTGCGCTGTTGTTGCTCATTCTCTGGACTAAAAGTAGAGGCAGGTGGTCGCTGAGCTCTTTTAAAAACAGCTGCTATGGAAACGGTAAAGTTGGTTTACAATAATATGTGATAATAATTATAAATACATGTCATTTTGATCCCCCTCCAGCCAGTAACATGGGGACTCATCGCCGTCAGATCTCAGATCTGCTGGACCAGAGTATCCAGATCAGCTCGCAGTGTTTTGTCATTACAGCCGACAACCGCTTCATTCTTCTTTGTGGCTTCTGGGACAAGAGTTTCCGGGTCTACTCCACTGACACAGGTACCATGTATCCCTAATGACGTTTTATTACAATCAGCAACCTCACAGGGAACTGCTTCAAATCCCGTCGGCATGAAATACTGTGTGAAAGAACGTTTGTAAGTTAATGAACCCCCGTGGCCTTTCCTCTAGCACCATCCACAGGAAACACATCGTCCTCTACTAGTAAGCCAGAGATAAAACTCCTACTGTATCGTTTGGCTTTGTCTATTGCTCTCTTATACCGTCAGGGAGCAAACACGGCAGCTGCTAGTAGCATTTCAACACAAGTTGAATAAATATCAGTCAGCTTCTTTCCTATATGTCCTGCCACAGATGTTTGAACTGCTGTGCTGTTCATTCACATTCATACGGCAGAGCAGGACGAATGCAGCAGTATGAAAGCCGTCTCATGTTTTGCCAGTTCAGGGCATGTGTGCTGTCAACAGTTCCGTGCATCTTGATGTCCTTTAGGTTGAACTGCGTCTATCAATCTGTAGCAGAAACCTCCAAGAAAAGTAACTGTAAATGATGGAGATCACATAAACGGTGGTTTCCTCAGTAACGTCTGCAGCTCTTGACGTGTTGTTAATTGCCTAAATATTCATCACAGTTAAATTCACAGTGACATCGTATGTTTGAATACGATGACTTAGAAATCTGCCCACATACAAGTATATGAAGCACTTCACAAGACATTACATCGACATGCTCATTTTCCTAACCTAACTTGAACCAGGAGCCACCCAACCTTAGACAAGTCTCAACCCCTAAGATTCCATTGTTTCTGTTTTGTCTTTAAAAAGAAGCTATGTCGCCACAATGGGACTGTGCAAACTGATTTCTCCCCACAACACAAGTAGTACCAATACACACACACACACACACACACACGGACGCCATCAGGTCAGGGGTCCTAAATGAAACTGTCTGAAGCTTCATCTCCGTACCTCGCTCCTCAACTCTTCTCTCAGGCCCCATTCAGTATCTTGCATACATCTATACAACAGACTCTGATTTAATTTCTGCTGGCCAGGTCCTCCCTGTGTTTAATAGAGGAGGGAGGGAAGGAGGGCCGGGCGCGCAGAGATAGCTCTATTGTGTGGCTGCCACCGGGGTGTACGGCTGGAACGTGAACACAGTTTAATCTCACAAGCTCAACAGCTGCCACCAAGGTCCCTGAAGCCCCCAGGTTAAAGAACTAAGGGATTTTATCAATTACAAGACTTGATTGGTACACGTGCACAGAACACATAGCCTCGTACGCCTGCGTGCACACACATCCAATTTAATTTGTCTGTGTGCGTGTGTGTGTGTGTGAGCGGGCAGATGAGTGTTCAATATGAGGTGCATGGTAGCCATTACTTCTGGAGCCATCATTACTTATTTTCAGTGTTTATAAAGACGTCAAACATTTCACATGTTTGACGTCTCTATTCTCCTTTTCAAGATTTGTCAGTGACCCACCCAGTTTCATAATAATCACCCCCTTTACTGGAGATACATCTTAATTATGCAACGGACAGTGATTTTGACGCCCAGAAATGTCATGTGTTGCAAACTATCCACTGTTTGACTGCAGAGGTCACACTTTGAGGAGCATAATGAGTATTAGACAGCTAGACAGTGGAGCTGTGCTCTGGAAATCTGACAGTAATTAGCCCCTTTTACATATACACACGGAGCTCACTACACGTGCAGGGGCATGCAAACGCACGCACGCACTCATGTGCACAGATCTGAAACAAATATTTATTCTTGCCTGGGAATTAGTACAAGTTTAATCTCGTAGAGCAAATAGCCAAGCAGACATGACAGCGAATTTCAAAGAGCTACAACAGTTAATGAATAATTGTCATTTAAGGGCAGTGTAAAATAGAGTATTACGACCACACCTTCTATACTGTTTATCTGCTGTAATGCATTTGTGTTTCATGTTTCTGTGCATTTTCAGGCAAACTGACTCAGATAGTGTTCGGGCATCGTGACGTAGTGACGTGTTTGGCTCGCTCCGAGTCCTACATTGGAGGAGACTGCTACGTTCTGTCAGGCTCCAGAGATGCCACCCTGCTGCTGTGGTACTGGAACGGGAAGCAAAGCAGCATTGGGGAGAGCCCAGGCAGTAAGTACACAAGCAAACCCGAGCCTCAACGTGAGCACACACACACGCACACACGGGTGTTCAGAGTGCTCATTCTCACAGACAGATGTGACTGTGTGATTTACGGCCTCCCTCTGCAAAGTAACAACTAGTTTCATCTGACCAGGCCAAGCCTGCTGCATACAGATTGAATTTCGCAGCACTGTCACACCAGGAACAGCTTTCGATAATGTGTTTGAGATTGTGTGTGTGTGTGTGTGTGTGTGTCAGATATTGTGTGTTTGAGCGAGAGTGAATCTGTCTTTCATGTGAGTGAAAGTGAGGACCATTTAAAGATGTTAACTGAGATGTTGGGGATCGTTGGCCAGCACATGAAAGTTCACTACCATCCAAGGGCCACAAGGTCACGCTAGTCGATAAAAGTGAAAAATGTCACGGGCCTCCCCTACGTTACCATAACATATGGCATTAGCTATGATCAAAGCGTCACACACACACTGCTCAGTCCTCAGCCTCCTCTGTGCTAATTTGGTCGGCTTAGATTTACCTACACGTTGTTAAGTGATCCATTACAAACGCTCTGAAATTTATGACAAATTGTGATTTGGTTAATAAGACACAGTGTTTTCTGATTTAGAGACCACATCATAGATGATCGACGCTCGCCTCGTGTACACTGATGTGGGAAGGTGGAATCAAGAAAATATTTCCTTATTCCCACATTAATTCAAGTTAGTTCATAGGAATTTTCATTAACAGTTAGTAAGAAAATTAGCATTAAAAATGCGAATCAACAACATTGTGTTGCTTATTCTTATTTTAAGAACTTTAAGCACATTTGTGCATCATGTGATCCATATGGTAATAACAATAATAACAACAATACATTTTAAATAAATATAGAATATTTAAAGCTTTACAGAGAAGGACTGAAGATTACACTCGGAAGACGACGTCAATTACTCCACATCTTAGGTCTCACACTTTAACAGCATATTGATTGAAATATGGAATTATTCGATGCCTAAATAGCCTGAGTGTATGAGCCCTTTTATATGTTGTACATGTTGTTGTGTGAGTGTGTGAGAGCTCGTCAAGCTAACCCCAGTTGCCTCAGTGCAGTTCCCACACTGTACCTAGAGCAGCAGACAAAGCAGTCGTAGTCCCAACCCCTCACCACCACAATGTGATGCTCCATTGCCCCAGACCGCAGGACACTCTCCCAGACATGACTCCCTGCTGCTCACGTACACTCACTCAGATGTACTCACAAAAGAGATACAGACAGCAGCTCTGTCTTTATTCCTCTTCCAAAAAAATCAAACACTTTCAAGCTTAAGTCTCCATATGTATTTGCATGGGCAACGCATGCATGCTCTCTCTCTCTCTCTCTCTCTCTCTCAAACACACACACATTCCTTTTCATGCACACTTCTCTGCAAATGTCCTGCACACTTCATTTGCTTGACACAAATGCCTCTGAATGGCTGATATGCACATGTACACATTGACCCATGCACACTTGGTTCCTGCTGCAGACATATGGTGGAAGTGTTGTGATTTTGCAGACACCGCTGCCATCTACTGGTTACAGCCAGCGTGACATTTGTTTTTCTTTACGAGTGAAAGCGCCTGTTATGTTGTAACCTTAAATCTCATACCTTTGAGTCAGTCCCAAATGTTGATGCACAGAATTTCAATATTCATACACAGAGACATAAATGTCTGTCATGATGTTTCAGTTCAAAGCTGGAGAATACATGCAGGCACACATCTGTCTGAGATCCAGACAGATGATACTCTCCTCACTGCCTCAACCTTAGTGATATAAAGGTATAAAATTACCCTCAGATGTGGCCTTAATTCAAACCAAATGGCTCATTGAAGCTCTAAAGGTTCACTGATAAATACATTTATCAGCTTTATTGAACAAAATCCAACACTGTGCTCAAATCCACAGGCTTGATCTACACAAGTACATTTTTTGCGACGTTGGCATCGGCTCACTAAATGAAATGTAGACGTTTAGGTTGTTGAGCTGGTAAGAACAGTGTGTGGGTTGCTATTGAATATTGATTAGACAGATTCAACTAACAAAATCTACCTTAATAAACAAGAAAGTACATTTATTAGTACTTAAAACTCATAAACCAAAAAAAATAAACACACGCTTAAGAGTCAAACCTGTAAAAGAAGAAGCTGGTGGAAGCGCACACACACACACACACAGAGACAGTTCCTCCGTTATCACGCTACAGTAGGATGAAAACTTGGGCACTGGATCTAAATAACGCTGCCATCGTCTATACTTAAAAACTAATTGTATGTGATGTATGTAATAATGTGGGAAACTCCAAACGCCATGCAAGTGAGTGTGACTGTGTGAGCATGTGCTGACAGACAGAGAAGTAAAGGTGATTTTGTTTTGTCGCTCACCCCGACAGCTCAAACCAAAACAAAATCACACTGACTTCATGACTTGGACCATAACTTACTCTCACTTGCTTTGGCTCTCGTCCTGTCTCTGAATGCAGAAACATCTGGATCCAGTGAAGGCAGGGGAGGGGAGAAGGTTTTAACTGTAGGACGAGGCGGTGGGTGACAAGTGGTAGAAAGGGAGAGTAAACGAGAGACGTGCAGCAGAACAGTGAAATTCTAAAAGCTCTTTCAGACCAAACTATTTTTGCATGTCTGTCTTATTTTTCCTTTCATTTAACGGGTTTGAAGGCCCTCCATCACTGCTTTGATGAATATTTGTCTTCCCACTCCCCCTGGTGACTAAATGTGGAAATACTCATTTGATGCTAATGAGAGTAATATACTGACCTCTTCTGGTTCTGTTCTCCCAGCAGAGTTCACCACGCCGCGGGCCATCCTAACGGGCCACGACTGTGAGGTGACGTGTGCAAGTGTGTGTGCTGAGCTGGGCCTCATCATCAGCGGCTGCAAAGGTGAGACTGTCAGTCGGTGCGAATATTTACACTTCCATCACTGTACGATGACTCAAAAAATAAAAAGTGACTTCTCCCATCATCTCATCTGCTTCCAGAGGGCCCTTGTCTGATCCATTCTATGAATGGGGACCTGCTGCGGACCCTGGAGGGCCCAGAGCAGTGCACGGGGCCCCGCCTCATCCAGTCCTCCACTGAGGGCCACTGTATGATCTATTACGATAAGGGACAGTTTTGTCTCTTCAGTGTCAATGGAAAACTGCTCGGGCACATGGAAGTGGAGGACAGCATCAAGGTGAGGAAAGGTTTCTGCGCAGGCGTGCGTGCAGAACTGCATTTGGACGTGTATGTCTGCACCACATCCTCCTGCTGATTAAAGGCTTTCTTACGATTTGATATCTGAGCAGCGGCTCGGCTTGCCTTCAGGAAAACTACGGCTCCACATCTCTTCTACCACGTTTCACACGCACACACCAGAGGAAGTGCTCCTTTTGATCCGCGGCCCTGTTGTCAGGTCAAATTGCATCAGCAGCAGTGGTAGAGGACATTCCAGAAGACTGGTCAGCTCTGGACACCAACACCATTAACTATGCTCCAGCACAGGACGACACATTCCCCTGTTTCCCACATTTCCTCCCTCATGGCTTAAGTGACACAAGATAGCGGCTACTGCCTTTGGTTTCCTGACCCGTTGTTTCCAGTTTGGCCTGGGAAATGTAAGCTAGCTCTGACAGACAGCCACACGCCTGTTTCCTATTAAGAAATCTCTAGTGCCCAGGCTCCTACACAAAGCCACAAAAATAAGGGGATATAAACACATATATAGCTTGTAGAGGTTGTGATTAATGAGCACACACAAAGTAGGAAGTGAGTAGTTTGAAGGTTTCTGAGAACTTTATTGAATCTTTTAAAGAAGCTGATGGTGTTTTAGTTACTCGCAGAGCTTTGTGTTTTTCCCAGAGTTCCCTCTAAAAAGTGCGAAGCTGTGACTTGGGAACCGTGTGGGCCACCGCCAGCATGTCGGCTCTCCTCTGCTGTTGTTATTTCCAGCTATGTCAGATGGCATTAGGAAAATCCTAACATCTTGGAGGGAGGCGGTGAGAGTATCCACCCCCTCTTAGCTCCACCTTTCTGGTCTGAGTGTCCAACAGTATTTAGTGCAGTCCTGTACATACCAGAATTAATCTTTTCAGCCCCTGGAGCCTCAACACAGTGCCACTCCGGGATAAATAAGTGTTTGTTCTGGCCTGTAGGATCCACTTAGAAGGAGAGAGAGTGAGCCCGAGAAAGAGAGTGAAGGTATGCGCTGTGAATTTATAAGGGTCTGGAGTCAGAGGTTAAATGACAGGCTAACAGTCGGCATCCTAGTCTAGCAGCAGAATCGGATGACAGAAGCCATACTGAACGGATTACAGTCTTTTAAGTAGTAATATAACTCAGGCAGTGTAACCATTCCAGCAGTTTTTTCACTTGCTGCATCCATGTAACTGGGGGAGATTAACAACACCATAAATTAAACCCCTTACCTTCCCCAGCCTCAGAATCCACCCACTGTTCTTTAAAAGCAGCAGAAAATATGGGCATTAAAAGTGCATATGTTTCTGCTAGAGCCATTTTTTTGGCGTTATTTGAACCCGCAGAGCCATCTTGGCTCCTACAGAGCCATCGGCCATCTTGTTTGACCGCCCAGTGGCAGAGGACTGATTTACAGTGTCTGTCTGTAGCCTCCTACCTGGTGAGGCTGAAATGTCTGCCAGCTCTCCTGCCCCCCGCTGGCCTGCAGTAAGGTCATGGACTCAGTTAGTTTACACTCAAAGTACATGGATAGAACAAGAACTGGTAACTACTGTAGTTCCCACAGCGCGCTATAAGGAGGGTAGACACTCGATGTGTGTTTACTGGGTGGTATCTGCTGGTCGTTAGAAAGCTTTTTAATAACCTAATGGTGATGATGTCAGGGTGGGCTTCTTCTGCTGCCCCCGAGTAGCAAAAAAAACCAACAACACTGCTGTAAATCGTCTGACCCATGAATGAATTAGATTTTTAATATAAGGTTAATATACGGGGGGGGACATTTCCCCATGTGCTGGTTTGCAGTATCATTTACTGGAAGTCATTATTTCTGCCATTGTTGTCAGATTAACTCAGAGTTTTCATACACACGGCATTTATTGTGCACACGAAGCAGGCGCACACCACAAATCCAAACAGCGCCGCACTCAGTCATGCTTCATTCAGGGCCATCGTGGATGATTATCTAAAATGACAATTAGACAGGACTGATTCTCCAGGCCTCCTTCCAGCATGCAAGTGCATCGCTGTGTGCCCGCGCTCGCTTCCACATGCGAGTTGACATGTCCATTTTCTATTTGTGCTTGATGAGAATGAGAAACAGAGCTCACCTAATTCAGAGTAGTAGGAAAGTCCACACAGGTTTTTTTTATACAAAACACTTCATTTAGCCTGTAGTTTCGTCTTACAGTGCAATGTGTACTTCTCGGGAAGGATTATTTATGTTTTCCTTACCAAGTCAAGGTCCTGAAAATGACTTCAGAGCTGAAGTTTAAATTTCATTTTCCCATTTAATATGAGATGATTCAACACACATGCTGCTGGTGATTGAAACGTCTCTTGCCGAATCAGTGCAAAGCGGTTGCAGCTGAAAGACGGCCGACTTTGGTGTCACAAAACCACAAATGAGAAAAGCTCCGAATTAGTGTCATTTGCCGCTTTTAGAACTCACATTGTGCCTCGTCATTTCTTCAGCTACGGTTACTCGCTGATTGATGTGCTGACTTTTTCAGTTTCGGCTTCCACTATGCACTGTGCCCATAATAGACTCTAACACATGACTTGATTTGTGTACATGTGATTCCCTCGGGGCCCATTCAGCTGCTGCAGTTTGCTGGAAAAGCAGATGAAAAAAGTAAATCTCCAGGTCTTGCTGTGGGGAGCCATCTTTGTTGCAAGTTACGGTCTGTGTACAGAAGGCCCCTCGGGATAGCAGCGCTGACCCCGGCTCTTTTGTCAGATCACATGACCTTGCAGTATGATTTTTACTTTGACATAAGAGATAAACTGGTCCCAGATCACCAGTCCTATTCAAAGACAATGTATGAATGTGGGTACAGGTTGAATGGCTTTGCTACTTTCTTCCCAGAGAATTAAAAGACAATAAATATAGGATCAAACAAGTCTGAATTTTACATTGCATAACAAAATCCTATCTATTAATGACTGTAAAGGTGTAGCACACAAAACAAAGGGTTGACATTTGTTTTTCTTCCTGATTGTCTTTTGGCAGGCTATGCTCCTCAGTCGTGACGGCCAATATATGCTGACGGGTGGAGATGGAGGTGTAGTATCTGTTTGGCAGGTCCACAACCTTAAACAGCTGTTCACATACCCAGGCTGCGATGCAGGGATCCGCTCTATGGTCATGTCGCATGACCAAAGGTAATGAGCACACATATTCTGATGTCTACAAGTAGTCAGTAAATTAGCAGCAGTTTCATAACGTAACCATTTCTCCTTACAACACAAATTAAAAATATTAATTAATTCGTTTGAACCTTTGTTTACAGTGTTTTATAAATGTACATGTAAATGATTTTCATTATTTTCACAACACACTCAAAAAAGTTTGGATAGAGAGCAATATTTAACAGTGTAACATTTACCTATTTAGGAACTGAACATACGAATTGTAAAAGTGGGTAATTTGCCTATTGTTGCTGTGATTTCCCTCTTCACGTTCAACCTCATTAATCCAATGAGTTATAAGACAGACTTTTTGATTTTGGATATCTCATTCAATTCAGATTCACATTAAAATAAAGAAAACACAAACTAACAAAATCTCCCGTTTCCTCTCGACTCTTTCAAGGTGCATCATAACCGGCATGTCATCTGGGAGCATCGTGCTTTTCTACAATGACTTCAACAGGTGGCACCATGAGTATCAGACCAGATACTGAGCGGAAAAAAAAGCAACAGCTTGACTGAAAAAGTCGGATGCTGACAAATCCCAAAAGTTGCAAGTGTGAACTCTTATTAAAGGCACTATTCTGTCTGAATCCTGAATGTATCTCAATGAACGAAGGAAAAAACTGTCCTGCTATAGTAGAAGATTCAAACTATTTTTGAAAAGGGCATTGTTATATTTTGTAGACCAGATAGAACTTTTTCATATAATCATAGGGTGGGGGTTATGTTACTGTGTGGTTTAAAACAAATCTATTTTTAGCTGTAAGAGTCTATTTTCATCTCTTCCAGAAAAGAAAAGAGGGATTTGTGGGGAGCTAGTGATAACTTTTTCGCTTGACTTAAAAATCCAAATATTTGTGTACTTTAGGGTGAGTGTTTTTTCAGTAGGCGTGTATGTGGGTCATTTTTATTGAGCTGTCATTCATTTTAAACATGATTTTTGCCATTTTGGTAGCACAGCCGTTAATAATGAAATGTCAGATGGATAAGTAAAGAGGGAATATAAATCTATATACATAAATATCTAAATATATACTGTTTAAATGTAATCCTCCATATTTAAGAGTCATTTTCCCTCTGTACCTCTTGCTAAGGGATAGTGTTTCAGTGCATGGCTCACTACTCATAAAAAATCACGGCAGACCTCAGACGTCACATCGTCTAATACGTTAAACATCAAAACACAAAACTTGTTAAATGCTTGAGAAGATGTCGAGGAATATGCTCCTTTAGGTTATGTTTGTGAAGTGACTGAATAAGTTAACGCACTATTTTTTTCTTAGGTGGGAATCTTGGCACAGAAGGAGTGATGGTATCATAATTAAAAAAAGATCATAAAAGTCCTCCTGGGGTCCTTACTCTAAAGCAGCTAACAAGAAAGTGACCCGTGTAATGGAGAGAGCGCGTTTCAGTCTGAGGTTCTCCTCCATCGCAGAAACCTAAACCACAGCATGAGCGACTATGACACGGAAACATGTTCCTTTGCTCCTCTGTTAGATAAACATCCACTTGTATGTTTGATTTTGAGGAAACATTCAATCTCAATTAACGAGAACTATTGTTATGAACCAATTATTTTTGTTTGTTCTGGAGTGTTTTGTGTGAAGAATTCTGACAATAAAATTGAATTTTATAACTTGATTTGTGTGCGGTGTCCATGTCACATTGTTAGGAGATCTGTGGTAACAAAACATTCACCAGAAACGAACTATTTTTAAAGTCTTTATTGCATTTTCAGTTTTTGCTGTATTGCAGTTTCAAGATAGTTGGACATTAAAAGCAGCCACTCTATACCCCAAAACTATTTGAAAAACCACAGACCTGTCTTTTCATACAAATTTACCTTTACAAACGTATATGACAAAGCATATGAAAATCAAGTTTAACTACATAAAAGGAGCTAAATAACCAACTTTTCATAGTATGTGCAAGATTTTTGTCTGAGTGTTGGGAAGCGGTGGAGGAGTATCCATGCAGGTGAGAGCTAGAGGGGTTAGCCCTACTTAGACCAGCTGGGGTAAATGCTGCAAGTTCAAGCAGGTAGAACCTATAAATGAATTTTCAGATGTGCAATCTAGGAATTTTTATTTGTTTGGCTAAGATGGTTTTTGATAAAGGCATTGTTAAGCTATCAGTGAGGCACAAATCCATCACCATGACAACACATTCATTTTTTGTGTAAATCCAACAGAACATAAACCACTGGTTGAGTACAGTGTTAAGTAGTCTTCTTATTTTGACATTATGTCAAACTGGTACTCAACTGAAAACCAGAATGTCTTCAGTTTGGTTTCATGTCTGTTGGAGCTACAGTATTTTCTCTGTCGTGTAATGAAGCTTTAAGGGCCATGACTGCTCTGAAACACAGGCACAAACTAACCTTAAAATTTCAGGTGGACAGCCACGGTTCTTCACACTAAGCACAACTATAGGGTTCACACAAAACAATTCTTAGAGAACGTATGTGAAGAAAGTGGACAAAATAATCAACCAAATGGAGTCACACTACCAAAGCAGCTATACTGGCAAGTCAAGTTAAAATGTCAGTTCCCCAAAACTAAAAACAGTCTGGTTGGTTTGGAGTTTAAGATATCTCTGGCTGACTTAAAGCTACAACGGTCGGCTAGGCGAAGTCAAAATGCTTTAATAATCTGCCAGAGTGTTAATTGAGCCTCATCAACGCAAACTACAACATAACTGCCTAAAAAACCTAGCATGTAGGTCAATGCCCTCTTAAAGGGGCAAAAAAACAACACATTTGTGCCATATAAAGCATTTTCAAGGCACTACAATCATTTGCATAAAACAATCTGAAAAAGTGTTGTTTTGCATTTCGGATGAAGTGATGTTTTAACTTGAACGTCCTCTCATATCTGCAGCCGTTAAATAGATTAGAATTACTTGGTACTCTGGTCTATATTATTTTGTCCACCCACTGTACTGCGTAATGTATATTAACACTTCATATTATCATGAGAAAACGGATAGCGGTTTAAGTGGCTGAGTTGTAAGTGAGCTGCAGCACTACAGGTGGCCAGACCAACAGGTTGAGACGCTTGACGATGCTGAAACACCTGCATGATGAACGTCTCTTTGCAGAAGCAAAAGGACTCCACGCTGGGATGTCCGTGTGTGATGAACACGTGTTTACAAAAGAGCCACAGCGGCGAGAATTGGACAATAAATAAAGGAAATTTTCACATTAACGTGACACTGAAGCGCGACGTGTCAAGAATGAGAACAGAACAGTGATATTCAATTCATGTCCTTTCTCCAGATTCACAAGTAATAAATACAGATATATACAGTTATCAAACATGTAAAAAATGCCTCATTTCCTCCATCTCTGACAATAAGTGGGATTAGAGTGAAGGAGAAATGCTGACACAGCAGTCACTGGCTCAGTTTACAGCTACAAGAACGATTGAGGCGAATGTTTACTCTTCTCCCATGATGCATGTGTGGGGGTGAAATTGACTACAGAAAAAAAACGGTCATTTAAACCGTCTTCATAAAGTCTTCAGCAGGTGCAGTGCATGGAGAGGGTGGGGTTGTGCATGTGGGAGGTGTGGAAGGAGGAGAGGGAAACAGGGCTGGATGGATGGAAGGGGGGGAGGAGGGTTCTTGTTGGGTTGGCGACGCAAGTGGAAAGAACACAATAGGTTTGAGGGGTGAGGCTGGTTCCAGGGGGGAGAAAGACTGAGATGCTGCTTGTTGGGTAGGAGACGATGGAGGAGGACAGCACACGGGTGTAGATGGAGATGTGCAGGTGAGCAGCTCAGGAGGCCCAGGAGGTGCTTGTGAAGGTAAGCAGGGAGCAGCAGCAGCGGGTGATGTTCTTATTTCAGCAGGGGAGACTGGGAAGGACTCGACAGATGGTGAAGGGAGCAAACTTACAGGAGCAGACGGCGGGAGATGAAGGGGGGGACAGCAGGGAGGACTAGTGGTGGACGTATCATCAGGCACGTCAGTCCCTGCGTTTGTGGGAGTCTCCAAAGGAACAGTTTTGGTTGGTGCATCATTACACGAGACCTGTTTAGTTGGAAAAGCTGGTCTTGATGTAGTTGGCGAGACTGGGGGGGGGCGGCCTTTCATGCCAGCTGACAAACGTGAACATGTCACAGTCTGGGGGCCTGGACAACGATAGGTGGTTAGTTGGATCGTCTCCTTATCGAGAGCTGTGTTCTGGAAAGACAATCAGACGGATCATCAGCTGGATACGTACCTCTGTCCATCAGTTAGCACAGAGAAAGCAACCTGACACTAACCCTCGGGTGTTCCAGTGAAGGATCATCTGAACAAAACCGTAACTCCTTAATAATTAACTACTGACCCAGTTTAGTTCGTCCTTTGATTTATATGAATAAACACGAAAACGATGAAACAATCTAATGGGAGATGGACATGAATAACAGAGGATGAACAAAAACCATACAACTACTCTATGTGCAGACGAAGAGCAAATGAGAAACATTCAGCGGCTGCCTAAAAGGTGCTTTGGTCCTGCGTAAAGCCAATAATGTGCTGTTCCTCATTTGCCCTTGTGCTGAATCTCAGCAGCAGAAAAGACGAGGCGTAGCGTTAGGTGCTACTACATACCATTGCCTTCGAGCTAATTCAGAGGGGCGTAGTGCAGGGAGAGGGGAGAAGCAGAAAAGGACAGAGACTAGTCTTACTTACAGCTCCACAAAATAATTTCAACACAAGCATGAGGACAAACAGAGGTTGTTCCAGCTCAGTCATAATCAGTTTTGTTTGACGCCCGGATCGTTAAGACATATTCCAAACTACATGAGCGTTTGCATTTCAGAGAACTGAGGTGGAACAAACTGCCAACTTTAAGTGACTAATTCAGGCAGACACATGGTCACTTTTCACATAACTGAATAAAATGTAGTAGTAAAGACAAAGCTGTTGTTATTCTATCTTTCTGACTACCAACAAATCCCGTTAAAAGACTAATGAGAGCTTAAATATGTAAGAATACATGATGAAAAGAATCCCAGATCCATTATTCTTTAAAAAAAAACTTTTTTAAAGATGTAAGAGCCATCAGATGGTAAGTTCAGTCAAAGAAGTCTTTCATAGAATTTGTAAGCAATAAGAAAAATACAGAAAGACCAGTTTTACCCTTGTATGTGTAGAAATAAATCTTATATCTAAGGCAACGAAGACGCATCGGTTTGCATCCACCACTGAAATTTCTAAACATTGCCAGCACACTTCTTAACAGTCTCCACAAGGTGGAACCAGAGTACTATTATTATATAAAACAGTGCTGTGCAACGACATATGGATCCACAGGAAGCTGGTTTTCTGACTTTCTTCTGAATGAGACCAATAACAAACAGCAAGAAATATCAGAGACGGAGGCAAACAAAGCAGCTCCCGCGTTAGCTCACATTAGCATCGTAAACATGCCAAACCGCCTCAATGATGATATAACTGATCATCACACACACTCATTTTCACATCCCATTAAAGTTTGATACAAACGGAACGAAATGAGGATGAATGAGCAGAATGAGGATCATCGTGAGAGGCAAAGGGGGAAATCCAGGACGGTGTTAACAAGGTCTACATCGGCTGGTTAATGGAAGCAGTTACTGCAGCCTGTTGCCTGAGGAAACAGGGGCAGGGGGCCGGAGAAAAAACGGGAAGGAAAGGAGAGCAGTGGTGGGTGGGAGTTGTTGATGGATGGAGGGAAAAGGACGAGGGGAAGGGTGATGGCTGGAAGGAGGGAGGGGGCTATGAAGTGTGTACCCGGCTTTCAGCTCCAGGCGTCCCTTGTGGTCCTGGGTCGGGTGTGAGGGAGGGGTGATGAGGAAGGAGGAGGAAGTGGATGGAGAGGAGGAGGAGGAGGGGCCAACAAGACCGGGCCCACATTTACACCTCAAACTGTCAAATGAAATTTACAACAAAATGAGGCTCTTTGCAGTCAGGAGTGGGATCTACATGATTCCCAGTCAAAGAAATTCCTCCTTCCCCTGCTCTCAGTTCAGACAGACAGACGGGGCTGATGAGGGGGTGGAGGAAGTCAAACAGTACAACAGGAAGTGATGCAAATGAGACTTGAAAGAGACAGAACGGAAGGATGTGGCTGCTACAGGAATGACTTCTTCACTGTCCAGTCTCCAACTAAGATTGTGTCGGACACGTCTGCATAAGTTGTTTAAAACTTAATGTCTTCAGTGAAGATTGAGGACAGATAACCATGATCCACTGATTATTGGACTCCTACGCCCGCTTAAAGTGAATTAGAAGAGGCTCAATCTTCAGTATTTGGGTCAAACATTGTTTGGAAACGGGCCTACATGTGTGAGCTGCTGCCTGCACCTTGCTTGTGACTAATAACCCCATGTTCAACCTTAATCCCAAAGACTTAAGAGGTCACCAATAGTTTACATGACTTTGTGAAAGCTGTGAGACTACAAACTGAACAGTACTGAAAAAAAACGTAAAACTGGGCAAAAAGGATTTTCACAATAAGAGATTGTGTGTTTAGTGTGAATGTTTTTGGCTGCTTACCATGATGACGGTGACACCAGCTGTGGTGGTGTTGTGCTTTGGCGCAGTGTTAAAGTGTGTCTTCAGTTTACCTGTGACCTCCATCTTCATGTTGTTTTCCATGACTATGTCCTCCTACACACACATACAGAAAACCAAATAAATCATGAAGGTCTTGCCTCTAGATGTTGTGTTCACACATATATGCACGCGGTTATAAAGTACCGTGACCCATGGGTGGGAGAGCACGTCTTCTGCTGTGTATCGAGCCTCGACATTGACCTGCAGCATCTTTCCAATCAGCTCCTGAAAGAAAACACACAGAACCCTTTAGTCTAATATTCAAGTTACGCGATCGTATTAACTTTACATAACATTTAGTTTTCAAAATGAGCCTTTATGCTGAAAACAGCCGCCTGCTTTGGCTAAAAACAATGTTGTGCAGGGTACCAAAAGAAGTTATGAGCCATAAAACCAAAACAATAGGCTGAAGCAGGAGGAGCCGGAAAACTGGAGGAAACTGGAGTCAGGAACAAACTCTTTGTTAACTTGGGTAACATATGTTACATCGCACATTGTTGATAAAAATATTAGGTTGATAAAACACATGGGCGCTTATGTCATTTTTTATGCGTGCTTCTACACGTGCATTTGTAAAGGCAGAGAAACATGCATGATCTCTGGATAAAGATTCCTTCATATCTGCAAGTAGTCTCGTGCTGCGGTGTCTCTGACTGTGTCCTCGTCTACTGTGACAGGCCGCTGTAATAGCAGTGGGTTTAATTAGCGGTTTGGTCCTGCATGCTGAGCGCGAGCTGTCACCTTAACACGTAACATTAATACAAAGGACTGGAGGGGTTACTACGTTCTTCAGCAGGCAACAGTCATTAAAGACGTGTTAACTATGGCTTCACATTAGCTTGGTGTGTGCGTTGGAGCATGCTTAAACAATATTATGTTTTACACAGTTTGAACCTTTACTGGGAACTACTGGTATTGCCAACCTTAGCTGAGTCAGTGATGTTGTCCCAGTAAGGACTGGGAAAGTCAAGACGCCCCAGGAGAATCTGGTCGAACAGATCCTCTTGCCGGTTACTGTCACTGGAAGAAACAGTTTGAAACAACTATTCAGAGCAGCTGTTTATCTATGCAGAAGCATATCCTTCCACCTTGACATCTACTTAATATTGTACACGTTGGGTTGGTACCTTCTAAATGGAGGGAAGCCGCACAAAAGAATGAAGGAGATGACACCTGCTGCCCAGATGTCCACCTTCAGACCGTACCTGTGGAAAAAGAAGAGATTCCATCATCCGTCACACCAGGTTTCACACATACAGTGAGCACAACGCACAACAACGACTTCCATCATGTATAATGGAAGTAAACACAACTTACAACCATCTACTGGTTATTAAGACAATGTTCGTGTTGCTTTGTTGACACCAGTCAACCCATCTTAGCTCATCTCTTAAGAAGGTCTATGATAACATCTGTATACTTGGCATTTTCTCTGAACTGAAATCTAGCTCACCCAGACTCGGCTATGATTTCTGGGGCCACATACGTAGGAGTCCCACACACTGTATACAAGGGTCCTTCCACCACTGTAGCCAGGCCAAAGTCCCCAAGCTTCAATGACTTGGTGCCATCTGGGTACTCAAATACCTAAAATAGAATACGTAATTAGCTGGAGGTCACACGTGTGCTAAACATGCAGCGAAAAGGTTGCTGAATGGGAGTATTTGAGTATTTGAACACACCAGCAGGTTCTCTGGTTTTATGTCTCGGTGGACGATGTTCATGCCGTGCAGGTACTTCAAAGCTCCAGCTAGGTTATAGATCATGATGCTGGCATCCCTCTCAGTGTATTTGGCAGAGGAGGTGATGGCGCCAAATAAGTCCCCTCCCTGTGATGACGTCACCACACTTGTTAGACTGCGCACAGGAATGAGAATATGGAACAGACGGTAGCCTCTACTGTACCTTAACAAGCTCCATGACCAGGTAGAGTTCAGAGGGAGTGTCCACCTCCTCAATCAACATAATAATATTGGGATGTTTCACCTTCCGCAGCACAGCCACCTCGTTCTCAATCAGGTGCTCCTGGAAACGCACGCCCACACACATAATCCACACCGGCGTGTTATTGTATGCTCCAGTACGAGTGATTCAAACTCAGTGATTACGCTCGTGGAAAAGATGCTGCATTGTTGACTGAACGTACAAATGGTGTCAGAAGGCGGGTGATTCAGAGTGTGTGTTGGTGTCTGCGTGTGAAAGTGTGAAGATCAATTCAGTTAAGGTATGAATAAAACATTAGCAACCTAATATAACAGTGAGGGATAAGAGGATCAGAGAGATGCAGGCAATGCCGAGCTGTATGTGGGTTTCACTAATGCACAGTGGAACACTAGCACATAACCCTCCCCTACGTGTGTGTGTGTGTGTGTGTGTGTGTGTGGAAATAGGAGAAGAAGATGGACCTTTCCACGACACTTGGTCTTGTCAATGATCTTCAGTGCAAACTCCTTTCCTGTGGTTCTGAAGAGAAACGATGCAATTAGTGCTAATCATAAAAACAACACTGACACTGCAGCGCTGTCTGAATTAAGCTCAGTTAACACCGCTATGCAGGTCCAGACAGTAAGTAATGCATGCACTTAAAGAGTAACTTAACACCAGGATGAAGGAAAAAAAAAAAACCCTAGCACATTTTGTTTGTTTGTTTGTTTCACCTTTGACCCCACACAGCGCCAGTGTTTTGAAAGATGTAAGACCTCGTTTACACCTGTAGCCAACAGTGATGTCACAGCCTGGAATACTGTTCTGCAGTAACACTGAAGGAAATGTTCACCGAGCACCATGGGGACATGATACGCCTTTTGTTAAGAATGTAAACATAACTTGTTTGTTTGCAAGAAACCCCACAGGGTATCTTTAAGTACTTTCCAGGAAGGTGCATCAGATTATGAGTGCGTGCACACACACACACACACACACACACACACACACACACACACAGAGTGAGAGTTGGCAGGCATGTTCTTGTCATCATATCCCCTGTCTGTCTTTATCTGACTCAGGAGATTAGAATGCTAACGAAGTGAATTCACTTCTGGATTTAATCCATGGGATATTTCTGCCTTGGAGCAGTTACTGCACGTGCTGCATGTCCCATTAAGCAGTGGAACAAGGTACACTGCTGTGCCATCATGAAAGGCATCTGCCAACTGGGCATGAAACATTTCTACCCACCTCTCTACGCAGTCTTTGACCACAGCGAAGTTGCCGTCTCCGATGACCTTTCCAACTTTGTACTTTTCCACTATGGTGGAGGAAGGCAGGTAGCGGTTACCATTAACTGTGAAGGAGAGATGAAGGTGACAACAGGCAACGGACAGGCCAGGCTGTTCAGTGAGAACGGGGGTAGATTAGGCAGAAACTCAGCCAGTTCTCAGACTAAATTAGGGCCCACATGCTGTGCAACTACACTACACACCTGGCACCACGAGGCAAAGTGATCTGCCGTAGTCCTGCTTCAGTAGTTTGTAAACCGAGCAGCAATATTATACAATTATACCCCCCCACACACACACACACAAACACAAACACACATAGACTAATATTCTCACGCAGCAGCTGGATATTTCATAGTTACACTCGACACAAAGCTTTTACTTTTGTAGGGTAGGGAGAGGACAAAGCGGAGCAGAGCAGAAC